>CP099635.1:3992500-5192500 GCA_024072835.1 Epichloe amarillans | reverse complement strand
ACTGTTATTTGTGTCCTCGTTGGGGCAAATCGGATTGCTGAGAGAACACTCAAGACTGTCACCAATATGTGGTAGTGAGACGCCACACGAGTAGATCGAGGTGTAAGCAAAGATTTGGACGCGGACAAATGTGATGAGGGTTGAAGGGCCCTTGAGGGTGCAAGAGAAATGAACGTCTTCTCGAAATTCGGACGTTCGATCCACCTTCTCCAGATGATGAAGTACGGTAGTCTATTTCTCAAACGAGAGGACAGTAAGTGGCATTATATCAAGCCAGTTGAAGGCCTATACCAAGCCAGAATTCAACACATACCGTCAAGCCCGGTCTGGTTAATGGCACACCCTTTTGGGCGTGGGCTAAGCAGTCGAATTGCCAAAGCCTGTGAGTTACAAGGCACAGATTACTTGTGAACGGAGACGTGAAACAGATCAAGAGACCAGACTATGCCACAATGTATTGTAACATCTGCACGTGGACCTCTGCTTGTGCTCACATCCCGATACAAATTGATGGGCGGGCTTTGATGACCGCTCATTGATCATAGCAGAGACACCGCAGACCGGCCGGAGAGCCCTTTCTAACTATTCAATCGAGGTGGAAAAACCAGGGCCTGCCGTTGACTGGCAGGGGGGGGGGTGCGAATCGTAGGACAAAACGGGAGGACAGGGATTAGGTGATGTGTTACGATACCCCCCCATGGCCTGGAATGCTATGTTCCACGAGGCCGACCAGACAGACATTTTTATGGCTGTACGGAGTACTCCTCTGCTGAAGCGTACATGGGCATAAAAAAAACCAGATTCATTGAGGGAGGAGAAGAGAGGGAGAAGGGGGGAGGGGGGGGGGGGGTGTTGGATGTTTGATCTCCTGCCGATGGGTACCGAGATTGAAACATTTCATCGACTTCATCTTCATTGAGGAGCCGGGAAGCTGGAACTGCACCAGCTTTTTTTCGGAAGCCAATAGCGTGGAGATCCAAATAATCTGAGAATCGCGATGCAATGCAAATGAGGTAAGCTTCTGGAAGGTGGCGGGCGGTCCTAGCCATGAAGGCTGCAAAAGCTCAACCCTGCGGAGTGAAGTGAACATTGTTAGCCTGTATTTGTGGCACATGGACTACCGAAAGAAAGGCTTCGGAAATGTATAGCAGCCTTGCCGCCGACGAAAGTGTCATATCATCTTCGGGTAAGACCGTCTGTTTGTCTGAAGAAAACTGGATCAATATGCATACAGAGTCGCGCTCCAGACGAATGACGGCAACGCCTTCGTGCCACTCTCCACAGGTCGATATAGTAGCGTATCTCCCTACGCTAGATCATCGGGATTTCAGTTGAGAAAAAGATGGATGTAATTCTTACTGCAAAAATTGCAAGGGTTTTTGGATGGCTTGCTTGTGGAGAGGGTTTTTCAGCTCCCTGCCCGTCAGATGATGACCCATGCAAATCGACATTGTTCAAAAACATTTCTGACGTATGAAGAGTGACAAATGTGTGAGAAAGAAGACTTTGTGTACATGAGGCACACTGCCGTTACTAGGATATGGAAAAAAGAAAGCGTCGCATGGAGTAAGTAGCCGACGAGTCGTCTCGAGCAGCTTTCGGAAACGTAATTTCTGGTCAACGCGACTTGCGGGCGTGAGGTATATCGTTCTATGCGATGGCTCCTCGGCGAAGTGCCATCAAGGTCTTCTATAGCCTCCAATCCTCCGTGGCTTTCGTCTCTTTCCTCCTTCCCCTGTCACTCCAGTCGCCAACCGACACATATTGGTCAAGGAGCACGGATACATTTTCGGGCCCACGGCTTAGTGGAGGAGACTAGAGTTCAGGCAAACAGGCCTTCTCGTGATTGAACCTATTTGCGATAGAAGATCTGCAGAGAATATATGTCAATGTTCTTGTCTCTTCTGAGTTTGGATCACCGGCTCGCGAGGGCATACCTTTTTGAATTGGAAGTGCAGTTGCAGAATACCCTGCCAGAGGAGACAAAATACAAGTTAGTCGAGGGATTGACCTAGGAAGAATATGGGATTGCTGTTTGCTCTTGACGCCATGGCATACCTTCTCGAAGGAGCTCCGGAATCCACGCTCTCGTTTAGCACTGTAATCCCATTCTCGATCGACAATTCTAAAGGCAATGTCTTTGTATGGTGGCCCTGCAATGAATCGAATGAGACATGTGTCTTCTTCGCCAGCTGCTGCAAAGGATTCTCCTCGCCTCCTTCCATGCTCACGAATAATTTTGAAAGTCGGCGCCTTGGTTTTGTCAATAAGATCAGGATAGAATATATTGAATCTGTATCCTTGAACCACCTTGGGGGGCGGATTGTCATGATCATAGTGGGTCTGGTTGTATTTGTTCCATTCATAACCCATCTGCACCCTGTTGAAGTATCGAGGTTTTCGTGCTATGTACTTGTCCGCCCACTGAGGCTTCGAGCTTGAAGGTACTTCCTCTTCTGCAGTGAAGATTTCCTCGTTTTCGGAGATGCCTCTTGCAGCTTCACGATCGTACAGGGCATTTGTGACATTGGAGGCGTCTTCGCTACTATTGGTCAAGTTCGGCACAGCCGAAGCTGCTCCTGCTTCGGCGAATTTAACCGTCGCTGTGGAGGCCTGATTGGTTGTTGCAGTCGAATTCCGGGCTTTCAACATCTCTTCGCGCTTTTCCAGGATTTCGTCGTATATTCGTGCAAGTATCGCCTTGGATTTCCAAACCAAAAGATGCCGTAACAGTTGCTCCCAGTAGTCTGTATCGATATCTTCGTCTGACCGCAGCTTGGCTTTAATCTGTCTCTCTAACGCTTCTAATTGGTCGTACGTCTTGGGGCTCAAGATTTTATCAATATCGTCCACAACGCTATTTACTACACG
Organism: Epichloe amarillans; assembly: GCA_024072835.1. NCBI lineage: Eukaryota > Fungi > Ascomycota > Sordariomycetes > Hypocreales > Clavicipitaceae > Epichloe > Epichloe amarillans. The sequence continues at coordinate 5,189,629 of CP099635.1, read as the reverse complement.
GCCATCCCGCATGTCGGCTTCGATTTTAGATTGCAAGTCGACACAAAGCGTCCGCAGAGCCTCCCAGTATCGTCGATTTCGTTTCTCTGTCTCGAGGACATGGTATGATGTTATGTCTGATTCCAGTTCCTTCAGCTGTGCCAATGTTAGATCATTGACAATTTTCGTGGGTGCATCGACTGAGATATCAATATCAGCGTCGTCGTCGTCGAAAACGTCTCTCTCTGGATCGATGTAGCGCAAGTTGAAAGCCAGGCGATCAATAGGTTTGGCTCGTCCCTCCCTCACCCGAATGTTTGCCTTCATCTTAGACTGCTTCAGGACGAATTTGTCTTCATCTGCCACGAATTTCCGCGATTGCTCCTCTTCGGTTAGATATTTAGTTACATTCTGCGCGGCTTTCGAGCGCCCTGGCCGTGATGGTTTCGATATCCTATTGTTGGAGTTAATCCTAGCCACGGTAGGGTCTCGTCTGCGCGGAGACCTTTTACCGTCGATCATCGCTTGACGGTCAGGGTTCATTTTTATCGAAGGTGTGTTGAATGTGGCCTCTCGGTTTCTAGAGCTGGATGGACTGTACGACTCGTGGGTTGATGCTTGAAAGAGTAACAAGAATGGATAGAGACAAGAATGGATAGAGTCAACGTTGTTGAGGTCGAAGATAAAGTGGGTCCGACGAACGTCCCACTTTGTGATTACCACATGAGGGAAGGAATTTCCAGAACCATTGAAGAGAAATGTAGGGCGACAACGCGTGAGTAAAATAATCAATGTTTGCTTTCAACGAATCTGTCTTGTAAATCTACAGAGTGGCATTTGCACACTTGTGGCTCAAATTAGACGCCAAAAGGGTATCGTAAAAATCGTGGAGACGGCTAAAACTGCCCACCCATTTATATCCAAAGCACGGCAGTTCCATTTCAATATTGATACTAATTAAGAGTACCACCCCTGTTGAGTCTGCAAATTACCCATCTGCAATCCTTTCAAGTTTTGGCTCCAGTCTTGCCAATTAAAATTCACTCCCAGCATATCTGCGTCTTCACTAGGTTCAAAATTCTTGGACGTGAACGGATCAGACCATAGATATGGAGGCAAATTGTCATTCTTGGAGCTCTGTGCCTGCAATAAGTCCAGGGAGTGTCTTCTCAGGGTATCCTGGCTGCCAAGTAGATTCTGCGGAGCCATTTGAGAAGCAGGAGCTGGCGAAGTCGCAGTGACACTTCCATCGTTCAAATCATTGAGATGCAACAAGTCGTCCAAGATGGGGTTTGGTTGGGCCATGATTCCGTCCATGTATTCCATCGCAGCGGAAGACAGATCAACCTGAGTTGGGATAGTGCCACTTGAAGCCCGTAAGGTGTCGCCTCCAGTTTGGCTTGTTGAGGACCTGTCCAGGGATGTTATCGAGTGACGAGCACTGAAGGGTGACGAAGTGGCCTCTCGAGGACGGACAAGAGACCACCATTTCTCCCTCATCAATTCCATCTTATTCTCAGCGCCAGGGACGGGCCCAAAGTGTGCCTGTGCAGGTTTCATGCGCTCTGCAAAATCAAGGCGTCGGGCTTCGTCTTGATTGGATCGCAATCTTGCTAATTCCAATTCGCGGTGTTTGCGTGCTTTCGTAAAAAGCTTCCGCAGAGGTAAGAAGACAGCAGCATGGACAGCCTTTTCGGCAAGTTCAAGAGGGTCAATATCATAACCGCTGACAGCATCCCAGCCACGTTCGACCAGGGCGGTCCATGGTCGTCTCGCAGTCTCGATTAGTATATAGGCAATCGCGTGCCAGCTTGTGTAAGTCTTGGACAGCCAACGGTACTGTTTACACCGAGGGTCGGTGTGGAGCTTATGGTTGTACTCGATGACTTCAATGGCAGAAACATAGATGCGCTGCCGAATCTCGTCTGAGAGTTCAAAATCGGAACCCGGGAACAGCGCCGGTTGGTAGATAACCAGATACATCTTGCCTACAACAATTCGGGCCATCATGGCTGCCACCCAATACAATGGATCCGTCTCATGAAGAACGTGTCGGAGGAACTTGTGCTCCACACGTTGGTACACGTCGATGAGCATACGCTCCCTTTCTGCCATGCTGGAGCAATCGGCGGAGGGACATAGAGAAGACATCGCAGATGCAGTCGTGAAAAGCCTCCTGACGAGCACGCAAATTTCGTATCTTACAAGAGCCACCGCGCAGTCAGATTTTCCTTCACGGGGTACGGGAGCCTCTGTTCTCTCCGGTCCGATGTCAGAATCGTTGATATTGCTCGGCTTCAGCGTATCAAAGGAATCATCGCTAATGGTCATGTCGGTGCTCAAATCATCGACAGAGCGCAGATCTAGAACCAAAATGGCCCACCAAAGTCGTCGTCGCATTTCTGTTTCAAAGGGCGACAGCTTTAGGTAACTACCGTCTCGATGGAGCCCCATGCCCTGAGCGATGCGAATGACCAAACCTGTCAAAGCCCAGCAGAATCGAGTGTCGTCGTAACGTCTCACCACGACGAGAAATATGGTGAATGCCTGCAGCACTACGAGATCTGAAGAGTCAAGGAAGTTCGCTTTTGCTAGAGCCTGCTCCAATGCGAAGCGGTACTGTGCCACCAGATCGTCTATGTTTGCATTAAAATTGGTTTGTACCTAGATGAACGTTGTGATTAGTTTGCCTCTCTTCCCGTGCTCTGTGCAAAAGCCGCCGCCGCGGGGTTTGGATGGCAAACAGAAGAAAAGGGTCTGGATGCTCACCTCGTCAGATTCCAGAGACGTGATTGCAGCGAAGTAAATGGCAAAAACCAGTGCCTTATTCCCGGGGCTAAGCTCATCAAAGTTTCTCCTCGCATCACGCAGAATCAGGTCGACGGATGGTACGTGCATGACTTTTATGAGAGGCTCGACATTTTCCCGGTAAGCTGACCATAAGAAGGTGGATTGGGAAGGAAGTGGGTGCAACTTTTGAAGGTCCACATCAGCAGACCGATATCCCAAAATGAAAGCATGGTGATCACTGATGCTGCTAGGTGCAGTAGCTGTTGAGTCCGTTGGTGTTCCGTCAAAGTCTAATTCGTCATTCTCGTCAGTCAGTCGTTGAGTTTCTTCCCGAATCGCATCAAGCTATTGGTACAACTGTTAGTGCCGTTCGGTGCGTTTTACGGTGCGTTTTTCTCATTGCAATCTCTTGCAGCTCTTACCACGTACCTCGTCGTGGAGCTTGGTCCAAAATTCACTGCTTACATAGTGAGATGTGCCTCGTTCTTCGTCGGAAACCATGCGGCCAAAGTTGGGCTGCTTCTTATTTGCCATCGCGCTGTCGCTGCTGCCGCCTGCAGATGACTCTGTTCTCCTTGGACTGAAGTCTTGTCCTATACGCTCATCCAAATTGCCAGACATGCGTCGCTGAGACAGACTCTCATTTCCAGGGGTAAGATCTGGCGACCCAGCCGATGAAGGCAACCTCGCGCCAGTGGCAGCAGGCTCGTCAATTTGACCACTGAGCTCTTCCACAATACCCTCGAGCTTCCTGAGTCGTTTAAAGAGCTCCACCTCTCTTTGACTCGACATCTTTGGCGGCGCGTTGGGATCCCTGGGTCGAGATTGGCGGGGGGCACGACCCGGCGCGGGGAAGACACATGAAATCTGTGTACGGCGACAATTCGAGCATGGCATTTGCTTGTCACAACGAACCTTGCGACGGCGGCAGGTGACGCAGGATCGCGGGTTCGAGGCCGGTGTTCCAGAGCCGCCCGGGGCCAAGATCGGGTTGGTGTAGGCATCAGGGCCAGTGGTGGGATATACCGTGATATTGCCAGATGAGTGATGGGATGAGGCAGTGGCCGTCGCCGTGCCATCATTGTGCAGCGCAGGCGACGACGGTGATAATGACGGTGATGGCATGATGGCGTTGTTGACACCGCCGTGTTGAGGGCCAATGTTGTTGAACTTGAGGGTGTTTATTTATCATGATGGTTGACGATAAAGGCCTCGCAAAATCACTCGACCCCACAACACCCTTGATCGCCTCAAGTGACATCTAGAGCATAGGAGAACCCACTAAATACTAGGTATCTTCCTAAGATATAGGTTCTCATAGCTCTACAGATTGCATAGGCATGTAAATGTAGCTTTAATTAATTCAGACGCTGCATCTCTGACCTGATCTGATGCCGTGAACCGAGAAAGCACATTGCCCGAATGAAATCCAGAAGCATACTCCGTACTCATTACTAAGCAGACCCTGTTAACCTGTTCCAAGTGGACCAAGAACAATAACTATTCGGTACGGAGTAATTACCCAGAGTACAATTGTTGGTATCACAGGACTGCTAGCATAATTCGGGGCGGACCAAAAAATAGGAAATATGCCTCTATTCTAGTCTACCAAAGGGAAAGGGCTATACACGTGATAAAGGGCCACGTGATAAGGGGCCACGCTGCCCCCCGCCCGAGCAAGCGGGCCCGCAATTGAAAGCGGTTGATATCATGCTTGTGCTAACAATGTATTGCTATTCGCGCGGCCAGAAACAGCCGCCCCACCATCGACATACTGACCTTGCTGTATCAACACAAAACTCGCGGCTCCGTCGCATGGGGAAGTTTGTCAATAATTCCATTACAAATCTCGAGCCTTGCTTGATCAATACCATTTAGCGGACGGATTTTTAATGTCCATGTTATATCACGCAAAACAACGAAGTTCATCTGTGAGCAAGAAACGTACATACATCCACTATGAATTGGCTTTGTTTGAAATGACAAAAGACACCTAAAAATTTGACGGATGGAGCCACTCGCCCAAACGGCTAAAAAGAAAACGCCAAATCGAACATAGGAACTATAGGAAAAGCCCAATGCGGGGGTCGAACCCGCAACCTTGAGATGTCGATTACTCGTAAGAGTCTCACGCTCTACCGATTGAGCTAACCGGGCCAACGCACAGTTGGAGGTTCAGGACACTGGTGCCCATTCTACATGATACTGTGTACTTGAGTTAATTAGTTTTCAAAAGCGATTTCCCGCTCTTGTCATTCCTCACGGAGTACATCTGGTCATAGTTTCCACTCCTACTCCTTCTTAAATCGCGCAGACACTCTACTTGTCCCCAGAATCGAATTAAACCTAGAGATTGGTTCCTCCATGTGTCTAACATCTGCCGTTGCTACCGCGACTCGTACGCTCCCTGTATTCACGCAAATCTGCAAATACCTTGACTGCGAAAAAGGCGGGCATGTGGCAAGGCCATCAAAGGATATATCGGTATTCCAGTTGATTGTTAGCTTCGCAGTACAGCTAAATTGACTTTTTGTTCTGACGGACTGCCGTTTTGTGACTCTAACTTCGTCTTGGAATATGAATCCAGGAAAATGGGCGACAGCCTTAAAGAGAAGATCGTATCGCTACGTATCTGCTTTCCACTTTGACACAAGAGTCTTACTATAATTAAATGATGAAATCATGCTCTAAAGAACTTAAAGACCTGAAGGCAGAGCTCCTTATTCACCTGCGCATGGTTGGTATGACTGTAAAAGTCATATGGATCGTTTGAGCACGCACATGGGCCAACTTCAAAACCTGAAGAAGCGAGAATTTTGAACATGAAAATATTGAACGAAATTATGTGGTAATATGAGTTTCCTGTATAAAGAGTCCATTAGCACAACTAACGTTTCCAGCCTAAAGCCATGTATTCCTATAGGGGAAAACGAGAGCTACGTTGACCAGGCGGTTTAACGATAACTTTGGATCCTGGAATATATGTCTACAGCTCACATCGTGAGCACATCGTAAGGCCGAATAACCCGGCAAGTGAGGTGAAGAGGCCATGGATCATCGCGATCACTTCCGGATGTCGTCATGGTTGCTGCAGCTGGTCATGTCTCTCTTCCCAGACTTTGGAATTGGACCACGTTACACAATTGGCCCTCCGCCTCGTGAAGCTTGCACCATCATGTGCATGGAAACTTTGCAGAGGTAGTCACGATCTATTACAAGTGGTAGTGTGGCTCTTTTGGAGATGATATGTATACACTAACAAGATAGTGCTAGAAAGTACGAGGACCCTCGTTTATTGATCGTGTTTTCGCCCTCTTTTCCCCAACAGAAGTGTATTGAGACAGGACAAGAAGAACCAAGTGCCATCAAAAGGAGCAACACCTGCCTAATGTGGGTGGGGGTCTCGGGGTCTTTAGATTTCCAACCTGCCCCGCTACATGCTTTCAGCTGAGGGCCACCGATAAGTCGCTATCATCACGTGAGAATGAACTCGCTTGCCATAGGGTTTCTCACCCCACAGAATTGACCAGGTTTTTCCTCGCCTGGAAAGACTGCATACAGCTTCACGACGGCAACCGAGACTCAGGCAGATTTTCTAACGAATTAACGCCACACCCAAACCGACACAATGGCCAAGATCTCGTAAGTGATGCTTCACCCGCCTACTCCCGAGTGTCTCGAAAAAAATAGCGATAGGGAAGACGAGGACTTTTTTTCCTGTCCCGGACGCCTACCAACCATGACAACCTGCGACGACTTGCGGCGTATTTCGAGACGATAGGTGATGGGAATGCATTCGCGAGTGATGGGAGTGCGCGCCATAAGATGGACTTGCGGTTTCCAACTGGACGAACTTTCTCTCCACCATCGTTCAATATTTTTTTTCTTCGAATTTCGCAAACCGGCGAGGTTGACTCTTTTTTTTTCGAGATACCGGAGAGACAATGGCATACAAACCCTCAAAATTTGGACGTCCAACTGACTGGATTTCCGTGTGTAGGCGTGGTGCCCCTGGTGGCAAGCTTAAGATGACCCTGGGTCTCCCTGTGTACGTTCTACCTCGGCCTCACCGCATGGACTAGATCTGGAACGAATCCACAACTGTTACGGTCGTTGGAGCTAACAAGTCACGGATAGTGGTGCCGTCATGAACTGCGCCGACAACTCAGGGGCTCGAAACCTTTACATAATCTCCGTAAAGGGTATCGGTGCTCGCCTGAACCGTCTGCCCGCTGGCGGTGTCGGTGACATGGTCATGGCCACTGTCAAGAAGGGAAAGCCCGAACTACGAAAGAAGGTCCACTGCGCCGTTATCGTCAGACAATCCAAGCCCTGGAAGCGATTCGACGGTGTTTTCCTGTATTTCGAGGACAACGCTGGTGTTGTACGTGGACATTCTTGAATCATTGAGGAGCGCGCGGAGGATAAAGGGGGGGGGGGGGGGGGGGGGAGAGCAAAGTTGCAAGCCAGTCTTTCTGAACGATCGAAACGTTGCGACGAAACGATTTGCTCCAGCCACCATGACTCTCCCCAACCCCGCATTTGCGACTTCTCCTCCACTCAACAGTCAATGAGACAAAGCTGACAAATGACAGATCGTCAACCCCAAGGGTGAGATGAAGGGCTCTGCCATCACCGGCCCCGTCGGCAAGGAAGCTGCTGAGCTCTGGCCCGTAAGTTCCGAGCCCAACACTACCACGAAAGAACCTCGCATGTCTTGCCATGTCACAATGACTAACATTCGTGTGCAGCGTATCGCCTCAAACTCCGGCGTCGTGATGTAAAGGGTTCTTTTCTCGGAAAATGAAAGCACAAAACTAGAGCCGAGCGGGGGTGAAGAGACTAGCGAAAGCGGAAGGTGTTGAAAAGAAAGAAAGAAAACGCAACGGTTATGTCCCACCCAGGCGATCTATAGAGCATCGATGACCCTCCTTGCTTCCCTTCGATAAATACTCTACGAGGGAGAAGGAGGTGGGGAAAAAATGTTGGAACAGGTCCGCTAGAATTGGCAGGCTCTGCAATTAAATTTTTGTGCCCGTTTTTTTTTTTTTTTCTCGGTTGCGGCGTGTAAAGGGATAGCTTTCATACCAGGTATCGCATCATGGGCAAGCAAGGCAAAAAAAAAAAAAGAAAAGATTCAGTAACTCTGTGCCTTGTGACTTGTTGTATCCTCTTTTGCCAGCTCAGACAAGCCTTGCCCTTGGACGAGAACCACAAGGGTTCGAGAACGCGTTGGTGTTCATGATCCGGAAGACGCGCAGCGCAGTCTGTTATCGATTGGCTGGCAGGAATTGTTCGCATACGGATGTGATACCCTAGACTGGGAGATGGATATCACGGAAGCGCTAGTCACCATCACGAGCAAGTTTCCATTGCAAGTGTGTCTTTATTTTTAGCGTACAGGCTACTTGTGCTGTTGCTTTTTCCTTCTCATAGGTGAGCACAAACGCCTGTGTGTCTCACAATCTGCACAGGGTCGCAACCGATTTGGTATCAGAGCGAAAGACCAACTCCCTCGTACAAAAAAAAAAGGAAATTTACTTTTAAGCACACATCGAAGACTCACAGCAATCGCGTCGCAGCATGATGAGCAAAATAATGAGGCATACCTTTTATTGGAAAAATCATACATCGCTAAATTCACAAGACTACTTATATAATGTTTTGATGATATTACAAATGCCGATGACTGCATTCCCCGCCCTGCCCCACCTACCTCGTGCACGAAAGGGTATTAATAAAGTCGCGCCAAAACGCCATGTAGATAGACGACTGTACCCTCACGCGTGGGTCCAAGTCCCCGATGCCGGAAAAAAAAAAAGAGGAGGAAAACATAAGGAAGTGAACAGAATTATGAGGAACAAATCGAGACGCAGGTCGGGAAGCGCGAAGCAGAAGGGGACGAAGAAGAAAAACAAAAGACGAACAGATCCTCCACATTAGATATAGCAGCTCCGTCAAGGGTCGTCCGCACGAGCTTGCCGGATTCCCCATCTTCCTGAATGACGTGGCATCTGAAAGAAAAGAAAGACCTGTTTTTGCGCACGCGAGTGCTCCTGTGAAGGCACAGAATCTTTGCGGGATTGAGCTGTGGGAAAGTGTCACTGATTCGCAGAGAACGGATAGCCGATACCTGGCATGGTCGGAACATAGCCCGCGCAGGGATGCCCTTGAGAAGGCCCTTCCTTTTTGTGAGGCTTGACCTTTGGCTTGGGAGCAATGGGGCCAACTTTAGAATCGGCTACAGCCTGGGCCGCTTTCTTGGCGGCAAGCGTAGCTTTTCGTTTCTCGACGGCGCCGGCCATGTTTCCGTTTGCCCAACGACCTGGAGCAAAATCATTAGCGTTTGAATCCATATCAACAATCTCCAGCAAGAGCCAGACCCCTTTCCGCTTGGTACGGAGCCAAACTTACTTTTCATGGAAGCCGACATCTTTTCCGACTTGGTCATGCTCTTGTAATCCTTTGGTTTCTCGTCACCGTCACCGCCGGCCGTCGATGATGGGGTTTCATGGCGGACGTCTTGGGCTGGGCGCACGATTTTGATCTTGTGCAACTTGCGGACATTATGCGGAGCATCTGGCATACGCTGGTCGAGCATGAATGATGACTCGACGCCTCCCATGGAATGCGGTACGCTTCGCTTGCCTCGCTTGCGAGGAGGCGCCTGCGTTGTTGCCTCCTCACTCTCATCAGCATCATTCCGGAATCTTTTCTGACGCTTGGGGCGGAAGGAATACGACGACTCTGCCGTGTGCGAAGTCGAATCAGACGACGCAGTGGACGGTCTGGAGTCCCCGTTGTCGGTGATGGCTGAGGAGGGTTCACTAAAATTCTTCGACCTTGGGATTTTGAGTGTCAGCAAATGGCGCCTCCGTTGTTGATGTTGCTGCTGCGGCGGTTGCTTGGGCTCGGGTTGAGAATCGTCATCCATAAATTCAGCATACGTTTCGTCATATCTGACAGGTTGTCTGGCCGCGCGGCGACGCCCAGACCTGCCGTCAGACCTGCCGTCAGACCTGCCGTTCTCTCCATTTTCCGTGGCACCAGAGCTTCGAGGCGTGGCAAATTCCTCAGCGGCCTGGGCGGCGTTACTTGCCCGCGGGCCGCGTCGTCTTCTGCCTCTGGGTGCCACGCTCTCTGCATCCGAGTTCCCGTCTCCATTGAAACTTGATGTCAAGTTGACCTGGGCATCCTCGTCGGCGTTGACGTTCCTGCGTCTTCTGCCCCGCGCCGGGACGGGCGTGGAGCTGCGACTGACGTCCTGAGTCGCAGGGTCGAAGAGCTGAACAGGCTTCCTTTGTCGCTTGCCCGTGACCTCGTCGGCTTCAGAGGCCTTAACAGTCTGCCTTGGCTGGTTGCGTAGCGAGCGTCCTCTTGTCATGATACCCACCTGTTGAGTCTCTGGATTCTGGCGTCCAATCTTGGATGGATGAGGATCGTATTCAAAGCCGTACGTGGAAGCCATGATACGGTCCTGGCCTTGAAGATAGCGAGTTTCGCTCATCAGTTCGCGTTCTTTGGCCTTGTAGCCCTTGACTGCAAAGTCTGGCTCCTCGTGATTGACCCCATGTTGGTTGACGTTCCTCGTCCGCGCCTCGTACTTGGCATCGGCCACGCGTCGGCGAAGCGAGTTTTCGTAGTCGTCCACGACTTTTCCCAAGTCGGTCCATTCGCCCTGCCATTGCACGAGCGAGACATTGATCGCCTCGAGTACCTCATATAGCTCTGTCGTAGACATGTCTTCGTAGTTCTCGATGGCCGTAATGTACTCATCGGCATGTCGAAGTTTGCGATACTTGAAACAGCGTCTTCTCTCCGGTTGCTCTTGTGAATCAGACATGTCTCCCTCGTCCGCATCTTCTCCAGCCGGAGCCGGAGAGTTGTTAGCAGTAGGATCCATGGAATCTGGGACAGGAGAGCCGCGCAAGGGAGTGTTGAGGGCTGGCGTCTGTGCCTCGAGTCCTGCTGGGTCAGGCGCATCATCGTGATCCTCAACCACGGGTTCCATGTCATTGCCATCTTTGTCGGCATCCTTGTCCTCCGGTGTCGCTTCATCAACGCCTGTCTCGTCGTCGGAACGGGCCTTCTTCTCAGGGTAAGATACATACTCTCCATCGATGTAAGGAGTCAAATGGGACCAGCGACCGGCAGGCGCTGGCTGAGGCTTGCTTGGTCCCAATTGCGATGGTCGTCTGTTTTTCAGGGAATCCTTGTTTACAAGAGCCGTGATGTCTGATTCCTCAGAAATCTTGTCCTTTCCGTCCATTTCTGTAGAGGTGGGCGATCTTTTGGACTCCTCCGACGCGAAATCACCCTCCTCCTCCTCCTCCTCCTCCTCCTCCTCCTCCTCCTCCTCCTCTTTTGTTAACTGCTCTTCTTCGCCTTCCTCAGCATCTGCTTCGTCAGATCCAGCAACTTGCTCTATAGAGATGGATGGTATTGTTGTTGTATGCAATCCACGAACAGGACTCTGCCTCGCATCCGCCATCTCAACATCGTTTGTAGTACCCTCGGCTGAATCGTTTATTGCTGCTGTCCCATCAGAAGCATCTGTCGACGATGACGGCATTGCGGAAGATGTATCCATCGCTTCTGGGTCATCCTCGAGTTGCGATGACGATTTCTGGGCCAATTTCGGCGAGCCAGCTGACTCTCCAGTGTTGGTCGCTTCCGGGGGCTCAGAGACAGCAGCTTCAGCCGCGGTCAGCTGATGCCGAGTTTTATCAGAGACGGAGATTTCAGGGACTGGAGAGCCCTGTTCGCCTGCAGCTGGCTTTGTTGGTATGGTGGCAGCATCTTTGCTCACATCTGCAGCCTCATCTCGTACGGCTTCTGACTGTGCCGCGGATGTTAGAGGCTGAGCGTCGTCGCTAGTGGCAGCAGCTTTACCATCTGTTGCTTGCCCAGCAGAGGGCGGCCTCCCTTGGCGGCTGTCTTGGGCGATTTGAGTCTCGGCGTCTCCTGGCAGTGCTTTCCCTGGCCCAAAAGCGACCGCTGGTCGTTTAGGTGAGGCGGGGGGACTTGCACGGAGTTGGGGATCAATGTTTTCTTCCTCATAATCGTCGACTGCGCCTTCGCTGTCGGCGAAGTGTTTCTCATTGGGGTAGAGAGTGCCAAGATGCTCAGCTGCCGGGGGCGATTTCCATGAGGCATTGAAAGAGTAATTCGCGGACGAAGCGCTTGAGTGGCTTCCTCGGCGGATTTCGGAGTCTCCCATATCGGAATATGACACACCAACCTCGATGGTATCCTTAACATCCTCATCGTCGCCAGGGTCGGCGCCTCCGGCTATTGACTTGTGGGCTGCATCTATGCACATGCCAGCGGCAGTGTCTGCGCCGAGTGAGGCCCCCCGTCTCTTGGCACCAGAGCCATGAATATCTTCCGCATCATGGCTATGGTCAGGTCTGCGTTTCTTTGCGCGAGACGAGGTCGAATTGGGAACAACAACTTCGTCATCGACATGCTCAAATGTGTAATCCACGCGAGCTCTTTTGCGAAGAGTGTGACCGCCTTTCCTGGGGCCGTCTTGATCAAGGATGTCATCGGGGTTGCCGTAGCTATCCATTGTCCTGGACCGCCTCTTGACCACCTGGCCACGTGTGCCAGGGTGGGCTGATGCTGGTGCTGGTGCTGATGCTGATGCTGATGCTGATGCTGATGTTGATGCTGATGCTGATGCTGATGCTGGTGCTGAGAAGGCAAAGGCTTGCTGAAGACTTTTGCTCCCACGCCTGCTCCGGGCCCCGGCTTGTGGGCTATTCGCAGCAGACGCAGGCGCCATTACCGGGCTGCCAACGGCTGGACGATCTGACAAGCCCTCAGGAGGAGTAGAGCGAGGAGATGGTGAATCGCCCAAAGTTTTGCGACGTGCGGTGGCTGCAGTCCGTCGAGCGCGGTCCATCTCGAGCCGGAGCAGCCAGCGTGTTGCGGAGAGCAAGCGTGTAAGAAGAAGGGGGCGAGGTGTAAGAGGCAGACCATTCGAAAGAAGTGCTATGGGGCTGGGAAATCACGCAATGAACAGATGCCCCGACCGCGAGGAGCGTCTGGATGATACGTGCGAGGTTCCCAGAAGTCGCCAGGCTTCGTGATGAGTGGAAGAGGAAGCGAGGAAGCGAGGAAGCGAGACCTTTGGTATGAGCCAGCCAGAGAGGATGGATGGATGAGTTCAGCCAGGACAGGACGGGACGGGACAGGACAAGGCGAGGGGAATTTTTTTTTGAAAGAGAAACACGGCGAAATGGCAACAAAAGAATTGGTTAGGACAAAGGGCAGAGGGCAAATTGTGAATATGAACAAGCGCTCCGATGGCTACGGCGATGATGGACCTTCGCAGTATCCAGAGACTTTTCCCATGCATTTCGCCCGCGTCGTTGTTCAACGAGCCGGACTGCTTTGCTTGGCCATCGTTTTTCTCCAGGTGTCGTGGTCCGAATAAGCCAGGACCCAGTTTCCTGACAGGGCCAAATGTGGGTCCGCACTCGCCTCTGTGTAGCTGTAGCGTGTAGCTGTAGCACTCCGATCCATGTACAGTGGGTGTCCCAGTGGCCGATGCCTGCTGTAATTTGCAGTCTAGTGGTGGTGACGCTGGTGATTTTGGGGGCGTCTGCAGCGAGCTTCCAGTGTGACAGTTTTCCGGGGTTCCTCCGTGGGCAACCTACTCAGCCAATCACCATGGCTTGGAGCGGGAGGGAGTGGGCCACATGTTACGCATGCTAGTCCCTTCTGGGCTGGGCGACGATGGATGGGGTCGGTCGTCCTTGATAGCCACGGCAGCGACTAAGACGGCAGTGATTGTGGCACTTGACGACATCCATAATGACTTCAAAATCCCATCCACCATCTGAATCATCTGTCTACTACTCCGCACACTGAATCCGTATGCCTGCCAGCCAGCTGCCAGCTGGGGGAGACATGTTGCGCCGCATGCTGGGGGCGCCCCGACCTGCACGTGTTCATGTTCTGTTGCCGTGCCCGGGTCGGCGGTCAGCCCCAGCCCCAGCCCCAGCCCCCAGTCCAAGTCCATTGACCACCTCCCCTTGAGTATGTACATGTACATATGTACGCACCTCCAATGCTCCAGTTTGTAATCCGTAACCCCACTGGCAAGTTGCAACCAACCGTTTCTGCTTCTCCTGCCTAATAACTCATAAAAATAAAGCCAAGCAAACTTCCAAGCTGCATCCAAACTCGAGCAAGCTCCTCCCTCCGCATTCGCCATCTCATCTTAGCCCACCGCATCATGGCTTCCAGGAAAACCCAGCCGGCTGCTGCCGACGACAACCTCGATGAACTCTTCCAGGGTATTGATGCCAAGCCAAAGAAGTCAGCCAACACAAAGGCGTCCAAGCCTGGCAACGCATCATCGAAATCCATGGGTGAAAACGATATACTTGCCGATCTAGAGTCCCAGCTTGCTTCAAAAAAGGCGTCATCCCGACCACACACTCCTCGACTCAAGGAAGGCGGCCCTAGAAGGCCCCCCCCAGGTACGCCTCCGGTCGGCGAAGACAGGACGACTGCAGCTGCCGCCCGCAAGTCGACCGACAGTGCCAGAAGCTTGAGGGCCAGCTTCACCCCGAGTGCCACCAGCTCTGAGCTGCACGAGGCCGAAAAGAAGGGCACTGTCGAGCAGGTTCTTCAACAACAACAGCAACAACAACAGCAACAACAACAAGCTGGCGGGGGGTGGTGGGGTGGCATCTTATCTACAGCTACCGGTGTCATGAAGCAGGCCGAGGCGGCTTACAAGGAAATCCAACACAACGAAGAGGCCAAGAAATGGGCTGAACAGGTCCGTGGGCTTTCCGGAGGCATTGATGTCGGCGCCCTTCGCAGCTACGGTTAGTATGAAGCTGAAGTTGCAATGCGAGCCAGCAGCCTTGCGATTGAGGCGCAGTGCTAATGAACCAATCCAGGAGACGAGCTCAGAAGCCGAGCTCTACCCACCTTCACTAACATCCTCCATACTATTGCGCCACCAATCAGCTCACACGAGAGACTGATGATCCACATCACTCACGATCTTGTCGGATATCCTTCCATGGACCCTCTCATCCACGGCGTCTTCGCCCGTGTCATGTCCCAAGTCGAAGGCGGCGACCTGCTAGTAGTTCAGCGCGGTCATGAGAGCGGCTCCCGGCACCACATTGATGGAAGCGCCGGTTGGCGCGATGGACCTTGGTGGCGACAGACAGATAGCCCTCGCGAGCTGGGACTCGTCAAGGGCATGATCGAGGGAACTAAGCTGTGCCGCGCTGGAGCCGAATCCTACGCGAACGAATACTTCACAGCCAATGGAGGCTTTGAGCAGGCCAAGATCCGAGCAACCCAAGATCTGAGCGAGGACAACCCGGTGCGCACATCTGACATCTTCCTGTCCGTGCAAGCCATTTTGGTGGACGCCGATGAGACCATGTTTGCCGGCTCTTCCTCTTCAGAAAAAGAAAAGGAGTCTTCCGCCGTGAAGGAACAGGATGAGTCAGACGAACTCGTTTGCTTTGCCATCTACGTGCTTGACCCCATCCACGAAATCCATTTTTCCACAATCAGCCAGAGCGTGCCTCTGACGTGGGTTCGTTGGCTCGACGCCGCCACCCCGCTGACTCCTCGCTCCATGGACGAAAGCCAAGACACGGCGTTCGACGCCGGAATCCCGGACCATGTCAGGGAGATTCTCGACAGCGGCGGCGTAGACCCCCGTGAGTGGGTTGCCGAGTGGCTGGAGGACACGCTGAACTTGTCCGTCGGCGTGGTAGCACAGCGCTACGTCGCTCGGCGAATGGGTGTCGGCGAGGCTGGCCTCGGCAGAGGGAAGAAGCCGGTTGAGGAGCTCGTTGCGGCCAACGCGGGCGAGGTTGCCCGAGCTGGAATTATCTAAAGCAGGATAAATGAAACTTTGACGTCAATTCTCTCGTGGGTGTCCTTGCCGGTTCCAAGTACTGATGAAGGGAGTTGAGGGGGAACCATTTGGAAGCACAGCACAGCACAGCACAGCACAGCACAGCACAGCACAGCAAAGCACAGCACAGCACAGCACAGCAAAGCACAGCACAGCACAGCACAGACTTGTTAGTTCATTATGCCATCCCATCAAGCTGGAAATCAAGTCTGTAGGACCAAGGGTTGCTCAACGATGTATTTTTCTTCCTCTTGATAGCTCGGCGCGTAAATTTCTCAAACCGCAAAATGCTTCGTTTCTGTTCTCTTGCTTTATCTTTTCATGTTCTATTCCAAGAGAGTGTCACAAGAAAATCGATCAAGGGAAATTTGCCAGAGCCAATTGAACCGATGTGGTGCGGCTCACCTGTCGACCGTCCCAGCTTTCCTCATCTCCCCCCTTGCCGCTCTGGACGACCTCTCTAAACTGACCTTTTTCAAAGGTCGGTACTCTGCATCCCACATCTGCACCCTGATCCATTCCTCAAGGTCTCCGTCATCCGAAGGAATGTCTGGCTGCGTGGCAACACCCTCCTCTATAGCTGCCCTGATGACCTGCTTTGCCACCTGGAGACTGACGGCCCTCACCTGGTCCACGTCTGGCAGCAACGGAGCCGTCGAGTCTTGAAGCGCCGGACTCATGGAAGCGACCGCCCGGACTGCCGCGACCAGCATCTCATCCGTGAGAAGCCTGGCCCGGGAGAGAATGCATCCCAGGCCGATCCCCGGGAATACCACCGAGTTGTTGCACTCTGCGACCTCGATGGTCATGTCTTCGCCGCTGCTGCCCCCCCATGGGCCAGTGACGGGATCAGAGGGCGATCCCGTGGCGCAGAGAGCCTTTCCGTCGGTCCAATGCAGGATGTCATGCGGCTTAGCCTCGTGTAGTCTGGTGGGATTAGACAGCGGCATGATGATGGGTCGAGGAGTGCCTTTTGCCATGGCCGTGACAACCTCCTGCGTGAATGCGCCTGGAACGGTGGACGTTCCGATGAGAACGTTCGGCTTGACTCCTTGGACGACGGCGAGGAGGTCCGTCCTCTTGTCGAACCAGTTGGATGCGTCCTTGATGAACGGTTTCTGGGCCTCGGAGACATCGGTCGTGGTGGTGAGTAGGCCATATCGGTCGATGAGCCTCGAATTTATTTAGCTTTTGGAAGAAGACCCCGGGGGAAGGGGGGGAGAGGTTGCAGGAAATATGAGTAACCATACCATATTTGCTTGGAGGCCTCTTCGTGAGAGATGTTTCCCTCTGTGGCAATGGCGTGTCTGACCTGGTCTGCGATGCCGACGCCCGCGCTGCCTGCACCGAATATCACCAGGCGTACGTCGGAGAGCTTCTGGCCAGATACATGGAGACCTGCCATGATGGCCGCTAGCGTGACGCACCCTGTGCCTTGGACGTCGTCGTTGAAGCACGCCATCTTGGGACGATACGTGTCTAGAAGTCGTCTTGCTGTTGTGACGGAACGAGATGTTGGCGAAAGTACCACAACAGTTGTGTTTTATAAAATTAAAAAAGGGGGGGGGGGGAAATGGAGAAAATTGTTACCGTTGGGGAGACCAAAGTCCTCAAAGTGTATGTAAGCCTTGGGATAGAAATTCCGCGCCGCTCGTACAAATTTGTCGACAAAATCATCGTACTGCTTCCCACGAATACGCTTGTGCCTCAAACCCAGATATAGATCATCGCGTAGGAGGTCCTCGTTGTCCGTCCCGCAATCCAACACGACAGGCAGGCATCGGTTAGGATGGACGCCCGCGCAAAGGGTCGCCAGGACAAGTTTGGCCACGGATATGAGGATCCCGCCGACGCCCTGGTCGCCGATGCCTAGGATTTCCTCGCCGTCTATCGAAGAATTAGTATCTCGTCGGTAGGACACCCCTGGACACGACGAAACGCAGACGGGGACGGAGTCGCAAACGAGTCAAGATACAGCAGAGCCCAGACAGAGAGTGCAAAGCGAACCTGTTACCACGATATAATCAACATCATCTGCATGGCCCCAAGCAGCAATGTCGTGATCCACGCGCTCTTGATCCTGGATATTCAAGAAACAACCTTCTGGGCGCCGAAAGAGTCCTGAGAAGTGCTGGATGGCATCGCCCTCGGTTGGAGTATAAACTACGCTGAACATGTCCTTGAGATGCTCGTGCAGAAGCTACGTACATTGATTTGTTAACGGGAGACCCCGATTCCTGGCCCCCCGCCCCCGAAGACACGAACCAGGGTTGAAGAGAAGGGGTGGCATGCACACACTTTGTAGTATAGAACCTCGTTCTGCTCCTTGAGCGAAGCAAGGAACGTGTTCTTGGCCAAGTCATCCGCCTGGCTCAGGTATTGCTGATGCGCCCGCTTGACCTGCTCCTCGAGCGTCTGTACATTCTGGGGCAGCAGGCCCGTCAGGTTGAATTGGCGACGTTCCTGGGCCGGAAATGCAGATCCCTTGTTCAGATACGGCGTGTTTAGGAGCGCAGCGCCAGACAAGGCGCACTCTACGGGACCTTTGGTGCTGAGGGGTAGATGGGCGAACTCGGAGGGTTTGTCGTGGGAAGCCATGTCGGGTTGGCACGAAGGACAGGCTCTTATTCTTTGTTCTCTTGCTTAATCGGTGAGAGAGAAGAGGTGGTTGCGACTGACTGACTGACTGACTGGTGGGACCTGGGACGCAGTTTCGCAGTTGAGACGACGACGACGGATGACGTATTCGCCGACAAAGAAAAAAAAAACGACAAAGTTTCACCCGGGTTCCTGATACCTGTTACTACCACGGCGGAGCTAGCGGCGGCCCTGGGGAAAAGATGACAAAGATGAACGAACCATGGTGGATTCCCATGGCAACACGAACAAGCTCTACGAGATGTGACGGGACTAATAAGACAATGTCCAGAAATGTCGGCGCTCTAGGAGCCACGCCCGTGTAGAGCCAGAAATCACCATCCATCGAGAGACAATGACAGGCCGACGGGCGCGGACTATGATGGTCCAGTCTATCTGGCAGCACGAGAAACAAAGACTCTCGTCAGAGAACGAGCATCTTGCCCAGCGGACCAGCCCACTTCGTTCAAGCAGCACAAAACGTGCCAGTCGAGGAAGACTTCCGGGGAAGACTCGTTTGCGGAAACAGGAGTGGCTGGCCATGGCGTGCTGCGGCGGGTGAGGAAAAGAAAGACACGAAAAGGAAATAAGAAAAGCCTACGAGGAAGGACCTACCTTTATTGTCCGAGCCACTGCGATTCCATCGTCATGTATTCCATAGCGTGCACGACTAGCAATGGTGGTGTTTTGATGTCGCGATTGACTGACTGGAAAGGGGGGAACGAGGAAGAAATTCAAAAGTCATAACGGGCAGCCGAAATTGTGTGCGACCGACCCGACCCAGAGAAGTGGAGACCACAGGCACGGGTGGGGATCAACGCGGCTAACAATTGCTCGCAATCCGTGATAAGCAATGCTGTTAGTGTTAGATTCATGGTCTAATCTCTTTGCACACGTTCGAGGCTAGATTTCGCTTCTCCTCTTTCCATGTCTTCTGACTGCTTGTATCTTAAACTGATGTCAATTGCAAGTCCGATCATGCCGAGTCCTTTAGTGTTCCTTGTCAAAGAGGGACCGCAGCTCTGCCTGATACCTTTCTTCGTCGTCTACTTTGGCTTTCACAACTTGTCCGACGTCCTCTTGCCAAAATGTCGAGACCTGCGTCAGGTTATCATCCAGTTCTCCAGCAGCGGAGAATTTGGGAAGAATATGGTCTTCGAACACGAAAAGCCAGGCATTTATAGACCTCACGCAGGCCCAAAACCACACTCCTTTCGACTCCCAAGTATCTCTGATCGTCCTTGTGATATCAATGCCATGGTCCATTCGTATATTCCTACGTTCCGTATCCATGATTGTTAGGAATGCCTTCCGCACTTGGTCAAAAGTATCATACTCCTCGTCAATGATGCCATCAATGCTGCAGTTCGTAAGCCAGTAAGGTACAGAGAGCATTTCTAATGGAAGTGCGCAGATCCACTCAAGATCAACCAAACAAGTGATATTCCAATCATCATCCACGAAAATGTTGCTTTGATGAAAATCGGTCAACTGTAGGAAGAAAGGCCCGTGTCTGCGATCTGGCAAGATGAAATGGTGCATTACCGTTCGGAGCAACGTCCTGATTGCCATTCGTTCTCGGGCGTCATTTGCATTCCGCACGGCGTGGGGGTCGTGAAGAAAATGATTATCATACAGCGTTAGTAAATCGGAGGTGAAACTATCGGTAGTTTGATAAGATTGACAAGGCTGTATTGTTCGCGGTGTCCCGCTATTCTCAAAGATCATCATTGAGCATGTCAGAGGGCGATTAGAAAGCTGAATTGTGCCGTCACTGGCATTGAAACTAAAGGAGCCAATATGTGGTTGTGGAAGCCGAGCAAGTGAGAGCATAATCCGCGACATGCCCTGGAATAGGCGAGTCTGCCGACTTGCATCGCCCAAGTGTTGTGCCCATGTATGTGAAAGCATCTTTCCGGTCTCCGGGCCGATATGTTCCAGAAGCATATAGGCAGTACCAACCGCCGGTGCAGATTGGTTACAAGTCCAATTTGAGAGCAGGGGATAGCGAAAGAGGCGATAAATCCACTGCCAGAATCGGCGGCAGGCCCTGACATAAAGTGGTTGCTGGCTAATGTGGGTGAACTATTGAAACTGTAAGTATTAATACCATTGAGGCGACACAAAGATTAGGAGAACGAACATGACCAGCGTTGGCGAAGCCAAAGGCATAAAGTGTTGGTATTCGAATATCGGCGCAATGCTCTTGCATCCACGCATATGTGGCCACTTCGCAGCTGACCTTTTCGTCAATCGTGCCAGGATATTGTTGCTCAGCAAGCTTATGAGGCATAGGAAACCGAAAAACCAACCTTCCCGTGAAACTGGAGGACTCTACTTCAAGGATGACACAAACATTGAAGCCGCCTTGCATCCACGATTCCGGCGGTAGAACGGTGCAGGTAGCATCTTTGTGTAGGCGAAGATGGTGCCTGACTGAAGCTTGAATCAACTCCCTCTGATCCCATAGTTGATGCCTGAAACGCTCAGCATCATTTTCGTGTCGGACGGAAAGCAGAAAATTAGTTTCTTCTTTCGCGGCTGATTCGAATGAGCGAAATTTGTTTTTTACGAAGATGTTTCGAGGCATGGCAAATGTTACATTGTTAGTTAGAAGCAAGGCTTTGAGTTCAAGTCGCGTTTCCAAACTTGATCCCAATCCATAAAAGGGGCTGCCTAACAATGTGCTAAAACCAACCAGGCACGTGAGCTACGCCGTAATCCGACTCCTTGGGCAGGTTTGCCAGCTGTGGCGACTTTCCCGGTGGAATTTGGCGTATATCTGGCTCAATGGGCCAGGATTATACTCGAACTGCAGACTCGAATATGAGAACATGTGTATTGATTCATCGGCAGCTTTCAACGTTGAACCCGATGGCCTGGCGCTGGCCATGCGCCGGCACCACAATTCAGGACAAGCTATTCGCAACGCCCCCGAGCTAGACTTAGTCTCATCATATCTCCGATGGCTTCTGCAGTTCCACCACCGTCCTGCACCCGATTTGCCCGAGCTGGAGTCATTGAAACTCCGGGGAATGCTGTCTGCCGCAACGCCACCTTCAAAGCGTTGCGCTTGTATGGTAACGGGCCCAAGAAGCGCGTCCCCCTGTAGGGATATACCTGGCGAGGATAACAGGCGCAGCTCGCCTTTTGTCCCGCTGATATTAGACCACGTCCACGCCGGTGGAGAAGAGACGGGTTGTCCCCGTCAGAACAACAAGAATGATATAGTTACGCCGATGGAACTCGTTGCTGATGTGATTTGCGTGGTGCTGCGCGCAATTGTTAATCAACGTCCACGGCATTTTGAGCTCACGGAATCTGGCCGCGGTCGAGTCCTAATAGCAATGACCATTAGCGCAAATTCGAATCCCAATTCGGCATTGCAACTTTGAAACGAATTATTTCGACGATCCTGGGGTAACGAGATGCAGTCCCTTTCTCTGTTGTTGAAACTTGTGGCTGCTTTTGGACTGAGTGAATAGAACATTTAACTGAGTCGCATCACCACTGGCCTCCGCTCCGCTCGGTAGAAAATCTTGTTCTATGAGAACGAGGGAGGGCCGCATATAGGTAACTTGACCATTTCATTCATGCCCATGTATACGATGACTATGTTGACACGCCTCAGCGATCGCGTCGCGTCTTCACGTACAACTTAGTCCAGCATATTTAGATATCGCGTCGTCAACTTTGTCTCCTTCGTCGCACCTCGAACGCCAATTGAGACTACCTCGCCAGGCACAATGTCAATGAGGTTATCGTCGAACTTGACATTGTCATCGGCACAATCCACTGCAAGCCCTTTAACTGGACACTCTGCGCTCAACTGAAGAGACTTGCTGTCGGTAGCCAGTTCGACCTTCAGTTGTTTGGGTTTCTGCAAGTGTAGGTACTTGAGAGGCTCGGGCCAGTTCACGTAACGGGCGATCTGCTTGCCATCCTGAAACAGATATGCTGCGACAACGGTGCGGCCCTCTTCTCCCGTGCCCTTCTTGCCAACAGGGACGTTCATCGAGATGATTTCCGTGGAGGCGTTGCTGGGAAGTTGGTGCTGTGAAGAGACGGTTTCTGAGTAAGTTTCCTTGCCAGTCTCTACGTCCCACGCCTTGACAAGACAGTCGACGTTTAATTCCTCCAGATCGAGGTTGGATCCCCAAATCTCAATCTTGACTTCAGTCTCAACATGAACACGAGTGTGCTTGTCCCTAGCATGGGTGTGCTCACGGCGAGCCATGCCAATCGAGATCGGCGCCATCTCCCTCTTGACGGTGTAGTAAGCGTGTTTTGGTCGTAAGTAATAATCGCAGATGGCCCACGAAGTTACAGGCCAACAATCATTCATCTGCCACACGAGTGCGCCAGCACAGTACTCTCGGCCAGGGCCTCTCCACTCTCGCTTCCACAGGCGATATGCTGACGCAATGCACTCAGCCTGCATCAACTGTGTGCAGTAGACATAGTGTTCCAGAGGATCTGGGGCGTAGCGAATATTTTCTACCAAGTAAAGGGCCAAACGTCGTTCATGGCCTGCAGCTTTATTGTGAAAGTCCACCGTGGATGACTGTGCGAACTTTTCTGCATCATCTTTGCCTTTGGGCAAATATGCCTCGATGGTTTTAATGGACGGGAACGCCTCCATTCCAAATTCCGAAACGAATCGCCCAACGAGCTTGTCGAAATTTTGATACTTTTCTTGCGAGCCGTGCCAGACGTTCCATTGATGAATGTCACCAACGGTTGGATCGTTCGAGTTCTTGCCGCCCCATGGACTGCCGGGGTGGTAGTAAGTTCCGGGGATCAAGTCCTTACATACGTCTGACAAGACTTTTTCGTAAATATACCGAGCTGGGAAATTCGTCTTGAGCCAATTGTCAGGATTGCTGTCTTTTGGATCATAATTCAATTTTTCACTCTCAGCAAACGGGTAATCCTCATTATTGCCAGCCCAAATAACGATGGAGGGATGGTGGCGAAGTCTCTTCACGTTCTCACGAGCCTCGCGCTCAACTGATTGCAGAAAGCTCGGGTTGCCTGGATAGTTTCCGCAGGCAAACATGAAGTCTTGCCACACCAAGATGCCAAGCTCATCGCAGGCGTCATACAGGACCTGCTCCTCGTAAATGCCTCCGCCCCAAACACGCAACATGAATTGGTTTCCGTCGGCCACCATCTTGACCCAATCGTAGTAACGCTCCTTGGATATGCGAGGAATGAAATTATCTGCAGGAATCCAGTTGCTGCCTCCACAGAAGATTGGGATGTTGTTGACCTGGAAAAAGAAGCTAGTCCCCGGCTGATCAACCAGAGGGCGTTGAATGAGCTCGACTTTGCGGAGACCAATCTTCTTGACAGAAGCATCAATCTCTGCACTTCCATTGTCTAATAGGGTGGCCTTGATTGTGTACAGAGGTTGCCTGCCGTGCCGGATGGGGTACCAAAGCTCGGGATTCTGTACCTTGAACGTAGCCGACGCCCCGCCATCCTTGACGCTTACAGTCTCCGAAGAAACGCTCTTGTCGCCCAGTGAGATATTGAACCGCAACTTTGGCGCGTTGCCTTCTACTGCAGCATGTGCAACGACTTTCGCACCCCTAAGTGAGTCCTCCACGTCAACCTCAACGAACAAATCAGTCACTCTTGACTCATACACTTCCAAGTTAACTGGTCTCCAGGGACCACATGTCATCAGCGTAGGACCCCAATCCCAGCCCTTCAGCACAACGGATTAGCAGCTTGCCAGACATCATCGACAAAACTTGTTCGGCCACTCACCCAGTGGTATTGTGACTTCCGCACACCAAGTCGGGAGTTGTCCCCGTTCCAGCAACCCCATTTATGATTTGGTTGCTTTTCGACTTCCTTCCAGCCTCTCAAGTAGGCGGCATCAAATGTAATGACTAGCTCATTGTCGCCGCTCTTGTTCAGTATCGCAGTGACCTCCGCTCTTTCAGAAACAAACATGTTGTCTGTCTCCAAGATGGTCTGTCCGTTCAAAACCACTGTCGCAAACGTGTCTAGGCCATCGAAGGCTAGCACAGCCCTCGTATTGCTCTTGATCTCTGGCGTGGGAAAAATGGTCTTATAAACCCAAACGGTCTCACCGATCCACTGAACAGCCTTCTCGTTCTGGCCCATGTACGGATCTGGTATGATCTCGTGGTGCAGGAGATCTAGATGAACATGAGTAGGAAACTGAGAAACTGGCAAATACGAACTGTCATCTCTGTCGGCCTGTTTGAACTGCCAATTCGTATTGATGGGAATGATGGTCCGGACAGACATGATGGCGGCCTGTGATCCTCTTGGGAATATTTTCTGTCAGATGAATGAGCGTGATACAAAGGCATAGAATTCTCTTTTCTCCCGTCTGGAAAAAGGCGAGACAGGCCAAGTCTGAGGGCACCGACTTCAAAATATTATTAGCCTACGGGTTGTGGAATGGAGGGGCAGCGAGGGGCAGTGAGGGGCAAAAAGTTGGAGAAGGAGCGTCCCCCGTTGCTGAGTCGTGACACTGGACGAACGAGAAGTCAGGCGGGATGCCCGCAGAGGGAGGGTGGGTGGAGAGGCTGGAATTTGGGGAGGACCCCAAGAGTCAAGACATACCGAACAGACGCCCCATGCTCCGGACACGAGGCGGATATGCTTGGCGTGCGTAAATTAGCGAGGGGCTGGGTTTCATGACTATGCTCTTCCGTGGGATATCATAACTAGAGCCAAGTATGCGGAATGTGCCAGGACTGGACGCAAAGGTAAATAGGACAAACATGGCCGCAACGTCTCAAGGTGCTTTCTCGCGAGGGCTACCGCGCTTCTGTCTTCCTTCAGGACATTATACATTATTCCTCCCTCCTTCAACGCCGGGCGACGCTAAAATTGACAAAACAAACGCTTCTAAACTACATGAAGTCAGCAACGACAGAATAATTGGCGAGAATGCTCGCAAAGTGTATCTTTCGACGACCACCCTGCCCCTTCCTTCCTTCCCTGCTGCGTCACGGATGTTTTGAGAATCAGCAGCATCCTCCACCTCTTCTATTGCGGCTGCTCAAAGTAAACACCTCCTCCCATTCTCTCAGGCCCCAGTTCTGATTTCTAGTTTTGCCTCGCTTGCGACGCCGTGGCCCGCTTATTCCGTCGTCAATGGTAGCAGCAGTCATGGAACTTTTGACACTGCCGCCATCGCTAGCCGTGTTCCATCCACCACCGTCACCGTACTGTATGCCGCTCATGGGATCGTCGGGGTCGATGTCCCCAAGCTCAATTTTGGTCAGAATCATGCGCGCAAGACGGTTGAATATTTCATCAACCCCCTCTCCATTCAAAGCGCTGACTTCCGTGACCACTGAGATTCCGGCTGTGCTTGCCCACCTTGTAACTTCTGAAGTACTGGTTTCACGGCCATCTGGTGCAATCGTCGCTCTTTGATGTGTCCCAGCACTGATGGAACCGCCCCAGTCTCGACTCGTGACAGTCCCCGCCGTGGAGAGCGAAAGCGAACTGGCGCCTGCGGCAGTCATAGTTGAGGTCGAACCGACGCTGCTGGGTGTTGGAGGCGGAATAGTGGCAGCTGTTAAGGACTCGGAAGCCAGGTCAAGCTTGTTTCCAACCAACATCAAACTCAAGTTTGGCGATGCCAACGCCCGCGCGTCGTTGAGAAATGGCTGAATGCCTCGGAAGGAAGCATGTGATGTAATGTCGTAGACGAGGATGGCACCGGCCGCGCCGCGATAGTAGGATCTCGAGACGGACCGAAACCGTTCAGTACCTGCCGTATCCCAAAGCTGTGCTTTCATTAGCTTGTAGTTTATGGTTTGCGGGTGAGCCGGAACGTACCTGAAGCTTGATTCGCTTACGGCGTGCTCCCGTACCAACTTTGATAATTTTGCTTGCGAACTCGACGCCGATGGTTTGTGATGATAGAACACGCCACTCGTTCTTGACAAATCGATGTAAGAGGCAAGATCTGTCGAGAGAAGAAGAAAATAAAACCCATCAGATACTGTTCTTGCCTGAAAGCAACCTAGTCGAAGAAAGATGAAGATGCGTACTTTCCGGTTCCACTGGGACCAAGGAGGATAATCTTGGCCAGGTAATCGTACATGCTCCCAAGCTCCTACGGTCGCAGTCAGCATCATCAACGACCAAGCCGGATCAACTGTAGCAGGCTGTCGGCATACCTGATCGCGGGCCGTGTCGGCACTGTCATCGCTGGTGCCCGACGAACCTCTCGGCCTCGTCATGACGGGCGATGCGGATTTGTACAGCAAGTACGGAGTGGTTCTAGGTCAGGTCGCATCCGCAAAGTGAGGTCTCATGAGGTCTTGACGGTCGGAGGGATTTTCTGTTTGCCCTGGATGGACTAGTTAACGAGATGGAGAAGGAACGGGATAATGTGATGCGACCGCCTTCTCGTTTCTTGCGTATGACTAAGCAGCCGTTGGAGGGTGGTACCAAACGCGCTGCAAGTTGGAATGTTGTCGTTGCTGTTTGGTCCGAGGGACAAGGCTCTTGAAAAGGGGAAAGAATCCAAGAATGAAATAGAAGATGAAATAAAGAAAATGAAATGTGCGCTGCAATACTGAGCAATGCCATGCACGAAACCGCTACCTATTCTGGGCAATTCGGCTGCCCGTTTATGCCGTCGTGGCGGAAGTCGGTCGGTCCACTTGATGAGCACCCAGACGAAGCCAAGCCGAGGTTCCAGCCAAAAACAGTCCAATGCCAAGAGAGAGATGATGGTTCCAACGTTGCTTCTTCCATTAAATCCACTCAAAACCATCCGCGTTTATTAGCTGCCGCGAGACCCAGAGTCGCTCGCCATGAAGATCGAGAACCGCACGTTTCTTATTTCCGGCGGGTAAGAAAGAGTCCCAGCCTCACTCACCAGGGCACTGAGCAAGCCTCTTCACATGCCATGCTGACTTGATTCACAGCGCCTCTGGCCTGGGCAAGGCATGCGCGCTTGAGATTGTCAAGGGCGGCGGCAACGTGGCCATCCTGGACATGAACGATGACGGGCATGAACTCGCCAAGGAAATCGGGTCATCCGCCAAGTTCTTCGTCTGCGATGTGCTGAACACCGAGAGCATCACCAAGGCCGTGCAAGGGACGACTGAGTGGGCCAAGCAGGTGAATAAGCCCATTGGAGGCGTCATTCCTGCTGCTGGAGTGTCTACGCCCGCCACTGTATGTTGATTTCTACCTTGCTTCTGTTTCTGACCTCTCTTGTCTCCTTTCTCGTCACCCATTGACTCACCTTCTTTCGGATTCAGATCTTGGATCGAGACGGAGCCCCATTCAGCCTTGACGATGTAGACTTTGTCCTCGGCGTCAATCTCCGCGGTGTTCTGGACCTGGTACGTCAGGGTGTCGCGGAGATTGCCAAGGTCCCAGAGGGCCCCGATGGGGAGCGTGGCATTGTTGTCATGGTAGCCAGTTCCGCCGCCTTTGATGGCCAAAAGGGCCAGATCTCATACTCGGCGAGCAAAGGCGCCGTGGCGGCCATGACTCTTCCCATGGCGAGAGATTTGGCCCGCTTCGGCATCCGCTGCGTAACCATTGCACCCTCGCTCTTTGAGACTCGCATGACCAGTATGATGAGCGACAAGGTTCGAAAGTCTCTGGAAGCGACGTATGAATTCCCCAAGCGACCTGGTCAGCCTGAAGAATTCGCTGGGTTGGTCAAGCATTCTATTGAGAACACTATGCTTAATGGTACTGTTATTCGGTTGGATGGCGGCTCAAGGCCGAGCAAGATCTAAGGGCGGCGAATGAGCTACACTGGCAGCACTCGTTGGACCATGAATTGAAACCGACGACGCACACACAGTACAGAAATATGCGTTAAAATATTATATCGAGATGTATTAAACTGTGTCACGATTCACCAACACGCTTCGAGAGTGCGAAGGTGAAGACATATTCGCGGGAGGGAGGTCATGTGAAATTCTTCTTATTGATTGCACCCAATCCTGTTTGCCTGGACAGTCCTATCTCGTATTAGAAATGAAGGGGAAAATAAATCGCACCGCACTCAGCTTTTACTTCGAGAACGTGGTTTCTCGTCTATGTTTATACGGTGGCAGCCGAATCGGCAGCCGACCCCTCCCCCTCCCCCAACACATCCGATCGCACCATTGGATAACGTCAGTCTTCGGAAAACCCAACGCAGGGTTTCCACTCCTTTATCCATCATCCTTTCAAGAACGAAACTTCAGGTACACGAGCTTCCAGTTCTTCCACGCCTGTGCATTCCCGAGAATTGCCAATTGATCAGAAGTCATGGTGATCAGCATAGCTGTGCTTGATGACTACCAAGGCCTCGCGCCTACTTACTTCGACAAGCTGGACCCCTCTAGCTTCAATGTCAAATATTTTCCCGACACGCTGCGGCCCTACAACCACGCGGAGACCCCGGAAACTACTAAGAATGCCTTGATCAAAAGACTGGAGTCATTCGACGTGATTGGTGCGTGCTACCCCGTATTTCGTACTCCCATCTGGGCTACCGGTCCTGTACATGGCTGAACAAACGCAGCTACAATGAGAGAACGAACCCCATTCCCCAGAGAACTAATAGATCGCCTTCCTCGCCTCAAGCTCCTGCTGAGCTGTGGCAGCCGCAACAAGGCCATCGATATGGAGATCTGCCGGGACCGTGGTATTCCCGTAACAGCCACTGAAGATCGGAAGATGGGCCCCGTGGACAGCACCTCGGAACACGCCGTGGCCATGATCCTCGCGGCGTGTCGCAACATCCCGCAAAACGATGCAGCTGTCAAAGCCGGCCAGTGGCAGACCAGTTTTGTGACGGCAATTTCTGGCAAAACCCTCGGGCTAGTCGGACTCGGCCGACTCGGCGCATCTGTCGCCCGCATCATGAGTGTGGCATTTGGGATGAAGATCATCGCTTGGAGCTCCAATCTCACTCAAGATGCTGCTGATGAGCAGGCCAAAGCACAAGGACTGCCCGTGGAATCGGCCGGTGGCGAAAAGACGTTCAAGGCTGTAAGCCGCGAAGAGCTATTCCGCACCGCAGACGTAGTCAGCGTCCATCTAGTCTTGTCAGACAGGTCAAGGGGCTTGGTCACCGCAAATGACTTGTGCGAGATGAAGCCGTCGTCATTTTTTGTCAATACCTCGCGCGGGCCGCTGGTGGTGGAGCAGGATCTGTTGGGTGTCCTAAGAGCTGGGAAAATCAGGGGTGCAGCCCTGGATGTGTTTGATCTGGAACCATTGCCTGCGGACAGCGAATGGCGGAGCTCAGAATGGGGGCAAAACGGAAAGAGTCAGGTCTTGGTGACGCCGCATGTTGCGTATGTGGAAGAGGATTTGATCAAAGGCTTTTATGAGCAGCAGGTGGAAGACGTGTTGAGATGGTCGGAGGGGAAGGAATTGAAAAGGACCATGTACTAAATGCAGTTTGTCGAAACTTAGGGTTGACGAGAAGTGACTGGATTTCACTGCATAAGGATATTGAAGGTGAGTTGGAACTGTGGCGGTGTGCTCTTGCCCTGGCATTCATGTTTTTCCAAGGTATACACAGAGTTCGAAGTAGACTGTCTCAGTTATGTGATGATTTATAGAGTGCTGAAGCAAGTAGCACTGCTAACACTGTGAATGAGGGTCGATAAATCGGGTGAGGAAAGTGGCCAGTCGGCTGCGCCTCTTTTTATTCGTGCAACAGGACCAGGCCAATGAGGCAGGGATCCAAACTTCAGGTTGACCAAGAGCGGCAGAGCAGTAAACAGACTTGAGTTTGCGTTGGTATGTTTGAATCACGAGATAAGATTTATTCGTCTGTTCCTCGATGTACATGATGATCCATCCACAAAGACAGGTTTTGTGCTCGAGGTAGTGGCCGTGGAAAAGTTGAAACGGTGTGGGGAAGTTATGTTGAGGATATTCTCAGCCTCTCATCGCAGCCTCAGGCATCACACTCGTCATCCCCTCTTCGTTTGACGATGCAGCTTCACGCATCGCGTTTGTTATCGCATTTCATCGTAGGCTTCGTTTAAAGACCGAGATTCATTGCTGATAGATTTGAAGCTTATAATAAGCTTCCTTTTCCTTGCTAGATTGGGAATTCCTAGATAGTAATTCTATATCATCATCTTCTCTTCTGATCACTCTTTGTCACCGTCTGCATCCTTCCACATTATCGATCTTATCAGATAAGACAACCTCGCTCCCCGCTCCCGAACCTCGACACTAAACTCGAAGGAACCACACGCACGCAGCCCTCTCGTCTGTTCATCCCCAACACCTCACCTCCGCCACCGATGCGATGAGCCCAGTGGAACGGCTGGCATCGGTGCTGGGCTGGTGCCTGCTCTGCTGGCACGTCGCGGCCAAGGCACCAGCAAAGATGTCCGACGTGTGTCTTCAATCCTGCCAGAGTTCGATCGTGAGACTGCGATTCAAGGACTCGGATGAGTCGCCAACGGCGGCGCAACTGTGCCTGAGCCGATTGGCGATAAATTCCATGTTTCTCTGTCTGACTGTCTACTGCGACAGACACGAGCGAGAGGCGGAGTGGACTGCGCTGAACGATATTTGCATCGACGCCGGAGGAACGGGGATCCCAACATGGTCCATCATATCCAATTATACGGCTGGGGACATCGAACGGCTGCGACATATCCAGCTTCATGAGAAGTTCCCCCCCGAGCAGGTTCTCGATGATGTAGTGGTTCCCTCCGCCGAACTCCATCGCGCGTGGACTGACACACTGGTAAGCGTGCACATGTCAGCCAAACAACCATCAATGCTAGTGCTGATGCTGATGCTGATGCTGATGCTGTTATAAAGGATGCCTATCGCTACGTATCCCGCCATCACTTCCTCTATGGAATTGCCATGATCGTATTCTGGGTAGCTGTCGTGGCCGTTGGCGCCGCCAACCGACTGATGCTAGCATTCCCTCGCTTCCTCCACAGGCATCGCCTGTACAAAGGCACATACAGATCCGAGACATCGATGTGGCTGAAGCGCAAAATCATGATACCTGCCACCTTCGGTTACAGGTCCGCCGCGGAAGTATGGTGCGGGACGATTCCGCTTCGCATACAGACTTTGACGCTTGTGGCATTCGCATCGATCAACATTCTATTTAGCATATATGGCTACAGGATCACGCCTGTCAACCTGTAGTATGTACGCCTCATGCCACTCATACGAGAGCGGTGGCACTGATTTGACCTGCAGTTTTCCAGGCAAGACCAAGCAGATTCTTCGATATGTCTCTGATCGAACAGGCATCATTTCTTTTGCAAATTTCCCAATCATATGGCTTTTTGGCATGCGCAACAACTTCGCCATCTGGCTTACGGGTTGGGACTTTGTTACATATAACAAATTTCACCGGTGGATTGCCAGGATTGCGACACTGCAGGCAGTTGTGCATTCGGTTGGATTCACCGTGCTCTCATTTCAGGGTTAGTACAGGATGTGATTCTCTTCGCATCCAAGGCATGAAGTGTGTTTGATCTGACTGGCCTGCAGAAGGAGGATGGACCTACTTTGCGTGGTGGTGGACTCGCAAGTTCTGGGTTGTCGGTGAAGTGGTAAGTGGACGGAATTTGCCGATGATTTTTGAACAGCCCTGCTAACTTTTTTGTAAGGCAACGGTGGTAATGTGCGCGCTGGTAGCATGCTCCGTATATTGGTTACGTCGAAGAAACTACGAATTATTTCTTATTATCCACATTGTCATGTCCATCGTCATCCTGGTCACTATGAGTGGGTGAGTATGGCCTGTCGAA
The DNA here is from genome assembly GCA_024072835.1 of Epichloe amarillans. Taxonomy (NCBI): domain Eukaryota; kingdom Fungi; phylum Ascomycota; class Sordariomycetes; order Hypocreales; family Clavicipitaceae; genus Epichloe; species Epichloe amarillans. Next base: position 5,157,553 of record CP099635.1, on the reverse strand, counting down.
TGTACTTTCGAGAAAGAAAAACTTGTCCCTCGCTAACTATTTCTGAGCCACGTCTCGGTTTTCAATGGCGAATATGACAGCTTGATTTGGGTCCCTGTCTTTGTCTGGGTATTTGACCGAGCATTTCGTATTCTGCGCATTTTCTCCCTCAACCCGACTCTAAAACCTACAGTCGCGGCTGCGCTATACAGCTCGTCGGCCAACATGGTACGACTTGGGATTCCCTGCCGGTTCGGAGCCTACAAAGTAAAGCCCGGGACGTACTACTATATTTCCATAATCGACGACAAACGGTTATGGGAGAGTCATCCGTTCACAGTGGCCTCTGTCGTGGGTGGCAATGCTTCCAGTACAAAGACACTCGGCGAACAAGTCCCTCTACTAGCAACGGACGGCACGTCGGCCGAGGAGCAACAAGAGACGGAGACGGCGAAGACAACGACAAGTTCCAAACTCCTTACTTTCCTCATCAGGCCGTATGATGGTTTCACCGATCGACTTCGAGATTTAGCTGCGTCAGAATGGCCGCGCCCAGCATCGGTGCGTGTTCTAGTGGACGGGCCATACGGACACAGTCAGCCGCTACACATGTTTGATCGTGTCGTTTTTGTCGTTGGCGGCAGCGGAGTTGTTGTTCCAATGTCATACTTGGAAACATTAACCGGCAAAAACACACAGGCCAAGTCGATTCAGCTTCATTGGGCCGTCCGCGAGCCAGGGTTTGCAGCAGAAGTGATTGCAAATGACATGGGCGACGCAGTGGCGGACGAAAACTTCCACATTGATTTATACTTTTCTGCAGAAACAGAAAGCAGCATCGATATCGAATTACCGGCACAGGTCTCCTGTCATTATCAGCGCCCTAGTGCGCGGCAAATTGTCATGGCGGCAGCAGAATGCGCTGGTCAAGGCAGTTTGGCCGTAGTGGCGTGTGGGCCGGCAAGGTTGGCGGACGATGCTCGGCGGTCGGTGATAGAAGCCATGGACAGAGGCTTGTGCGAAATGGAATATTTTGAAGAGAGTTTTAGATGGTGACTTTGGACATATTACAGCTACATAATAGCACTGGGTAATATTCATACATACGGAGTACGGAGTACGGATTACGGATTACTTGTGCGTAATAAACAGGGGGTATTTATAGATAGCTCTAGGGTTGAAGTATTTTCTATCCATGTTCACTTTTCATACCCGAAGCTATTAATAGGACTGACTCTCGGCACCTCGGAGACCTACAACACGATCCCACTCCATGGTTCCTTACGCAATTGCCTCCTCGGCCCTCTTCACAGCCAAGCCGCTCAGCTTCTCGGCTGCCGCACCAAGCGACTTCGGGTCAGCGCCCTGGATTGTAGCCTGGCCATTCACAGCGACTTGTTTCCCCTCCTTGAAGAACATGAAGGTCGGCATGGCGGAAATGCGGTACGTTGATGCCAAACCTTGCACCTTGTCGACATTAACTTTTGCAAAGGCCAAATGATCGGGCTTGCTGTGCTTGGTGGCGAGTTGCTCAAAGATGGGGGCAATGTTCTTGCAGGGAGGGCACCAGTCGGCGAAGAAGTCGACGACGACGTAAGTGGTTGACGCGAGGAGGGTCTGCAGCTCTTCGGCAGAGTTGATGTAATGCACGGAGTGGGAGTGAGCCATTTTGCTGCTGTGATGATTTGTTGCGGGGGCTGCTGATATTGTGAGTGGAATGTCCGTCGGCTCTGTGTACGGAGTACGGAGTGTACTATGTAGGGGGGCAGACGAGATGGAGATGGCGGAACCTTGACAGCTGTTGATGACGATTGATCGGGAGGGAGAGTCGCTCCTTCCTAGAATATCGAATTGCTTGCATGGAATGATACGGATGTACGGATTACGGATGACCGGTGGAAGGGGGCTTCTGGCGCAGACTGGTTGGTAGGTTGGGGCTTTGAAATATGCGCACGAGCCAATTATTATTAGTGTTGCCCTGCTGATATCAAACGCTCAACATGTTGAGGTCGTGGATCCTTGCCACGTGGCTGTGACAACTCTTCGCTTACAATGGACGCATCTGCAGCGCCCAAGTTTCCAAATTGATGCGATGTAGCAATTCGGTCACGGGGAACCCGATCTTAGATGACTAAAGGTCAAGGGCATTTACGATCTCCTCTAATAATGACTAATTCCAAGGTTCTAAGATGAACGCTATATCAAAATGCCTTATTTTATAGCCTTATAGGTGGGCATGGGCCTATAATCTAGTGCTCAACCCACTAGACTAAAAGGTCAGCAGCTACAACTATATAAGTTGAATGATTGTAGCGATATCAAGCCCTATAAAGCATATTCTAGCACGTAACAGCTAGAGCCTAGAGGTCTTTATACCTTTGAGGGCATATGTAAGCCTTTTTAATTCACGAGGTTATAATAACTATGCCCAACAGTATCAGCCGTCGGATAAAGCTGACGGCTGAATTTATGTATGTACATACTCCGTAAGTGCGCTTTTGGATACGAAGTCAGTCACGGTCCTCGACTGCGCAGATTCCTAAACAAGGTACCCGCGTTGCATCGAAATACTCGGGATGGGTGGAGCGAGGGATTGATGGCTTTGGAGAACGGCGTGTAATCCGTACCGGCCACTAGGTAGCTTCCAGGTTCTTGCATCTGCCACGCTATTTTGTCCTATCATCCCTTAAAGTAAAGCGGCAGTTAGCGCTGGAATGGCGGCTTGCATTCTTAATGTGTATATATAACCCAGGCTCGACTGGACAAATCCTGCGGCCTCGGTGCAGCCACTGGCCGCGTGGGATCCGAGCGGTCCGAAAAGAGCATAGACGAAATTAGAAAACCAGCCACCTTACATGTATAAGTCCTGCTGTGCTCGCAAAGGAGCACGGCTGAGCTGTGTCGTTCCCAGAGCACCACTTATTCATTCAGTCCAAGATGAGAGCCTCCCTAATTCAGCAAGTCCTCGCCGCAGGGTTTCTCGCGGCCACGGCCACGGCCGTAACGCCCGTCTCGGATGACGAAATGACCAAGATGCTCAATGAAGGTGGCATCCGTCTCGCAATGAAGGCCCAGCCCATGTTTTTCTTCAGTCAAATGAACAAATATGGGACGTGTATTCCAACGGTGGTCCGGTCGACACAGGGCCAGCTAACCCCCCCCTCAGATCTCTGCAACTGGCCCGACGCCGGCTGTGGGTGTAGAAACCCCGGGGTCGAAGTCGGACACCCTAGCCCATCATTTCCCATCTACTTTTCTTTCAAGAGGTGCACCACGAATTCCGTGAGGGTAGCTTACAATCTTTTCTGGACCAAGGACGGATGGAAGGACCCCAATTTTCCCTTGATACCATTTGGTCATTCGTTGTAAGTGCCAGGAATATTCGACTTGCTTCCAGCTTCCAGCCATCAAGCTAATGATTTTGCCTCTTTTTTCTTCTTTTCTTCGGAATAAAAAGCGACTGGGAGCGTGCCATTGTTGTCTGGAACAAAGACAAGGATGGTCAATGGCGGCCTAAAGAGTTGCTCCTTTCGCAGCACGGTGGTTACGGCCAGCTTGAGTGGGCAGATATTCATAATACTTTCAACGATGAAGATGGCTGCAAGCCACGGGGAGGCGCCGATGGCCGCAAAAATCTTGGCCATCCCAAGGTAAGAAAAAAAAATAAGCATTTATTGGTGTAGCTTTTGCCACGACATGACTGCTTTGCAACATGTTCACTTACACGGTTCATGACCGAAACTCTAGGTATACATAGAATCGTTTAAGCATGCCATGAGGGATACGAAAGAAACGGCAAGCAATCCTCCAGATGCGGTAACGAGAGATAGCCATGGGGCCAAGCTAATATTCTTCTAGGGCCATACCGAAGAACTGGACCAGATAGGGCCCGATGCGTTCCGAACTGATCAGTGGTGGTATTACCCTCACAAAGGCAAGTCCCCCCTTCCACTATCAACCTGCGATATTTTCCGAACAAAGGTTCGTCCGGTCATGCCGGTGGTCACGATGATCTGACTGTGTGTGTACCAGATGACTATGTTCTTGCCGACGGGTCTACGGAGGTGGGCAAGTTCATAGCGAGTTTTAATTGGGGCGAAGCAGACTCTACGCCGCCGGTGGTTGCGAAACGTATTTGCAACGAATCTGGCTCACAAGGTACATGACCAGGGGCAGCAGGCCAATGACAGATCACTAAGTGGGGTAAGGGGCACCTTAGATTACGTGTATTTTACTAGGACTACTGAGTATGTTTTAGTAGCGTAAATATCCCTATAGTATCCCTAACAGGTCCAATTACTATAGCCACTGTCATGGTCTAGCCCTAAGGGCTAATCGCGGGTGCCTGCGCCACCATGTGGGTGATGTGCCCAATCCAATTGCGCCATAGGGCAACAAAAGAATAACGCATTGTACGAGTCCCTAAGACTTGTGCAATTGACACCCGTATTGCTAAGTCTAGGCAAAGCCGAGATTACCACAGCCACTCAGAGCTAATAGTGGCTTGAAGTTAGTGTATGTAAAATCATTTAGGGGTTGGACTGTAGGTTAGCTAGACTCTACAGTACACCCCCTGAATTATTTTACAAACCTACATGACAGGGGTAATTAAGCCAATCAGATATCAGCTCGGAAATGAAGGAGACAGGGGTGGTACATCTTAGCACTAGTAGCCTACTGTCAGGGTCGTGGAGGCTATGGAGCGACACAGGCGATAGAGGCGATAGCATTATGTACAGTGGGACCCACTTAGGGTTCGCAGCGCCCTAGCTGCGAGGTCGCCACGAGCTAGTCACGTAAGCGCAGAGGGGGTATTTAGGCGAAGGTCGCACACATAGAATGTGGGAGGCTAGAGATTAAAACCCTCAAGCATCACTACCTACCTTTAGCTATCTAGCTGCTACTTATCTATACTATCACCCTGTTCTATCCATTCCGGCCTAGAAGCCTTGACACCTACATAGAAATAGATGTACTCTTTTGTGGCGTATATACTGCGCATTTTCCTTGTAGCTCTCTAATAATAGTATTACTTATAGCTAATCATAGCTGTTAATAGATTAATAGAGAGAAACGAACAACTAGGGCATGTAGATTTGTAAAATAATTCAGGGGGGTAGAGTGTACAATTTGTGGACCCCACAGACCCACAAGGGGGATAACAGCTAAGGAGATAATGTTTAATTGGCTTGCAATCTAGTAATTTCCTAGGATTGACTTCCCGGGGAAGCCGATGAGCGTTGGTGACAGGTGTAGATAATGTTGACTCTAATTGTCAAGGTAGGGTCATGCAGTTAGTAACTACGGAGTTGGCCTAGTATAGCGCTATAAAACAATACATCTATTTTGCCTTTAATCCTAGCCCCTGTCTCCCTTGTTTCCTTGAATACACTAATTTACGCCACCAAGACCCACAGTGCACTCAGGTCAGGTTATTACATGTGGGGGTTCGATAACCTCAGTTCATCTACTCCGTACATCCGCGTTGGCAATTATCTGTTGAATAAAAGAGATCGTAGCCGCAGTCCTTCAAAGGGTACGCATCCTGTTACTGGCCTAGCTATTTCTCTTCGCCATCCATTCCTTGGTCTTAGCCCCGTGTGTTGACGTAGCACGGGCTGCAAAAGCCTCCACGAGTACGGGTGCGGAGTAAAGGACGATTCAGAACAAGAGCAAGAAGTCGACCGAGTAAGCCGGATCCAACATGAGAATCACAGCATCGCTTCGGGATGTCGCTGCCGTGGCTGCCTTGGTGGCTGGCCTCGCCGCCGGCGCCCAGGTCCAGGCTGCGTCTTGGCAAGGTTACGAGGCCAAGAGCCGAACACCGTCGTCGTGCCCCGACTACGCGGATTATTCGCAGAAGAGACATGAGCCGTATTCCAGCGGCCGGCTGAAGCTCCCTTTCATGCGACCGAGCGAGGAGTGCCGCACCTTTAAGAGTCCTGCTGTAGAGGTACGTCGAGCACTCCCATCATGTCACCATCTAACGTGCCGTCAGAAAGTCATCCAGGATATGAAGTCGCGAATAAAGGATCCTGACTTGGCGAGATTTTTTGAAAACACCTTTCCCTCCACGCTGGACACGACTGTCAAGTATTTTGACCCGAAGATCAATTTGGCTTTCATTGTAACGGGTGTGAGTTGTCGACGATGAACTTGATACGAAAACAACACCACATGAGTCCGAATTTCTGACGCACGCTTTTTTTTTCCCTAGGATATCAAGTGCGCGCGCTCCCTTCTGAGAAACTCGGTTCGTACTAAAGGACAGATGTTTCTAGCGCTCAATGGCTTCGCGACACTGGAAATCAATTTGCTCATCTCTACAAGCTGCTCCCCCAAGATCACAATCTCGGGGCCCTTGTCAAGGCAGTCATCAACACGGAGTCGAGATACCTTGCAGAGTATCGCTACTGCGGTATGATATGATATGACATGATATGATATTCGCCGACATGGAGTGCGCTCGCGTATCTGACAACGTCCAGGGTCTTTCCAGCCCCCTCCCGAATCTGGACTCAAGCCGACCGTGAATGACTACGCTCTCAAGGTCAACGTCAACCCGTTAGTTGCTCCTTTGCGACCTACATGCACAACTCTCCTGATGATGACATGACTAGGCCCGTTGACAACCAGGTGGTGTTTGAGTGCAAGGTATGCTTCCAAGACGGTTTTTCCCTTTTCTTCGGGCGCCACTAATAATACATTGCCCAGTACGAACTAGACTCGCTGGCTGGTTTTCTCAAGATTTCTCGATCTTACTACCAGAACACAAAGGACACGTCCTTCATCAACAGAAACTGTGAGAGAAAGCTCCGCCGTGTTTCATTTTGGTGCCAATTCTCTGACCACGTCAACAGGGGAGAATGCCATGAACAAAATCTTGCAAACAATCGAGGAACAATCTCAGAGCTCTTGGTCCAACGACTGGGAGTTTGTCAGCTACTTCAACTGGACAGGAACGACCGGTTCCTTGTCACCACCCGTCCCGAACGGCGGAAATGGAGAGCCCAAGCTCGCCAACGGCCTCGTTGCTTCCAGCCACCGACCCTCTGATGATCTATGTGTTTTCAGTAAGTTCCTCTCTCTTCCCTATGAAGGCATGGGCTTCTCTGACCCCTGATTCCACAGACTTCATCACGTCCGATAATGCCATGTTGGCGGTGGAACTCGGTCACATAGCTGACATGCTTGACAAGGAACACAAATTAGGCGAAATCTCGCGCAAAGTGCGACAACACGCGGGAGTCATTCGAAAGGCTGTTCTCGAGAACACCAAGACGGCCAACGGAATATTCGCGTACGAAACGAATGGCTATGGCGGGCAGTACATCATGGACGATGCCAATGTCCCCAGTCTCGTGTCACTGCCATATCTAGGCTTCTTACCCCGAAATGATGACGTCTACAAAAAGACAAAGGACGCCATGTTTTCGCGCGCCAACCCATACTTTGCTGTGGGCAAGAAATTTCAAGGCATCGGGTGAGAAATTTTCCTGTGACGGAGTCGCTCCAGAAACTCGCTAATAAGAATTTATTTTCTTCTTCTCTCTTCTAGCGGTCCTCACGTCAGCGCAACGCACCCGTGGCCCATGTCGCAGGTCTCGGGCATATTCGGGACCGATGACGACGAGGAGATCAAGGGCCGATTGGCGCTCATTCTGGAGAGCACCTCTGGCTTGGGCCTCATCCATGAGAGCGTCCACGTCTATAACACGAGCGATTTTACTCGGCCGTGGTTCGCATGGGCGAATAGCTACTTTGCGGAAATGATGTTGGACCTGGCGGAGAGGAAGCCGGGGCTCATTTTCAAGGACAAGACGCCTTATGTTATTGGAAAATCAGGAAATTGACTCCACGGATGACTTGCGGCCATTTTACAACACGTGATGGGAAGGTTTCGTTGGTCAATGATGGATGTTGGATCTGAAGACGATGCGATGTGTCACCAAGGTCGGATAAGTGTGCTCGAACTGTTTGCTTTGTGCATCTGTACATGTCATTCATGTTCTGCCAAGCATGCTTTTCATCTCTGTTGAGGATATCGCAGCCTCACATCGCAGCCTCAAATCTGAGGCATCACTCTCGTCATCCCCTCTTCGTTTGCTGATGCAGATTCACGCATCTCGCTTCTTATCGCGTTTCATCGTAGGCTTCGTTTGAAGACCTCGATTCACTTGTCTGATAGACCTTCTGTTGAATAGGTCTCTGTTGATAAATTTGAAGCTTATACAGCTTCCTTTTTCCCTCTGTTAGATTACCTAGGTAGAAAATCTTCATCTTCTCTTCTTGCCATTCTTTGACATCGCTTGCATCATTCCACAATCCTCGAAGTGGAATATGAATCTGTACACTAGGCGCCACGACAGACAGATGTTGCATCGTGTTTCAACGGGTGCAGCAGGCCGTTGATCAGTAAGCTTCAAGTGCATGTGCAATGTACATCGCTGTCAAGTCGTCTCGTGCTTGTACACGTAAAAATAATAGATTAAAAGCCCATTCCCGCCCAGCCGGCCCCCAACCTTGGCTTTTCGGACCCCATCCAGTTGGCATCCTCCAGAGGATCCTCCACAGGATAAAATGCTTGCCCATGGTGCCACTGGAACGGCTTCCGAATGTTTCGCTTCTCCACGGACTTTTATCGCTGAGCACATGGAGCCTGCACCCACGGACAAGGAAGGGGGGTTCAAAGTGCCGCGTGCAACCCTGAAAGCAACCCTGAAAGCAACCCTGAAAGCAACCCTGAAAGCAACCCTGAGAGAGTCTGGGTTGGGCGAGAACCACTCTAATGTCTCACTCACAGCTGGCACCGCCCCCGAGAAAACCGAGAACCAACGACCCGACGCGCTATTGATCCTGGAAGGACACATCACACGGACATGAAGCTTACGGCCAAGCATGCGAGGACTGCGAGGAGTTTTGACGCCACCACCAACTGCCTCTGCCTCATCTGGAGAGGAACTTTGTCACGGCCGGCAGTTGGAAGCTCGAGGGCGAAAAGCGTCACAAATTACAATCGAGTCGTGGCTTGTGTCCTTGATGCCCAGACGCCTTCCCGGTTTCTTCTTCTTCTTCTTTTTTTTTTGATTGATGAATGGGCCGGCTATTCAAGTCGTTCCGGCCCTGATAAGACCCAGCCGCTTGTTTTCGTTCCGCATTACAAAGGTCCCAGCCGGCTGGTCGGCCATTCAGCTTTCCGTACCTGCCAGGCAGCAGTGGCGTTGTTGAATCTCGTTAGGTGTCGGAACACCGCAGATCACTGACATAATACCATGACTGCAGGATTCAGAGTCAGTCAGTGCCAGCGAGCCAAGCCACTTTCACGGTCCCGGTCCGGATTCTCTTTGTCTCTCTCTGTCTCTCTCTGTACAGGCCGCATCTAGGCCCAGTAGCGCAGTCAGACCGCAGTTTGTCGTCGCAGAAAAAATGTCAAAGTTGGCCGGCCGGCTGTTTCTCTGGGGGTGGGGGTGGCGCCTTCCTTCACAGGAACCGTCTTTCAATCGGGAAAGAGGCGCAGAGCAATTCAGCAATCAATCAGCACGCGGGGTCCTCTTCAGGCCTTCCTGAAAGTTAGTTTCTGTGCTCCGTAATCCGTAGGCCCTGACATCACCGTCACCGTCACCATCACCAAGGCTCGGATTCGACTCTCCTGATCTTTGCCAAGCGTCTCCAAGTTTTTTACCTCATTTTCCATTCACGCCGATGGCTGGTTTCGCACTTCGTCCCACAGTCCCAAACTGTTCAAGGACCCGCCAGGACCAGCATATATCATCTTTTGCCTATCTCATACTTGCCTTGATGTACCTGGGCTGCGCTACTGTGTCATCACGCGGGGGTTTCTCTAATTGATATCTCGTCCTCTTCCATCATGTCTACGGCAAAGGCCACAAAGAAGAGCGCCTTCTCCTGTGAGCCGTGTCGCCGGCGCAAGGTACGTCTGAGACCCGTTGGGAAAAAACAGTTCACTGGAGCATCGACGGATCTTGACCGACGCACGCCTTGCATTCGAATTTCGGACAAAAGAACCCCACGTGTCGTGCTATGGGTGGCCTTGTTGTGGAGGCCATGCCATATGCTTTGTCTCTATGTTGTGTACGGAGTTGCTCACCACGTGGTTCTTCCTATAGGTGAAATGTGGAGGTGAACAACCTATTTGCCAGCGATGTGCTGCTCGTAACGACGAGTGTATATACAAGCTGTTTGTTCACCAATCTCGCCTTCCCCACTGTGCCACTATGGGAGCCGATGTTCTGACGATCACCGTTTAGCAATCCAACCTTGTCCTACACTCAACGGCTTGAAGAACGCATCAAGGAGCTCGAACAGCAAGTGAAAAACCTTGCGAGCTCACCGTCATCTGTTCCTGGATCTTCTCATCCAAGCCCCCCACCACCAAGTAACCCAGATGAATCCACACAACTCTCGCACCATGCCTCTGATGAAGCCGGCATCAATCGCAGTTTCAGGGGTCTGGAGGTTGATGACAAAGGATGCATCACGTATCACGGAGCTACCAGTTTTTTCAATCTTCCTAGCGACCGAAATGGTAATGCTGTTTCGGATATTTCATGCTTGGGAAGCTCTTCCTCAGATACCGACAGCCAACGACGAGACCGTCTCATTAGCAACGCATGGCATCAAAGGGCCATGGAAAACTTGTCAGAAATCCCTGTACGATATGAAATTGATCTCCGGTTGGAGCAGGATCGCATGCTGCGATGTATCACCTAAGAAACCTCTACTGACATGCCGTACAGGAGCCATTCCAATACCTGCTTAATGTACACTGGTGCTGGATTCAGCCTCTTTTTAATTTCATCTACCGACCCGTTTTCACCCGTACGTACTAGGGAGACAATATATGCACCTGTCACAACACGCTTTCAATCTTACTGAACCCGCCCTATCTAACGAATCGCAGGCGACATGCAGTCCATGGGCCCTTATTATTCTCATACGCTCTTAAATGCTGTGATATCGCATTCCATCCGGTGGGCACGAAGTAATTCATCAACGAGGAGAATCCTTGATGAGCAATATCAAGGGGGCATCGTATTTGGGAAACAAGCTCGAGCCATGCTGTTCCAGGAACTCAGTACCGGGGTTTGCACAATCCCCGCGATACAAGCCCTTCTCTTGCTCAGCGCTCAAGAATGCAGTCAGGGGAACTCTACTCAGGCATGGACGTACAGTGGCATTGCTTTCCGCTTGATCGACCACCTCGGAATTTGCGTCGATAGCCAGCGTTTCCCAGGTTCTGTCCCTCTGAGCGACGAGGAGCTAGAGATTCGACGCCGCATTTATTGGGGCTGTTACTTTTGGGATAAGATGATCTGTCTTTATCTCGGCCGTTCCCCTTCTTTGCAGCATACCAGTATCTCGCCTTCACATATCATGTGTAAGCTCTTTGTCCCCAAGCGAATAGTGTTCATTTGAACGAACTTGTGACTTTCTGACACGAGAAAAAAAAAATTGACAGTCGACGACTCAGCCGAGAATGATCTGTGGGTCCCGTTCGGTATTCCTCAGACAGACCCGACATGGACATACCCCCCTAAAACTGCGCACTCAGCTTCTTGCTTCATGAGCATGTGCCGCCTTTTGGTCATTTTTAACGAGATTCTCATTCATATGTACGACCCGCTGTCACAAAACACCGATGCTGAAATACAGGCGTGCCTCGACTCTCAGGAGCCGTTGTTGCAACAGTGGTGGGATCAACTTCCAGTGCATCTGAGAATTGATCCGGTCTCACTGCCAGCTCTGGCGCCCCCCTCTCACATCGTGACTCTCAAGTAAGATTTTCCCCATTTAGTTGAGGAGAAAGAATTTTTACAATCACCATCGCTAAGCCCATAGCGTGCTACTGTCATCTCGATGCTAACAAAAACTCCCAGCTGTTTATATCATGCCTTCAAAATTTTGCTTTATCGGCCCATGCTCACTGGAAGGGGCCATTGCGAAGTTGAAGGTACCTCGCCCATTCAACGATATCTGGTTGAGAGTGTTACATCGGCAACGTCAATCATTACCATCTTCGACCTTTTCTGCAGAACATTTACCATGAACTATTGCGTCTTGTCTCTCGCATATTGCGTATACATCTCTTCTTCCATATTCCTTCTTCAGGTGCAGGCTGCTCCAGATGACCACCAAGCCATGCGCAAACTTACCTATTGTATTCAATGCCTGCAACAAGTGAGGCAAATTAGTCCAGGTATGCCGCTTGATTCCACCCTTTCCTCTATTTCCCGGGGATCTATGCTTATGAACAACTAATTACAGTCATTGCTTCTGCTCTGAACAACATTGATAAGGAACTGACAGCTATTGGGATACCGCTCGAGACTTCCCCCCAAATAACCTCTCAAGCGCAGTCGTCACCGCCTGCTGGTTCCACAGCTTCCGGTTCAGGTTCTGTTCACCAAACTTCCCCAGAGCCTAACAGGCCGTTGCCTGCAATGTCCCATCCTGTGTTCCAACCTTCCTTCAGCCATAACTTTGGACCTGATGCCATGTCGATCGAGCCTGGAGTATTCGAAACAATGTCAACTTTGCAGCCACTCAGTATTCGGGTCGGAGCTATTCAAGGGTCCGAAAATCGAGCACCTAATGGCTGAGCAATGGCGCCGCCCAAGTGTCCCGGGCTTTGGAGAAGAAACACACCCACCCAGCGAATATGTGCAAGTACGCGCGGGGCCATCCGAAAGGCCACGCGCCTTGCGAGCAAGACAGGCTCCGCCTGATGGCCGTTCGAGACCACAGTATGTCAATCTAGGTGTCCCATCCGGAACCCCCAGAAGATTCGATGACAATTGAGCTTGGCATGACTGGTATCGCATATATCATGATTGACTTGGTGGGCTTCGGTAATAATCAGTCGTTATTTGGGGTCTCGTCATGCAGACCACTGCTTTGTTAACGAGAATTGGAAACATTCCTTGAGGCGCGCCAAGTGATGAGACAGTTAGCGGTCCAAATGGGTCCGTGAGCGCCTATTCTAACAAATACGCAAGTCTGCCTCGCGCTCAGAACGCTGAGAGCAGTCTTCCAACCTTGAACATTTTTGGAAAGCCTTCTGTAGAAGTTGCGCCGGCAGGACTAACCCTAGTTCTCGGAGAACGGCCTCGGTTCGTGTCGTGACATACGACTGGGCAGAAGAGAAAGCGAGGGACAGCTATTATTCTATAGAGTATGAATATGCATCTAGGACGAGGAGCGGTAAGTATCACATAATGAGCGAAACACCAAGGAAACGATACCCAGAAGAATCGCCAACTATCCGGAGAGGGTCCGAGATGAAGTTGAATTACATGGCAGTACGGCATATAAGCAAGGACAATCGAGACGGAACTTGTCCGGTGAGCGCCAAGCTTGGAAGAATAGATCTGATCTGAGAAGTTGACACACTATATGGAGAAGCCTCAGGCCGAAAGGATGTTTGTGACACATGATTCATTTCCAGGATGGACTCGCGCAACGCTACTCCGTACAGACTAGAGCGTACGGAGTGATGTACGGAGAACGGAGTAGTTGGTTGATGTAATCCATCACAAGGACAAGCGACAAGCGAACGAGCGACACACGCGGCACCTGCAACTTCAACTTGTCCAATTCGCGAAACACGAAGAGGGGAGCCGCCTTGTGCGAACCAACAAATGCCTGCTGTTCGAGAATGATTCGTTCCTTGATCGTCCCGCGCCACTAATAGAGTCATCACCGGCACCAACTATCGCCTCGCTGTTCACTCCTTGAATTGAGTCCCATTTTTGTTTCTGAGCTCGTTGGACTACCTACTCACGAGAATGGAGTGAGCCAGAATTAGGACTCTCGGATGGTCAAGCTGCGCAATACATCCACCGACGACCGAAACGTCCAGCGCGAATTTCGAGAGATGCAAGAAGAAGTCGTGAGCAAGAATCTTATCCTCGCCAACACGTCCACATGGGCCATCATCAAGGAGGTGACCACAGTGCCGACTTACCGCAGCCGGTTTCTCCTCGGCCTGGCCATGCAGACATTTGCCCAGTGGAGCGGCGGCAATGGCATCACCTGCCACATCCCCGAAATCTTCCGGTACGCCGGCATCACGAGCAATCGTGCCCTCATCAACGCCGGCGGCTACGGAGCCACGAAGCTCGTCTTCACCATGATCTTCATGTGGGGGACTCATAGACTACTTTGGCCGCCTATATGGCTCTGTGGCGCCGAGACCACAACCCAGCTGCTTCGGGAGCCGCCATCGCCTCCGTCTTCATCTATGCCATGGGCTGGTCTGTCGGTCTCTGCACGGTCCAATACCTCTACGGCACCCAGATCCTGCCGACCCGTGTCCGCGGCGTCTGCCACGCCGTCAACATGATGATCCACTGGCTTTTTCAGTTCGCCGTCGTCCGTACCACCCCACAGCTCTTTCGAGAATTGAATATCTGGGGCGCGTATGCCTTCTGTGCACTGGTCTGCTTCATTGGCCTCTTCGTCCTTGGCGTATGGGCCCCCGAGACATAGGGCATTGCCCTAGAGAGAATGGGCGAGCTATTCGATGGTCCCTGGTACAAGTGCGGGAAGGCAAAGATTCGATACCACCAGTGATGCCGAGTTGTTGCACTTGCAACACACCTTCAACCAGTGATTACGCAATGATCGGGCGGATGAAAGTACGAAAGACTAGGCAGAACATGAGAATACATGTTGCTTTTCCCAGCAATTCCCCCCAACCCCCCCCCGCGCCCCCTTGTTGGAAAGCCATGTTGTTTCTGCATACGATCAGCCATTCAAAGCACTCATCTTGATACCACGCGTCATGACTTTTACCTTACCTGGGGCTGCCTGAAGCCCATTTCTCGCAAGCTCCTGCTATCGTGTCGCACACGAGGATCGGATTCTTTGCGCACCAGCAGTATCTGCAATTCCGCAAAACTACCACACAGCCATCAAACCACGCGTCCAAGAAGGAGTTGGGCGTTTACTCCAACGATCGTGAGGTCAGCGAAGAGGAAATTGTCTAACCAGACCACTTGTCGGATAACTGCGATCCACAACATCAATCATGTCTTCCATATCTTCCACAGGGACTACCTGCTAAGCTAACAGGAGGTCTTACTACAAATAGCCCTAGTCAGCTCGATCCACAGAAGTGTGAAGTTATTTTTTCAGCCTTGATCTTCCAACGATGATAAATGCGTAAGTATCGCCGGGCAATTATTATGACCAGTTCTACCTGATCCTTGGCTGTATCAGGATCAAACCTTAACAGCTACATCGCCCAAACCTGCCGCGGGAATGGCACTCAGAATAACATCATCCATTGGCTTTAGACTACGCAAGGAAACAGGCATTGAATGCTTGGTATCAGTCTGTTCCTCGGATGGAACTCCCTCAGTCGATGCACCATGCAAGCCATATCCAGTGTCGCTGGAATCAACGAATGCGTCTAGGCCGTTGCCTTGGCGCGGGAATCCAGCAACCATGTTCTTGTGCATCTCGAGAACTTTGCACATTTCCTCGTGTGAAACATCGTTTACGAAAACGCACTCGCCGATCGGGCTGACCGGGACGGCAAGTCGAAGCTTGCCGTCTCGTGTCCTCAAGATGGCAGCAGTGGCTTTGCTTAATAACGGCCCGTCGAATTGGTGGTGGTCCATGGAGAGCCCGGCGCGTGAGAATAGGCGTAGCAGGCGGAGATGGTCTTCGGGAGAGAGCAGGCCGCGCATGCGACTCAATGTGGCAGAGTAGGCCATGTCGATAGAGATGGCATGTCCGTGGCGCAGCGGAGGATCGGGTATAAGCTCATGCAGCGGCGACCAACTACTGCCGTTTAGCAATGGGCAGTAAATGGGATGGAAGAGAAGCGACTTACGTGTGGCCGTATGCGATTACTCTGTCGAGCATAATCTCATGCAAATTCGGCGACTCAAGTTTCAGCATCTCATAGATTCCTGCCTTGCAAATCTGGTCTGCAGCGACCTTGACCTCGTCAGAGCTTTCGAGCCTTCCGAAGGCAGTCGTGATCATCTGCTCGCAGTATTTGTCAAGCAGATCAAAAGTTGACTTATCGGCGCACGATGAGATCTTTATCAGCTCGGCGAAGCCGTTACGGACCTGTCCAACAGGCAGAGTACGAAGGAAGGTGAAGTCGAGAAAGGTGTGCTGGGGAGCATGATAAGCACCAAGTCGATTCTTGTATCCGCCGTAGTTCACGGCCACTTTGATGGAGACGGAGGCGTCGATCAGTCCGATGACGGTCGTGGGAACGCGAATGTAGTTTGTGTTGCGGCGATAGGACGCACATGCGAAGCTACGGCTCGACTTGTCAGCAGCGATACACGGCAAATCTCCATGTGTGTAGAGATGATGAAGAATGTTCACGAACCCAGCAACATCAGTCACCAACCCGCCACCAACGACCAGCACGGGTTCCTTGCGGAAGATGCCAAAGTGGTTCATGGAGTCGACGATGCTCAACAGCGTGTCCATTGTCTTGGCCTTCTCCCCAATCATGGTCTTGTGGATAGTAAGCTTGATTTGGTAGTGGTCGAAGTACTTTTGGACATGGTCTCCGTAGAGAGTAAAGATGTTGTAGTCCATGACGGCGAGACAACGCTGCCACTTGCTGTAGCACTTGGACAGCTGGGGGTTTTGGATGTCGAACACGCCGTCGAGGAACTCGAATCCGTACTCGATCTTTTCGTAGCCGCATACCGCGAAGCCGTTGGAGACTGGCTCCACGGTGGCTTTCATGTCAGACATTTTGGTAACGAGGCAATGTGATGACCGAGGATTGTGAATAGGTGAAGAGGTGAAGAGGTGAAGATTTGAATAGATGAGGGGGGGGGGGGGGGGGGGATACGCCGGCTTAATATTCTTGAGGGTGTACATTGTACACAACAACGGGACGTGAAGCGCAGACTTCGATGATTCATGACGTGATGCCATTACGCTGCAGTAATACTTGCTCAACGCCCTCCCAGCCTATATCTAGACGCAGCTCACGCAGGTGGACAAATGCGGATTGTAGAATGTCATGCGCAGGTGATTGCGAAAAGCAGGGGAAAGCCAGCACGGAACTAGCGCCCAACGGTTTCACGGTTTCACGGTTTCACGGCCAACGGTTCCACGGTCAACGGTTCCACGGTTTCACGGTTTGTGTGAAGCGTGCGCCTTCGGTGAATTACACCGTCTACGAGATGGTGCATGGCTGCGAGCAACAGCGGTGAGAGCAGATTCCTCGACTTGTGATTGGAAGCGGAAGCTGGAGTGACGCCAAAGCATGGTGAGGTGCGGCACAAGGCAGCAAGTCCATGATATCATGATATCCGACAGTATCTCATTTCGAAACGCCAAGGGTCAAGGGCGCTTGGGGAGAAGATGCCATTCTTGAAATGATGGATCTATGATCCGCATACCTTTGTGTGCAGACACCACCACAACAACGGCAGGCCTGGGGCTCGGATCCGGTCGGCTTTGGATGAGTCGTCCTCATGAGTCGTCCTCTGCAGGTTGAGGAGGTTTGGAGGTAGTTCAACCGTTGAGGCAGTTGAGGCACTTCCCGAAATGACCGGATCTCTGTTCCGAACCCCCCCTTCCCCCTTCCCCCTTCCGCTCTCCCCGCCTCCCCGCCTCCCCGCCTCCCCTGCATGGTTATTTAAATAGAAGGGTTATTGTCGATGTAGGAATCGGGTCTTTGGCATCTGGATCAAGAAGTTCTATTTTCGTACGTTTCAACTTTCCCACCTCCCGCCCCCCCCCCCCCCCAGCACGGCAATCTCATCGAGCATCATCATCATGGGCGACGGGCAGAAATTCGATGTGGCAAGGGCGTATGCTGAGCAGGAGAAGATTTACTTTGATGACGGGAGAGAGGCCGAGTTGCTGAGTCACATCCTCGCCCGGGATGACATTGACGACATCCGAGGGTCTCCCCGGAAAGTTCTCGAGGCCATCGATGCCTTTGGGACGAAGAGGTATCTCATGAACGTGGGACGAGACAAGGGCGCCATTGTCACGGAATTGATTGCTTCTGCGAAGCCCACCGTCATGGTAAGAACTTGAGGAGGGCAAAAAAAAAAAAAAAAAAAAAAAAAAAAAGCTGTCCACAATCTTCGTCCAGTGACTGAAAAGCAGGTTTCGCATCGCACAGGTAGAGCTCGGCGGCTACGTGGGCTACTCGGCCATCTTATTCGCCGACGCCGTGCGAGCCGCAGGGGGCAAGCAGTATTTCTGTCTCGAGCACAATGCGGAATTCGCCTCGATAATACGCACGCTGTCCGACCTCGCGGGCCTGGCCGACCTCGTCACCGTCATGACCGGGGACAGCAGCGACTCTCTCCGCCTGCTCAAGACGAGGGGGCTCTTCCCGCAGATAGACGTGCTTTTCCTGGACCACTACAAGCCGCTTTACCTGAGGGACTTGAAGCTGTGCGAGGACCTCGGCTTCATCCGGCCTGGCAGCACTCTTGCGGCGGATAATGTCATCAAGCCGGGCAATCCGCCTTACCTGGAGTACGTCAGATGCACGGCTGAGCAGAAGAGGAAGAACCTGGCGTCAGACGGTCAAGCATGGTCCGCGGGGGGCGACGAATCGCGCGAAACTGGACAAGACGGGGGAATAAGGGGCAACCCATTGTTGATCTACGAAAGCTCTCTCATTGAGAGTTTTGAGCCGACCGGTGTGCGGGTAAGGTTTTTTTTTTCTTTTTTCTTTTTTTGTAGAAAAATGTGCGCAATGGCTGACAGATGGAACAAATGAAAGGATGGGGTCGAGATTTCTCGCTGTGTCGGGCTGCATCAGAAATGATGGATCAGAAAAAAAAAAAAAAAAAAGCAGGCTTTTGATGCGTCATGAGTCATGGATTGCGCAGAAGGGATCGAAACAGCAACTGCTGCTGCAGCCACTTGATAGATGAAGGGTGTACTCCGTAATTATGTAACGTCATGCACAATGAAGAGAAATAAAAACTCCAACGCAGCATCAAGCCTTGTTTGTTCCATTGAACTAGTGAATGCCCGCCCGTGCCGTCGAGACAACTTGCTCAACAATTCTTCAGTCTAACTGCGAACCCCAAACCAAATCGTTGCCGGTGAATTTGTCATGGCCGAGTCAGGGTCACCAACATGGCACGTCTTCAAGAATCTGTGTCTCCTCACTCTCGGCGTCGTTTCCCTGCCCCTCGGCACAATCTCCCTGGTAGTCGCAGCGCTCCTGTCGACTCTCCGGGATGACTGTCGAAGCAATGGCGCGCAATCGCGATGCGAGCGATGCGAGAAGAAGAAGAAAAGGATCCTGGTGACGGGCGTGTCCATGTCCAAGGGCCTGGCGATTGCGCGTATGCTGCACCGACAAGGCCACACGGTGATTGGCGCAGATGGCCATCGTTTGTCCCCGGGTCGTGTCTCGAGAGCGATCAGCAAGTTCCATCTCCTGCCGAAGCACGGGCACACTGACGACGACGACGACGACGACGACGACGACGACAACGACGACGACGACGACGCGTACACGGCCCGGCTGCTCGAGATTGTTCGCTCGGAGCGCATCCATCTCTGGATCCCGGCGTCGGACGTGGGCGGCGCGCTGCGCGACGGCCTGGCCAGGGAGGCCGTCGAGGCGCGCACGTCGGCCAGGGTCATCCAGCTGGGACACGACGACGTGGCCGCCTTGGACGACAAGGCGACCTTCATGGAGCTCGTCGGGTCCCTCGGGCTCGCGACGCCCGACACGCGGCGCGTCGGCAGCGCGTCGGAGCTGCGGGCGTTCCTGAGGACGAGGCAGGGCGCGGGCGACGGCGAGGGCGGCCTGTCGCTGCGGCCCGGCGGAACGCAGTACGTCGTCAAGCCCATCGGCGTCGACGACGTGGCGAGATACGACATGGCGCTCGTCCCGCTCGGCACCGAGGAGGAGACGGTGGCCCGGATCGACGCGATCCCCTTCGGCCGCGGCACCGGCTTCGTCGCGCAGGAGTACATCCGCGGTGACGAGTACTGCACGCACGCCCTCGTGGTCCGGGGCAAGGTGAGGGCCTTTGTCGCGTGTCCGTCGTCGGAGCTGCAGATGCACTACGCCGCGCTTCCCGCCGGGTCGCCGCTGAGCGACGCCATGCTCGACTTCACCAGGCGCGTGGCCGGCGCGGGAGGCAGATGCTGGACGGGCCACGTGAGCTTCGACTTCCTCGTCCGCCGCGAGACGACGACGACGACGACGACGACCGGGGAGGAGAAGCCCGTTGTGGTCGTGTATCCCATCGAGTGCAACCCGAGGGTTCACACTGCCGTGTTGCTGTTCAACCAGACGCCGCGGTTGGTGGACGAGTATCTGTCCGTCCTGGAGGAGCCGGCCATGACGGAAACGGCCACGGAAACGGCCACGAAAACGGCCACGGAAACGGATACGGAAACGGCCACGGACACGGACACGGATACGGATCGCGGCCACACGCCGCTCTATCCGCTCCCGTCTCGTCGCATCTACTGGATCGGGCAGGACCTCGTCGAGAGCGTCGTGTATCCCGCCTACGAGACCTTTGTTCTCGGCACCGTGGGACCCGGCCAGTTGGCGGAGAGCATCGCGTCCTTCATGGGACGCGTGCGCCACTGCAAGGACGGCATCTTCGAAATCTGGGATCCTCTGCCCTTCTGGTGGACCTATCACGTGCAATGGCCCTTGCTGTTCCTGCGACATCTTTTCAAAGGACGGTGGCACAAGGCGAATGTCAGCACGGGCAAGTTATTCGAGGCCACTTGATACTCCGTAGATTCCATCGCCGACTTCTTCGGAAACATGGGCTGGTTGGAAGCCGAGGCTGGCAATTTAAAAATTAGACACAAAGCAAAGCAGGTCGGTCCCATGAATCTGATGAATCTGAAATCCTCCAACAAGACGCAAAATCTGTCCATGGTGAAATCCTCACTGCAGACGGCCCGCCCTGGTTACATGTTATCGGGCACCCATGCAGCCATGCTTCCATGCAGCCATGCTTCCATCCATCTCCTGATAACATCTTTCGGCGGCGGGTGACTGTTGCCGTTCCCGCGCCGGAGCTAGTGCGTGGTGGACCTTGACCTTGCCTGCTGGCTGTGCCCTTTTTTTTTTTCTTTTTTTTTCTTTTTTTTTCCCCCCATAAACTCAAGCACAACAACCCCCACCCCCCCCCTCACCCCATCACATCATCAAATTCGCCAATTCCCCCTCCTTTATTTAAGCCCCCCTTTCTTCTTCTCGAAAAATGCCTTCTCTTCTAGGGCACGCCGAAACCAACGGGCTTGCCGCAGAGGCCAATGGCCATCACAGACCCGAAACGCCGGCTGGGCGCATGGCCCTGACGGATTACAGCATCAACCCCTCGCCGGCATCGGAGGAGAAGAGGGCCAAACTGCGACAGGCTGTTCCCCAAGACTTGTTGCTCCCCAATGGATTTCCCGACGTACGCATCACACATACACAATCCAGCTTTTGTTCCGTCCCACAACCACTTGTGTTTTTACTCCTCACCCCAGAAGTCGTTGCAAAACTAATCAAATCATGCTTGTGCCCACAGTACCTGCGCATGATTGCGAGCGCTACATCCAGAGTCTACGAAGCCTGCAATGTCACTCCCCTGACCCCCGCCGTCAACCTCAGCAACCGGCTCGAGTGCAATGTCCTGCTCAAGCGAGAAGATACACAGCCCGTCTTCAGCTTCAAGTTGCGCGGGGCTTATAATAAAATGGCGCACTTGGATCCCGCCGTGAGCTGGAAAGGCGTCGTTTGCTGCTCCGCCGGCAACCATGCCCAGGGAGTGGCCTACTCGGCGAGAAAGCTCAAGATCCCCGCCACCATCATCATGCCCGAGGGGACACCCAGCATCAAGCACCTGAATGTTGCTAGACTGGGCGGTCACGTTGTTCTTCATGGGGCCGACTTTGACGCCGCCAAGGAGGAGTGCGCTCGGCGGGAGAAGCAAGATGGCCTCATCAATATCCCCCCCTTTGATGACCCCTACGTGATTGCCGGTCAGGGCACCATTGGGAATGAGCTGTTCGGACAGGTCAACATGTCCAAGGTGGAGGCCATCTTTTGCTGCGCTGGCGGGGGTGGCCTCGTCGCCGGCATCGGCTTCTACGTGAAGCGCATGGCGCCCCATGTCAAGATCATCGCCGTCGAGGCCCGCGATGCAAACGCCTTGGCCCAGTCGTTGCGGAAAGGAGACCGGGTCGTCCTCAGCGAAGTCGGCTTGTTCGCAGACGGCGCGGCTGTCAAGACTCTCGGCGAAGAGACTTTCCGCATTTGCCAGGAGGTGGTGGACGACGTGGTCGAGGTGACGACGGACGAGATTTGCGCCGCCATCAAGGACATGTACGACGACACTCGCTCCGGCCTGGAGCCCGCGGGGGCCTTGTCCATTGCCGGTTTGAAGAAATACGTCTCTCAGCATCCGTCTCACGACTCGAAACGCACTCTGGTCGCCGTCACATCGGGAGCCAACATGAACTTCGACCGCCTGCGATTCGTTGCCGAGCGCGCCGCCGTGGGCGAGGGCAGGGAGGTCCTCCTCGCGGTGTCCATCCCCGAGCGACCGGGAGCATTCGCGAAACTAATCGATACCATCATGCCGTACGCGGTGACCGAATTCAGCTACAGATATGCCGACAACGACGTCGCCAACGTCATGATCGGTCTGTCCCTGACAGCCCCGGCCGCGGAGCGCAACCGAGAGCTTCGCGTGCTTCTCGAGCGCATTCGTCACCAAGAAATGGCCGTGGCTGACCTCTCTGGCGACGAGCTCGCCAAGAGCCATCTGCGATACCTGGTCGGCGGTCGCTCAGCCGTTGCCAATGAGAAGCTCTACATGTTCAGCTTCCCAGAGCGGCCCGGTGCCTTGGAGCGCTTCCTCAAGACGCTCCGCCCCCGGTTCACTATCAGTTTGTTCCACTACCGAAACTACGGCGGCGATATTGCCAAGGTCCTCGCCGGTATTTCGTGTCCCGACCAGGATAGTGGAGAGCTGGTCCAGTTCCTCAAAGATGTAGAGTACCCATTCGAGGAGTGCACGGACTCGGATGTATTCAAGATTTTCCTGAGAACATAGTTGGCATTGAGACTGCCAAAGGCGAAGATGCAAAAGGAATATAAACTGAAAAGAACGAGCTTGCATGATTGGTCCACTGAGGCGCTGGCGTTTGGGGTCACCACCTGACTTGAATATAAAAAAATAAAAAAACTGTATTTAGTGATGCAATTTGACATGGTCCATGGAGAGTACCAGCAGGGAACTCTACTCCGTACTCCGTACATGGCGAATTTATCCAAATGGCCGAGATTAGGGCAATTGACGCGACATCGGCAATCGCGCGGTTGGTTTTCCGTAGGATCATCTTGCGGTCCGTGCGGTCTAACTCATCATCCATGGAAGAAGCTTGTGGCTGCATCCGGGTAGCTTGTTATTAGTGCACATCATCGGACCCGCCGAACGGGGGGGGGGGCGAACGGGGACGATGAACGAAGGTAGCTTTAAACTTATTTCCGACTTGCGTTTTGAAACAGACCGCCGCCGGAGTCTCTGCGCACGAACGGCCGAAAACAGCACCCGACTCGTCGACGTCGCCAGATGATTCTCCGGGCACAAGCGAAATTCCGACCTCGCCTCTACTGTGTGACGCAGCCCCTTGACCGTGACTCGGTGGATTCTGAAAGTGTTTCCAACGTTTCTCCTTTTCGCGCCTTGCATGCATGTGCTCCACAATAACTCCGCTGATGAACAGCCCCCCCCCCCCCCGCTTGTTCCTGATGCCGGAGCGATTTGATATGAATAGGGAAGACGGAAGACGGACGGTATGAAATGTCGAGAGAAAGCTGGGGCTGGGGACGTGTTGACCGCATGTACTTCGTGGGGACAGGCCTTGATATAGAGGGGAGTAGTCCGTACAATTGAATCTACTCGAATGCTTCCAGCAGCCCTCTTCTTCGAGGCAGTAGTTCTACTGACAGGTCAGGTGGCTGGCACACGGGCTCCCCTGCACCACGCGCCCTGTGCCATGATTTTACACGAGGTACATGACTAGGGGTAGCAGGCCAATGACAAATCACTAGGTGGGGTAAAGGGTACCTTGGATTACGTGTTTTTTACTAGGACCTCTTAGTACCCCTTACTAGCGTTAAAGCCCCTGTGGCATCCCTAACAGCTTCACTTACTATAGACACTCACAGCTGATAGTGCTGCCCCGCGTGGGGCTTGTAGCGGGTGTAAATCCATTCAGGGGTTAGACTGTAGTTGTCAAGATCTCCGTTGACAGCCCCCCAGAAAGGTGGCAGCTGGTGCTCCGTGCGTCAACGGCCGGCCATCTGCGGCGCGGGCCACTGGACACCATCAATTGATCTCGGCGAAGATTGGAATTCGCTGCCGATCGACCTGACTTTTGAAGTCGTGCGAGCGGCAGGAGTCGGTGGATGCTGTAACGTAGAGACCAAGAGTCAACTATGTACGGCGCTAAGCTGCAGCAGCTGGGGGGCAGGCACACAATGCGCTGCACAGAGGAGTACGGATTACAGACTTTTTGTTATCCTCCCCGCAAAACGCATGAACACTGCCATCGTAATCCTCCGCCTGTCTTGGTGCGAAGGGCCGGCATTCTGGTGCGAGCCAAACAGCACACAGCCTGATAGCCTGGAGCAACCAGGGGTCTTCTGTTTCTGGAACATGCGGGCGTTCTGGTACATACATGGTGTTTCGGCCGAACTTGTCTAATCTGCACGTGTCATCCGTAATCCGTACCAAAAAGTACACACGCACGAACCCATGGCCATGGTCGAGCTCAGAACGCCTGGTGGACACTCTTATCCGAGGGAAGGGGGTGCGATGCGGTGCGGTGCGATGCGGTGCGATGTGGTGGACCGTGATGCTTGTCTCCTGATTACTGCATCCCGCGTCAGTCCGGGTGGTTGTTATTGTGTGTTGTGTATTGTATTGTGCATTGTCTGGTGTCAAAGACGTGGGCTATGAACGACTTGGGTCAAAATGTCTGGTGTCTGATGTTTGGCCGGCCGCCGGTGGAAGGTGGGAAGGTGGGAAGGTGCTGCCTGGTTGGTAATCTCTCGCCGGGGCGTGCCCCTACATGTACATGTACACATGCGCCTCCCTCAGCTTGGAGCAACGTCGCCATTGCCCTCGGTTCGTTTCTATATATTTCCATCAGATAGGCAGACACATACGGATTCGACATACGGATTAGACATACGGAGTGCTGTTTTTCCAGTCTTGTTTCGGTTGCTGTGTGTGCCCCGGGCGACAAACCCTGTTTCCGTCGCTTTCTGCCCTCTCTCTGAACCAGCACAACCAGCACAACCAGCACCGGTTCTCACGAGATCCTCGACGAGGCCCTCATCAATCAATGGATTCCACTTCAGGCTGCATGGATGGCATGGATGGCATGGATGGCATGGATTCCGCCCACCCCAAGACCCCCGAGACCCCCAAGACCCCCAAGACCCCCGAGACCCCCGAGACCAGACCCCATGGAAAGCTTCAGCCGAGCTTTGCTGGTCTTTCTAAATTTGGCAAGGCTTGCTTGAGTTTGGCGTGGCTTTGCCGCTTGCCCTGCCCACACCGGCTCCCACGCTGGCTGGCTGCTGGCTGCTGCTGGCTGCTGCTGGCTGCTGCTGGCTGCTGCTGGCTGCTGCTGTCTGTGTGTCTCTGTGTGACGCCACCGACCCCGTCTGCTGGCTGCAGCAGCTCCAACTCCCGCTAGCCTGCCTGGCCTGCCTGCCTGCCTGCCAGTCCTGATGAGCAGGAACAGGCCCAAACCAAACCCCCCGGCCAGGACCCTCACCCCTCCCGAACCCGTCAAACCCGTCAAACCCGTCAGGCTTGTTGCCTGCGTTTCTGGTTCAAGTTCCATTCTGCTCAACAACCTCCCAACATGCACACCTTCCCGTCTTCGCTCCCGTCTTCGCTCCCGTCTTCGCTCCCGCTCATTCTGTAGTATGCCCGTCCGCCTTTGCTTTCTGCATGATCGCCTGATTCCATTCTACATGCTGGGGATGCTTCTCATTGAATTGGTGTGCCCATCTCCGCGCATCATTCTCTTCTCGACCACCTAGATACCTACTTCGTCCAGCAGTGCTGTTGGCTGTTGGCCGTTGTCGTCATTCGGAGCAACATCTGTCTGCCGTTGCAACCCGGCCACGAGACATCTGCCCGCACGCCATCTGCTTGATCAAGCAAAAAAAAAATTCTGCATCAACCGAAGAGCTGCGTCGCTTCGTCGCTTGAAATCTACTTCCAACACCCATTAGTGCTCTTTCGGCGGAGTGGTGAGGCCGACAATATCATATCACGGCCGCTTCACCTCCGTTCGAAAGCCTGCCGCACAGGGGGATCGCCACCTTGTAGCGTGACAAACTGCCGCAGAAGAGCTCATTTGACATCGCAGCGCCGAATTCTTGCACGATATACTTTCAAAAAAAAAATTAATCGACGCTAATATACCATCTATTCAACTCTTACATCGCGATCGTCACACAACTTAGAGATACTCGCCTGTGTTGGTTGGCGTTACTAGAACAAGCCAGGGGTCTCGCATCCATACTTTGGATCTCGTCCAACAAGAACCAGAGCATGCCACAGCCCTGCAGCATCCATATTGCTCCCTCCATCCGAATTATCACGAGCTCCTGATATCCCCAAGTCCCCGAAGGTCCTAGTCTCTCTCGCATACTACTGGCAACTTTCCCGGTGCGGCGGCCGCAGCGGCCGGACTGTGTAGGCAGAAACCTGGCCTCAACCCCAGGCGGCAGCAGTGTACGCGGGGGCTGCAGTGCCCAAAACAAATCCGAACAGTCGCAGTCGCCCCTCGATTGACGTCGGCGGAGCATCCAGCGCTTGCGAAACGTTTGGCCGCCATGCGTCGCGGTCGGTCTTCCAGCTCGGCTTCGCCGTATCGGGCGCTGGCGCACCACCAACAGGCCGCCTCCCCTTCAGCATCTACTGATCCGAGCTCCGTTATTCGGTCTTTCAATGTCGACTCAAACCCAGCCCGCCCGGTGCGGCCATCGCCCCTGACCGCGTCGACTATCAGAGATATGCCCTTGGATCTAGTAGAACGAATACGGTCGTTTCCTCTCTTCTTGTCAGCCCCCGAGGACTTCCTTGTTGCCGTTGGGAACCATCTTAAGCCCCAGATCAATGGGCCCAACGACCACATAATCACCGAGGGTGACGACGCAAAGGCCATGTACTGGCTGGTGCGCGGTGTCGTGGCCGTCACATCCCGTGATGGAGAGGCAGTTTACGCCGAACTAAAGCCAGGTGCTTTTTTTGGCGAAATTGGCGTTCTCATGGACATGCCACGCACTGCCACCATTGTAGCGCGTACAAAATGCCTCCTGCTCGTACTGAAGAAGGAAGATTTACAACTCGTCATGCCCGAATTCTCCGAGATGGAGAAAGCCATTCGAGAAGAAGCCCAAGAAAGGCTCAGCTTGCTCAAGAAACAGCGACATGAGCGCGGCGCCAGTCTCAAATCCCCAAAAAGTGATTTTGCGCCTCGAACAACCGTCCCGGGTGAGGTTTCGACTGGCGAGAGCGGGGCGATCAAGGACGGCGCTGTGGTCAACACAAAGAAGCGCAAGTCTCCGAGTCCCGGCGTCATTGAGGATCCCGCAGCTGGCAGCGCTATAGCTAGCGGATTCGTCAGCATTCGGAAGACACTGAAGGAGTTGCCATTGTTCTCGACCTTGCCCCCCGAGATCTTGCACTTTCTAGGTTTGAGTGTGCAGCCGAAAACCTACCACCCATTCATGGATATCATCTGCCAGGGCACATCTGGCAACGAAATCTACTTCATTGTACAAGGCGAGGCTGAGGTCATACACGACCAGTCGCGAGGGACGCAGCACGCACAACCGACGGCAGGTTCGGTGCAGTCGAGACCACGACTGAAAGCTGGGCAATACTTTGGCGAGGTGACAAGCTTGGGACTTTCGCCAGGCCGTACCGCGACCGTCAGGTCCATCACAACGGTGGAATGTTTGATGATTACCGGAGAGGTGCTCGGTGAATTATGGCGGCGATGTCCGCCAGGTATCAAATATCAAGTAGAAGAGACCGCCAGGTTACGATTCAAGACCCAAGATGAGGATACCAAGATGGCGGACATGATCAACAACAACGTACACGCCTCCAGACCGGACCCTTCAATCCCGCCCATTCCCGCCAAGGGATCATTGCCCAACTTGACGTTTGCCACGCCTCCCAGTCAAGCTTCGCCGAGCAAGGATGACATGGAAGTCATGGAACCGAAGGATCCAGATCCGTTCTTGAGTGTCAACATGGAGAACTTGAAAAATCGGAGGCGACACTCCTTGGCCCCGCCAAACCCTGCCATCGAAAGTGCGACAACTGGCCGACCGAACGGTCATCGAACATCTTTGATCGACCCTGGTGCGATTCGATTCAACTCTAGTGAGACGTCATCTGAATCCGGGGCACCGGCAAAACGAGCCAGAACTGCCACGAAACGCCCCCTGCCTCCCTCGATACCGACTCTGAACGACGAGGTGCTCGTACAAATATTCAAGCACCTCGATATTAAAGAGCTCATGCGGCTGCAGCTCGTCAGCAGCCGTTGGCGTCTCCTCCTCTCCACGTCCCCCAAGGTTTGCAACGATGTCGACCTGTCGCATTATAATCGCTTTGTCACGGATCACTCGCTCATACATATCCTGGCCCCCTTCATTGGAAATCGTGCAACGTCCATGGATTTGAACAACTGCTTTCATGTCACGGATGTAGGATTCTCTGCTCTGTGGCGCCAGTGTGGCAAGAACATCAAGGCATGGCGCATGCGATCGGTATGGGATGTGTCTGCCCACCAAATTCTCGAAATGAGCGAAAACGCCAAGCAGTTGGAGGAGATCGACTTGAGCAACTGTCGAAAAGTTGGGGATAATCTCCTCGGTCGGATTGTCGGATGGGTTGTGGCCGAATCCCCCCCTACCGCCAAGAAGAGCACGATCATCACGAGCTCGGCAAAGAAGAGGCAAGAAGAGGCAAATAAGAAGGCCTACAGCGCGAACAACCCTCCACCTGGGACGGTGATCGGGTGTCCCAAGCTTAGCAAACTTGATTTATCCTATTGCAAGCACATTACTGACAGATCAATGGCTCATCTGGCCGCCCACGCATCAACCAGATTACGCTCAATATCCCTCACCCGATGTACATCCATCACGGACGCCGGGTTCCAGTCGTGGGCGCAGTACAGATTCGAAAAGCTCACTCACCTTTGCCTAGCCGATTGCACGTACTTGTCTGACAACGCAGTTGTGGCTCTCGTGAACGCGGCCAAGAACCTCACGCACCTGGACTTGTCGTTTTGTTGTGCCCTATCCGACACGTCAACAGAGGTTGTGGCCCTCGGGCTTCCCATGCTTCGAGAGCTCAGGATGGCTTTTTGCGGCAGCGCCGTGAGTGATGCGAGCCTGGAGAGCATCGCTTTACACCTCAACGAGCTAGAAGGTCTGAGCGTTCGTGGATGTGTACGGGTCACGGGAAAGGGGCTGGAGAACATACTACGAGGCTGTACGCGCCTCAAATGGACCGACGTGAGTCAGTGTCGCAACCTCGAGTATTGGCTCCGAGCTGGCAGTATTGCCAAATGGGGTTTTGATGACCGAACGAGCAAACCAATCATGCCGACCGGTCCATGGGCAGCAACAGCCAGCGAAGGTATTGGGGAGATTCCGCCACCAAAAACCATGAGTGTGGCCATGTTGACCACGCCGAATTTCCTTCCCCGATCAGGACTTGGGTTCTTGAGCAAGCGAGCGAGGCAACCAGTACGATTCATCATCGAGAAAGGCGTTCATGGGCTCAGGTAGCAACATGTGTTGGTGACAGATGGCGCGCTTGAGGAGTTATACCAGGGGATCAGGGATCAATGCTAATTTGGCTTGGGACGCTATATTAGGTAAAGCAGGCTTGATTGGATGACACTTGCATGGACGAATCATCGGCGTTGGGTCTGCAACTCTACTTATGTAAAAGGACCGGTATATCCCAGCAATTTTCTATCCCACTCGGGTGTGTTGTCTCATAATGTACAGTCACCCACCCCAGGCCATGCATGTACATGTAATTGATAAGCAGCAAACTTATGGGACAATGGACATGTTTTTGGGGAATTTTCATGCAAGCAATTTTTTAAATATAACAACCTTGCTCACCGCAGATTGAGCAAACCACGAATGCTTGGTGCCAACGAAGAAGCTCCATTACCTCTTGTGAACAAGGACTGCTTTCCCGGGTAGTGTAGTCGGATGATTGAACCAACCGGGCAGGCAGTCGTGGCGTTTGATCAGTGGCGAGACAAGGTGCGGAACGTTCCACCGTCTTCCAGACGCCCCACGTGACTTCTGAGTTACAGAAAGCTTCTAAAACTGTGAGACGAGACGTGACGTGCCGTACACGTCACACAGCCCGCAGACGCTGTTTGGCGGTCATACATATTGCCGTCGCCCTGCTGAGCACCCCGCTGCCGCTGGCCTTTCCTTCTCCTCCTCAAATTAAACATTCTGTCAACCCTTCAAACCTCTCAGCAATTGTTTTCCAAGCGCTGCCCGCAATGTCCTTCACTTTCAGCGCTCGGCAGAGCCCTCTGCGCCTGGCGCAACGGCTGCCCGAGCTGTCAAAGTCTGTTATGCGATGCGCTACCCCGATCCGAAGCTTCCATCACCAACCTGCCAAGCCTACGAACAACGTCTTCATATCACGCGTACCATCGATCGCCACCCGAAATGCCTTCGCCCGGGGCTGTAGCCGCTCATTCCACCAGGGAGCCACGCAGCAAGCTACCAGTGGCTCCGGTACAAGAAAACTGCTCGTCGGTGGTGCCATCTTTGGCGGTACTCTCGTGGCCATCAACGCCGTATTCAACCGCGAAACAAGAGAAGACGGTGGCTTGCCCTTGTACGAGAGGGAATACTTGAACAACACGTTCTTGCACACTGGCTTGGGTATCGGAATCATTGGATTGACGGCAAGGCAAATGGTCCAGAGCGGCTTCGTCTACCGCTTGATGGTGACGAACCCTTGGGTTGTGGGACTGGGTGGTTTGGCCTTGAGTTTCGCCACCATGGTTGGCACGCGATCCATCAGCCCTGACAAGTAAGCAAGCCGCGAACACCTTCGCGAACACCTTGGCGAACACCTTGGCAAACATGACGGTGCGCGACTAACACGATGACATGTATAGCTATATCCCCAAGTATGCGCTCTGGACTGCCTTCAACGCCACACAGGCCGCCTTTGTCGCTCCCCTGCTGGCCTTTGTTCCCGCTCCTCTTCTCGCCCGCGCTGGTCTCTACACGATAGCCATGATGGGAGCCCTCTCCATCGTTGGCGCCACCGCGAAGCAGGAGAAGTACCTGTACATTGGCGGTCCTCTTCTTGCGGGTGCCGCCATCGTCGCTGTCTCGGGCCTGGCCCCGCTCATTGTACCTGTCACGGCCGTTCGAACGCTCGCTTTCACGGACAGCATTTGGCTGTACGGTGGTCTGGCCGTCTTTGGTGGCTTCACTCTTTACGATGTGCAAAAGGTGCTGTACCATGCTCGCATGGCTCAGGCCGGTGTCATGAAGCGTGATCCTGTGAACGAGAGTATCTCACTGGAACTGGACTTTTTGAACATCTTTGTTCGCATGGTTCAGATTCTGACGATGCAGCAAAACCGCCGAAAATAGATTGGACATGTATAACGATGGAAAGCCGGGACGTTATCGTTGAAAGCAAAGACACCAATTTCTTCTTTTTTTTTCCCCTATGTGAAGGACTATGGGGTCAGTTGTATGAGTCGTTTACTTTGTGATGGGTGCAAGAGGCAAACTCCTCTCTCTCTTGGCATTGCCTTGCCGTGTTGTTACAGTAGGCAGAAAATGGCCCCCCCCCTAAAAAAAAAAAAAAAAAAAACATCAACTGTTCAGTCATTGTCACGAAAAGCGTATGGCATGCATGTATGGATATCATCAACAGCACTTAGTATAGAGCTACTATATAATTTACCATAGGTAGCCAGTATTGGTCATCACAGCTACCTTGGCCACATTTAAGGGTGCTGAACACGCAGAAGCGCTTGCTTGACAAGTCACGCCCCATTTGTAATTCATCCCACCAACCCACTTACTACTACCCCATCACGACTTCACTGCAGAAAGGGGGGGAAACGGTCTCAGGAAATGACTAGGACACTCATATCCACCCGGGTTCCTGTCCAGGTATTCCTGGTGGTACTCCTCGGCGGTCCACCACTTCCCGGCGGGCGCAACCTCGGTCACGATGGCGCCCTCCCACCACTGCTCGTTGGCGAGACGCGTCACGTCCCTGGCCGTCTTCTCCTGCTCCGCGTCGTGGAAGTACACGGCCGACCGGTACTGGGGGCCCGTGTCCGGGCCCTGGGCATTGAGCGAGGTAGGATCATGCATTCTGTAGAAGAACTCGAGGAGAGTGCGGTACGAGAGCTGGGTTGGGTCGAAGACGATTTGGGCTGCTTCGGCGTCTGAGAAGGGGAGAAAAAAACATGATGGTTTGTTTTTTAGTTTGAGGCCCGGAAAGAATGAATCTAGTGTGCCTCGGGCGCCCATGGATGGAAGAAACTCACGGCCGGTTTTGCCCCCGCAGACGGCCCTGTAGGAGGGATCCTCCAGGTTGCCCCCGATGTAGCCCACTTTTGCGTCGATGAGGCCCTTGCCTGCAAAGTGGCGGCGGTAGAGGTGCTCGGTGCCCCAGAAGCAGCCTGCTGCGAGGGTGCATCTCTGCGCGCCCGGGGGGATGGCGCCTGGTGCGGCGCCCGAGGGGTCGGCCATGGAGAGGCGGGTGGGTTGGGTGAAGGGTCTGGCGAGGCGGGCGATGAAGTTGGGGAGGTGGTTCATGGTCCAGATGTGTGGGAAGTTGAACTACGTTGGGATTTGATTTCCATGCGCATGCGAATGTCAGCATGGCACCCGGGTGTTTTGTTGCCAAACTTGCCATTGGTCAGGTCTGGTCTGTCGCCGTTTCGTTGACGTAAGTTCGCCTCGTACGTATCTAGGGTGGAGCCTATATATCCTGATTAGGTAGGCGGTGAAAAAATAACTGTATGCCATGCTAAAGACCACAGTGGAATTCTCACTTGTAGTTGATTTAATTAGTCAGTCAGTCAGTCAGTCAGTCGGTCAGTCGGTCAGTCTCAGTCGGCCAAGCGAGTCAAGGAGATATAATACAGAACGTCAGCACGTATGCCAAGAATATGCTATTCTACGTACTAGCCAAAAGGCTCCGCCCTATACGAGACCAACTTTTTTGGAGGCGAGATTGACAAGTCCGTATAACCCCCTGCTTTTTGCCCCGCAAAATGACAAATCTTCTGCCCGATGATGTGCGTTGGAGAATTAGCTGTTCCGCCGTATGGCAGGGGCCCCGTGCGCGCTTAGTGTACATTAGTCTACATTGACGTCAGTTTTTTTCTTCTTCGGAGAGAAACTCTTTCTTTATTGGATCAAGGATTGTTTGATTGGGGGGGGGGCACAACCCCATCACAGCATCACAGCGCACGAGTTGGGTTGTCTCGATCAAAGAGACTTGCTAAGACTTTATTTCTTGGCAGTCCATCGTTTCGCTCCGAATCGAGCGCCCACGAAAAAGATCCTGCTACTCGTACAAGATGGGCGTAGCACAGCTTTGGCAACCCCGAGAACGTAGCCGAGCCGCCTTCCGACGCTGACAGTAATTCTCGTCCTCGAGAAAAATTCTATATAATGGCCACGTCCTCCGACAAAAAGAAACTCACTCCTTCTACCTCCCCGTTTCAACAAGGCAAGGCAACTTGGGAGAAAGACAGCCGGTAGCACATTTTCCCAGCCCAATTCTCCTCATCTACACACACAAGATAAAAAAAAAAAAAAATGAAGCTCACTCTGAGTGCCGTCATTCCGCTCCTCCCCCTCTCCTTTGTCGAGGCGAGCCCGACTTATCACGCCGCCGACGCCTCCGCGGTCGCCATCACAGCCGCCCTTCCTGGCTCGCCCGTCCACAACCGACGTCTCGAGGCAAGTGGTAACAAGTTCTGGATTGGAAAGCCGACGAGCACATACTGCCCTTTGAAAAACGTGGAGCAATGTCCCACGGGCAAAGACACGACCATATGGGTCAACAACGAGCTCACCACGTGTGGAATGGTACGTGGCTTCCCCGTAGGCCGGGCTTTTTTTTTTTTTCGTGGCGCACCCAAATAACAATGTGCAATCGTAACGTCTAGAACGTCGTCGTCCCCGGCGGCCAGGAGGTCTACGTGGCACCCGACGGGTCCTTGTCCTACACACAGGCTCACTCCGCCTTCGTGCCTTCGGGGTCAACCCGCGATGGCTTCAGTCTGCTTCCGAAGCGGCCTGACGGGCTGCGCGAGCTCGCCATCTCCTCGCGCCAGTTCTTCGCATGTCCCGAGACGGGAAATTCCAGTGTTTGGCAGATCTTTGGCGACCAGGACGTGCGAGGTCGGAGCGCTGCGCATTGCTTGAAGTTTACGGCCTTGACTTCTCCTGCGAAGGATGATCATGTTTGGCAATACGCTTGAGGCGCGTGACGCGTATCTTTGCGGTACGCGAATACTTCGCCTCATTTGCTTGATGTTGGTTTGGGGTAAGGGACACAGGGGGGAAAGGGGTTCTTTACATGCACATATACGACATGGACAAGTCGTACGCACAGAAATGTATCTAGGGAGATGGTGACGGAGAGACGGAATATTGCGTCATGTTAGTCTGATAATATATAAGTAACTAGTTTCGAGGGATATGGGTGCTGCAGTAGATAGTATAAGATGCTTACATCATGGGCGCAGGGAAAGCTTCGGTATCCGCCCGGGCGGCATTGTCGGCAGCGGCCCTGATGATTGATCTGATGATTGACCCGAACGGTTGATCTATCTGACGGATGAGGGGGGTTGTACGGGTTGAAAGATGGCGAGGCCAGACGGTCGGCTTCGGAATGAGAATATTATGCGTATTTTCAGACGTTTTAGCCTTTCTATTCCCCCCAGGGCCCCCAGGGCCCCCAGGGGCTGCCTATGTACGGCAAGCTTACGCTACGCCTACAGCAGGCTCGCCCCCAAAAGTGGTTGAGTAGTTGTTACGAGAGTTACGAGAGGCGGAGAGAAACTTCTCAACAAGTGGCTAAGGAGTATTGCATATCTAACTAATAAGAGACATCTCTAATAGAACATCTTCGCCTCCCGAGAAGCATCTGCGGGCCACGGACGGTGGACGGTTTCAGGTTGAATTGGGTCTGACAAGCAGCTACAAAAAACAACCAAAAACGGAGTAGCATATCTGATTTTGATGCTTATCAGAGGCCAAGTGCGGGAACTCCTGCAGCTTGCTCTCCGTCGAGTTCTGCACCGCCTCCGCAAACCACAACTTGTCCTGCTCCAAGTCAAACACCGTATACACAGACGAGAGGAACGGGGAGCCCAAATTATTCAAAGTGTCGCGCAAAGAATTGGTCATAATGACCAACCTGCACCTGCCTCCTCGCAACTCCGTCTCGTTTAGATACTCGTCGGCAACCGCGAGCCGGCTCAGCGGCACGGCGACTTTGAGCTTGTCGTCATTGAAGCCGAACACGAGCTTGTTTCTGGGGTCCTTGACGACGTCGCAGTCGACGGTATCCAGTCCGCCAGTCTCCAGCATGGTCGTATTGAGGGCTCCGGCGATGCTTAGTAAAACGCCATTGGGCAAGGTGAGGCCGATGCTGCCTGAGTTGACAAAAGTGAGGCTGTCCTCTTTCCTGAGGCCAAGATTGATGGTGTTGCCGTGGCCGAGGCCCAGACAGCCACACGTTGCCCCATGTTTATTCGGGTCGTTCTGCCCGTCGTGTTCTTTGCCTCCATCCAAGTCTCGGCATTCTCTGCCATTCATCTGCAAATGAACAGACGACATCTGAATTATATAATGGAAGACCTCGCCCGAGTTGTCCTTCAAGATGGGCACCGCCTGCAATTCGCCCTTGAATCTGGCCGTGTCGACGCCGCCAAAGACGACGGATCCATTGCCGAAAGCTGGTACGTTTTTGTTCGAGGGTTACCAAATTTGCTCCAAGCTTCTTTGTTTCGCCCCATTCCTCGGGGTAGTCGGGGAAAAGGGAAAAGACAAAAAAGGAAGAAAGATAAAAAAAAAAAAGGGGGTGTACTCACGCGTAGGATTCAATACCACACCAAACGAATTCCTTTTGATCACACCGACGGCCTTCATCCTCGCCACCAAACCATCATAATGCTTATCCGTCTGTTGCCCGCCCTTAGGCCCAAATCCGAAGACGGGAAACTGCAACATGCGACCCGGGACACTTCCATTCACCGCCAGGGCGACTTGCGTCTCGGGGACAGAGACCATCGGAACGGTTTCGCGGCCCAGGCCGACAGTCAATTTGATATAGGGACCGTCGTAGGTCTCCCTGCCGTCGAGTGCGCCCTCGAATGGGGACCATTTTACCTCATGAACGTCACTGGACTTGAGAGGGTCAAAGTCCCCGAGGTTACTGGCGCGCGAGCCCCTGCACTGTTGGTTCTCGAGTTCGCATACCGGACTGCCGGTCTTTGGTATAATGATGTCGGAACTACCCGTGTCGAAGATGCCCTTGATGGGTTGCGGGGGCGTGCCGAAGCTCATCTGCATGAGGGACAGGAAGGGGAGGGATTGAGGAGGATCGTGGAAGTGCAGAACATCGACTTGGACGACCTTTGCGTCCTGGCAACGGCCCAGGCCTGCGAGAAGGACAGACGTCAACAACCAACGGCGCCGCATCTTGAGAGACTTTTTGTGGTTGTGATGCCATCATGGATGAGAAAGGGACCCCGCGGGAGTTGAACAGTGTTTTTATACACCAACGCCGACACCGACACCGACACTGGCACTGGCACTGACTGGCACTGGCACTGACTGGCACTGGCACTGACATTGTGACGCCCACATATTTTCCACCCAAGAATTTTTACAGACAAGGTTTCCTGCGATAGCCATGACTCTGTAGACATAATAATAGCTCACATATGGTCCCTCATCTCCGGAAGTTCTTGGCAGGGTGGGTACAAGTTGGCAGCCGGCTCAAGTCCCCAACGCCAAGAATCTGGACCAGTGAGTGCCGCCTGGCGCCAAATAAACGGCAGCGACGACAGCTCGCGGTGGGAAGAAGTCTTTTTTGGGGAAATGAGATGCGGTGCATCATCGACTGCGAGACAACTCCCAATATGCCCGCAGGAGAGCCAACCCTCCAGCCTGTGTTTCCACTGTTCTTCCCCTGCCGCGATCATTTGCATCCTCGCCAGCTCCAGCAGGAGCCTTGGAAAAGCTTTGATGCGGCTCCTCATGCGGCCCCTGCTGTGCATCATCAGCGACCCGCAGCCTCGGTCCAGGCCTTGACGGCAGATCCTGGCAGCGGCCGACCAGAGTTCTGGAGCCAGGCTGCCAACTTTCGCCGAGACCCCAGGTGCGGTCCAGCGGCGTGCCCTTGTTTCGGTAATCGGTGCTATTCGGCCGTGTCGTGCTGTCCAGCGGCGGGACCGGCGCTGACAACCTGCCAGCCAGTCCCTGAGAGATGCTGGCTCCCCACCACATGCCGAACCGGCCTGCAGCGTCTCGCGTTCTCAACGCTGCGTCCACGTTATGCTTTACCCAGCCCACGTAGGCAAGACATGCCTTGTCATGAGCGGCCCGGACTTGGTTCCGTTCCGTTCGGTTGATGTCGGCGTGGCCTTCGAGCTCCGAAAGCTCCGAAAGCTCCGATGCGTCAATGGGGGCACAAAACGCGCCGAGGTGATGGAAAAAGATGCCCTTGAAAGTCTGGCTATCTTGCGAGCATGTGCCTGACGCATCGCAATGCTCTTCTAGAATGCCGTAGCGGCCGATTCCTTGTCGACGCGCTTTCCCAACATCGTCGGTGGGCACGTTTCGGCCGAGATCCCACCCGGTCGCTTTGATGACGTTTTGTACAAGTGTGTGACCATCTTCGAGATAGGACGGGCTGCCCGTCACCGTGAAGAGACCTCGCTGGCCCGACAAAATCACACCCTGGTTGTACGTGTAGACCATCTCGTCGCGCTCATCGCATTCCACGTTGCCCGGCTTGCTCTTGTCGACATGGAATCCATCGACGTACAATCCCTGGCTGTTGGTCATGTTGACGTCCTTGAGCCACTTGTAGCCCACAATGGCAGCAGCCAGGTAGGCAGCAGCGTCAGGGTCAGGGTCGTTGGTCCAAGGCCCGTTGGCCGAAAATCCCTTGCTCACGGCCCAGCTCTGGTCGAACCTGTCGCCGGGGAAATGCTCGTACATGGAGATGGATGCCGAGATCCAAAGCTCGTTCGTTATTGCATTCTTGTAGGGCTCAAGCCTTGGGTTCCAGTTCATGCCGCCGTGACACAGCTTGGTGTCCCATCCTTCGGAGGCAGCGTCCCAGAACGTCCGAGCTCGCTGCGCAAATGTACAGACCCAGTGATTGCCATGCCATGAAACGGTGCGTATGGCCGAGTCGAGCGTCGTAGGCACGCTCAAACAGCTTTCCGCTCGCTCTGCATGGTGCAACGTCGAATGAAGGTGTATAAACTTGATGGTTTCTAGCCAGCCAAGGACAACCCACAAAGTGTCATCGTATGCCTGGTGGTTGTGTCAGTCACCGAGGGTTCGCTTCGCCTAGGATGATGATGCAAAGGGGGCTGCCGCCTGCCTTGATCCTCGTACCTCACCCAAGATTGCAACGGCATTTTGACCGAAGAAGGAGTGCGCAACTTGAGCAAATATGGACGAGATCAGCTGCTCCTTTTGATTCCAGTCGCGGTCCCGCTCCACCGACTCGGGAGATTTGGTCAAGGTGCTGAGCGTGCCTGAAATGATGGTCCCGACGACTGCCCCCGTCCAGTCAATGGATTTGGGCCATGTGCCGTTGACCGGGTCGAAGTAGGTGTTTTGCAAGACGGCCAGGGCGTTGAACACATCTTCCAGCGCCGCGAGATCACCCCCTCCACCTGGAGGGACCTCATTTCGAACATGAACAATGTCTTTGGCGACAGGTCGGCAGTCGTACGGTGCCTGTTGCTGAAACACAGAGCACGGTGCGACTTGCTTCGGAGGGTTGATGCTTGGCGCAGTGGAAGAAGCCAAGGAGGCAAAGGCGCTTATTCCGGCCAGGAAGTGAAGCCGGCGCATTTGGTCTCGCTCCGATGATCGATGATCGATGATCGCCAAATGCTTACTTACAAGTTGGAATAGGCGGCAAAGTTTCCCGTTCCAGCAGCACCCGGTATTATGCTCCACGGCGGCAGAGACGGCATTCTTATTGAAGAGCTTCTTGAGATTAGAGTCTGTTCAAGGGGGGGGGGGGGGGGGTCACGTTTAGCCAATATCATGGATGAATGACATGATCAGGTGCATGCATGCAGGGGGCTAAAAGTTAGTATCACGGGATACCTGCTGGCAGGATTCGTGTTGTGTTGAGACGAAAGAATATGTAGTAATCGTATCATTATTCCATCCTACTAGTCCGCTTTAGAATGGAACGCAAACGGGGGCTAGGAAGAGAGGGCATTCTAAACACAAGAGATAATCAAAGGTCTGTCTGTGGGCCGGCCGCGTGAGAAGAGGCATATCATGCTTGTTCAATGATTGCGTGACTAATACAAATGGATCACTCACTCACCAGTCGCGACTTACGGACCCGTACACATGCCCTAACGCCAACGAATGGCTGCCCGCCCTGTGGGTCTCTCCCGCTCGTGTTTCACTATATGTATTACCTGCTGGCAGCTGGGGTCGGGCACTGGATCGCCGGTTTGTTTACTTCCATCCCCAAAACAGCAGCCCATCCACCAACCAGAGCGCGCCCACCCATTGAGCTTTGCTTGCTGCACGTTGCACGGCACGCCCACTTCTTTGTACGCATCACCTCCAACCAACATCGCCAAAGCGCCTTCAACCACAACCACCACCACCACCACCACCACCCTTTCCCAGTCATTCCCGCCTCTACGGACTACATACAACTCTATTCACCATGAATTGAAAAGAGCGAGGCCCTCTTGAGAGCATTGATTCTTTGCCTGCCCCTTGCATTTGCTTTACGCGTCTGAAAAGCACAAACGCCGTCGCGCGAGCCTTTGAGCACACCAGCACGCACACGCTCCGCAACTATTCGCATCTATAATTTTCACAGCCATCCATCGACTCCCACACGCGAGCACCGCGTCTCTCGCGTAGCTGAGCCATGGAGACCGACGCCGTGCATCGGTATCGCTCGCGCATCCTTAGAGAAATGAATGCCAACCGCGCAAATCCCTTCAACTCTCCTCCTTCTTCTACTGGCTCTCATGGCACCGTCACCGCCTCTTCGCTCTTTTCCGATCCAGATGGCGAGTCGACGCGGAGGCTCAACGAAGACATTGCTCGAGTCACTGCCCCCAAGAAGCTTCCCGTGAACTTCGAAGCTGCTCACCGCAAGTGGCCGGAATACTTTTCCAAACCCAAGTCCAGCAACGCGCCCAGGCTCGATGATGATGCCACGACCGACACCCGACCCTGGAAATCACAAATGAAAGAAAACAAGCCGCCCGCTGCAAGCGTCAAGTTCACCGTTGACGATTCAACTCGGGACATATGGCCTAGCACAGCCAAAACGCGTGCCGAAATGCAGGCCCGTGTTGATAATGAGTCCGACCTCTCCTCTATCCTCGATCAATCTCCCGCCCGGCCCACGTCGTATTATGGCGCGCCCAAATCTCAGCAACACAGAAGTCCTCTTTCCAAGGCGCATTACCGAACCCCTTCAGAGCCTGCGCCGAAGCACCAACGTCGCTCGTCAATAACGGACGCCCTCAACCGCCTCCAAAGGGCCTCTCTCAGCCCACGGAATAGCGATCAAGAGTCCCCCAACATGTCTTCGGCCAAATCAAGCTTGACCGCCGTACCTCCGTCCCCAGCTTCAATGGCTAGTCCGGGTCAGAATACGTCCAACGCACGATCATTTTTCATGCCCGACGTGTCTCACCTCGGCGACTTTGTCACGGGTACCCTCAAGTTCAGCGGCTCCATGAAGAATGGTGTCCCGATCTTTGTGAAGCATGGCAAAGTTCATGATAGCAAGGAAAGACCCACCGCTAGTGCTCACGCACAGGTCGATGCTATCAAAGTTGCCGAGGATGAAGAGAAGATCTTTGTCTCCATGGATATGATCCGCGATGAAATTGTTTCTCTGCCGGCTGCACACGACAAGGTACAAGAATATGCAGAGGGCCTGCAGCTTCAAGTGGAAAGACTTGAAGCTCAGCTTCGACATGGAAGATTTGACGGTGGATACGATGAGAGTGCCAAGTTCAGAGCGCAGAAGAAGAGTAAGTCGAGATCTTGAACACGGCGTATTGAAAACAAGCTCCACATTGACACCTCATTCTTTCTAGGACTGGAGCTAGAGGTTGCAACACTGCAAGCCCGCTTGGATGAAGCGTCACGAAAGCTCAGCACCAACGAAATAGAAACCGAATCTATCACACATGAGCGTGACAGGGCGATTGCTAGGCTTCAGGAAGCTTGCGAGGATATCAGCAAGCTGACAAGGAAATTGGGTGTCAGAGAAAAGGAGCTCTCTACTTCACAGAAGCAGCTTGAGTCCTCGGACCAGATGCGCCATGACAACGACACTTTGCGTCGTGATCTTGTGTCGCTCAAGCATAGTCGTGACGCACTAGAGCTCGACAATTCGTCCCTCCGAGCTGATAACGAGAATCTCCGCAAAGAGCATAAGCGCCTGCGAGATGAGGTTGACGCCCTGCGCTCTGACAAGAGCGTTCGTGGCGATGAATCCGACTCCCTCGCAACCGAGAACAAGTCTCTCCGCTTGACCAATGACAAGTTGACAGAGGAGAACGAAGATCTTCGCGAAAACCTTGATGGAGCCCAACACGAGCTTGACGCTGCGCGCGAAGAGATGGAAACCCTTCGGGCCAAGGTTGACGTGGTCGTGCAGGAAAAATCAGCGCTTCAGGACGACAACAAGTCTCTTATTCGCCACAATGAAAGGTATTTCAATGAGAATAAGCTTTTACGCCGCGAGAACTCGGGCTTCGAGCGTAGCGTTCACGATCTGCATGAAGAGAACTTGAAGATGAAGGACGAGGTTGTTTTCCTCAAGCAGCAGCTTGATAACGACAGACCGCTGCACAAGGATGACGTTTCTGGCACCGTTGAGGAGGAAACGGAGGAGAATATGACGTCGGCTTATTTCGTGCCCGACATCACCGTCAAGACAAATGAGTCTCGCCCCGCAGAAGGCACAGAGACGAAGGATATGCCTACCTTGCCGGAGGTGACATCTCATGGTTATACAGCCGAGCAAGAAACGCGGGAGGTCTCTCGACGAGTCAGCAGTAGTAGACAGCGCTCCAGGAGCAGACCCCGAGCAGCGTCCAAGGGTGTCGCCTTCTCCATCCCCGAGAAGTCGGCGCTCCGGAACAAGAACCGCAGCAATGTGGCAAACCAGGGCAGCAAGCGCAAGCAGACTACTACTACTACTACTACTTCTGCTACTGCTACTGCTACTACTACTACTACTACTCCTGCTGCTGCTGCTGCTGCTGCTGCTGACCAGCGCTCTACCAAGTGCCCTCCAACTGTGGAGCTGGATCTGACCACCGAAAATGACGAAACAACCGGAGGATTTCAATCTGAGGATTTCACGAACCAAGACGCCGCAATCTCACTGGACTTCTCGTTGAAAGGTGCCAACTTCCATCCGTACAATCGAGACACGACTGCACAGAGCAACAAATCTCGTCGTGGAAGCAGTTCGCGGCCAGCACAAAAGCATACCTTCTTGGAGGTTGACGCTAGCAGCGGGACCAACAAGACAACCAACCCCGAGTCCTGCCCTGCCCTATCAACCGATGCACGTCGTGTGCTGGATGGCTTGTGCAAGCACAGCTGTCGTAACTGCATAGTGTGCGCGCGCATCACCTCCCACCGCGGAGTTGTTTCATCATCCGAGGCTGCTTCAGGCAAAAAGCGCGTTAGTGTACCGCGTCCTGTGCCTGTCACGGATCGCAACCTGACGGGAGACGATCTCACGATGCGCCCATCGCAGGCGCCCGGCTATGCCTTGGCCTTGGTCATCAAAGGACTCGAGGACGAAGCAGAGCATCTTCAGCTTGAGCTCACCCGCCTACAAGCAGAGTATAACAGCAGGGACAAGGCCATTGGCCGGCGCGATCGACTGAACATGGCCGAACGCATTCGAACGCTCTTGAAGCGCATGGAAGTCAAGAACGATCAGATCTACAGCCTGTACGATGTTCTAGAGGGACAGAAGGCTGCCGGCCAAGCCATGACGGAGGAAGAGGTCGAAATGACTGTCCTCAATATCACGG
Source organism: Epichloe amarillans (assembly GCA_024072835.1). Classification (NCBI taxonomy): domain Eukaryota; kingdom Fungi; phylum Ascomycota; class Sordariomycetes; order Hypocreales; family Clavicipitaceae; genus Epichloe; species Epichloe amarillans. The sequence goes on along the minus strand of CP099635.1, from coordinate 5,114,170 downwards.
GCATGACAGTGCGCGATGTCACTGGCGGAAGCGAACAATTCACATGGGAAGGCATTCAGGAAACAGTGCAAGTATGAAGACGAATATTCTTTGTTGGATTTTGAAACAGCACCATCCATATACTTGCCAGTCATGAGCGAACGAGCATTACCTCTTTACGTGCATTATAAGAAGTCATGGGGGACCCGGCGCGGTCACAAACGGAGTTTGGAACAACACTGATGTCAAGAGGGATGGACGGACGGACGGGCACCCTGTCTGGTCATCTGCGGCGTTTCTGTCTGTCTTATATTTTTTTCCCTCCCTCTTTGTGATTCAGTCTTGGCATAATGGTTTCTTCTCGCGGTGTTTTTTTGGGCAAAAAGGCTTGGATTGACTCGCGGTACACTTTGTTTGTTTGTATGTTGTTAGGTTGTGCACTCGAGTAGTGGAGTGGACAATGAACATGATAATGAAGGAATTTGCTCTGCCTCCTGGGTCACTGTGGGCATGTTCCTGCACGCTGTTCTGCCGTCATTCGTGAAGTGTAATGTTGAGAACTGTTGAGAAGCAAGGTATCCGTGATTTGCCATTGAATGCACCGCGTAACTAACTATCCATTCTATTCGCTGTCCTCATCCTCTTCCTCATCCACTTCCACTTCCTCTTCCTCATCCCCATCTCCGTCTTCATCTTCATCCACCTGCATCTCCTCATCACTCATATCCTCGGCCCCAGGGCCACTCTCGTCCTCCTTCCTCTTACGATCATCTTCCCTCCTCGCCTCCTCGAGCATCTTTGTCCTCTCCTCCTTCACCTTCCTCTGGGCGACGACAAAAGCACCCAGCGGCGTCTTGGCGAGCTCGAAATCCTTGAGGAAAGCCGCGACTTGGGAGCGATCCCTTGGCGCAAAGTCAACTTTTGCGCGACGCTCCTCGATGAATTTGGCGTTGGCCTCGAGTTTTTGAACGAGCAGGACGAGCTGCGACATGAGTTTGGCGTTCTTGTTGCCTTGGGCCTTGGAGCGGGCCTGTTTCATCCACCGCTTTAGCTGGATGATGACGGGGAGGGCGAGCTCGGGGAAGGCGATGGATGTGGACCAGAGGAGGAAGAACTCGCCGAGGAGCTCGACAACCTGTTCGCCAACGCCGTCCTGGTAGACGCGCGTGCGGAGGTACGACTTGGGAGCCTTGTAGGCGACTGTGAAGTCGAAGGCCTTGAGGGTGGATGCCTTGGGGGCCTTCTTCATCTCCGCCGAGGAGAGGACCTCGAGCAACGGGGAGGCGAGCGGGATGTAGGTGCCTGTGGCGCGCGACGTTCGCAGCAGGGACCGGACGAGGTGGAAGCGGAGCGGGAAGTAGATGGCTGTGGGGATGAGGCGCATCGCGCCGAGGGTGACCTGCACGAGAGGGTAGATGAGGAGCTTGAGCTGGTTCTCCTTGCCGGCTTCGGCTTCCTTGAGCGGGGAGCAGTGCTCGGCGAGGACGCAGGACCAAAAGTCGAGCGAGTGCGTGAACTGCCAGTTGTAGACCATGCGGAATGAGTCGTTCTTGTTGTTGACGATGCTGTTGCGCAGGTGGATGGCGAGTTGGCGGATAAAGGTAAAGGCGGTGGTGTATCCGACCGAAGGGTCGATGCCCCAGAGCTCGGCGGCCGAGTTCTTCATCAGGTTGATGCCCGGGATGGTGTTGTGGTTGGTGACTCGACAGCCCTGCACGAGACCCTGATACACGGCCTTGAGGACGGTCTCGCGGATGCCCTTGTCGCCGATGACGACGAGCTTGCGGAGCACCAGGAAGGCCGTGATGCGCGTCGTCTCTGAACTGGCGGGTTGCGCCCAAAAGTTGACAACGGCCTTGGCTAGCGCTTTCATGAGTTTCTTGAAGGACAAGAGATAGGGAAGAATCGGCGTGATGGACGACAGTGTCAGCTTGAGAGTCTTGTCGTCGGACAGCGTGCCGAGCAGGTGCATGATGGACGAGGTGTAGGACTTGAGAAGCAGGGAGAGCGTCTTGAATTTCTTGGTCTCGGTTTGTACGTAGACTCTGCCAGAAGCGGACTCCTTGACAGGCAGATGGTGGTTCATCACTAGGGGGATGTGCTTGAGAGCCAAAACCAAGACGTCGTTGTAGACTTCGGGGCTGTTGATCGTCCATCGCTGTTGAGTCTCGCCATCCTCGTCATCTTCGTTCAAGTGGGCGGCGCTTCGGAAAGCGAGGACAACTTGTCGAGCAGCGCGCAAGGAATTGGTCTCCTCAATTGCTTTGCGCCACTTGGCGACCGTTGGCCGGGTCAGTTCGTCGCTCTGGGAATCCTCTGGTTCCGCGTCGTCTTTGTCCTCATCCTGTGCTTCTTTGGCAGCCTTTCCCTTCTTTCTCTTCTTCTTCGGCTGCTCATCTTGGGCTTCATCGTCTTCCTCGCCGGCGCTCAGTTCGTCCACCTCTGCCAGGTCTGCATTGCCGTCAAAGTCGAGGGCTTCTGGGTCGTTTTCTTTCAAAAACTTGTAGAATTCCGGATCCTTCTCTGCCAGCTTATCCATGGTGTCTTTACTCATGCCGCCTTCATCGTCCCCACCCTCGCTGCCCTCGTCACTGTCACTGTCACTGTCGCCGTCGCCGTCGCCGTCGCTGTCAGAGCCGCTACCGTCACTCAACTCGGCATCCTCCCCTCCGCCCCCCTCGGCCTCGGACCCATTTCTTTTTCTTTTGCCGAGTTTCCCGGCCTTGGCCTTGGCGCCCTTGCTGTCGATAATCTCGTCGAATCCCCCCTGGAAAAAGTCATCCACAGTCATCTCGCCGCTCTTCTTGTTTCTGAACAAGCCATTAGGCTTCTTGGCGGTGTCCGCGCCATCTTCGGCTGGCTTGCTCTTGAAGAATTCAGAGTCCTTGGTCCGTCGGGTCTGCTTTTTCTCTTTGATCTGATGACGCTGTTTAACCTTGGCAGCTTCCTTTCTTTTGTCGAGCGTACCGCGGAGGTGGTTCTTTTCGAACTTTTTCGTTGCCTTGAGGTTTTTCTTCCCGGGACCCATGATTGGCAATTCGTTGCACCCCAGCAGCGTGGTGGTGAGAAAGAATGGTTCACGGATCGTAGTGAAGGAAGAGTGGTTAAGACGAAAAGGTAAAGGATTGCTGAACCTCGCAAACTTGTCGCTAGGCCCGGCCCAATTGGCAATTCTGCTGCCAGAGTATTAAACAAAAAAAAAGAGAGAAAAAAAAAAAGGCCGCGTTATCGATAGTAACTTGCCCCGCAGATCAGGCAGGCGGTGGGCGCCATTCTGCCCTCAACCCCCCCCCCTGCTGCTTGGAAACACCATTAATTCATCATCAGCTTGACCGGGTTTCTCGCATCCCCGTCCGCAAGTCGAGCTTCAATGCGCCGCCCCTTTGACCCGCCGCCATGATTCCCCGACAAGGGTATGCGCCGACACCGCATAGTTATGTTCCAAACTCGACTTTATCGGCAACAATTAATCTGGACGAGGTAGGTAGATGCACGCTAACCTCGGATATGTTCATACCGTGCATGTCTGCGCCCGCTTACCTCTGCTCGATGCTAGGAAGTCAAGCTCACCGACACACGAGCCGAGCGCGACCTTCAAGAGTCCCTCGCCGAACTCTTCAGCATCATCGTGACACTAGACGAGCTCGAAAAGGCGTTCCTGAAGGATGCGATTCCCGAACACGAGTACACCGAGATATGCGAACGATCCCTCCGCCAGTACAAAGCGCTCCTGGCAGACGCGACAATCGCCAATGAATTTCAGGGCTTGGAAGAATTCAAGGCCAAATGGGACGTATGCCAGTTCCAACGAGAACCTTTTTGCCATTTTCACGCCATACCACTTCCCTGGCTTACACAGCGTAGCTCCAAGCCCCTCGTGCAACGGAACGTCTGCGAGTCGGCATGCCGTCGACCACCGTGACAGCCTCGTCTTCCGCCACCGGCCCGCAAGCCTCATCAGGTAGCAGCAACACCACCAGCGGTGTCCTCATTCTCGAGGCCACTCAGGAATTCATCACGTTCCTCGACGCCGTCAAGCTGGGAATGCTATCCAAGGATCAGTTGCACCCACTGCTCTCCGACGTGATTCAATCTGTGAACCGCGTGACGGACCAGGACTTTGAAAGCAGGGGCAAGATTGTGCAGTGGCTCATCACACTCAATCAGATGAAGGCATCGGATGAGTTGAGTGACCAGCAAGCGAGAGAGTTGGAGCTGGATATTCAGCAGGCCTACCAGGGGTTCAGAAGGACTTTAACATGACATGATAGTCGACTTTTGTTGCCCCATTCATCCCATTCGCTCGTGATTTCGTACTTTTTGTTTCCCTCATTTCTTAAGCCATCTTGTCAACTCCTTTTACCCTTGCAAGGAAGGATACACCCCAGACACTCATTTAGACCAAAAATGTCCAGAAACTCGGATACACAAACTCCTCTTCAAATATTTTCCTCACCTGCTCCAACACGAATCTTTCTACCTTGCCTACATTTTTCAGACTCTGCTTCCCCCCATCTCGCTCCCCAATTTCACTTTCTACCTTGATCTCCTGCAGCAGACCTCCAAGTCTGCCTCCTTCCTTCTTGCCCCCACTCTTCTCCTCCTCGCCCTGCACATTCTCCTCGTCGTTCACAGAACCAACTGCCGCCAAGGCATCCTCGGGACTAAGAAAGCAGAAATGCACTCGTTTTCGTATCTTGGCCAACAAGCCTACTCCGTCGAAAGACAGCCCTGTTATGTTCAGCTTCAGCGGAATGCCGACAAAGCTAGGCATGGGATAATCCAGCAAGATCTCCGCTGTGAGATTCAATCGGACATCCCCGGCGTAGCGTATCCTAAACACGGCTTGAACATCTTCTGCCCTCGGTTCTCTCCTTTGTTGAGCAGCCAGATCATCACCATCTGCCGGGTTCTCTTCTTCGTCCTCGTCCTCGTCTTCGTCTGCCTCTTCCACAGCCTCGCCCGTGAGATGCGTATCTCTCGTGGGCGGCCGAGACGTGTTCACACTAGTAGGTGCGAGTGTAGACACGCTTGATTTCTCTCGCAGAGACGGGGCGGTCGCCGCTTCCATGGTCTCGGAGAAATTGTCCACGGAGATGCTGCTCGCGGAAGGGTTTCGATGGTGACTTGCCCCATGATGGCAATTGTGATGATGATGGTGTTGTTGGTGGTGGTGGAAACCGGGGTCATGGTCCAGCACTCCTCCGTGTCCCATCCAGCTGTTGTTGCCTAGGTGGGCGCCTGCCACGGCCGCCAGCGGTGTATGCGTTCCTGTTCCCAGATGGCTTTGGAAATAGTTTAGCCCCGGGCCACCGAGTATACCCGGTGCAGATGTTCCCAGAAATAAGCTGCCCGAGTCGTGACCAAACATGTCATGTCGCAAAGCTGGCCTGGTACGCCTGGTACCGCGACGTCGTTTGTCGTGACTGCCCGCCAGCGCATGCTTGGCCCGCTCGGCTGCAAGGTGGGCTGCTGCCTCGTCGTCGCTCCCAAACTCATAATCGCTCTCGTCGTCTGCTATCTCTTGGTCGTAGAAGTCAGATAGTGGATCTGTAATGTCTTTGAGGTCCAGCTCAGGTGGTATGCTGCCAAAGTCGAAGTCATGCACGTTGACAGATCTGATGAACCTGGGTAGTGGCACTGTTTGGAACTTGTCATGGATGAAGGACCTGATGCGCTCAGCCAAAGCGTCGCCGTCTGGACCACTGGTGAGCGTTTCCCAGTCGAGATCAATGGACATGGCGATGCATTGGGACGGCAAGTCTGGAAATGCAAGGAAGGGCAGGATGTTTAAAAAGAGCTTTGAGCTTGAGCTTGAGCCAACCCGGCCGGCGTTCAGGTCGTTCAGGTCCAGCCAGGCCAGGTTCCACAGTGAATTGCTCGGGGCGCAGCGATTTTTTGCTAGGTGCGCAGAATACCCCACCTGCCCCGCCGTCGCAGCCGATAATCCGTAGATATGACCGGATGGGTAATTGAGGCACCTGGGCAGCCAGAATAACTAATAGTTCTGGCCTAAAAGTGTACACTTTGAAAGAAAACACTAGAAAACGCGTTTTTAAGTGATTTAGAGCCCGCCTAGTAAAAAATCGCTGCGCCCTGAGCAATTCACGTTCCACGCCTATTAACACAGATAGAACTTATTAGTCCGTATCCGTACACCGCACTGTGCTGATTATGCAAGCAGCAAGCATTAATAACATGATTTGGCACGACAGGGTCTATTCCTCTCATGGATGCAATCAAATCGTCCATGGTCGTCATATCATTAGCAGCTTCTAAAAGAGAAGGATGGTTATTTCATGCGTATGCTATAATAAAATCCCGTGACATCGCTTTCCCCCTCTAACTCCAAAACATCTCAAGCAGGTACTTCAGCCGTTCACGAGCTGCATACATCTCAAGGAACACCAGTTTCGGGCTCTTCGAATCGAGCGTGGCCGTAGTTTGTCGACAGTTGAGGATTGTTGAACAGATGCCAGCAATTAGGGGCTTGCAAAATGTACCTGTCTGAAATTAGCATCCACCATTACGTCGTCGAGACACCAAGGAAAGCTCACCTAGCCATGGCCTCTCTGAATCGGGACTTGTATTCTTTCGGACTGGTCACGGTGGGTCGGTTCCGGCCGCCACCAGCAAAGCCACGATCCTTGATCCAACTTTCCAGCTTCTTGTCCCAGGTATACGTTCTAATGCAGTCAATGATGCCAACCACCAGCTCCTTTTTCTCCTCGTCCACGGCAATCATCAAGGAGTAGTCCATGACATTTTGTCGGGCCAAGAAAAGCGTGTCATTCCAAACGGACGCTCTAAGAAGTTTCTTGGAATGTTCTCTCGTGAACAGGGGTGACTCGTATATGTATTCCACCATATTTTCGTCCAACAATACTTCGTTCTGCTCTCCAGTCGACTGGATCTTGCGGTTCCGCATGGATCCCTTCAGGTCGAAAATTCGTGTCGGGGAGCGGTCGTAGAATAGATTTTCGGTAATCAGAAGATCGAGCTTAGTATCAGTGCCAGTGGTTGGGTTCTTTATGATGACTTGGAAGAAGCCCAACATCTTGGCAATCACTGATGGCAAATCGTGGAATAAGGCTTCAGCCATGATACTAAAGTAGCTAGGAGCAAACCGCAGAAAGGCCGAGGTTTCCACTGGAGATAAGCTCTGCCGCGATGTTAGCAAGGCATTACGGTTCAAATCAAGGTAATATATCCGCATGGTTCTTACCTTGAGAACAAGTCTGTCGTCCAATGTTTTGAGAAACACGGACTTGGTCTTGCCCCCTCTCGAATCCCATTTGAGGCAGCGAGACAGGCACTCGATGATTCGTTCAGCTACGCCACACTTGCGCCGCAATGCGTCGAATTGCTCGGCGTAGAAGATCTTACATGTCATCATTGCTGCACCCTCTTTGAACTGGTACTTGAGATGAGTGCCGGTGGCCCGCAGCAAGCTCTTTTCCAGCTCTGTTTCGTTGACCATGATGTCGCCGTCATCAGACGCTGGAATAGACTTGGGTTCTTCGTCGCTGATTCCTTCTACCTCTCGCTTCATCACCTCTTGAGCTTCTCTCCTAATCGTTGAGAGCTTGTTCTTGTAATCGTCACTATTCAAAGCGAGCGCAATGACGGAGCTAGGCTCATCCTCTCGCACGATAATGTCTGAGTCAACGAAGATGTGGTCAGTTGAATTGACAGGATATTCCAATGGTGGCCATCCACTAGCTGAGGTCTCTGCCCAAAAGTTGGTAAGATACTTCATCAAGCTGGTCTTTTGGTGTTTTGGAAGCTCCAACGGAATTTCGGTGCTTGGCTCCAAGGCCTCCGCTAGCTCCTGGATATCAGGCAAGAATTCATCCGCAATACATGACTCCATGTCACTAGTGGCACCCTCATCGTCTGAGTTTACCTGGCTTGTTTCACCTTCGGGCGCAAGGTTACGTTCAGGCTTTGAGACTTGATCCTCAGGCCTGACAATCGTTTCCGGGGGGGTAAGGAGCTGGGTGACAGGCTCTGATTTTGAGAGGCCGACTTCATTGTTAGCCGACGTTCTGGTTTGGCCTTGGTCGCCATCTCGTCCAGCCAGCTGCTCATTGGAGAGACTGTGCTCTTCGAACGCTTCGGCAACGTCATCATAAACCTGCACAATAGCCTTTGTGACCGTTCTGGGAAGCCTTGCTCGTGGTTGTCGAAGGTTCGCGGCTCTCTCCTTGCGATCCCGAATGCGTTCCCTCTCGAACTCTCGGCTTAGCTGCTCAAAGTGTCGCGCCAGTGTCGACACTTTGGATTCCCTTTTCTTGTGAGTTAAGCGCGGTATGCTAGATGCGGCATTCTTGCCGCGGTTTTTCAGCGCAGTCAACCCCAGTCGATCCGACAACTTCTTGTCCACCCTGATAGACCCTTCCGGGGGTGCTTCTGTTGCGGCACCAGGAGCTGGAGAAGGTCTAGCTTCCTTTATTGCTTGGGATTTGGCGGCAGCGGAGTGCGATTTGGACAGTGGCCGAGCAGGCTGAGATGTCGCTCTCACCAGAGGCGGCGAGATGTTGGACCCTGACTTGCGGCTAGGGCCGCGATCCGGTACTGGTTTGGTTGTTACCGCCAAATGCTCGTTTCCTTGCAACGCTTGCTCCCTGCGCATTTGATCAACTTTCTCCGACAGAGATTGGCCAGATATTGAGGATTCAGTTGGGCCCCGAGCCGCTCCTGTGGGCGAGATTGGTGGTCGTCCTGTCGTCGGGTTGAGAGCAATGGGGATCCTGGATGCTGTTTCGGGGACTATGGGCTCCTGAGATGCCGCTGCTGGTGTAGCTATCAACTCTGGTGATCCGGCCAAGTCCAGTCCTTCGACTCGCTCAATAGCTCCCTCAGCAGGAACATAGACCTTCTCTTCTTCTTCTTCTTCGTCACCATGCTTTTCAACCAGAGCTCCCGATGACGCCACACTAGTCTCCATTCCAGTGTCAGTATATTCGTTGGGTTGAGCACTCTTCTCAGAAGCCTCAGTGAATGTTTGAGAAGGTCGCTCATCGCTATCCACAGCTGACCCAGTTCCGTCATTTGAGGCCAGCGATTCTTTAGACTCATTATCGGTAAAGATCTTCTTGAGCTGCATCATCGTAATTTGACGCATGTCGCGATCTCCGAGAAAGTCGGCTTCGAATTTTGCAAAGGCTTGGTCCCATTCCCCCGCCTTTTCCAGCATTTCGCGTACAAGTTTGTTGAACGGAACGACCTCGTAGTATTTAGACTCGACGTAGGTGCGTTGCATCTGGCGGATGATGGCCGGTTGCTCGTCTTGAGTTTTCTTTATTAATCTTTCCACTTCTGCCTTGCATGACTCCGCCTTTTCGGGCAACAGGCTCTCCGTTCGGATACTTTTTAGCCTAGCTCTCACCGAGGACATGAACTTGCCCCAGCGTTCTTCCATTTTGTTGTAAATTTCATTCTTGAGCTTCAGATCATTCGCTACCTTCCAAGTGATCCTGGCTCGTGGAACGACAATCTCGAGAAGATCAATAGGGTCCCAGTGGATTCGGACTCTAGAATCTCGCACACTGAAATACCGGACATGATCACGGTGGAGATCGTGAGGACAGTCCTCGATGTTCCTGATTCTCAAGCCTCGACCCCAATAAAGTAGCTCCAAGTATTTCCCGAACGAGTACTTGAAAGTCGCATCAGACATGGCAACCTCTTCCGAGTCCTTCTTACAAAGCTTGCAGTAGGTCCACATCGTGATGCCATCGCCAAGTTCTGGTCGTCGTGGAGGGGGATTGGCAACATGCTCGACAAAAACAGTAATTCGATACTCGTCGTGCACATAAGTTCTATGATGGTCGACCAGTTTTTTTTCGCATCCATTGCAGTTGCAGACATCATTTTTGCTGTACGCAAGGTCTTCAATGTATTGGCCAAGTGCACAGTCTGCATCCATGCCTGTGTCCACATGTTGCTCGTCATAAAAGTTTATGGCGACCAAGCCAGGCTCTATGCAAGGAATCTTCGTGTCTGTGCAAATTACAGAGTACAGAACCACAATGTTTTGATGAGAGTAAGGATCGAATAAATCCAAGTTGCCTTGAATATACGTCTCCCATTGACGGGTTTGTGTCTGATAGTTGAAGAGGGCTTTGTCATATTCTGCATCATGGACAGCATGCAGGACTTCCATGACTTGCCGCTGTGCCTTCTGTCCAATCTTTTCGACCATTTCCGGCTTGATGAGTTGGAATTTGTGGCGGCCAGCTTTCTCTGAGTCTTCCTCCACTGCATCCTGGTCGCGCAGTCGGCGAAGATACAAGAGTCTCCTCTCCTGTTCTCGCGTCCTCATCAGAAGATATGGTTGCTTGAACTTGACATAAGGGGATGCAGATAAGATCTTGGTCTCGTACTTGGCGACCATGTCGCTGTAAAAGGTTGGCATCGGAACATCATCAGGCACTTGACTATCGGGAGAGGCATGCATATGGTTCGCATGGAGGGACACCCGTTGGGCTGGTTCTATGCTTTGTGTCGCCGATTGTGCCGAAGTGTCAGCTTCATCAGTTCCCGTACTGATGCTGTCCACCGTAACTTGTGATGGTGGTTCGCTTTCATTTGATGGATGGTTGATGACCATGGTAGGGCCACCTTTGGCGTATTCCCCGCCCGAGCTCACGGATCTGAGGCTGCCATTCAATCCCTGCAGTGAGTTTGACAAGGAAGTCTCGCTGTCTTCAGGAGGTTCCACAGATTCGTCGCGAAGTAAGCTTGACTCCAGCTTCAGGTTGTAAACCACGTACACCATGAATTCCATTATGTGCTTGATGCGTTTGAGCAACTCGCCGGTAGCTCCACGCAAGGCTATTGTGCATCCCAAATCGGGACGACAGCCGGACAGAAAGATGTACGATTTCTTTCGGCCAGGATAATCGTTGTTGACAAACGTCCGCACCTCAAATGCGGAGCAGCGTCCCACGCGTACAGGAAGGGCCAACATGTCCAAGGATTCAATAACCTCAGCCTCGGCACATCTCGCAACAGCTTCAATTACAGTATCTTTGACGTTGTACACCACGGATATGTTCGCCTCAGACAGATACTGCAAGGCAACCCCAGAGACGCCTTTTTGGGCAAGTAATATTTGTGGTCGGAGATTCGTAATTCGTTGCACTACGACTCGTAGAAACTCTTTCTCTTGCTCGATCACAGGTTGCAGGCTCATAAAATGCTGTTGATGTCGCTGATATTCGATTGGAAAAGTAACAAGTGCGACTCGAGGGTTTGTGATTCGTCGTGGCATGCTCTTCAGGGCTAAGTTTTTGGTGAACACTACTCCAGAGACATAGCAACTATCACCAGGCCGTCCACCAGGTATCTTCTTCAGCTTGACATAATGTCGTAGGTCCATATCTTCGCCCTTTGCAACGTCCGGTGTCACATCGTCCGTCAGCTGCAAAAGCATCGGGACAAGCGCCTTTTGCCATGCCCCAGGGTTAGGGATTTCAGAATCGTTCAAGAGTTGATGTAAAAGCTTGTGAACATGCTTCAAGCTGTATTTGTTCAACTCCATCTTTGGTGACATTTTCTTATGCAGCGAGTCGCTCCTGGTAAGTTGAGTTCCTGAATAACCCAGACCTGAGTGATCGATGCCACAGAGCATCTCAGCTGAGGCTGACGGGCCTTTGTATATAGCTGATTTGGGTCGAGGTGAACCGTGATGATGGGCATTCCCACTGACGTTACTAAGATTTCTACGCCTGGTCGACCTTCGGTGGTTCAAGAAACTGATTGGCCCGCTTGTGTCATCAAGTACTCCTCTGCTGACATAACTCATCCCGCTGATACTTTTTTCATGCCGATGACGATGTTTCCTCGCTTGATTCATATAAGAAGGGAATCCGGATCTATCCTGTTCATAGCTTGTGGATTGTACGTCTGGCCCAGCCATGGTTGCAAAAATTCCCATTTGCTCGTCACCACTCGAGTCTTCGGACATGTAGTCTGCCAGATCTGGATCAATAATGTTGTCATCATGAAAGGCGGGGAATTTTGGCTTCTTAGCGATTTCGTCACCGATTCCCTTTCTGAAAGGAGCTTGTTGCTCTGGGGCAGGTTTGAATCGCCCAAGGAACCCATGTTTTGAGTGATGCCTTTTGTGTCCAGCAGAGGATTGAGGCCGACCCGACGTCGTAAGGGATTTCAGTGAACGCGATGAGCCAGGACGGCTCAGTTGCGGAGCATCAATTTCTAGCACTGCTGATGCTCTATTCGCGGAATCCCTCACTCGACGAGTTGCTGGGATAGCCATCATGGGCGTGGTGAGCGAGCGAGAATCCTCTGAGCCCTCAGAGCCTGCAGCGACACTCGAAGGTTTTGATTTGCTGATTACGGTCTCGGGAGAATCCTTTGGGTTGTTGGGGCCGAATATCTTGGGCAAAAAGGACCGCTCATCGCCCGAATCATCCGAGCCACTCCCATCGAACCGGCGAGTGATGACATCGAAACAATTTTTGCACACCCTCAGCGACCCTTGCACACCGAACTTTTCGCCCGACACTACTGTTGTACATTTGGAATCAAAGATGCAACCGCAGGTGCGACAGTGGTGTTTTCGGCGGAAGGCCGTGAAAGGTGTCTGGCAGAGGAAACATTCTTTGACAGTGTCGTCCTTCATCCAGAATTCTTTGCTCAAGACTTGCCGCCGCATCTTGTCAAGCTGAGCACTCATCTGATCAGAGGCTCGTTCGTGGCCACGCGTTGTACCTGGGATCCGACCCGAGTCTGGATGCAAGTGTCTGGGGTGAAATTCTTGATTAAAAGAGTCGTGATGTACCGAGCCGTGAGCAGAGGTGTTGACAGCACTGGCAGCAGCTGTGCCTCTGTCGACGGACGAGTCTCTCGAACCAACATACCTTGGTGATCGAGAATGACTGATTCTGTCGATAACCGCGGGTGTTCTTCTGTAGTCATCCATCTGGAGTGCCAAGGAGGTACCCGAAGGATTCCGCACATGATGACGACTTGGCACCGTTGACGTGGCTGAAGGGGCAGACGTTTTCGTTTGGGCAGGGCTGAAGGGAGCATCCAGGCTGCCTTCGGCACTTGACGCATCATCTCTGCCAGCTCGAGGGGGCAGTCTACTATCATGTGCATCGTACAGCCCGGCATGTTCCACCTGAAGCTCTGCCCTGCTAAGGCTTCTTCTGCTAGATGCTTGCCCTGCGCTGTCCTCGGTTCGAATCGTACTACGACTTGCATCGCGTTTCAAAGCTACAGGTGGTGCTATGGTAGGATCGGCGACAATAGAGCTTGTAGCTTTTGTCGGTAGGCTCTGTCTGCTCGAAGAGCTTGATTTTGGTCCAGTCATTAAGCTAATACTGGTCGACTTGACGGACTGCTGTCCCAGTGAGCGGGCATCTGCGGATACAGGCAAGGATGCAATAGAAGACGCTTCTGTCATCGGTAGACCACAAGTAGAGTGTGTCGTGATGGTTGCATTGGTGTCGACTCGGGTCAGTGATGACACAGATGGCCTAGATGCGTGGCTAGGCGTCACAGAAGATCGCTTGGACGTGGCCTCTAGAGCTTGCATCGAGCTCTCTTTGATATCCTTTGCTTCCTTGACGGCTGTCTTGGTAGGGCTTACGCCACCCACGGCTTCACGAAACCGATTATACAAGCCGCTAAGGCCATTCTGTACCAACTCTCCCGCTCCCTGTCTACTCTCGGATGCGGGGATTCCCTCCGGTGGGGGCGCATAATCGTTAAACGTGGTCAAGGATTCGCAACGACTCGCTGATGTATGTATTTCGTCGAGGGCATGCGAAAGACGCTCTTTATCTAAAGTTGACGATGTGGAATGTGTCGAGCCACGGCGGTTCCGGAAGGTTATGGGCGAGCTGAGGCCGACGGAAGTAGCTGGTGAGGCAGGACGCCTTGGATTAGAGGTGGAACTACTCGCCATGGTGCTGACGAAAGTGGTATTGAAGGATTTCGGAGACTACTACGTTCGTCATGGGCCAAGAAAATCTTGATCGAGCGATTCGTCCCATGGGAGGTGTGTTGTATTCGCGTATCGATATCAAGTCTGCAAGAGCTCGGTACGTATTTCTCGACAAGCTCGAAGCATGGTGTGTGCACTGCAAACAAACAAAGCAGGTTACTGGTGACAGTTGGCGAGGCAAGCTGAGCAGGACGAGCAAGACGATATTTGGAGGCAGCACAAGTCGTGGGTTCTCGAGAAGGAGTTTCCGATTACCGAAACCTGGGGGCCTTTATGCCAGAGGCTGGCACACCGCTGGCAAATCTGACGCGCCGGCGACGAAAGCGTTCACCGGATTTGAGACACCAGACGAGGGATGACAAGAACAGCTTGTCAGATGCAAAGTTGGAGTTGCACGAAAAGAATGCGGCCGGCGGCCTGCGAACTTGCTCTGATTCGGCGGCGGGGCCTTCGAGATCACGCCGGTGAGTGACAAAGCACACAGATGTAGCTCATTCCCGACTGACTAACCAGACTGACTGCCTTCGATACTACGGAGTAGATGTTGGAGATGCAAGCTGCACGACGCGCCGTCGAGGCTGGGATCAATTGGTAGTCGGGAGCTGTTGCGTCAGGGCCCACGGCGGCGGGGTTTGGTGCCTCGCTTGGCGTTTTACTGGCTCGCGCTAGCGCCATCCATACCGGATCTCACTGCGTACAGTGGGTAATAGAGCCCAATCGATCCAATCTCTAATCCACCCGGAGCTGCCCAAGCTTCATGTATTTGTACTCCGTGCAGTGGTGGGCGTATCGACACGGACCAAACCCCAACGAGGAACTTTAAAATTGTCCCGCAGTTCAAGCACAGCGTTGCGCGCCATTATTTCGGCCAACATTGCCAACCCAAACGTCTATCTATCTTGGGCATACAGCGATTGACATGGCACCACGTTCGTCCTGAACTACTTTCCAAGGTAGCCAGTATGTCTTCCAGCTCGTCGCCTCAGCAAACCGTCCAGGTGCAGCTGGGGCGGCGATTTGCAACCATACCGAAAGATCAGCTTCAAATTCTAGATCACAATGGCGCGTGGGCCATCGATCCGAGTGACCGCCAGGGTGTGCCTCAAATTCCAGATCATATCTTGCAAGATATAATCTCATACCACCCGATGCACATCCGACCTGCAGGAGAAGTCGCACACCGGGCCTTGTCTACTGCTGATGACGTTATGCCCGAAAAAGAGTCGCGCGGACTGGCTAATGAGGACAATGACGATGGAACCGACGAAGACAAAATGGTCGGCGAAGCCAGTAGTCAAGAGGAAGACGACGGCGAGGAGAGCGTAATCTCTGGGTGGTCTGTTTCTCCGCCTCGGGCATCAGCGAAATCCATCCCGTTACCACAATTTCAATCTCAAATTGTTCAAGAGACGCCTCAGGTCGACCACCTGGATGACGATGTATCAGTATCCCAGCATTTAGTGCCACGGCTACCGCGGTGCCGTTCTCTGCACCATGTCGAACCCATTGAGGAGGAGGAGGAGGATGAAGAAGAAATGGAAATAGATCTGCCTAGAGCTCATCAGAGCTCTCAAGCTCGAGTGAATCTTGTATCAGCACGCATGCAGGTGACATCTACCCCGGCTGATGGCATCATTACGCAAACCACCAGCAATGAGACGCCGTCCTGTGCTCAGCCTGACCAACGGGTTATCCCTGGAACTGGACTTCCGAAACAATATGCCGTGCCGTGTGTAGACGGACCAGAACGTAGGAAGCATCGCAGAATGCAACCTATTCAATTCAAAGGAACCACGCCAGTCAAGAGGGCGAATCCCTCAGCCTTCGAGAGGCTGCCTACTACATCACGACTTGCCGAGGTGGACAGCTCCCTGTCTACTTCGCCTAGCTCACTTATACCAGCTACCTGTGCGACAAACCCAACTCAAAACTCGATAACAGGCCATCCACTTGCCGCCCAGCAGTCCATCGCCGCACACGCTTCTGGGCTGAATCCTCTCCATCAATCCTACGACACTATTTCACACACTAGGCCGTCCATCAAGGATGTCAGCCTCCAATCGAAACGTGAAACACCCTCCTCCAAAGATATGTACAGCCTTTTTAAAACAGCATATCCTTCCTACGCGACTTCCCACGCGGGCACCCTCAGAAACTTCATCAAAGCCATGATTTGTCTTGAATATCTCCAAGCAGAAAGAGCCCTTCGCGAATTTCTCTACGACGATTTTATTCGTGCCTTCTCGAGTGGATATCTCGGTTACGTACGAAACGCTGGCGCGTGCCGAGAAGCCCTCCCCGCGATTGAGTGGTTCAACCTGCTTGATGGGCGACCCGAATACTTTCAGATGATCATTAACAAGAAGAATGTGAAGGAAGTTTTGGAAGCATACCCGGAGGAAGTTGCTCTCGCAAGACGGTACATCTCTGGCAAGTCACAGAAAGAAGAGGCACCATATCGAGAAACTAAACAGCTGGAGGCGGACGAAAGATTGGACGCGGATATGCACACGAGCCATACACCGGAGGGTTCTCCCCCAGGGACAGTAAGACACCCTCGCAGGTCATCTATGCCGTCTCCGGAACTGGGGACTGACGGCCCTGAGCTACCTAGACTCGGGCCGACGTCTTCGGCAAGGCTTCCCAGAACACCAAGTGCTTCGCATTACTTTGAAAGAATGAGGTCAGAGAGTAGGAGCAAGCCGGCAAGACCGAGAGCAGCGGACCACCAAGCTCGGCTGCGCGAGCATTTCAGAAGAGCCAGGGCCAAAAATACACGCAGTTCAGGGAGCCGACATGGGTCGGCGCAACTCAATTAATTTGTTGTCGGCTGAATGTGGAGGCTATTACGCTGTAATTTGGGGGGTTTTTTTTGGGCGATGAGCGCTTGCAACAGACTCGAGCCAAGGCTCAGCCGGATGCTGCAAGAAATCGCATTGCGTGAAATCATTCCCCTTGGGGGGATATATCTTCATCACGGATTGAAAAATTCCAGTGTAATCATTAGGCAGATGTGTATCATTTGAACTGTGCGTGGGCTTTTGTTCTGTCTTCTAAAATACCTAAATAGGCGTGGTCAATAACAAAACAAAAAAAAAGAACAAGATAAGTTTTTCATCATGATGGCTCCTTGAGGAGTCCAATTTCGTTACATCTAAGGCTGTTTTCTTTCTTTCTTTTTTTTTTTTGCGTCCCATGTCAATCTTTCTTTTTCATTGACCATCCCTCCCCCCCTTGGCGCAGCCATGTAGCTCTCATCCGACACAGACGGATGGAAAGGGGGGTAAAGGTTCAGAGACGATTTCTTTTCCCCGGTGGTTGAAAATTTTGTCGTTACAGATTCCCGGTTCAATTCTTCACGTGTACTTCATTAATTCCATTGCGTGGCTTTCTTGCTGGTTGCTTTCAAGATGTGCTTGGCGGCGTATCCTCCTTGTCTTTGGCTTCAGCTTCGGCAGCCTTCTTCTTGCTCTGACGCTCCTCTTCCTCGGGGGTAAGCGTCTTGAGCTGAAGAGCGTGGATGCCGCCCTCGAGGGCCATTTCATCACGGAGAAGGGCGTAGACCATTCTGTGGCGGGCGGACTGCATTTTGGACTTGAACGCGTCGGATGTGATGACGAGTCTGGAGGGGGAAAGGGGGGGTTTATCACGGTGAGTCAAGGGGCATTCCAGATTGCATTTTTGGGGTCCACGACGTAGAAGAGAATAAGATGTCGTGGGAGCAATGGAGATGGCAGGCTGAATACATACCTGAAGTGAGTCTCCTTGGATGAGCTGCCCTGCATGGCCTTGTGGTGAGAGTGCAGATGAGAGTCGTTGTAAATTTCAAAGGTCAGCGGATTGAAAGCAGCTGTGACCTGCGTTTGTTCAATTGAGATAATTAGCCAGTCGGGCAAGATGGAAAGAATTCGGGAGAAATGACCTACCTTGGCACGAATGGCATCCTCCATGGGAGTAGCAGAAGTCATGGTGGAGAATTGTCTCCCGGCATTCGAAAATCCCAATGCGTATCGTCGCAACATACGGGGCAACAGGAGAGGTGACGTTGAATCGACGATGAAGTGAAAGCAAAGCGCTTGTCGTCGTCGTCTGTCCGATGGGTCCGGTTGTCGGAGGAAGGGGGACAGCAAGGCTGGTGGTGGTTGTTGGAAAAGAAGAGAGAGGGGGGAGGGAGGGAGGGACAAGAATGTTAAAAATGATGAGGAGCTCAAGAAGAAATAAATATTCACAAGATAAATAGACAAGACAGCTTAGAGCGTGCCTGACATCTCGTTGGCTGCGAAGAGTGAGAGTGATGCGATTTTTTTCTTGTTCTCTCTCCTCTCTTCTTCTTCATTGCCTTTGGTCTACAGAGTAGTCGGTGAAGGAACGCTTAAGCGGCTTGCATGCACAGTCCCACAGTCTTTTTTATGGGGCAAGGCGAGGTCCAATGTCCAATGACACACGATTGAGCGATCCGTTAATCCAGCGGTGACGGGGGCTGCCACTTGTTGGGGCTGCCACTTGCTGCAGCTGTCGTGGGCTGCCAGGCACGTTTTCTGGGTTGCATCGAGGGTTCCGGGAGTTCGAGTTGCTGTTCTCACGGCCCGCTCAACAACTGGTCTCAAGGCAACGTCTCAAGGCAACCAACCACCTTGTGCATTGAGGCGTTCTGCAAGGTGCATAACTTCTGGTAAGGCTCGAAGAGAGGGGCGCGGCCGCTCGGGAAAGCCAGGTATTGGTATTTCCTTCTTCACGAGTGCGAGACGACACAAGAAAAGCCTTCCTGCATGATCCTGCGCGAGGGCCAAGAGCAAAAAGCGACGAGAAACAGCGAGACAACAAGGCGGGGCAATTGGGAGCAGACGACAACGCCGGAGGGGAGGGGGAAGAAGGTAGAAGAAGCAATCATCAAAGGACCCTGACGATGCAAGACGCTGCCTTTGATCCTGAAAATGTCATCTATGTGATCGGAAGCGCCCATCCGAGGAACCCAGAGAGGCGTCTTCGCAATCAAGTGCCGACAGGACGCCGACAGGACGGCGACAGGACGGAGGTATTAGGTAGGCCCCAGGACGATAAAGTATCAGAAAGCCCACATGCTGTGCGTGCGTCCATGTTTCCTCGCCGCCTTTTCGTCCGCTTCTCCAGCCCGGCGTTTACTCCGTTACAAGATCAGCAGCCGCATCACATCAATAATGGTTCCGAACCCCGAAAGATGCTGCCCCGCCAATTCTACATTGTGTGTACATTAAGTTTCACATCGTCGGCGCCACATCTGAACTCCGTTTCCATCGGAGCCGCTCGGCTTCCCATTTCTTCGATTGGCGAAACATGGAGGGCCAAATTGCCGGCTCTCAACAAGTCTCAACGACGTCAACCAAACCCCATCTTCACTCGGTCGGAACACAGGGCCGGTAACAGAGGCACCAGGGGCAGCTCTTGGCGGAGTATTGAACTATTGAACCAGAGCAGCGCTGTAACAAACAACCTCCGCAACTGAGTATAGCAATAGCAGGCTGGGTTTCCACTACGGAGCAATTCTTTCTGCTCGCTGTCGGACGCTACGTCGTTCCCCTCCCTGCGCCAGACGCCAGAGCAGAGGTGATCAGACAAACACCAATTCGTCGGCGCCCGTTGTTGCGCCGGGTTTTGCCCATGACGATCCGTCCTACCCTTCCACCGGGATTCCGGACTTTGGCTTCATCTTCACCCTCTTCATCCCTGTCTGCCGTCTTCGAATCCTGCCCTCGGTCCTCTCGTCGCCGCGCGCTTCTCGTTTCGTCATCCATGCCGTCTTCATGTCTCTTTCCTTCCAAGATGCACACAGCGTCCTTGCCGCGGCTGCCCATCTTTGAGGCCATCGCGAGGCACGAACCCGGGTCGACTGCCGTGATCCATTCTGTGTCGGGGAGACGGTTCACATACGGCGAGCTCCTGGGCGATGTGCGCCGAGCGAAGGAGCGGTTCCTGGAAGCTAGTGGCAAGAAGGACTTGCAAGGAGAGAGGATAGCTTTTCTGGTCGAAAATAGCTATGATTACGTGGGTGAGTTGTCGCGAGGTTTCATGCTCCGTCTATCTTTTTCTTTGACTGCGCTTCTTACTCGATCCCATGTCAATACTAACAAGAATCCTCAGTGACTTTCCTCGCAATTCTCGCTGCGCGATCAATCGCAGTCCCCATGTCTCCTGCATTCCCAGCTCCAGAGCTGCAATACATCTTGGATCACAGCGAAGCTTCACTCCTTGTGTCCTCTTCCAAATTCGCGTTTAGGGCACACGAAGTTCTCACTGCCGAGTTGAAAGCCAGACCACTGCATCTTAGGTTACCAAAGCATGTCGGCAGCCAAGGTGGAACGAGAGACGCTGTTACACTGGATGGCTCCGACCCAGGAAGAGCCGGGCTCATGCTCTACACCTCGGGAACTACAAACAGGCCCGTATGTCAAGCCGAACACCGCCTACCTTGGAAAACACGCAGTCAGCTGTCATTGAATGCTGACCCAAGACCTGTAGAAGGGAGTGTTGATACCGCACTCCGCACTCACAGCTCAGTCTCATTCTCTCATCGAAGCATGGGACTACACTCCATCAGACCACCTCCTCCACGTCCTGCCGCTGCACCACATCCATGGAACCGTCAACGCCGTCATCACGCCCCTTTTTGCCGGTTCCTCCATCGAGTTCATGTTTCCCTTCAACGCAGACGCCGTATGGAAGCGCCTCGCTGCCCCATATCTTCCCACACACGACACCAACGGCACCAACAACGGCACGAATGGCCACGCAAATGGCATCAAATCCACCAAGCCAAAAGTCACATTCTTCACCGCCGTGCCCACAGTATACAGCCGCCTC
This sequence comes from Epichloe amarillans, assembly GCA_024072835.1. Classification (NCBI taxonomy): domain Eukaryota; kingdom Fungi; phylum Ascomycota; class Sordariomycetes; order Hypocreales; family Clavicipitaceae; genus Epichloe; species Epichloe amarillans. The sequence goes on along the minus strand of CP099635.1, from coordinate 5,093,373 downwards.
TTGTCCAGCCACAGGAGCCTCTCCACGCATCTCCAACAAGCAGCCCGAGAAGCCATTTCCCCGCAAAACATGCGCGTCAACATCTCTGGATCCGCCGCCCTCCCCACACCCATAAAATCCGCATGGCACGACCTCTCCCATGGCAACGTCCTTCTCGAGCGATACGGCATGACAGAAGTCGGCATGGCACTCTCGTGTGGACTCGGTTTCTCCGACCGTGTCGACGCCAGCGTCGGCTGGGCTCTGCCGTCTGTCCAAGCACGTCTCATGGACGTGGACACGGGCGAAATCATCCTTCCCGGCCAAGAACTCGACTCCAACGGCCGCCAACGATCCGGCGAGATTCAACTGCGCGGTCCAACCATCTTCCAAGAATACTGGCGTAATCCCGAAGCAACATGCAAGGAATTCATCTCCGACCCAGATAACCAGGGACGATGGTTCAAAACCGGCGACGTCGCCGTCCGTCGCGCCGTTCCATCCGCTTCACACAGTCAACACTGGACCAATGGACCACTGTACTTCATACAGGGCCGTCTCACGGCCGATATTATCAAGACTGGCGGAGAGAAGGTATCCGCTCTCGAGGTTGAGCGCGAGCTTCTTTCTCTACCTGAGGTTTCGGAGGCTGCCGTCGTGGCTGTCCCCAGCGGGAACTGGGGCCAGAAGGTCGGTGCTGTGATCATCCTCGATAAAGACGTCGTTGAGAAATGGACACCGTTGGAGATGCGGCGCGCCCTGAAAAGCAGATTGGTCAACTACAAGATTCCGCAGGTCATGAAGATTGTGGACCACATTCCTAGGAATGCCATGGGCAAAATAAATAAGAAGCAACTTGTGAAGCAGATGTTTGCGGACGAGCAGAGCGGGAATGAGACGTGAGAGGCGATGTCATCATGGCTTTCGGACGTCTTGGACGGGCAGGCGTCTGGGAGGAGTAGTAGTTGCTACTCTGTTCATTCGGAAAAGGAGGGTTCCCTTTTGGCTGGTACCTGGGTATTGAGAACCCGTGCACGATCTGGTGGTAGTGGAGCCAGGTGGAAAGCCTGTGAGCTTCACACAGCAACGATGCGCGTGACTATCATCACAGGCAGTTGCGAGCGAATTTCATGTAAAATATAAGAAGCATGTGTATATATATTAGGACACTGGCCAGATGACGGAATCTAAATTTTTGTACGGCCATTCAAGGTCAGAATGCGTGGGCATACCTGCGCGAGGTTGCCCATCCGAGCAAAATCATCATGGAGCTTCTTCGCAAAACGCCACCGCGCAAACATAGACAGATGTTTGTTTGTTTTGTTTTTTTTTGTTTTTTTGGTAGTGCGCGATGTAGGCTCGCCTGAAAGAACCCCGTCGCTAATGATGAAGCATCTCATTAGATGCCTCAAGGACGCAGCACACCAACACCAGCCTCGCAATAAATGTCGTCAATCGTCAAGACTGTTGAGTTCAACGCAACGACAGAACAAGGGGAACCAGACGTTTGTCAGCGGACACCATTTTTCAAATGTCCCCCCGCTCAATACCCTATAAGCCGTGAAACTCGTCCCCCAGGCGACCCTCATTTACACGGTATGCTTGGCCTTGGCTCTTGTGCTTCCGGCATGTGCACTATCCGTGTGCCCAGAGAACTCGACCTGTTCGTTTCCGGGAAGCTCAAGTACTTCTTTGAAGCGTTGCCCAATGGACATGAGAATGTCTTTCCCTTTCTCAGGGCTGCGACCCTTGCCGCCAGCAACGTCACCATCACCACGACCAGGAATGCTCTTGCCAATAGTTCGAGTCCAGACGCCGATACGGTAAAAGCCTTTGCGAACGTTGACGACAACACCCATAACTTCCCCGTCATCCTCCTCCTCCAAAGTCTCGCCAATAGCACCCATCATGACTTGCAACCATAGGCGGTCGACGTCGACACTTCGCTTCTCCTTGTACTGGTAGGACCATTTTCCACCATGCTTGTTTTGAGGATCTTCCCATTCAGGTCGCACACCAGCCTTGAACAGGTGGTAGTCGGATTTCAAGGCAAGTTCGGAGACCGGAGCAACATTGTTCTACGAGGTGTTAGACTGCTTTCGAATGCTGTAATACACAGACAAATAGCCCAACTCACGTATACTCCCCAGAACTCCTCGACGGAATCGAAAGTGATGACCTCCTTGAGCAAGTCATTCCAGTTATCGCCCTATTAAGCTGATTAGTCCTCGATTCGGGAGACACTGGTTTGCCCATGCCATGATTCTCTCACCTTTCCACTTGGGGGTTTGGTAAACCACAGGGTCCACTTGTTCTGAAGAGGGTGCTTGACATTGAAGTTGTCCCTGTCGTGGAAAACGGTGACGGGCTTATCGCTGTCCTGGGCATCGGTGCCTTCGCTCTTACCGTTGGGGGAGATAGGAATTGTCGACAGGTCGACTTGTCGATCCATTTTTGGGACTTCAATAGCAGTGGCCATCGTGTCTAGCTGTTCTTTGTGTTTGTCCCAAATCAAATTCGACCAGGAGCAGGGAGCATGTGTGAGATCTGGGTGAGGCGATCGAAATCGTTTTGATGGTGGGGAGTGCGATTTGTGTTGTCGTTCCAGCTCAACGGTGAGGCTAGGTGGAATAGAAAATAGATCGACTATTTCCTACCTATGAAGAGGAATGTGCAAGATGCAACTTTGCGCCAGGCAAAGCAATGCTCGTCTTGCGGGTTGTGGTATGGGATGGTAAAATGTGCGATGGAAGTTGCGAGCTACTATTTCGGCAAACACGAAACAAAAAAAAGTCCTGGAGTCAGGAGCGGCCGGCGAGGCTGCACCTCCGTGCTGAAGTGGTTGGTGCCTTAACAATAGGGCAGCAACGTCAGATTGAGCCTTGGCTTTGATCATGGCCCTACCCTGCATGACTCCCGGAAACTGCGATCAAACAAGATTTTGGATTCGTCTTTGGACTCGTCTTTTGACCCGGCAATATCTGGCAATATGTCAACTATTTGCGGTAGTTTCGATCAGCCGCTAGCACCGTCTTGAATTGATGCATCAAAGACAAATTTCAAAAATCGAACAGTTTTATGATCCTGTCACTTGTGATTGGTCATTCATGTGTTGTCTATCTTTTTTTCTATTTTTTCGATCTGTTTTTCTATTTTTCTTTCTTTCCTTCTTTCAACATTAGCTTTTCGTGGTGATGTTAGCAACAGCCGCCAGCGACTTCTACAACTACTTGGACATTATTACACAATTCTCCGTTGCTTTTTTGTTCATCATCTGGCTCTCATACTTACATCGCGCCGCTCTCGACATCCGATACTTCCCTCCATACTAAGAGCTATAAGCACGGAGAAAATTATACTGGATGCGAGCACGCTTGGCCTGACCAGTAGTGAACCGCGTGAGGCACGTGCCGTAGGCCATGAAATCATGGACATCATCCTTTCCGGGGAACTCGAGGCAGGTGTCGGTGTTCTTATCGCAGCCATAGGTCACCTCGCAAGCAGGAGTGTCGTCAACATAGTCACCGCTGGCCGTGCAACCACCCTCAAAGGTGTGGAAGAGTCCCAGCCAGTGGCCAACTTCGTGGGTGGTGGTCTGGCCGTTGTTCAAGAGATCACGTAGGATGATGCAACCGTCCAGAGTGAGAATATCGCCACCCTGGCCGTTAATTACGGGCCTGGGCTTAATTTGACACTCGCTGGTGAAGATCATCACTATGATCTGAAGGAAACGCGACATCTATCTAGCCAATGGAAGTAGCCAGTAAGTCGATTCCACAAAGCAGGTTTTTTTTTAAGCAGAATAATTCACAATAATCTCGCAGCCGTCATAACAAGGAAAGCTTCCGTAGCTCAGTTGGTTAGAGCTTCGTACTAATAAACGTTAGTGATGCGGAGGCCGCAGGTTCAAGCCCTGCCGGGAGCAAAAGTCGTTCCACGATGCTTTCCTTGGGTAGTTACCTTTTTGCACACACATCAAAATTGTCTGGCAAAGCCCTTATATCTCTTACTTAGTTAGCTATTTATTATTCTTGTAATTTGAAAGCTTCTCTTACTTGTTACCTAAGAGTAATATAAGGGAAAAAAATATATGACCTTTTTTGTTCTTGTTTCCCAATTCCATGCCCAACTCCAGTAATTCCTGCACTTGTATTCCTGCACTTGTGCGCAGCTAAGTTGCCACAGCCACGGATGTAACGGCTGTTGCCGCGACGCAGAGGTTCAGGACCATGTTCAACAACCACTGTTGCAACATCGAGAGCGTTGTCTTTGCATCCGCCGCTTTCCCTAGTTTGTCTTTGACGCCCACTTATGTACATATCTTCTTAGCTACCCGCTACCCGCCACCCGCCACCCGCCACCCGCCACCCGCTACCAGCCACCGCGTTGTCTGGTTGGGTTTTTTGGTGCAACGTCAATGCATTCATTGTCTGACTTCCAATGGCAAATGGCCCCACCGCCGAGGTCTTTCAAGACACGACATGGGACGGCCAAACGGTTGTTCGGGTTTTTTTTTTTGGTAGTCAGTTCCACCGGTACTGGCGTCTTGTCATTACTCGCCATTATAAAACATATCTACTAGGGGTACGAAGTACGAACTACTACGAGCTACTCCGCAGAGGTTTCTTTTTTCTCTTTACCTGTCTGTCCCCTCTTTTCTTCTTCTCCGTGACGTCTTACCCTTCCCGAGACGAGACAGTTGGTGGGTGCTACTCAATCTCCACGCCCCTTCTGCTCGCTCCACACCAGGCACGGCCAGGCACGGCCAGACACGACTCACTCATCTTCTCCATCCGTCGACAGACGACCCTCGGGCCTCCATGGCGGCACAGCAGCGGCACCAATGGGCCCAACTCCCTGATTGGCAGGGGCTGGGAGACGAGTACGACGAGTACGACGAGTACACGTATCAGGCCCATGCCCAGCCTCCACGCAGGTCCCGGTCGAATCGCGCCTCTGTCCAGACGTCAAACACGGATGCTCTCACAGAGTCCACCTTCAGCCCCCACTCGCCTACAGCTTCAAGTTTTGTTGGAGCTACCCATGGCCTAGCTCCCAGACCGCCTTCTTACCAGCATCCGATATTTTCAACGACATATGCGCATGCCGGTGGTGGCCATGCCGCCCATGCCGCCCATGCCGCCCATGCGACTGCCTCTCTTGTCGCCGTCGCTGCACCACCTTGTTGTTCTTCTTCCCCATTCGGCGCCGCTTATTTTCCCCAAGAACCCGTCTCGGAATTCTTGGAATTCTCCAAAGCCATGCCTCGTCGCCGACAGAAATACACATCGGCCGAGCGATACCAGGAAGAAGCTTTCGAATCCACTGCGGCAACCCCCCCTGCAGCTCCAGACGTTCCTCCAGTCCCACCCGTAAGCTATCGTCAGCCACACAGCCATCATCCGGCGCTGCCTTATAACCACCGACAGCATCAGTTTATGCCTTCTGTCCAGCTTGTTGAGGACGGAGAAATGGATCCCGAGAGCCATTACACCACGCGACGTCAAGAGCATTCGGATCTCGCTGCGCATCATCACACACATGATGTCACCGACAGAAAAGGCATTGTTGCGACACACAACCCATCTCAAGATGTTGCTACTGCATCGCCGCGACGAGACTCGCTCCATGGCCCATCAGAGCGCCGCAAGAAGTTTGCAAACGACCGTTCGCCCCTTCAAAGGCTTGAGCTGACGCTCGACAGCATGACAAAAGAGGAAAAGCGAGCAAGAGTTCAAGCCGCCGAGCAACGAGCAAGGGAAAGGGCTGCCAGAAGAGCAGCAGAGGCTTCTGCGATCCCGCCGGGGGACGTACATAGTCCAAATAGACATTCCCAACATCAGACCTATCGTCCGACGCCCATTACGCAGTTTCCAACAGCGTTCAAACGTGAACCATCGCCGCAGCAATCTGAGCGACGAGAGCAGCCTTACTTGCAAAACCAGACACAGCATCACCCACGTTCGCAGCAAGACGTTTTACGCCCCAGTGTTGTCGAGCGCAGTCACGCCGCTGCTTCACCCCCAGCCCTTCTGCGTCCCGAAGATGATGAGGAGCTGGAGCAACCACGCTCGAATCTGCCCAAGCGTAATTTGAGTTTTCGAGAGCGTGCAGCGAGAAATGCGCAGGAACCTCAAGTCAAAGACAGAAGCCCCACGGGTCAACCAACTGCTTTCTTCACGGGCGGTGACACTACTGGTGGTCTGTCCCTGGCTCGGAACGGAAGCAACGAGCTACGAAAGAACCCTCCTCCTGATCGATTGAGTCCGCAAAGAGCTCAGTCGACGCGAGAAAATGCCGGCGCTGGTGGTTCTGGGTCACCTGGTACCCGTCAACCACATATACTTGCAATAGGCAAGGACAACGAGGTTCCTCCGGTTCCGGCATCGGAACAACCAACTAGGGGAATCCAGCGCCGTGCTACTGAACCAGTTCATGAAAGAGAATATGGGTCGGATGAGGAGTATGTCCCGCGTCAAATGCATGGCAAAATCCCCCATGCTGCAGTTCGTAGCCCAAATAGGGAGTTCGGAGATGTTGCAGCTGCTCGGAGACGGCTGGAGCGACAAGACAGCGATCATTCAATGGAGAGCGCACCTCAACATCGGGGTTCCAGAATGATTTTCAGACCCCCCGAAAGTCTCCGCCCCGGCGAGGGCTTGTACAAGTCGCCAGTCTGGTTGGACGAGTACGAGAAAGCTACAGTTGGTTCCTTGGGCGGAAACTTGCTGGATCTGACTGAAAGTCACGTTGGGCCAGCGGGCTGACAAGGGCAAGGCTTGGTGGGAAAGTGGAGGCCGAAACAAGAATACCTCATACTCATCCCGACCACGCAAAGCTGAAGCATTCGACGGAGAGTATGACGACACGAACGGTATGTAGTCCACGCGACCTGCTTTGACGTATTCCTTTGCTCACCACTCTTCAATCTCTAGCGCCCACACGCTTCAAGCCTCCGCTGTACCTCAAATGCGGGCCGCTCTTGAGGTACTCTGGTATTCGTCAGGAAAGGATCCCTGCCAGGGCTCAAACGAACAGTGTCGCGTCCGACCGTGAGATTTGGCGTGGCAGTGTGATGATTGTAACACAGGATGCGGCATCTTCTTATGATATAGCTCCCATGCTCCGTCTTTTCGTGCAAGACATTGGTCTTCTCCCCCCGCCCCCTCACCAAGTCAATGGGGATCTGCCAGCGGAATATGTAGATCCGATCGCCGGTCACCCAAAACTGGGTCGCAGGGGAGAAACCCTCTATGTTCGCCCCGTCGAGCACCTCGAAGAAGCCAAAGACCTCTCACTCGATGAGACTGACGAAGGTCTTTTCGAAAGATTGAGAAGTCCGTCTGACGCCGCTCTCCCCCCAAATAGCGCCACGGAGCTGCCGCAGTCGTTTGCTGGACGTCAGAAGCGCATTGAGGCTGATGGCGAAAAGCTGCAGAGATACAAGGATGTACGAGGCTTCCGGCTTCACGCCGAGCGTGGCTGTACCTTCTGGAGGTTCAACATCGAGGTTGAGCTGCGCGAAAAGCAGCAGCGCATTGCTTACCGCATTAATCGAGGTCCCTGCATGGCGTTCTGGGTTCCTGCGCGGGCACATGCTATGAACATGATGTTTCACAGCTGCAACGGGTTCAGTGCTAGTGTCAACCCTGACGATCTGAGCGGCCCGGACCCAATGTGGCGGGATGTTCTCAACAATCATCAATCGCAGCCGTTCCATGTCATGATTGGTGGAGGCGATCAGATATACAATGACTCGGTGGCTCACAAATGTGAATTATTTGAAGAATGGCTCGACACAAGAAATCCTCAGCAAAAGCACGGCGCTGCCTTCACTGCCGAAATGCAGGATGAGATGGAGGAGTTCTATCTGGGCCGCTACTGTATGTGGTTTTCCCGGGGTCTCTTTGGTTTGGCAGCATCTCAGATTCCCATGGTCAACATGTATGATGACCATGACATTTTCGACGGATACGGATCATACCCCGAGCATTATATGAAGTCACCCGTGATTACCGGTCTGGGGGCTGTTGCGTTCAAATATTACATGCTGTTCCAACAACAGGCCGTTCTCACCGAGACGGAGAATACGGAGCCCAGCTGGATTCTTGGTGTGGAGCCAGGGCCCTACATAAAGGAGCTCAGTCGGAGCATCTATGTCTCCATGGGCGGGAAAGTGGCGTTGCTGGCTGTAGACTGTCGGACGGAAAGGACTGAACACGAGGTTATCAATGACAAGACGTGGGAGAAGATCATGAATAGGCTGTATGCCGAGGTGCGCCGTGGTCAGGTGGAGCATCTCCTGGTTCTCTTGGGTGTTCCTATTGCCTACCCCCGGTTGGTATGGCTCGAAAACATGTAAGCCACCCTTTACCACTGCAAGCAGCTGTTCCGCGTAAACATCCTACTGATTCATGTACAGCTTGACTTCAAGATTCATGGGTCCAGTCAAGGCACTGGGGCGTACCGGCATGCTTGGCAAAGCTCTCAACAATATCGACGGCGGCGTAGAGGTCTTGGATGACTTGAATGATCATTGGACTGCCAAAAATCACAAACAGGAGAGAAGTATCGTTATTGAAGACTTGCAAGACTTGGCTATTGACAAGTCCTTGCGTGTCACGATGCTAAGGTTAGTCTTTGATCAATTTGTGCTACCCACAATACAAAGTCAATTGTTGACAAGTCTCTATAATAGTGGCGACGTACATCTGGCGGCTGTTGGCCAGTTCTACTCGAACCCGAAACTCGGGGTTGCAAAGCACAAGGACCCAAGGTACATGGTCAACGTAATTTCATCGGCGATAGCCAACACACCGCCATCCAACATGTTGGCAGACGTGCTCAATAAACGAAACAAGGTACATCATTTCGATGACAAGACCGATGAGAGCATGGTTCCTTTATTCCAGCACGGTGTAGATGGCAAAGCGAGAAACAACAAGCACCTGTTGCCACACAGAAACTGGTGCTCTATTCGGTTATGGAGTCCAGGGATGACGCCTCCGCCAACACCACCTTTGTCGGCTTACGATAGGAGCCCTAGCCCACCGTCAGTGATGAATGGCAACTCTGGTCGTGGTGGCGGTCTTTTCCGACGACTCTCCCTGGAAGGGGGAGGTGGCAGCGGCGGCGCAGCCGGGCGCTCAACGTCGAGTCGCTTTGATGGATCACGCACTTCTGTTCGAGGCAGTAAGCCCCCGGTTTCCGGGGGTGTGGGAGGCTTGTTCCGCAGCCTCTCCCGCCGAAACTCTTCTGACGCCCCTCGGCCGGCAAGGCTTACCCGCACCCTTTCCCTTGGCAGCGGCGAAAGCAAGAAGAAGGGCCTTTTCAATTTCGGACGGCGTGAAGTCACTGCCAGACCTGACGATGGAGGGATCAATGGACGATGGGGTGAAGACAGCGAAGAAGGTGACTACTTTACTGCATGCCACCAGCCATATAGTACAGGACCCTCTGGACTGCGAGGCGGTGGCACGTATGAGTACAACGAGTTCTCGGAGGACGACGAGTCTCACTTCACTGCTAGATCCCCACAAAGGGCTCAAACCTTGGGAAATCAGCCAGCAAGGGTTGATGGAAACGACGCAGACAAGGACCCCATGGTGCGTCCTCGTCCGTTCCATCGAACGCCAACAGGGCTGTCGGTGAAACAGATGCGCAAAGCCGAGCAGTTCCAAGTGGATGTAGAAGGGGGTCTCGACATCTGTCTCAATGTGGAAGTCAACGCCAAGGATCCAACAGGCATCACAGTTCCATATCGATTATTGGTCCCACGACTGCATTATGAGTACAACCCAGCCGACGATGAGCTGCAGCAACCAACACAGTCCAAATCACAGCAACCGAGTGGGTTCAAGAGATTCTTAAGCTTCCGCAAAAGACCCGACACAGCCAAGCCACAATCGCGGCAACAAGCGGAGTATGATGAAGCCACGGACAATGACGAGGATTACCCCAGTGATGCCAGCTCGGATATAGTGCCACGACGCGAAACTAGAGCAGCAGGCTAATTGACGGTGGCGGACCAAGCTCGATGGAGTTTCATGTAAAGACAAGTCACAATCATGCATGGCCTGGGAACATATCCGAGGCGCATATCTGTACATTCTGAGAAGGTGCATACATAGCGTTGAACGGTTTGGGCAGGCGAGAGCATGACTTTGACATTGGCAGCTAGTATGCATCCAACGGCGTTTGGGAAGGGAACCTAAGGAAGTAGCGATTGGGTGTATGACTTGAATACAAATCTCTTGGCATGTTGCAGATGATGAACAAGACGCCGACTTGTATGTACTTCAATGCAAGGCAAGCAGTCCGACTGGGTGGAGCAAAACTGGGGCAAGATGCCAGGCTGCCAGTGCCAGGCTGCCAGTGCCAGGGGCTGGCTGACTGGAACCGGAGAACTTCTGGTCACGCTCTGGTCAACCTGGTCAACCTGGTCAACCTGGTCAACCTGCTTTCCTGGCACTGTGCGCGCTTCATCTACACTTCCGCCGAGACTTCAACCCTTTCCTGCTACTACTTGCGCCCGAGGGGAACAGTGATGGCGTCGGCATGTTTCGTAGCTTGACCATGCCTAAACCGCTAAAGGATGGCCGTTTGCGCACCCCGACACAAGCTGTCCTCGCCTGGCTTTGCGGACCAGCCAGGCAGGCGATGACAGCTTTCGCAGCGCGCACGGCTCATCAGATTCAGAGAAACTTGGTCCCAAGACGACTCCTGAGCTTTCCTCATTTCTTGTTCTTGTTCTGGGTGGTGATTCTGCTGTGGGGAGAAAGATGGGTGTTTGACACCAAGGTGCAAAAGTGCGACTGGGAAAATTGGGAGAAATGGGTAAGCGACGCGCCGATATTGGGGACTGACTCTCCCCAATGGATGGATGGATGCATCAGCGCTCCAGGGAGACTTGAACACTGACTGATGTGTACTCGCAGCCCAAGCAAGCCAATCCCCATCACCTCGTTCTCGTCGCCGATCCCCAAATCATCGACCCGCACTCATATCCTGGTCGTCCATGGCCTCTAAACTCCTTGACGGTCCTCGTCACGGACAACTATTTGCGGAGAGGTTACCTCGCTGTACAGCGTCGACTGCAACCGGATAGCGTGTTCTTCCTGGGCGACCTGTTCGATGGGGGGCGAGAGTGGAAGACAAGCAACCGAACACAGTTTGTCGACCCGAAATGGGGCGGCAGTCGGGACGAGACGGAGAAGAAATGGGTCAAGACGTGGCACAACAAATATGGCCAAGACTTCTGGCTTCGCGAGTACAAGCGTTTCAGCGACATCTTCTTCAAACCATTCAATGAGGGTGGCGGAGTCCCTGGGCCTTACCAGCGAGGGAGGAAACTGGTGGCAAGTTTGCCTGGAAACCATGACCTGGGGTTTGGCGCTCAAGTCCAAGTCCCCGTTCGCGACAGATTCAGTGCGTATTTCGGAGACACAAACCGGGTCGATGTCGTTGGAAACCACACAATTGTGTCCGTGGATACTGTGTCTCTAAGCGCAGATACGTCCTCGTACAAGGACTCCCACGATTTGAAGCCCATCTACGGGCCGGTTCACGAATTCTTGGACGAAGTACCAGCAGCCAAGAGGAAAGCGGCCCAGGAAGAATTGACAGTCTGGCACGGCGTGGATCGCGGCCTGAAGCCTCGCCACAAGATCGAAGATGTCAACAACGCCGACCTGACAAGATCACCGAGGGATCCGGGCCCTGGAGCGGCAGATTTTCCTACGATTCTGCTGACCCATGTGCCTCTATTTAGATCTCCCGGTACACCCTGCGGACCGCGCCGCGAACATTGGCCACCGAGCAGAGCAACCTTGAGAAAGGATGGGACAGTTGATACGACGGTGCGTGATGACCGCAACGCCATCAGTGTCTCGGCGGGATATCAGTACCAGAACGTTCTCAGTGAAGCCGATTCTGTAAACCTGGTCAACAAGGTGGGCAACGTGGTCCACGTCTTTTCCGGCGATGACCACGACTACTGTGAGCTCGTCCACTCGCCATCCAAGGGCCGCGTTCGCGAAATCACGGTGAAAAGTTTCAGCATGGCCATGGGCGTGCCGACACCGGGATTTGTCATGGTCAGTCTGTACAACCCCATTGACGCATCTGGCAGACGGATCACAGGGTCGCCCGAAACAACACTCCAAACACATCTGTGCTTGTTACCGAATCAATTCCACACGTACATGAAGTACGTGACATTTTCCATCGTCTCTCTCGTTTTACTATCCATCCGCGCACTCCTCGTGCCCGTCCTGAACCTCACTCCATTCGCGCTCGAGGCAGAGACTTCCGGCCCATCATCCATGCTCCCAATCTACAAGGAAAAGGCCAAGGTAGAGCCGCCCGAGTACACACCTCTAGGATCGTCACCCGGCGGCGCGGCATCAGGGACCAGAGGCCGGTCGAGTGCCACCAACGGCAGCAACGCCAGATGGACCTCGAAGAAGAGTCAAAACAGCCAGCGATGGGGCCAGGGCTCCGAAAATGGCAGCGGCCCTCGCATCAATCTCAAGGACCCATTCTACAACGGCGCCACGTCTTGGAAGTCGGGCAAGGGAAGGGGGGAGCTGCGCCTCTTGGGTCGGGAACTGTGGACAACAACTTGGCGACTGGCGTGGATGACAGTTCTATTCTGGGCATATTTGGGAAGAGAGGGATAAGGTTGTATTATGTATGTAGTAACCTTGGCCATGGGAGCGGCGTTTTCTTGTTTCCTCCGACAGGCCGTCTTAGAGCCGTGTACATTATATCTTGTTGCCGGAACATGTCCCGCTGGCATGCATGCATGCATGCACGAATGGAAAACAAGTCAAGAAATGGGGTCGAGGGTTTCTTTCTTTCTTTTTTTTTTTTTTCCTCTCTAAAACGCCATTTCCTGGTCGATAAGTCGTAAGGAACCTGCTTGCGACAGTGTATCGTGTATCATAGTCTCGACGATGGTTGAATGTCCTCGTTAAGCGCGTCCTCGTGAAATCCCACGCAGTTCAACACCAATGTTGAGAACCTCACCGTCATAACGCGGCGAGCAAAAATGACAATCAGTCCCCATGACGAACGAACCTGTTCCGAATGGAAAAGACGCGGCCCACGCCCGTAATCACCCACATCCCAGCGCCATGTTTCGCACGTCCCTTTCGAGCATGTCCGAGCCCGCCATGCATGCCACGACCAGGCACCTATCTCCTCCTGCCCACCCCGATCCTCTCGTCCCTCGCCCGCCTGGCCGCCTCGGGACTCTCCTGCACGCCCTCCATGTGCTGAGCCTGCGCCTGCGCCTGCGCCTGCGCCCGGGCTTCCACCTCTGCGGCCCGCTGCTGCTGCTGCGCGAGAAGAGCCTCGTTTGCGCGACGGTCTTCGTACGCGGCGATGTCTTCGGGTGTGATTTGGAGGGTTGTGGCGGGGCGGCGGAGCATTTTCTTGAAAAAAAAAAAAAAATATGGTTTGGTGTTGGTTTTTGTTTTTTTTCTCAATGGGATTGGTTGTTGTGCATGTGTGGGTGAGTGATGACGGATGGGGGGAGACGCGTTGGTGGCAGCCGTGTGCGGACTGCATGGATGTGGGTGGGGGGTGGGCGACGTGGACGTGGACGTGTACGTGTACGGACTAGAGATGGCATCCTTCTTCCTAAAATGGAAAAAACCATCATTTTCTCTGATACCCTGTTTGGAATTGGTGGGTGTGCCTTACTATGTGCATCATTGCACACACATCACGATTCGCAGGCATCGAGTGCGTGTCATTTAATCATTCAGGCTTCGTTAGCTTATTTCTACTCCGTACGTGGTATCATATCCTCCTCCTATCCATTCAGTAATCCTTCGCCCAAGTTTTCGAGAAAAAAAAAACCCCCCGCAGCAACTCGAATTCGTCGCACTCAATGGGGACCCATCTCCCGCATAACCATCTACACACGCATCGTGCTGCCCGCAAGTTTACAAGATGATTTGAAATCGCGCAGCTTGTATTGAATGGGTGGCTGACCACCAGATATCCACATTCGTGGCGGCCCTTGTGTTGTCAAGAAACGAATAGGCGCGGACAATGAGTTGCGAGGCGTTTCGGCCGTCGAGTGGCCAGCAGCTTGCAGTTCTGAAGCGACAGTCGATGGCATCGTTGACGCGATGCTCTGTACGCATGTTTGGCCTGACGAGGACGCACATCTCACAGTCAATGCATCGCCGCAGCTCTTGGATGCTACACCGTCTTGAATTAGTTGACCGTGAGATTCGAACCCAAAGGCTTGAAACCAGGAAGCCATGTCGCTGGCAATGAAATCGTCGTCTTGTTCATAAAGTGCCGTTCTCAAACCATTGTCCTCTTCATCTCGGCAAGGTGCATCTTCACTCCCGTGGTTCGAGGACCCAATTTTATCCAGTACTTGCTCATTTTCCTGACAAAGTGCGTGGACATGTTGGAGGGAAGAGCTTGCTGCAGGACACGGAGTCGCGTCGACACTGTTCTGGGAAATCCGAGATTGAAGGCTATCGTCTTTGCTCTTCGGACCGACTGTGACTGTTCCCTCATAGTTTTCAGACTCTGCTTCGGGTATGGTCGGGAGTCTTTGCCGTCGTTTGTTGCCTCTTTCGGGGTTTTTAGGGGGTGGCTCGGGATGCCCGACGCTTTGATTCCTTTGTTCTTCGAGCAGCGTGACGCCATCGCCGTCTTTCAAGCTGCCTTGCGGGACCGAGAAATCTTTATGTACAACAGCGTGGTCCATGGGCGAGGTAGCAGGATACGATAGCAGGTGGTCGCCAGACAGAACCGTGCTTGCGCTCGCCTTGGACGACCTCGAGGACTCGCTCTCAGCAGAATCGATTGATTGCCGCCCTTCAAGCGTACAGTGTCCTTTTGGGGATTTCAGGCGCTCCGCGCATATCTGTTGAATCTGTTCGGGGGTGAGCATCTCATCTACTTCGACGCGCATAAAGCGAGTGCCCCTGAGAATCTCCGTGACGGGCAGGGTCCACTTGGAGTACTTTTTCCCTTGAAGCCCTTTCAACATTGATGGTAGTTTATTTGCTCTCTCTTTTCGAGCCTTTTTGATTTTCATTGGCACCTTTTGCTGCTCCTCTTGCTCTTCTTTGGGGTGGGGTGGGAGTGGTTTGTCGTGGGGAGATGGGACACGTTCGAGGACAGGGAGTGGACTTGCAAGTTGCCTTTCTTGACAATACGCTGCTCGGGACTGAATGGACTCCGGGTAGAACTCTGATGGAGCAAATATTCGAGCATGGGAGCCGTCCGCGAGCCACGACTTGATGTCTGCGTCATCTTCTGCGTCATGCTGGAAAAAATCGCGGACAGCCTGGAATGCTTCTTCTGTCTCCTCATTGAGAATATGTACTGATTCCGCCCAGCGCAGTTGATGTGAATCGTCTGTTGTCGCAGGGCGCTCAATGTACCCCTTTGATGTCGCGGCAGTCTCCGGCCGCTGGCTCTTGACGCTTGTTAGCCATGACAGTGGTCGTGACGACATCTTAGTCTCATCCTCATATCCTTGCAGCTCGCCAGAGGATTTCGATGATTTTTGACCTCGTTCATGCAAAGTTCCATTTGTTTCGGGACTAGATGTGCTCAGCCACAATGAGAGGTTGACCGCTGACAGATTCTGCATGGCGCTGACCAAGGCCCTCGTGCTGAGGTGTATGGTTTGAGACGTCCGAGTACAATGTTATCGAGTTGGGTGACTGGGCTTTCTCCTTGACGTTTTGAGACAAATGGTTTCGACAACTGAAACAGTGATGGAATAGAACGTGGCAGCTCGATTGTTGTTGGTTGAGAGACGGAACAAGGAACACGTCCGAAGCTGAACGTCGGGGACGGCTTATGGATTAAGAATGGTTGTCACAAAGAAGCGAACAAGACGCGCACAAGTCCTACTATTCGGAGGAATGAATCGATCAGTGCTGGAAGGCGGAAAGACAAAGTACCACGTCACTCGCGACTCGCGAGCGTCCAGGAGCCGAATCACACTGATATTACAGGCGAACAAGTGCTCGCAGTGACGAAACTGGAGTAAGGCTTGTTCAAGAAGGATTTCCTTGAGCCCGGCATATAATAGGATGCCAATATGCTTTGGAACACAGCCCTTTCAAGGATTACACGGCAGCATCCTTCTTACCGGGCGAGAGACTGATGGTCAGGGTGGTTCGGCAAACCCGCACATGTCCGGAAACAGACGAGGAGTCTGAATTGGTCACGCTCGGGATGTGCCGGAATAAAGATGCCTCGTCGATTGTCCCAAGCAAAGGCGCTTCACAATCAGTTTGCTATTCTCGTCAAAAGGTGTGGATAGAGAGAGGATGGATGCAGCAGGGGCCATTCTGGCACCAGGCCACAACGGACCCCTGTTCATCAAGTCGCTGCAGCTGCTTTTATTAGTCCGGAGTTGGTCATAATTTTTGGCTCTTCGGCCCGTGGTGCACTTGACATTTTCACGCCTGACGGTGGCTGGTGCGCTTGCGAGGCGTTGCTGGCTCGTTGCTGGCTCGTTGCTGGCTCGTTGCTGGCTCGTTGCTGGCTCGTTGCTGGCTCGTTGCTGGCTCGTTGCTGGCTCGTTGCTGGCTCGTTGCTGGCTCGTTGCTGGCCCAGACTTGCAATTGACTCGGGCTCCAAGCGATGATGATGCAGTCGCCAACCGGCCGGCGGGGAGGAAACCTCCCGGTCATGCATGAGGCAGTCGTCCCCAGCGCGCCCATTCTAATACCAGCCGGCTCAGTGAGAGACATGTAATAGTCCGTAATCCGTATGTACTTGTCAAGGAAAAAGGCAGAATGCAGAAGCGAGCAGATCCGGCGTGCCATTGGTCTGTCTGGTGAAACAGTCCGTGTGCCAGTGGCTGGCCATTGGCTGGTGGTACAAGTCCGATAGATTGATATAGATTGGAACCCAAGATGGCATGGCATTCGAGAATCTGGGTGGCACCTGGTCGGCCAAAGCTGGAATTCGGTTGCCCATTGTGTCATTCCGGCTCATGTCGCTGGGCGTAGGTTATATTAGCCCAAGCCACTGTGAAGGCGTTTCAAGTGCCAACCTTTTCAACCTGGAAGATACTGTATGATTTTCCCAGGCACTGAATGGCTTCAACTGCTGCCTGCCAGCCCATCGTGTGGGCCAGATGGTCCCAGATGGTTCCAGATGGGTGATTTCGGATATCGGCACTCAGCCCTGCCTGCCTCTGGTCACATCGACTCCCACGCACGCACGCACGCACAGAAGCTGGAGGCGAAGGGCATGAGGCCATGAGGCCATGAGGCCATGAAACAAAAAGACCTGCAGCCTGATGCAAGACTAGAAGTCATGGCAGGATGCGTGAGCGGAGGATGCCGCAGAGACGTCGTGTGAGTAATGAAATAAGTGGTGGGAAAGCAGCAACACGTACGGATTAGTCCGTATTCCGTAATCCGTAATCCGTAATCCGTATTACTTTTATTACTCCGTAAGGATTTTCAAATATCAAATACAATACGGAAGGTGCGAGGTACCCCTGCTGGTGTTTCTACTGTAAGTATCACATGTGTGCACTGTGCCGCCACCTCGTCCGTCGAGCGCGACAACACGCGTCGTGGCCACCGCGCTCTGCTGGACACTCCCAAATCTAAAAGCCACGTTGTTGCAAGTTATTATTATGTTCGGGACAAAGACAGGACGAAGGGCGACAAGTTTATTACCCCAATTCTCAATTCAGTGTTCGGCAACCCCCGTTCATTGTCATGCATGCCCGTGTGCCATCGTACTTTTCACGATCCAACCCAAGCAACCCAAGCATCACTACTCAACAGCGTCATGACCTCTCCCAGTCTTGTTCATGAGTCGTTTTCTTTGCTTGCAAGTTGCATCCGATCACCATGCTTACTCGGCTATCATAAGTTTTTGACTCCAATACCCGACGAATCGCCATGCAAACACCCGTCGGGCGCCGGGCACAGACCTCTTTGTGCCCATTTGCCAACACTGCCGGCAGGCTCTGTCTTCATACTTGTAATTTGGTGCGATCGAGTTCCGCCATGTGTGACCACGTTGCTCTCGAAGCGTACATTTCATCCGCATCAACACGGCCGAGCTGCCAGACTTGATCTCCGTGTCTCTCAGCGCAGTTGCCTCCAAGGATCGTACTTCCCGTTAGTGGTCAGCATTGACTCGGACAGTAATAAGCATTACCATGAACTTGAGTTGGCAACAAGCCCGTGCTCCAAATCCCCAGGCAAGCGTCGGGTGTCCCAAAACCAACTCCCAGTCCGTTCTCAATATGCCACTAGGACTTCTCGACCGTGGCACACCATGTCCTGGATGTCTCCTTTGCCCAGATCCTCTTCATCGTAACTCGGGAACTTCCCGGACTGCCCATCTGCGGCCGCAGCTGCGATTTTTGTAGCACAACACGGGAGTTCAGATGGAAGTTCCGTCTCAACAACGCCGAGATCGGGTCCTGATCGAGTGGCTGACGTATTGAAATCACAAGACTTGAGAAAATTGCGGCGCGAATTCAACGGTCTTGCTCCATAAACGCTAGAATCGATCTTGTGACTTTGTCGTCGCGACCTTGCCGTTGCGACTTTGTCGTAGTTCTCCTCAGTATCATAGAACATTGTTTGCCTCGCGCATTCTCCGTGGTGTCCCTGTTCTCAAGAATGACGACGCAGCGTGTGTGGGAAAGCGCACCGGTCGTCCATGGAGTAAGTTTTGGCAATCCTCCTCGACTTCGTCGCCGTCGTCGTAGAAATCGCCGCCTGCGTGTCTCATACTGCAACATGAAATGAAGCAGCTTCCAACAAATGTAAAGAGTTTCCCGGGGGAAAAGAAGAGCCTGGTCAAGGAGCTTCCCGATATTTTCTTCTCGCCCTCATCCTCAAGTCTGATGCACTTGGAAAGCGGCATACTGGTGGTTGGCGACGGCGGTGATGCAGATAACTTGTGTGATTTGTTGGTTTCAAATGATGGCACTTTACACGCGCAAAATCAGGCTTCAAGCAGCAGTAAGCAGTTTCATACGATTTCACTTGTGAAAAAAAGTTCAAATCCCGAGTTCTTGCTCGAGCAAATGCAAACAGCGCCGATGGCCTGACATTAAGTATGGCTTCTTGCAACCAAATACATGTACGTCGTCGTCCTCCCTCGCGGCCTCCCTTCAACAAGCCCACGCGACATATGCTCCCCCTCATTCCAGGGTCAGACAGGTCTCACTCAGCTGTTCGCCTCGTGGCTCGGCTTCCTCTCTACATTCAGCAGCTGAAGGAATTGCTGTGCACTGGCTGACCTGCCATTTCTATCAATGCTGATGAAAATGCCACGGCTCAACTGCCCCCTCCCCCCCCCTCCCCATGTGATTACGAGTTCAGTACGAGTGCTTTACTACGGGCTACAATACCCGAGATGAGAACAATTTTGAACTAGACTGCTGTTTTCACATGGCGCATGCATTTTCCGGACATGTTTTCTAATTTCAGCGCGAGTATCCTCCCTTGAACGTCGGCCATTTTACATCAAAGTTTCCGCCCGTTTCCGCCCTGCATGTCACTATCGAGACAGAGGGAGGGCCCACCATGCTAGTCTTCATCAAACCCAACATGACGGCCGTCTTCTTCATCGTCCTCGTCGTACAAGACGTATGGTACAAATCGAAAGTCCAGAAAACTTCGCTTCCCACCATCCATCTCGACCATGAACTGCAAGCTCAACACCCCCTGATCATCTCCCCGGAGACTAATCTTGTTTGCGATGCGCATGGCCTCTGTAGAGTTCTTGACAAAGTCGAACTTGTAAGTCTGCGACCAGCGGTCGGCAATTGTGAACGTCTCTAGTAGATCTCTGCCTCTAGCGAAATCAACTGCAGAACTTCCTAGATCACCTGTGCCGGCCAATGATAAGAAGGGGGGCGTTTTGGTCGCGATGATGGTGAGCTTGTCCGGCGCGGTTGGGGAGATCTCGGCCAGAGCGTCGAGCAACGACCGCGACGGCATGATGATCTTGAACGACAGCTCCTCTCTGTTGAATGGGATATCTTCAGGCAGCTCCGGGACATAGGTTGTGAGGCCGGCCGTTGTTTTCACCCCGGACTCTTCAATGGTAATCTTGAAAGGGTCACCTTGCTCGTTATACAGAAGTGTGCAGGTCCCAGATATTCCCAACGTCTGATTGCTGAACGCATCTGCCCGGTAGTTTCTCAAGTTGCTTCGATACGGATCCTGCTCGGCCTTTTGGGCCTTGGCAGCTACATCCACGGCGCCAAAAATCTGAAGAACCTCCAAAAGCGAGGCCAATGAAATTTGAAAATTCGGTAGTTCAGAGGCTTCGCCTTCATCAGCCGGCGGTAATTTGAGGCTGTACGACGAGAAAAGTGCCTTGTCAAGGAATGCAACTCCTGTTACGCGAGTTAGCCATGCCGAGCTCGATCCGGTCTCAATACATAGTTCACGAACCTTGCATGACCCTGGAGTGATCAGCCGCAAATCTGATGCCTTCTTCCGTTATCTGAACATGGACTCGCGGTGCAAAATTAATACACCGTAGGAGCTGAAACAGCGGTCTCGTAGACGTGGCTACGGCTCGAAAAATTGGGGGGTTATCAGGCGCCATTTTTTTCCCCCCTTGTGACAAAAGGGTGGGTGCTGTTTGTATGGGTTTGTTGCGGCAAAAATAGTTCAAATGCAAGAAACTCTTTTTTTCTTCTCTTTAGAATAGAACTCAAAACAGTAATATCAGACAACAGTCGCTCCACTGGGCTTTTTCTTCTTCTTCTTCTTCTGCGTACTCCCAACTAATATACATACACTGTAAATGCTGGTTCACGGACCAGCTGGTTTGGTTAAAAAAGAGGTCGGGGGTATCTCAAACGTAGACGCCGACCGCGCAGAACATGTAAACGGTGCCAAAACTGCAACTCTGAGTTAGCCTCGTGGTAATGTTGTCGACTCGAAAACGACGGCATCGACATACGCAAAAGCCAGGGACGCGGGAATGCCGAGCGTAGTGAGGTTCACCAGGGATCGATCTAACAATGGGTTAGCAAGCATCGAATGGTTGAACCTTGCATGCGAGAATAGACTCACTCAGCGCAAGTAAACCGGTTATGGATATTCCCAGGAGCATCAACAGAAATGCAACGAGGAACTGACTGTTCTTGCCGACGGTGGGGAGGAATGGACTGCCTGCAGCAGCTTGCCAAACCTCATGCAGCGAGGAATCCATGTGCCGGGTAGTATATATCAAAGTACAGGGCCCAGAAGTGCGAGAGATACGCTGAGTCGAATGGGCTCGCAGGCTGATGTCGGCGCAATGGCAGCGAGAGATGGACTGTGGTTTAAAGTAAGGTCGTGATGATTGGTGAAATTCACGAGCTGTTCCTGACCCGCTGGCCTATGTAGAGACATGGTGGCCAGAAGCACGAACCGAACGGGCTTAGCGGGAAGGGAGTCCCCCTGGAAGCTTCCCCGGCCCGCTAACGTAAGCCGTGCACGGGCCACTCCACGCAGCTCCGTACATGTAGTCCGTACATGTAGTCCGTACATGTAGTCCGTACATGCAGTCCGTACATGCAGTCCGTACTCCGTACATGTACAGCCATCTTTTTGGAACGGTCGCTTTCGCCCAGGCTGCTTGCCAACCGACCAACTGTCGCATCAACCTTATTGCATCATCATATCTCTTGTCCGGAGAATCGCGATGATGGGGGACGTCATCAAAGAGGAAAACGGTGAGCATCGGCTCCAAAACGCATGATTTTTTTTTTTAGTCACCAAGCGTCCGGCTTTTGTCGAGACTAACAGCGTCATAAGGCGCGAAGCGCAAGGCTTCGGAGGATCCGACCTCGCCCTCGGTGCCCAAGCGATTTAAGCACGATGAAGAAACCGAGCCAGTCGAGGAGAAAAGACCAGCGGCCATGAAGCCAATCCCATTTCCCGAGAAGGTATGTACATTCTTGTCAAGCCTGGATCATGTGCAAACTGCAAGGCTAAACAAGAACTACCCCGCAGCCTGCTGTCATTGAAGAGCGCAATGGCGAGATCGAGTTCCGAGTAGTCAATAATGACAACGAACGCGAGTCCCTCATCATTCTGACCGGTTTAAAATGCATCTTCCAAAAGCAACTTCCCAAGATGCCTAAAGACTACATTGCGCGACTAGTCTACGACCGAACCCACCTGTCGATCGCGATTGTCAAGAAGCCGTTGGAGGTCGTCGGCGGCATCACGTATCGTCCATTCAAGGGTCGGCAGTTTGCCGAGATTGTGTTTTGCGCCATCAGCTCGGATCAACAAGTCAAGGGATACGGTGCGCACCTCATGTCCCATTTAAAGGACTATGTCAAAGCCACCAGCGACGTAATGCACTTCTTGACCTACGCCGACAACTACGCCATAGGCTACTTCAAGAAACAGGGCTTTACCAAGGAAATCACGCTCGACAGGAGAGTATGGATGGGATATATCAAGGACTACGAAGGCGGCACAATCATGCAATGTTCCATGCTCCCGCGGATACGATACCTGGAAATGGGCCGCATGCTCCTCAAGCAGAAGGAATGCGTGCAGGCCAAGATCCGCGCCTACTCCAAGTCACACACGGTTCACGCTCCACCCAAGGAGTGGAAGAGCGGAATCAAGGAAATCAATCCCTTAGATATCCCTGCCATTCGCGCATCCGGCTGGTCCCCCGACATGGACGAGCTCGCCCGCCAGCCCCGTCACGGGCCCAACTACAACCAGCTGCTCCATCTGCTCAACGACCTCCAAAACCACCAGTCCGCATGGCCGTTCCTCGTGCCCGTCAACCGCGATGACGTCGCCGACTACTACGAAGTCATCAAGGAGCCCATGGACCTCAGCACCATGGAGAGCAAACTCGAGGCAGACCAGTACGCCACGCCCGAAGACTTCACCCGAGACGCCAAGCTCGTCTTCGACAACTGCCGCAAGTACAACAACGAGAACACGCCCTACGCCAAGTCTGCCAATAAGCTCGAGAAATTCATGTGGCAGCAGATCAAGGTAATTCCAGAGTGGTCGCATCTCGAGCCGGAGAAATAGTGTTTGCCTCCGACTTCGACACGCAAGATCCGTCTCGTTTCTTCGTGGAGAGGACATGCTCGCAAGCTGTCGTCTGGGTGATGGTGATGATGAGCCTTGTTCAACCTACTCTTCTTTTCTTCCCCTGTCATTCATACTCTGCTACCATGTGAAGATTTTTCTCTTGTTCCTAGCGTGGCGTTCTCGTGGGGATCGTGCAACAGTACGGGATGGGATTGTTCCGAAGCGAAGGAATCGGAATGGTGTCATGTAGGCCCTTGAATTACTAGTCACGAATTGGAAACACGTCTTTTGTAACGCGTAGCACATGGTTGCATTTTCTATCCAAGAACGCAACAGGGCCGCGCGCACTAAATAACCCTGTTATCCGAATTCAATATCGGATTCCATCATTCTTCGCAACGTTGCGTTATGAACTGTGAGCATGCCACGGCCACAGCCACACCAGACATCAGATACACGGTCCACGAGTCGTCACTTTTGCAAAGCTCAAACGTGCAAACAACCACGGTCATTCTTTGTATTCTTATTCCTAATGATACATGCAGAGGATGTCAAACGCCACAAGTCTCGACGCGCGTGCTTCGGTTCAAAACCCCCGTTGTCGAGCAAGCAATCAGAGTGGCTTCCCTTCACAAGACAGTTCAGCTCTGCTTGTTCTCATAAAAAGAGAAAAAGAAAAAGAAAAAAAGCGGTCGGTTGTGCAGGCAAACAAAAGAGAAAGAAAAGAGTGCGTTTTCTAGTATTAACACCTGCATATCGTCAAGACATGGCAGGCAGGCGTGAGGAGCAAATCTGTCAGCGATCAAACGTATAGGAAATAATGCCATATCTCGGATATCGCAAACAAGGATCCGGCTTGCCGAATTCCAGAAAATCGTGAAAATCATAATGTGTATATGCCCCTCTCCCCTCATTTTTTTTTTGTCAACCTCGTGTGCTCAGTCCCTTTGGCCCAGATCTTTGTCTTGCTGGGGCCAAGTTTTAATTTTTCTTCTTCATGCGAGCGCCTTGTGTGTCTATTTTCAAAATGCATCTTGTGCGCTCGGGAGGCGGATTGTAGGACGAGCCACCCGTGGCAAAGCCGATGTCGTAGTTGAGTCGGGGCCAGTGAGCGTTCTTCGTGGTTCGTTGCGGGTATCTGGGCTCTCGGCTTCCAGCGTTCGAAGGAGCATCGGGTGCAGAACCTCGGGGATCTCTGACCATTGACCAGATCTGGCTGCGCTGAGCATGCCCGGGGGGATGAGCGCGGCTGGGATCGAGGTTGTGCTGGATGCGCGGCGAAACATCTGCTCAGTCATTTGTTCGGTAAGCAGAGTCAGTTCTCCAGAGTCGATGGCGTTCTTCAACCATTGCTCCCATTCTTCGTCAAGTACCACTGATGTATCCCCAGCCTCACGTAGGGTAGCCCGATCACGAAGACGCTCGTTCAAATCAACACCGACGCTTTCGAATTCGTCGTCACTCTCTGCTTGATTGGATTCTCCTTCTTCATCCCTCACGAGGCGTTCTCCTAGGTTCCGCAGACTGCGAATCAGAGATTGCTCTCGCTCTTGTTCTGTCTGTAGGCTAATGCGCGGTGTCCGAGGGACGTGAGGCTCGGTTGGCGGGACCCAGTCGGACACCTCGTCTGCCGTCGTGTCCTTGATGGTGACCCCTTGCTCTTTTTCGAATTTTTCCTTGGCCCATTTCGTGCCCTCCCATTTGGTCAGGCTGCAGATTTCGGCCTTGGTCAGGGCAAGGGCGTTGAAGGCACGGAAGAGACGTCGATGCCATGGCCATCTGGAGAGGCGAATCCGGTGCGTTCGGTGGGAGTAGTCAAGACCGGGGTACTTGGCCTCCTGGGTATCGAGATGACCGTAAAAGGCGTGTGTCTCCTGGCGTACCTCGGGGATGAGATTGCGCTGGAGAAAGGTCTGGAAGTTTTGCGGATCATTTGCCTTGGGTTTGGCGTAGAGCTGGTCGTAGACGACATCTTCCACAAGGCGACCCTTCATTTTGTTTTTGACGATCGATCGATGCGTTACTTTTCTTTGCTGGATAATTCCTGATATGCGACAGGCGCAGAGGAAAGTCGTCGAATCGTTCTGGCGTCGCCCCAAGTCGACTATGCGTTGACGATGTGACCAGAGGCAGTTGGCGACAAAGGGGGCCAAGGCGAAGGGCGAAGTGAAGAGGGCCAACCGTTGGGCAATGTGTGTCCGAGCTTTCGATGTCTGCCGATGTCTGCCGATGTCTGCCTGGCAGTCGTTAACGTGGGCGAGCGGGCACAAAGTGCAGCAAGTCGTCTGCGCGGAGGAAGCAGGCGATGTGTCGAGGGGGATACCCACAAGAAGCGTTGGAGCATTCCAAGATATGTATTACCGAGTAGACGCAGTTGGAAGTGAATTGTCGCGTCGGCGGCCGGTGAGGCTGGTGAGGCTAGTGAGGCTGGTGAGGCTCGTCTCAAAACGGAGGGAGGCCGATTGCTAATGGCTGGGTCAGGCGCAGGCGGGTCCAGTCCGGTGCATGGCAGTTTGACCTGCCGAAGTAACTTTTTAAAGATGCCTGCCTGCCTGCCTGCCTGCCTGCCTGCCTGCCTGCCTGCCCGAAAGCAGACACGCCGGTCCGCACCGTGGCAAGACACAAGGCCATCAAATGCTGCAATGCTTCCCTCCATTCCATCTCGTAGTCTGCATCTGCCACTTCGTCCAACTTGCGGATAGACGGATCACAATGCTGGAAGAGGCATTCTCCTTTTTTTTTTTTTTTTAAAAAAAAAAGGATTTACAGGGGGGAGATTGTGGCGAAAAGTCCATCGATGGTTTTAATCTTGTTTGCATTATCTTATGCTTCTCACTTATGTTAATCTGTTTCCTCTTATTTATCGGGGAGGAAATTGGTAATGAGATATGTATGCATCCCTACATATGTACCTACACCCTGACTCCCGTGTAAAAAGAGGACACCATTGTTGCTTCATAACAAGGTTTGTTGTGCATAATAGCAGAGCGAGGAGGTTGGCGGATAAATGGCCCTTGGCCCCTTCCTTTTCTTCACTCCATCTACAAAGCATACATGGTCGTAAACATCCTTCATAAACATCTCAAGTATTCTTGTCACTAGCATAAATCAATCCTTTGTTCTTCCGAAATAATCAAATCATGACGTCGTTCAAGCGGTGACTTGACAAGCCAGAATCTCGTGTGGCTGCCTCGTTGGTCTCCCCACCCCTGACGTCGACTGGGCTGCGGTTAGCTATAAGCCGCTTCGGGATGCATCTGTCGGCTTGCCATGGCAGCAGCAGGGCTCGTCAAGTCGTTCTCTTGTGAAGGTCGTCTTCCCCATTTCCTCCTTTCATCTCTCAATCGTTCTCGGTCTCGATCTCGGTCTCGGTCGCGATCGCGAGGATCCCATTCAGGATCCCATTTAGGTGGGTTTCGCTGTCTGTAGATGTCGGCGTGACTGCTGGTTCTCCTTTGCGTATCTGGCCGCCTCAGATGGCTTTTTTCTCGTTTCAGTTCGGGCTCTCTTTCGTCGTCCCAGTCATCCCGGCCTCTACTCCTGTAGTAACGCTCCCTCTCTCGTTCTCTCTCCCTTTCCTTGTCTCTCTCGCGCTCTTCCCGGAGCCGGCGCCTTCTCCGTGCGTCACCTTCCGAGGTTACGGGGTCCTCAGAGCCTTCCGTCTCGATATCCGAATAACTTCGATTGAGCCGTGACGGGCGAACTTGTTCACGGCTTCTTCGTGATCGGACAGCCCCAGTGCCAGAGTTCTGTCTTGAACCCGGCCGAGGACGCTCGGACGTCAAACCATTCGGTAAGATGCTGCTTACAGTTTCTGACAACTTATCACGAAGGGAGCCCAATGGACTGGGCCCGTTGCGCCTCTTGGTATCGTCTACTCGGGCGTCTACACGAGGGGGCCGTGTGCTGCTCGAGCCATTCGACGGACCTTGCGCTTGCGAATTGCCTGAATTGCGGACAACTCTTCGTATGGACGGTGGAGGCGGCGAGTTGGGATGTCGGCGACGCTTCTCGCGGTGATCCTGTACAGGCTCTTCAGACGACGATGCCGATGATTGTTGTCGGGGGTGGCTGTGTCGGCGAGCTTGGCTTGTTCTCTTCACGTTGGGGTTCAGGTAGGTCGGAGAATATCCCCGCGGCGGCGTGTGGTCCGCATCCGGGGGGGGGGTCGCATAATCAGAAAAGCTTTTTCGTCTCCCTCGATCATCCGCGGACATATCCCGGCGATGACCATCAGGGGATCGCTCAGCTTTGCGTTGGCTGGCATATCGTCGGGGAATGTGAGAATATCTCGACGCTCCAAAGTATTCTGCCCCGGCATGCCTTGGGTTTGGCGAAGACGTGGGTGAGAGGGGCTCTCGAAAATGGACGTACGTAAATCTCGACTCGGGTTGCTCATTCGACGGAGAGGGTTTTGGCCCTGCCCCTTCCTCGTGGGAGGAGGATGCTGCTGCCGTCCACAACTTGGTTGCACAGGTCTTGTGCCAACGATCAACCTCTTTGTCCGCTTGCGAGGGGAAACAAAGGGCAGGGAGATCGGTGGGAAAGTCTTCACCAGTTTCCGGGTGTTTCAAGTTCCAATTCTTCGCGGCATACTGCAAGAACGGGACATGCTCCTCTGGTCCTAGCAAAACCTCGAGCGACTCCCATCTCGAGAAACCACGAAAGGTGAGGGCCGGTATTGATGGTGCCTCAAAGTCGTTGCCCGTCGGTTGAAGCGAATGCTGACATCCGGTCACTTGCCAAATATACGAAATGGAGGAATGTGGCATGTCTACGAACAGAGCTGCAACGGTGACGGGTTTAGTTAGCACCAAGTATCTGAGAGTGCTCTGCTCCGGCCAGTTCTCGAATTACACACAATCATAGTTGCCACCAACTGCTTCGTAAAAAGCAGCCAGTTTTTTTGGTGTCAGGTGTGTGTCGGACTTGTCCCCGATGTCCAGCATCTACAGGAGTCAAAGGGTTAGGTTTCATGGCCAACGTTTGTGCGACCAAAGATGGACCCTCGCAGCAAGACTGGACACACTGCGTGCGCTGCAAAAACGGGCAATTCTTACCACATGTCGGGCGATAGCCCTGAGGAGCGCGTCGAACTGTTTAGTAGGACCTTTGTCTTTCTCGAACATATAAGCATATTGAACCGCCGAGCCGGAGCCGGAGCCGGGCGTCGTATCAGAGTGAGGTGGTGACGACGACATGGAGCGGTGAGAGTACCAGAACGGCCTTGTATGCGTCGTACGGGATATAAAATGATCGACTTTGCAAGGTGTGATGCTCGCTAGAAGTCGACAGTGCAGGAGGTATTGATGACGACGGCGGCTAGCAGCATCAAGTCGTCACAGTGCCAGCGTTGCTGCGTGAAGGTAGCCTTGGCCGGAGGACGAAAGTCTGGGGAAGTTCGGGTGGGATCGTTGGTGGGGCTAGCCGCAAGACGGACATCAGCGGGCGGGCCGGCCGGCGCCTGCCAAACAGTCCTCCTGCCTCCTGCCTCCTGCCTCCTGCCTCCTGCATCCTACCTCCCTGCCTCCTTCCCGTCGTCATCCGCCTTGGCTCCTGATGGGCTGACACGTGCATCCATCCTGGTCCATCCTGGTCTATCCTGGTCTATCCCATTGTCCATTCGCAATCCACATCGGTTAGTGCGGACCTGTGCTGGACTTTGGCCTTTTTGTCTAATAGTCCGAGTCGATAACACAACCAGGTGATGATGCTTCCGAGGCACGGGATTTGGATATCTTGACATCTTGACCCCTGTTGCGGGTGCGGGTCGACTATGCTCTAGGGTAGCCACCGCGTCAAAAGTCCATCTGACGTCGCAAACTTTCAAAAAAAAACGTCTGGGATGCTCATGTGGCCCGAGGGTTTGACACGAGGGTTTGACACGTTTGACACGAGGATTTGACACGTTTTCTTCTTCAACACTGTGGGTCGCGCCAACGTCATTCATTCACTAGTAAAACTATCCAATACTCTATTTTGCCGCGATTGTACGTCCGTATAATCCGTACTTACTTTTGATTCATCTTGACCAGGGTCTCTCTCCGTTTCCGGCACTGTCAGTTGTTCTTCTTACCCCTGTTGCCCTGCCTATCTGCGCGCCTCGGCAACTTCAAAGCTTCACACACCATGGACGCCCTACGATCCGCTGTTCAGCCCATCACGCACAACCTCCCTGCGCCGATTCGCGACCTCGGCGTCTCCATCATTGGCGAGAAATGCTACAAAGCGCTGCTGCTCGACGTCGACACGGAGGATACCGAATGCATCAAATACGCCGTCAGCAAAGGTCTTGGAATCGGCATCATCGCCGCCTCGTCCATCGTCAAGGTGCCACAAATCCTGAAGCTCGTCAACTCCAAGTCCGCCGAGGGTGTTTCTTTCCTCTCGTACCTCCTCGAAACGAGCGCATACCTCATCACGCTGGCATATAACGTGCGCAACGGCTTCCCCTTTAGCACCTTTGGCGAGACGGCTTTGATTCTGGGCCAGAATGTCATCATCTCCGTTCTGGTCCTGAACTATAGCGGTAGAGCTGGCACGGCTGCTGTGCTCATCGCCGCGCTGGCTGGTAGTCTTGCTGCCCTGTTCGCCGAGAATGTCTTGGACAGGAAAGCCCTGAGCTACCTCCAGGCCGGTGCCGGTCTTCTTGGGGTCGCCAGCAAGCTTCCTCAGATCGTGGCCATCTACCAGCAGGGCGGAACTGGCCAGCTTAGTGCATTTGCGGTACGAAAATACGTCCCCCCCCCCCCCCTTCTCGTTGCGAATCGTGGAATCGAACATTTGTGCTGATTTCGTCAAAGGTCTTCAACTACCTCGCGGGCTCTCTCTCCCGTATCTTCACCACGCTGCAGGAGGTTGATGACAAGTTGATCCTGTACGGCTTCATTTCAGGCTTCCTCCTGAACGCCATTCTTGCGCTGCAGATGATGTACTACTGGAACGCCCCGTCGCCAAAGGCCCAAGGTAAGCGCAAGATCACGGCCGCGCCGACCGAGGCCAAGTCTGGAACTCCCAAAAAGGGACCTACCACCCGTCGCCGCGGTTGAAAAAAAAAAAGTCTGTTCAGAAGCAACTCTGCCTCGTTTCTGGCGCGCCACGTTCAACGCACGCACCGCTCCTTTAATTTAGTACGACATTTGTAATGTGAGAAGAGTCCTCGTGGTTGGTTGAGGCACATCCAAAATGGAAACGAAGCCCAAGCGACGTGCACTACCAGCCCGTATATGCCACATCAATTTGGGCCATTGTCCACGATGCCATGCTTGATTTTCATGAATTATGCACATTACAATAATAAAAAAGTGTCAAACCCCCAATTCATCATGTTGTCATTCATCCTGAATCCTCTGAATCCGACGGGCCGCGCCGCCTGTCGCCTACCGATACCAGAAACGCCGTAGCAAGACCCTTGCCATTCGTGGTAAATGTATCGAAATACCACCCAAAGCGCCAAAACGACCCGACATCCGCCACACCATGTAGTCTATTTAGCAGGTGAACATGGCAGCGTCGGTCCAGCCCACGCCCACGCCCACGCCCACGCCCCCGACCCAGACTTTCCTCCCCGCGCATTGCAAGCACCTCTTCTCATCACCAAGGTTGCTCACCGAGCAACTGAAACAAACATGTTTTCCGCAAGCACCGCACGCCGAATTCATCGCGAAGTCGCCGTCCACGTCCATGCCGTGGCCCAGCCTCGCACCGCAGTCTTCGCAAGCACAGGGCGCCGGGGTCGAGGACCGTCGGAGATGTATCTGCGGCGCGACCGGTGCCGCGGAGTTGATGCTCCAGAACCGGTGAAGGGACTGCTGCTGCTGCTGCTGCTGCTTGCTCGACTGGGACTGGGCTGCGACGACAGCCCGGAGATCTGGCTGCCGAGGTGCGCCCCGGACGTGTCGCGCGGACTGCTGCTGGGCAGAGTACAACAGATTCAATGTATGTTCTGCGGATGGATTCGTGAGAATTTCTTGCTCTCGGGGCCAGCCAAGGCACGATTTGGGGGGGGGGGCAGCAAAAAACGGCATCTACGTACGGTGGACTCGCTCTTCAGAGGGCCGGCTGTCGCGATGCCGCTTGAATGTGCGGCTGTGCAGGTGTGCGGCAGGCATGTTGAGGGCCTGGGGATTCACGTCCGACAGGCCGTTGTTGGTCGGCGGCGAGCTGAAGACCGAGGACGAGGACGAGGACGAGGAAGGTGAGGAGCAGAGCTCGGGGTCGGAACGCTTGCGCTTGAGGGTCATTGTGGGAGAGCGAGCGGGTGAGTGAGAGTACGGGATGAAGATGTCGTGGGTGTGCGCGACTGTGGTGTTCTGGAGGGATGGGATGGATGATGTTTCTCGGGAATTATCGAGGCCCCCTCTCGTTGATTGACCGAATAGCAATGGATGAAATTAGCATTGGGTGTTTTGTAGAAGTCTGGATTTCGAAGGGGGGGGGTGGACGGGGCGACGCGACGCGACGGATCCCGGATCCCGGATCCCGGATCCCGCTGATGGGGTTCGCGTCGGCGCGTAAATGGGCGGCGGGTCGGGCAGAGATCTGCAGGCCGACAACAGCCTAGACAAACTCTGAAATTGCACTTGGTCGGCGAACTGTAGCAAGAATTTCGAGGGCAGTTGTCAGAGACTGTCTATCATCCTCGTCACCACCACACAAACTGATTGATCGACGAGTCTGCCGTACAACAACGTGAAATATACACGACTCGAAATGCGCTGCACCAACGTTTCAACCGAAAAAAAAAATAGCATTGCAAGGACATGGCCGTGTTTGGAACGAGAGCGCTTTTTGTATTCGCCAGTCTATTGCTATGCAGAAAACAGCAGAGTATGCTCCTCCGCCCATAACTCCCCATCTTCATGAGCCATCCATCCATGCATGCGATTATTACCAGTGTCCCCGTCTCTTTGCCGCGTTGTCCTCCTTGTCTCAGACATGGAGTGGTGAATGAAAACCCCCCAACGCCTTCGAGGCGGTGAACGTATGTGATTTTAGAAAACAATGCCGCGAAGGTGCTTCCAGCCTTGTTGCTCTGGCTTGTTTCGCTCCTGTCCGTCCCGGTACGCCTTCCGTTCACCTGCCCCCTTCATGTACCCAAGCACAAAAGAAATGTGGGAAGACCGAGGTTGGACGACAAGGTCATATGTTGGAAATAAAGGTACAGACCGCCACGTCAACCCAGCAACTTTTTCCAAGTCATGCCGAAGAGGACGCGTCGGGGAATTGAATCATGTTTAAATTTAGGGGAATGGGCAACGCCAGTTCGTTCACATATGTGAGGGGGTGCGATGATACGTCTGTATGTGTGCAGTCGACTGCGAATTCGACGAATGACTGCTAGAAAGTTGACGTTAGAGAAGAGGATGATGAGCTGTCGAAACTCAAGGACAATGATACGCTTCGTCATAGAGATTCAATTCGATGGTCAACGTTCGTGTAGACATAAGGTTGTCATTGTAAGGATTCGTCAAGATATCACCATGACTGATATTGAGTCATGACGGCTTTAGGCCGAGTGTCATGAAGAAGTCCGCTCCCGGGATTGACGGTGCAAATGTGATTTTCGTGTCGCTGCAGGACACGCTCTCACATCAGGTAACCTTTACTGCTGATGATGATGATGGTGATGATGGTCGCGTGGTGGAAATTGTTGATTGCGAGCCTGTTGTTGAGCCATCAACCAAGCAGCAGAGCCCGCCTGTTGAGTGAGCTGTTCGGCGGGGACTTTGACGTCTTGGCCATGGCTGGGCACCATGCGTCCGCTGCTGGAAGAGCTGGAGGCGCCCGGTACTATGTCTGTGACAGCCTGGGCTATCGATGCAACGACGTAGCCTCGAAGTTCTTCATCCTCGCGCTGGTCTTCTTTTTCGAGACGAAACCGCTCGTCCTTGCCCAGGTTGCCTCGTCGCATGTTCTTGATCTCTTGCATGATGTAGAGCATGACTTCTTCGGGGCATCGGTTGCGTTCGGCGGCGGCCTTGTTCGTTCGCACATATCGACGTGTAACATCGGTAGCACCGTCAATAGAGAACGCTACACAATATGACATCTTCTTGCCCCAACCTTCGGTGTACAGGCGAGGGCTGTCCCAGGCTTCCTCACAAGCGTCGACGTGGACCCATCGTCGCTGGTGTTCGGAGTAGACCTCTGTCCAGACATGGTCTTCGGCGTTCCACACCCATCTGACCCGGCCACCGACAGCACGGCACAACATGCTGAAACAGTTTGCCCACTCGCCGACACGGCCTCTTCGGGTCTGAAGCAGGCGCCAGACGTCGCCGTACCGGGGGAATCGCTCGTAAGCACCGCAGTTCTGCGCAGAGCATCGGTACAACTCCACACGCAGAGCACCGCAAGCGCTCTCCTCGGGTGTTGGCGCCGTCATACCTTGTGCGATGGTCGGTGACAGGCAGACTGGGCAGGGAGGATTGTTGACCCATGTGAAGAATAAACGTTTGAACCATCTATACAGGACCAGTTAGTTAGTTCTATGTTGGCCCCAGCTGGGAAGATGACGGAGCCATGACATACCGAAGAAGAGCTCGGATGACACAATCTTGATATCCCCACTCAGCGCGACGACCATCACCCATACTCTCTGCTTCTGCTTGCAGTACTTGACTTTCTTCTTCGGCCTCGCCATAAATGCGATCGAGAGGAATGGTTTGTAGGGCCTCGTCTAGCAAACCTGGGTTCTCATATTTTGTGGGCGTCAACGACAAGCTGATCATCAGATTTCGGAACTTCTGTGAGTCGCGATCGCCAGCAGTTGGCGCGGTAGGGATCTTGGGGAGGTGTCGAATGCATGAATACGATGGAGGTGTTGACGGGGCTTCTCTGCCAAGGGCAGTCGCTGGTCTGTTGCTCGTAAAGGAAGTCGGAGCGGCAAGGTTGGCGCTCGATGCTCGCTCCGTCACAGTCGGAGAGTGGTGGCTAGGGGAGTGGCTTCGAGTGCATGAGCGCAGGTCGTTCATGCGCTTATCCCTCAGTAATCCCTCGAACTTGAGGCGAAGGTCGCGGGCCCATTCCTCGCCATACTGGGCATCGGAGGTCGAGTCGCGGGGGCCTCTGAAGGGGGTGCCTCGGTCCTCCATGGTGAAGTGATGAAGTCAAGGTGTCGGTATCGTCCCTTGGTCGAGTCGTCGTTGGTCGAGTCGTCGTTGGTCGAGTCGTCGTTGGTCGAGGCGCCAATCTGGCCCAGAGCCGGGTTGAGTGAAACGTTTCTCGTGACCAGTGCAACAACAAGGGAAGTCGAGACGATATATGCCCAAGAAAGAGAAAGACTGCGTGTTGAGTTGAGGTTGTTTGTGGTATGGTGACTTGGGGCCAAGGCTCACTAGGCAAGACGTGGCCGTGGTCGCTGTCGTCAGCTGGATGGATTCGTATGCTTCGCTTCGCGAGTCGCCACTTGGTAACGAAACAAACCACCTAGACATAGACAGCCCGCAGACGCTACAAACCTAGGAGGTGGTGCCCCGATTAGACCTTGCCAATGCAATGAAGAGAGCAACAACAAGATGAGACGTAATGATCTGGAAGCCCGTCCTGTGATGGCACGCTGATGGCAAAGTCGGTCCGGGTCCCAGAGGCAGAAGGATGAGATGAGAGGGAGAGCAGATGGCGACGCACGTACGCAACACCAACAATTGGCGAGCAACACCACGCACGCAACACCGCGCACGCAACACCACGCAGCCAAAACGGACGCTAGCAAAGACTCCAGATCAGCAGACCGGGGGTGGCCAAGGCAAGGTGGACGACAGGTGGGCACACCGTGGCGCTGCTGAACGGGAGCGCTTGAAATGTGAGTTTGCGTCGTCCGTCCCTCTTTTTGGAGGCGGTTTATTACGCGTCAGCCTGCCCCTTCTGGCCAATCATACGTCACGAGTCTCAGACGTGCACGGAATAGCATTTGGTGGCTCAAGTATCGAGTACCGGTACCTTCAAATGTCTTCTTCGCAGGGAGCCCTTTTCGGGGGCACGTAACAAACCTCTGGCCTTGTCCCTCCGTTTACAACCAATTTTCTTCTGTCAGCCTACCTAACTTAAAAGTAGAAGCAGGTACGTAGCATCGCAGTCACACGGGTGGTTCTATAGAAATTTCAGAGAGAACGATGACTGGTGATGAAGAAGTCGCCAATTAGATGCGCAAGCGTCACGCTGTCTTGGCTTTTGACTCGTCGGCCGACGGGCAAATGAGTACCGGTACCTGAGGGTGGGGAGGCTCACAATCCTCCACCCACCCGACAGGGGTCCAAGGAGGCGATGACGAGGCCCCGAAAGACAATGCATGAGATGGATTCGTTGGAAGCATCCAATTCAAACAGGCTTCGGCCAACTTCCTCCAGGCGAATTTGGGCTACGTACTTGAAGAGGTGAAGATGCTTAGATTACCCCTTCTTTGAAGTTGTCTAGGTGTTTTGGTGAGCAAAATTGCAGTTTTTGCCTGCTCCGGAATTCACAAGCCAAATAAATCATTTGGTCCGACTCTGACATTGGGTGATGCCGGCCGTCAGGTCATCATCATCAGCCCTGCCTGGTGCGTGTGGCGCATGCATCAGAGAAGGCTGGTTTTGTCAAAGCCATCCTGTGGCTAATAACGGCCACCAACACCGAGGACAAATAAGGAAGGACACACGTGACCTTCCCTAGAGGAGTTGTCTTCACTTCCCCAACGCTATTGAGGTGCCTCTAACATCTCTCACATTCATGAGCTCCAGACTTTCGATTGGTTTTGCTCTCCGCCTCCGATGTGAGTCAAAATCGATGGTGGGACGCGCGTCAGCTTTTCCCGATGGTCCCCTTTTCACGAACAAGCTGGCTTCGACGCTCAAGTGTACGGAATCCCCACGTGGGCGAACGTTCCACTCCACGTTTAAACATGAACGGCTTCCAAATTGTCCTGCAGTCTTGCACAACTGCCCTCAAACCATAGGGTGTCCATCCATTAACAGAAACGAAGACATTTCTCTCTACTGATGTCAACATTTAGAATCTTTTGTACGCCGAGTGGTCTCCCCACGGGCTTTCTTTCGCATACAGCCCATGGACCAAAAATCGGGCTGGATCGGGCTGTGCGTGATTTTACACTAAAGACGCTTTGAACAGATGTTTAGCTACGTCCGCTGACTACTTTGTTCTTGTCAATAGCGCGGCACCATTCAATACTTTGAAAAAGCTCATGCTACTGACGTGTTCTCGGAGGAGTTTGTTAAATAGACCCAACCAACGGAACATGCCACAGTTGGGGTGTAGCGGTATTCACAACTCCAAGTAGTATCTCTTTGGATCCAGAATGCTTTTTAATGCAGATCTACGCCAAACCTCTATTTGGTAATCCACAGATGTTCGAGCTGGACCCCCCCACACATATGTACCCAAGGGCGTCATCATCATCATACACCCATTGCCAATTGCCGAAACCCCCGTTCATAGATGGCCGTGGATATGGATGTCCACCTTCATGAACCAATATGCATGAAGCTAGAGTGGAGGTGTGATGAGACAGCTTACTCTCCAATGCATGGATACGACCCCCTCTCTCTGTCTGCTACCCAATAGCTCAATAGCTCAATTTTCATCTTCACAGGTGGCACTTTATCAGCCTTCACCTCTCCCATTCCTCTCCGCCAAAAAAACTTTCTGCCATGTCCACCTCCCAGGTTGGCCGTTCAACGACGGCAACTTCTAAATCTTTGCTTGTAGTGGCGAGAGGAACGATGCCGAGAATAGGGCGGTACTTGTATGTAATCCACCACTTCTTTGGTCCGTCCGTGGCCGACTCTATAGTCTGAACGATGGTGTCATTGCCATTTGTTAAGGAGAGCTGCTTAGACAGCCCATCAACTGCGTCTGGCATATCTTCGTCACTTTCGCTTTCATCGGCCTGTGGCCTCTCGACTATGTCAATGTGCTCGCACTCGTCGTTGGCACCATGCTTTCTAATTTGATGAGGAGCAAGGATGCCTCGTTCCGTCCTGCCTCCTGCACCAGTGCTGGGTCCCACTCTCTTACGCTTGATGCCGTGCGTGAGTCGTGTGTCACCGCCCTCGACATCTGATGACACAGGAAGATTTTGTCCCATATCAAGCATCAAGAGGAACGACACGCCGTACAACCACATGCGAGAGCCCTGCCACATAACTCCTTTGGGCAAGTCTAAGAGATCCTGCACTGGTCCCGGTAGGGCTTTGCGTGGATGCCGGCGGGACCACGGAGTAAGCGCACCATGACGGGGATGGAAGGCCAGAATGTTCCATGACGAGGTGACAGCAGCAAGAATATAATCATCAGAAGCATCTGCTTTGACAGACGATCCAGTTGCGGGTACATCGCCCGAGAAGGACAGTATAACTGGGGATGTCGGTAGTTTCGGCAATAGCTTTGCGTTGGGGTTGCGGACCCAGCGGTCTTGTGAATCAGCAGTCACGTTGTCTTCGCCTTCTGATGACGAAGAATCGCTGTTAGATGCATCATCGGCCGCGTCAGCTTCCATGCCTGCCTCTTGACTGCCGTTGTGCAGAGTCTGTTCTCGGCCGCGCGTGATCCAAGTATCGATATAGCCAGCTAGGTCAGCGACTGCTACCATGTTGGAGTCGGCGCTGAAAGCAATATGTGTGATGCTCCTGTCGTAGCTACCTAGACCGCCATTCAATATGTACCGCGGGATCTGACGTCGCAGCCGCGACAGTCTTTGAAGCTTGACTGACAGAGCAGGTAATTCGACAAGTTTGCTTTCAAGACTGGCCACTAGAACACGAGACCCTTCTTGAATGACGCACAGCCAGCGGCCATTAGGAGAAAGTTTGACGTGCGAAGCGCCCAGTTGTGAAAGCCTTGCAGGCAAGCTGATACTCGAGAGCTTCACATCTGAACCTTTGACAGGGTCCTGGTGCTGAAGCTGGAAGGCCTTGACGTCTGTACCTGTGGAAACAAACAGCAAGGTCCCCTCTTGGTTGATTGTAGCAGATGAAATATTAGAGTCTCCCTTTACTACAATTGTCTTGAGTAATTTTCGGTTTTGATTTAAATCGGCATCTTCACCGGCGGACTCGTGAAGATCGGCGGCTGATTTGCGCAATACCCAGACATGGATCTCTCTCTCCCACCAACTTACGATGAATCTCGCCTTGGAAGCGCTTGTGATTGGAGGCTGTTGTGGCAAGTTGCTCATCATTCTGTGATTTTCGCGGCCCATTTCTTTCAGAGGCACGATGTTTAAATTGGCATCGGGCCCTGTGATTCTGTTAGTGAGCCGTGTTGCAAGATGAGACGGTGAGTCGGTGGGCTTTTACCTCCAGAAACCACGACACTGATACGTCCCTGTTCAAAACTTGCCATTGTCTTGACATCGTGATCGTGGTAGCGCCGTCCCCAGACTTTGCCCCATCGCTGCCCAGAGCCAGCATTTTGTTTGTAAAGAATTGTTCGGCGATCCATGCCTCCACTCATGATGGCCAATCCATCGGCGCTTGTTGTTAGGCTGAGAACGTCTGACTTGTGACTTTGAATCCTCTGTGCCTGAGTATACGTCTTGCCGTCCCATATACATACTTGGCCTGTAGAATCGCCTGACACAATGTTGCCGTTGGGCAGACACTTGACACACCAGACAATGATATCCTTGGAGCCCCCGATGAGGTCAGAGCCCAGAGTCATTCGGCGGAGCATATGCCCGTTTTTGATGTCGTAGGCTCTAATAGTGCTGTCTGAACAGCCCACGATGACAACTTTGCGGGACTGGAAAGTCATGCTCACCATTTGAGCTTTCTTGGTGGGGGATTTGACAAGAACTCGCTGGAATCTCAGGTCGTCCTCTTCAAGAGAGTACATGACGAGTTCTCCATCGATTGTGCCAGCAATTAGTTTGTTGGGGTTCTGTCCTTCTTGGAGGCTGCTGGCTCCCGTAGGCTGTGGTTTGTCGCCTTGAGGTTGGGCAGCAATGCACCAGATATCGCCGTGCTGGCCGCTGGCATGACGCTTCGGTTTGCCCTTTTCGAGGTCCCATTCCGTGACAGTAGATGTATAACCAATGCTGAACAGCCGCGACTTTCCAATGACGGTGCGACCGTCGCCTAGATCCTGATCGGGCTCATTGACCCAAACCAAGCCATCCACACTCCGATCCTTACCACCTCGAATGACGAGTTCTTGAAGCCACGCCCCGCTGGATGGGTTCCATATTTCAATGTCGCCGTTCGCTCGACCGATGGCTAATCTCGCCACAGCACCATGTTTGGCTGATTTGGTCTTGGGACGCGAGAATGCAAGAGCATTAATCGCCGAGGGCTGGTAAGACACGAAGCGGCAGCGATGCACGTCCATTATGCTTGCCGAATTGGATGAGCACACCACGTTGTCGAATCCTTGAAGTTTGATGGGACGACTTATTGAGCATATAAATTGCCTATTCCCATCGTTGTAGAGATATGGGAACGCGGTGGTGAGCTGATCGTGCCGCTTGTTTCGAGATGTACCGGTTCCGCAGAGGACCGACCAAAAAAAAAAAAAAAAAAAAGGTCCGGCCTTACCAGTTTTTTTTTCTGCCGCCACCACGAGCCTGGTGCAGCGCGGATTGGCCGCCAGCAGCTCACCGCCCAGCTCGCTGCGGTACATACACCCCACTGTACATCTATACAGATTCCAGAACGTCATGCCCCTGCACCCCACCAATGTGACGAGTTCGTTGCCGTTGTAGCCGTCGTTTCTATGCCTGCTTTTCTTCTCCCGAGCGCTAATGCGATACATCCGAGCTTCCCCCCGTTCGACCGCTCTACATTGTTTCCCGCTGACCATCTGCGATGCTGATGGGCTGAGTTTCGGCAGCCAAACACGCCCCTACGAGACCCTTCAACTAGCCAATAGTTCTCGGGGTTCACTCAAGTACTCAAGTACGCACGGCGGCGAGAGATACAGTAGCTCACAATACACCGCTAGAATGGACTTTAACAGCTCGTCGCCTTTTCCAGAGGGCGTCATATCGTTCCTGGATACTGACTTGTACAAGCTGACAATGCAATGTGCCGTGTACAAATTCTTCAAACATGTTCCTGTCACCTACGCATTCACAAATCGTACACCTGAAAAGAAGCTGTCCAGGAACGCCTTCAAATGGCTAGACGAACAGATCCGAAGTGAGTCAGCCCCTCTTCTTGAGCTGTTGTCGTTAGTCTAAAAACTTGTCAATTAGAGCTTGGAAACATTTCCTTATCCGATGAGGAGTATAGTTTCTTGCAGACGCATTGCAAGTACTTGACAGACGACTATCTGAATTACCTCAAAGAATTTCAGCTTCGCCCGAGAGAGCAAGTTTCTATCACGTTCACAACAGATGGCGCGGATACCGGGGCCGACTCGGACGTGGGTCACATCGACATCAAGATTCAAGGAACCTGGTCGGATACAATCTTGTACGAGATTCCAGTTCTTGCCCTTACCTCTGAAGCATACTTCCGCTTCATGGACACAGATTGGAACTACGACGGACAGGAAGAGCTCGCTTTCGACAAGGGAATGCGACTTCTAGAGGCGGGCTGCATCACGTCCGAATTCGGCACACGGAGAAGACGAGACTACCATACGCAGGCTCTGGTTTTCCGCGGCCTAGTCAAGGCCTCCAAAGCCGCCGAGGAGAGAGGATATCGCGGAAAGTTGTCAGGGACATCAAACGTGCACTTGGCCATGCGATTTGGCATCACTCCGGTAGGCACGGTCGCTCACGAGTGGTTTATGGGAACAGCAGCCATTTACAATGACTACAAGAAGGCCACTGAGCAGGCCCTTCGTCATTGGGTCGGCTGCTTTGGCTCAAATTTGGCAGTCGCGCTTACCGACACATTTGGCACTCGTGAATTCCTCAAATCATTCAGTCTCCCGGTGCAGACTGTCGAAGGCGGTCTCTCTGCTGAGGCCTTCAAGAAGCCAGATGGAACAACGAAGACGTACGCTGAGCTATTCACAGGTGTTCGGCAAGATTCAGGAGATCCTGCGGAGTATACCAGAATGATGCGAAATTACTACGACGAACAAGGAATCAAGGAAAAGAAAACAATTGTGTTTTC
Source organism: Epichloe amarillans (assembly GCA_024072835.1). Classification (NCBI taxonomy): domain Eukaryota; kingdom Fungi; phylum Ascomycota; class Sordariomycetes; order Hypocreales; family Clavicipitaceae; genus Epichloe; species Epichloe amarillans. The sequence continues at coordinate 5,052,287 of CP099635.1, read as the reverse complement.
AGACTCCTTGAACATTGAGCGCTGTCTAGAGTACAAGAAGATTTCCGAAGAACTCCGGTTCCAACCCACATTTGGTGTTGGAACGTTCCTAACAAATGACTTCGTCCACTTGAAAACATGCACCAAGTCCGTCCCCATGAATATCGTCATTAAACTCAGCTCGGCTGCAGGCCGACCAGCCATCAAGATTAGGTCAGTGATTGTGCGCCGCAGATTCCACGTGCAGCCGGCTAACGAAACATAGTGATAATGCTGGCAAGAACACGGGAGACAAGGAGCTCGTCGAGCGGGTGAAGAAGGAACTTGGATATATCGAGCGTGAATGGAAGGAAGGCGATGAAACATCACGCTGGGGCAAGGAAGAGAGTACGCAAGCTTAGAAAAAACCACATAGACTCTGACGACACCATCAACTCTTGTCAAGGGGTAGGCAACTTGTCGCATAGTTTGTGGAGAGAACTGGAAAGAAGAAGCATACCATTGCAATTTTTGGCCAGCCTTGCTTGAGAAGAAGGCGCGTGCAGTAATCATGACGAGGCAGCCACTTGGTAATCGAGGCTCAGCCGGGAAGTCGCGTACCCTCCCTGCCCTTTGAGAATATGTCGACATTTGCGCCAGGCCGGGGCAAATTGTGTCTTTTCTCCTCCTCTCCTCCTCTCCTCCTCTGATCCTCTCCTCCTCAACTTTCGCACTCGCTCGCACTCGATTAACAATTTTGGTGTTGCTTTTTTGGACTCCCTTTTTGGAACCGTTGTTTTGGAGTGTATCTTACTTCGAACATTGTACAAGATCCAGCTCAACACATCGTCTTCACAATTATGACAATGATGTCGGCATGGACGGCAAGCTCCTCCTCATTCTGGACCCGGCGGTACTGCATGCTACGAAATAGTTGCCTCTCGATTCTAGGGAGTCTTCTTCTCACTCTTGTCTTCACCGTCGTTACCATCCAGCTGGCTGTCAAATCTCATGACACGAAAGAGAAGACATTAGAATCTCGTCAATTTCAGCTTGGGGGGGTTCTTGGTGGTAGTTTTGTGCAGGTATTTGAGATATTTATGCGTCCATGGTAATGATATTGGACTAAAATCATAAAGGCGTTGAGACTTGAACAAGGTGGACATTCTGCTGCAGCCCAAAATTCTCGAAGCTCTACGTCGACCTCGAAAAGTTACATCCCAGAGGCAGCTTCTATGGATGTTGTCACTTCTGCATCAAGTTCGCCGACTTCTAAATCCGGTACCATCATGCAGGAAACAGCCCACGACACAACGAACACGAAGATGTCATATACAACAATGGCAGCTACGGACTTGCTCTCTGCTTTAGTCAAAGCTCTCACACCAATACTTGGATTGCACAATACTTTGCCCACTTCAGATTTTGGAAGACGAATGGTCTTGACGATGGCGGATGCCATGCCAACTGCAACAGGACAAACCCTCATACTGGCTCCCAGTAGCTCAACAAACGCCGGAGCTCACCACATTCAAGACAAGTCCCTCACTGCATCAGTATGGGCAGAGACTCTGCAGAAACATGCCTCTTATACCCTTTCAGAGATTGTCGCCCCTAAGAAGCGCGATGTGGACTCCTACGACCAAGAAGCAGAATTGGCCTTGTTTTTGCTCGATCATGTGTCGATTTTGATTGTCAACGTCGCCATGACCAGCGTCAGTCTCGCCGCAAGGCTCACTGATGCTACACTCGCTGCACTCCCTGTGGATGCAGCAGCCATCTCTTCGGTTGTTTCTGCATTGGCTGGCCAAGGTTCAGTCTCAATTGAGTCCATAATCCCTCTAATTCTTCCTGCAGTTGCGGCAATTCTTGGGAAACAGGTCAAGCTTCCTACCTCGAATACCAAGGCGCAAGATTCGACGGGGACAGACGAAACTATAGTCACGAGGGGCTCATTGATCATCAATCAAATTGTAGCCGCTTCGGTTTTCGCCCAAACGCCTCTCATGCAGGATGTCTTATCACAAGTTGTTGACATTGTTTATGCCACCTCAACCAATTTGAATCAGACCATGTGTGCACTCAAACTAGCTGGTATTGAATTTCCATGGGAAGTGGTCCTTCCGTGTGCATCAATAGACGCGAAATCAGCCTCGTCGGCCACGGTGCTGACATTCAATCCAACCGGTGTTACTCCGAGAGAATCAAATGCACCGTCTGCTGAAACGGCTGGCTGGAATATTAATCCTGGTGCAAGAGCAGAGCTGGATACCTTACCATCTTACGCGACAACACCCGCCTATCACTCCGATGCAGCCTCTGCCCCCGATGGCACTACTTCCTATGCACAAGAGTATTCGTCAAGACTTGTCATAGCCACTCGCGACGTGATGGACGTTCCAACTTCAAGTTCGTCGGTCACGTCTGTTGACAGTATGACCTGCAGTATGTCGACCGTGACTCAAACCTTGAACACGCCACTGGAAGTAGGACCATGCCCGAAAAGGGGTTATCCCTGTAAGGATTGTCTGAATGGCTGGTTCTGCCCTCCACAAGAAACACCACCGCAGGTTGTTCCTTGCGGTCTTGGTTGGCCATGTTATCATTGCACAAGCGGCTATTTTTGCTCCTCGACCAGCTTGCAAGGTACTGCGCATACTTTGGGTACTCCTACAAGCTGTCCAAGTCGGACGGGGACCTTGACGCCTGGCCCTGAAATCACCATGTCCACATTTCTACCCCAGCCCGATGGTAAAGCGCATACCGGAATTCCTGGCTGGACATACTTGGGCTGCTTTCAAGACGACATCTCACGCGTGCTTGTTGGCTCAAAGCCGCTGGACTACCTGCGTGGGCCGATGTCTCGCTCCAAGTGCATCAGTCATTGTCAGGCTGGTGGCTACTCGTTTGCGGGAACCGAGTATGGGTGCGAGTGCTGGTGTGGCTCATCCATTCGCGACGATGCTGTACGGCTACCAGAGAGTTCCTGTAACGTGTCTTGCCATGACACAGGCGATGAAGTCTGTGGTGGTTCTTGGGTTATCTCTGTCTTCAGATGTTCAGACGAAGGGACTCTTCCAGAAGATGATGGTGGTCTTGCTCCATCGACTGTTGGAGGACGCTCATCATACCAGTTCCCGAGCCTGACATCTACAATGGCCTCGACACAAAGCGCTCGACCTAGTAGCGAAGCAGCACTGTCGTCGATCTCCGATGCCAGGCTGTACACATCATGCTGCACAAATGGTGTTGGGGGTAGAGAAACAGCCCAGGTGACATATCACGGACCCGTAGCACAACTCTTGGCGGAGGCGAGACATCCGTGGTAGGCGGGATGGCATAACACCATGACCACAATTGGTGTTGAGAGATAACTTTGAGACTTGCTGATTCATCGTACGGCACATCATTTTATCTGACGTTTTCGATATTAGAATGCGAACAACAAATACATGATATAGGAGGAGCAGGCATGCGGAGAATAGGCAGGCTGCTGACTGTATTTCCACGCAGAAACAAGCTATAAATACTTATGACAATGAATGAGAAATGGAATTCCGAATTTCGCATCGAGACAATGATGACAAAGCGAGTCCAGCTGAGGTAGTACAAACACAAGCTGCAGAGTAACAACAATTAGACGGACGAAAGTTGATACGGCGGCCCATATTAATACGCCGAAGATAAGAAGAAGAGCAGTGACCGCATTTGGGGCCGGGTCTTTCAATCGGTTCCCGGCATTACACGGCAGGATGTTGAGAATTGATTGTGTGGCCAATGCACCAAGCCACGAACCCATGTTATCCAGCAAGCCTGCCACAAGACGTCGCTATTAATCCGTACATCGGTTAGCCTCGTTAATGCACAGGTTGTGCAATAAGATGAGAGAGGGAGGTCCATGGTGCGTCCGATAAGAAAGGGAGAAGAACGAGGTCCGGAAAAAGGAAAAAGGAAAAGGGGATTGATGATTGATGATTGATGGAGAAATCTGGAACCCTTGGGCCCTTGGGGGCGGTGAAAGAGGAACAGCCCGTGGTTTGCAAGGTTACGATATCCACAAGCGGGGGGCATTCATTCGGCTCGACCACGGATTACATACGGGCCGGGTAAATGATTACATAAATGATTAATGAACGCATAAATTAGTGGCCCGCTATTCACCCATTCGCCCATTCACCCGGGACAAGGGAAGGGACAAGGGAAGGGACAAGGGACATGGGACGGGAAAGAGGCACCGGTCATTATTCTACTCCGTTCGTCGTCGGACAGTTTGCGCGAACGCAGGCCGTGAAACACTGCAGTGGATCTTGCCCGGTCGACACGCATATACGGGGTATGTACATGGGGAGTTATGAAGAGGAAGATGAGGTTGTTTCTGCTTCATTCCCACGACGGGGATGGTATAATGATGCCTGTCTGCAAAATAGCGCGGCTCGCGTTGCGCTGCACTTTTCATGTTCACGTGGATTCGCTGCCGCACAACGAAAAAGAAAGGAAATATATTTTTTTTCCAGACGCCACCGGCGTACTAAACTCTTTTGAATAAGACGTCTAGCTATTGCAGGACATCATCCAAGGACCGATTATCCTCGGACTGCACTGTCCACGGTCACATGTCCCAGCATGCTATAGAGTGGTTAGTCCTCCGTAAAGTACATGATAATATAGTGTAATAGTGTTCACAGCTAAGCTCTATGTAGCTCCCAGCCAGTCCCGTCAGCATTGCACCTGACATCTGAAAACATGCAAGACTCTCGCTTCGTTGGCAATGCGAGGGCAACGCCTACAAGAGCGGCCACGGGTATATATACTAATGGGCCCCTCGGCTACTTGGCCCAATAGAATAATGCAACCGCGCTCCGCCTCGTGGTTGAGCTAGTATTCATAGACCAGACGTTGTCCGGTTGGCATCGTATGGTCGTTGGGGTCGTACGATGGTTCATGGCGGCATTCGGATCCGTCTCCACTGATAGGATTCAGGAACGGACTCCTTGTCCCAGAAGCGCGCATGAATGGAAAGACAGTGTGAGCGTTTCATATCTCCACAAGAGAAACAAATAATAAAGGGCGTGACTATCAAGCAAGCGCTTCTGCGTAATTAGCACCCTTAAACGTAGCTAAGGTAGCTATAATAACTAGTACTAGCTACCTATAGTAAATTATATAGTAGCTCTATACTAAGTAACTAACCACTCCTTACACTCCCTAACTACCCCTTACCTTAGCTAAATTATCTTTACCTATAGTATTACTTTTACTATAGTTCTCTCTTATAATTATATAATAATTAAGCCTAAAAGTCTTATATTTGCTGATTATTAATATATAATATATCTTATAATAATAAAGTATATACTTATTGTTGGTTCCGCAGGGATGTAACGCGTTACGCGAAGCCTTTAGAATAGTATCGTTATAGATAATCTATTCAAGGCCTGTTATTCTGTATGATCTAAGGAAGAGAAAGGAAGCTAAAGAGAGGGCTCTCGTGAGAGAGGAAAAGCAGCCAGCCGTTGTGGGTCACGTGACCTCACGTGACCCTAGCCCTGCCCTATCACAGGGCCCGCTTACGTGCGCGCGGGCTAACCTTCTTCCGGTCGCAATTGCGGCTGTCAAGCGCGATTGATATCGTGTTTGTTCCGACAGAATTACTATAGAAAATATTAGGTCTAACTACTAGGTTTACTATAAAAATTTGCTACAAGCCTAGTATTAGTTACTAGCAGCTACTAGCCACGTTCAAGGGTGCTAATTACGCAGAAGCGCTTGCTTGATAGTCACGCCCATAATAAAAGCGAGGGATCGAGAGAGACAGAAGAATGCGACAAGCGAAGTCTCGGCTGTGCCTGAACGTCAACATGAACCTTGGGTCACACGTCTCACCTCGCTGCTCTCTGAACCCCAAGGTTTGGGTCTGCTCGAAGCGTTAGTACCTGCACTCAGCATCTGTACCTGCACTCAGCAAGTAAAGGCTGAGTGAGTGACCAGACATCGAGGGTTGCTCTCCACGGCCGCCGCACCTCTTGCCCCACGCCATACCTGCTCGTCCATGTAGTTACACGTACGGATTTGTACATGTAGTCATCTTGGACGACGCCCGCCAGTCGGGGTTTGCACCCAGATGAGACCTGCACTTCCTCGATCCCTTCCCCGCCTTCCCCCAGATTTTGGGGGTCAAAGAGCCGGATGAGGGTAGCACCACCCACTGTAGATGACGCTGTGATGCCGTCTAGTCCCACGGCCTCGGTACAGTAGTGCTGCGCCGCTCGCTCCAACTTTGCTAATTCCCCCTCCGTCTGGGATGGCTACACCCCAAATAATTGAAATCGGCGATGAAATCGACTGATTGGTTGTTGAGAGGGGTCGCATTGGCGGGCTGCGATGCCACCCACGTACGGACGTTTGAGCGGAAAATGAGTAATCCCAATAATTAATTATGAGCAGATGAGATAATCAGTCGATTCTGTGTGCGTGGTATTTCTCGGCACTTGGTTTCAGGGGACGGAAAGACATTGTGTCAGATGGGGAGGTCACCAGACAAGGCGAACTATCAACGACATGGTGAAAATGTTTGAACTCGGTTGTCTTCATGTCATGTTGTTCCCCAACTCGTTCTTGAGCTCGAGTTCTGGTATACCGAAAACAACTGCGAACAGACGACAAATTAGCCTCACCCCAGCTATTACATACACTAGTGTTTGGTGCATCGTGGCATTTGCCGGCCACTAACTCTCAATCCGGCACGTACATTGGATGTTCCATGGAGCAAGTCAACTTGCCGTCCATGGCCAGCCATGTCGGGATGGATGCGAAGGATGCGACCCCCCGCCGACGGCAGCATCGCATCGCCTAATGCGGACTAGTCCAGTTGCTATGATGCCAGGCCGGGCCAGCACCGAAATGGCCGACGGTGGACATGGATGCGCCCAACCGCTGCAACCTCGACATCCCAGTCCTCCCAGTCAGTCTGTCGAGGTCAAATCCACTGGCCCACCTCCTAAATCTGCATGCACAGCTTCCCTGCGCGCTGGCGGTGCTGGTGAACGGAGTGTAATCCGTATGTAATCCGTACTCCGCCCGTAGTGGGCCGTGGGGGGGGGGGGGGGCCGTAGGGAGTGCCAAAGCTAATGCCCACCGAAAAAATTCGAGAAGAGACTGAAAAGATGAAGAAGAACCCCCGCACCGGACTGATCTCTTGCCGTGTCTCGAGTATGTGATCGGTTGGGGTCCCCAGAGCGAGAGGGGGAGAGGATGAGAAAAGGCTGTGGCGACCTAGCAACATAGGTACATACGTAGGAACTCTGTGGGTCGCAGCTGCCTCCATCCTGGTCGATATCGCTTCGTAGCAGCCCCGCACTAGCTCGTAGCATGATGCAGATGCAAGCTTCAACATGTCCCGAGACACACACACAAGACATCAGACCCCAGACATCAACCATCATGCAATGCAATCTTCACCCCCCCTCCTCAGTTCCACGTTTCCTTTTTTCCCATCTTCACACCCTCGGGACCCATGAGAACTGTGCTGTGTGCTTCTTTGCTGACGGGTGTAGACCCCGCCTCCCCCCAAAATATGTTCTCAGACGTTAGCGCATCACCGTTTTCCCCGTTCAACTGGGAAAGCTTATAATGAGAATGGTCCCACCATCTTCATGGTGACGCTTTCTTGATTCCGTTCTCTTCTTTGTACTACTTTCACCGTGACACCGGAACTCGAGAAAGGAACAAGAAGCCGTGTTTGCGCGTTGAGATCCCACAGAGATCCCACAGAGATCCCACTTTACACACCTATCTCGAATCTGAGCTTGTATCAGCTCAACCGTCTCACTTACAAACCACAATGGCAAGTGACAACGCCAACAACGCCGTACAGCCACCCCTGGCCACCACCGCCTTGGAGAAGGAATCCAACGGCGTCCATGCGACCAACGGCGACCAACGCCGGTGGCACTACCATGGTGACAATGCCAACATCACGACCGGCTACGCGCAGGCCTCGGGTGGTTCGCTGAACCCTGGTCTCTGGAAACCATATGAGCATCGAAAGCTTGCCAACCCTGCTCCTCTTGGCCTCTGCGCCTTCGCCCTCACCACTTTCGTGCTGTCTGCTGTGAACACGCACACTCGTGGTGTTAAGGAGCCTAACATCGTCGTTCCCCTGGCGTTTGGCTATGGTGGTCTGGTTCAGCTGCTTGCTGGCATGTGGTGAGTGAAACCGTGATCCCCGATATACATTCCCGAGCTTCGCTGGGGTGCGTGAGGAGATTTCTACCTAACTGAGCGGTGACTGACTCTTTTCTCCTCAAAAAAAAAAAAGGGAAATCGCTTGCGGCAACACTTTTGGCGCCACGGCTCTATCCTCATATGGTGGTTTCTGGATCTCCTATGCCATTCTCCTGACTCCCAATTGGGGCATCACTGCCGCCAACGGTCCCTACGAAGGCAATGTATCGAGTCCGCTGGGTTTCTTCCTCACCGGCTGGTTCATCTTCACTACGTTGTTGCTCATTTGCACGTTGCGATCGACCGTCATGTTCTTCTCCCTGTTCTTCACCCTAGATCTCGCGTTTCTGTTCCTCGCATGTGAGCAATATGCCAACGACATGGGCAACAAGACTGCTGCGATCGCTCTCCAGAAGACTGGTGGTGTGTTTGGATTCCTGGCCGCGTTTTTGGCCTGGTACTGTGCTTTGGCTGGTCTCCAGGACAGCAGGTTCGTATACGTCCTTTGGACTCTTGATCCCTTGCAAACGCATCATCAGCAGGCTGCTAACTATTCTGTCTTAGCAACTCCTTCTTCCAGGTCCCCGTCTTCCATTTCCCCTGGTCTGACAAGGGTCGTGAGGACCGCAAAAAGAGCGCCCGCGCCCAGGCATAGGTTTGGACCCGACGCCACGCTCGAATAAGGAATGAGAAGGAAATATGATACCAATTGGGAATGCGACATGTCACCTTGATGACTTGGGATACTCGGTAAACGTTGAGATTATGAAGACTTTTTGCGCAACCTCGTGTGTATGTGTAGCTGTGTGGAAGGCCTTGACATAGGAATCATGGGCATTTATTTAATGACTATATACGCCTTTGAATAAAGCTCTCGCGAAATATTTGCACTCTGTCGCCTGCCTTGCAGTCCTGACGTAATGTGTGGATGAGTCTCATTCGCTGACATTATCACAATTTGAGAGAACATGTCAGGCTTATGTTGGATCAGTGTGCAAACATGCAGCATGACTCGAATGTCGCTTGTGGCTGCATATTTATTTGACCTCCCCACTGTTGAGCCCACTTGGGCTACTTACTCATCGTGCAGCATAAAGATTTTGTAAAAAAAAAAAAAAAAGGGATTCAAAGAGCTGAGTCTACGCTCAGCCGAATAGAGAGGATTTCCCGCCTGTGAGAAATAGAATTTGTTCACTCGGGAGCTTCCCGATGCGGGCGCGTGAACCCGTCCGGCGTTGAAACCAACATCCTGGTTTTTTTTTTTCTCGGCGGTGCGCACCGTTGCCCAGCAGGCCGTTTGCCAGGGCGGGCTGAGGACGGCAATGCTATTCCCGGAGCATTCCCGGAGCATTCCCGGGGGGTGAACGCCCGTTGGTTGCCATTGCCAAGGACGGACATTTTGAAAAAGTGTGATTCGGAAGGCGACGGCCCAGCTAAAGAGGAAGCGGAATTAGGAGCCGCCAACTAGCCATAGTCACGAGTTGCGGTGCCTTGTGACCCGTTCATTTCCCTTCTCTTGATTCATTCTCGTCTGTTTTCTACACGGGACGCGAAGTTGTTGACTCTCGATCGGATTTTATTCTTTGCTGACCAAGTGGCTCCGTTTGCGAGGACGAGCTGCTGATGTCGTCGTGGGAGGAAAGGACTAATTGATATCTTAGACACGATACATTGGCGTCGTCAACCCCCCCTTCCCCCCCCAAAACAATGTCATCCACCACACAGCCGCTTACGGCAGGGCGGGCTGCTCTGAGTCGAGACGATCCCACGACCGAGAGCCCGGTTCATCAAAACAGTTCACGAGGAGATACAATTTCTGAAAAGCAGGATTCTCCGTCTTCGATAGAAGCTCAATCTGCGGCCCCGGTGGACTATGCGCCGCCGCCACCACCAAACGGCGGATACGGTTGGGTTTGCACGGCTTGCGTCTCGCTGGTGAATGCACACACGTGGGGGCTCAACTCGAGTTACGGCGTCTTCCTCGCTCATTACCTCGCAAATGAAACTTTCCCGGGAGCGACGCATCTCGAATATGCATTCGTAGGCTCCCTGAGCATTAGCTGTGCTCTGCTCGTTTCGCCCATCGCCACAATTTGCGTCAGAGAACTGGGAACGAAGCCCACCATGTTTGCTGGTGTCATGATGGAATCGGCCAGCTTGATCTGTGCTAGTTTTGCCCACAAGATTTGGCATCTTTTCCTGACGCAGGGTCTTCTTTTCGGCTTTGGCATGGGCTTCCTGTTTACTCCATCCGTCGGTATCGTCCCGCAGTGGTTCAGTACGAAGCGCTCTTTGGCGAATGGGTTTTCTGCGTGTGGCTCTGGTCTTGGAGGTCTGCTGTACTCATTTGCGTCCGGGGCCATGATTCGAAGCCTCGGCCTGGGATGGGCCTTTCGAATCCTTGGGATCCTCGCCTTTGTTGTCAACACGGCTTGCATCATCCTCATCAAGGACCGCAACAAGATTATCGGATCTAGTCAACTGGCCTTTGACACGACACTGCTGAAACGACCCGAGTTTCTGTTGCTGCTTGGCTTCGGCTGGTTCAGCATGCTCGGCTATGTGGTGCTCATCTTCAGTCTGGCAAACTATGCCAATGAGATCGGCCTCGGCGCCTCAGAGGCTGCCCTCATCAGTGCTTTTTTCAATCTCGGGCAGGCACTGGGCCGTCCCCTTGTCGGCTATTTTAGTGATCGGACCGGCCGCATCAACATGTCTGGATTCATGACGTTCCTCGCTGGTCTGTTTGCCTTGGTCATCTGGATCAACGCAAAGGTGTACGGTGTCCTCATCTTCTTTGCCATTATTTGCGGAAGTGTCGCGGGCACATTCTGGACCACCATTGGACCAGTGACGGCGGAAGTCGTGGGTCTCAGAAATGTACCGTCGGGGTTGTGCCTCACATGGATCATCATCGCGATGCCTTGTTTGTTCAGCGAGCCCATCGCGCTGCAAATTGCCCAGGGAACCGGGAGCTACTTGGGCACCCAGCTGTTCACGGGCCTAATGTATATCGTGGCGGCCATCTGTTTGATTGCTGTCCGGGGCTGGAAGATTGGTGAAGTGGATGAGATTGCTCGGACACTCAACGAGTCTCCTGATACTATTGACCGCGTCAAGGTTGAAAATGACGAGGACTTGACTCGCGTTGGTAGGGAAGCTGGAAGGAAAAGATTCATGACCGATTGCTGCAGGCTCGAGAGGGTTTGATGAGTCTCTGTTTGGATGGGAAAGTAAAATTTAGAACTCGCGACATTCAAAAGCACAGGGTAAATTTTTTTTTTTTTTTTTTTTGCGGTTGAATTTCTTTGCTGCTCCTCTTACAGCATCAGCATAGCGTTTGGAAGTGGACTTGAGATAAAAATTTTACATCATTTGCGAGGACTGAGCTCGGTGGGGGCGTGGAAGCTATTTGAAGTAGTGGAAAGACCCGAGAAGAAATCAAGATCAAAGGTCAATGACAAAATGAAGACGATCATTATTGCATTGTAAAGGGCCCGAGTATAACTGAGAAACCGATGTCTTGGACTTCTTCGTCGCGCACGTGAACAAGGCGTTTGGCTGCCAACGCGGTCCGAGCCGCCCCACCACAAGTTGACACATTCAAGATGCGACTTTGGACCTCCATACTTCCCGTCCTTTAGCTGGATTCGAGGTCGGCAAACCTCACGCGGCAGCCCTCCTTTTACTATGCACCCGCCAAGGATTTGAGCCTCTAAAATGTGGCTCTTGGAAAGCGAGGACGCCTTCGATGGTAAGTGCCAGAGGAGAGGTGATTCACTCGATGCCTCGGCACTAAGCTGATGATGACCTTGTAGGCCGGCGCATGTGGCTTCGACCTGGCAAGACGTATTTGTTTGGAAGAACAGCATCGGAGCGTGAGTCGAGCTATACTGCTCCTATCATTTCTCGCCGCTAGTTAACCTGATGAGCCTGGTAGCCGGACAGCTGGCGATATCTCACTCCACCATATCCAGAAAGCATCTGACCATAACCGTCGACAACGTTCGAGACGGGCATGCGCATCACCTTGCTGATCGATCGAGGCTGACTGTTGAGGATCTGGCTACCAAGATAGGTACAGTCGTCAACGGGAAGAAAATAAGGGGTAGCAAATATGTCTCCAATGGCGAAGAACTGGAAGTTGCCATGGGCAAATGCCCGAGCAAGTTCAGGTGAGTCACTCAAGCTTGGTTTTTTTTTTTTTTTTTTTCCCCAGAGAATGAGGTCAGCGCTGACGAGCTGTGGTAGAATCATTTGGTTCCCGGTCGTCTTCACGTTTTCCTTTACCAGTAAGGAACTCCAGACTGACCCCCTGGCGAACCTGCGACACCGGTTTGAGCAAAATGATATCAAGCTCTTGGCCGATTACGAAATACAGCATACGACGCACGTCGTGTCGAGGAAACGAAACACGGCGAAAGGGCTACAGGCTTTGATCAATGGGAAATTCGTCGTCACGGACACTTTCTTGGATGCTATATCTCAAGCCGCAGAAGTTGACGCCGAGTCCCAACCTAGTGCACTGGAGCAAGACTTTGGTCGGAACTGGCCGGATGCTCTCAACCATCTGCCACCTCGAGGCGGCGAGCCCGTCCAACACCCGGATTCTATATACGCCCCCGATACGGGTAGGAAGGACGTGTTTGATGGCTACACATTCATATTTTACGACAATACCCAGTACAGCAATCTGATGGCACCGATAAACAACGGCGGTGGGAAGGCCATTATGAAAGCCATCACACCTGGAGAGACCCAGATAAATGACTTTGTGCGCTATGTGAAAGAAGTCGCGGGAGAAAAGGGCCTGGGGTCGTTTGAGGACGGAAGCGAGGGGAGAGGTGTTGTTCTCGTCAGATATTTGCCAGCCAAAGGGGACCATATTAACTGGTATGCGGAGTTCATCACGGAGGTGTCCTTGCGATTAGACCATAGGCCTATAGAACAGAATGAGTTCTTGGAGGCCATCTTGATCAAAGATGCGAGCATTTTGCGACGGCCGTTGGAAGTGGAAACAACTGCGGGCAGCCAGGCAGTGGCTAGGAGTGAAGAAGTCTTGCCTACTGAAGATGTTCCTCGTGAGCAATCTGACCAGCCGACTGGGAAATTGCCACAGCCAAATCTGAGAAGGGCTAGGCGGCCAGCCAAGCGACGCTTTGCCGGCTTTGATGATGACGCCGACATCGACATGGACGAACCACTGCCGACATCCACAGCACAAGATTCGGCGCCGAACCGTTTGCAAGAAGATGAGGGTGGTTTGTTCGTATCACAAGAGCAGGACGTGGCTGCATCACAACCCGAACCTGATACACGGGATACTTCATCTAGAAAAAGACGTGCAGCCATCGAAGATGATCTCATGGAAGGCATGGCACCCGCGGCCGCCATGTTCAAACGACAACGCTTGGAAAGAGGTGATCGATTCGCGTCTCCTTCGCCGGAACCCGAACCACGGGCCAAGAAAGCAGCAATCAAGCCCAAGAAGGAGAAGATTGATGTTCTGGCCATGGCAGCGCGCAATCGCGAAGAGGCGGAAGCTCGAGCACGTGCTGAGCGAGAAGATCTGGCCAACCTTCCGGACGACATTGACCTGGCAGAAATTCGGCGGCTCAACATTGTAGAGGAGCTGGAGGTCCGCCTACCGGATCGCGAAGCACGAAGCAGAGGCCGCGACATCACCGACGGCAGGTGGGATCCGAAATGGAATGGTCTGAAGAACTTCAAGAAGTTTCGCAGACGAGGCGAAGCAACTGGCAGACAACCCGTCAGGACTATCGTTGCGCTCCAAGAGGTCAAGACGAAAGAATATGGCATTGGCGACAACTATTGGCTTGAGGATGAGGGTTCCGAGCGGGAAAAGCCCCTCAACAGTCTTCACTCTGGCCAAAAGACGCAAATCTCGGCCTCTTCCACAGTCGAGGGGTGGTCCCGAAAGGGAACCGCCCGCTTTGTTGACTCGGAGGAGGAGGATGCGGATGGAGAGGACAGAGAAGAACCAGACATGGTGCCCGATAGTGTGCAAAGTGGACGAAGGGTTGGTCCTACTGGAACGAGCAGCACGAAGATCACGGCTACTCCGTCACAGATGCAGTCGACGATGTCATCTTCGAGGCAGAGCAGGAGAACCCAGGAGAAGAGACGTGCGCCGTCCGACGCGGCCTCTGATCAGAGAGCCAAAAGGCCGAGACCAAACCTGCAAGCCCTTGAGCTTCCGGACAGCGACGAGAGTGAGGATGAGCTTAAATTCAGATTCGGCAAGCGACGTTGAAATGGGAAACGGGCCTAGCGTGCGTTTAGTGGAGCAAAACATGTTTTAAAAAAAATAAGAAAAAAAAAGGCTGGTATAGCTCCTCTACATCTATCATGGGGGTATCTCATCTCATCAAATGTATATTTCAGGGGGAGGGGGGGGGGGGGTGGGCACAACCCGACATCTAGTCCATCTGATCCATCTCGCTCTCTTGTGAAGCTTCACTAGGCTCTTCCACCAACAGCCCGACTAGACATGCCGATAGCATGGTCTCGTAATTGACCCAGGGATGAACTTCACCGAATAACTTGGTGCCGTTCCTGGCAGCTCCTCGCATGAGTTCGGGGATGCCACCGGGGTGGAACTCGGCGTACGGTGTAATGTTGTACACTTTCCCGTTGAGCGCCATCCAAGCATCCTTGCCCTTCCGCCCTGTTTGCCTCTTGAGCATGGAGGGCGTCACACGCAAGTACGGAGTGGACGGGTCTACACCACGGAGGTCGGCATTGGGACCCGAGATGCGCGCCCAGTCCAGCGGCGAATGGCCCGGATCCAAAACTACCTTGCGACTCGGCTTTTGTGGTCTGGACGAATGCGTGGGAGGAGGAGCGAGGCCCCCGACAGAAAGACCCGGGGGGGCGCGATCAGGAACGGGCCCGCGAGCGCGTTGCGCGGAATTCGGAGCCGGGAACTGAGGGAGGGTAGGGAGCCGGGCTGGGGAAGGAAGGCGTCCGGCTGGAATGGGGGGCGGCAGCATCGACGAGGAGGGCACGGGCGGGGTGGACGTCGTGGGCGATCCATGTGATGATGTGAAGCCTGGCGCTGTCTGGGGCCATGTCGTTGCTGAGGAGGCTTTTGGCGTTGTTGGACTATCTGGTTCTTGGACGGTAGGTGGGAGAGGCGGCGGTGATACGGCCGCCGCGGACGAGGTCGAGAGTTTCGACGGTTCGATGGAGGACGTATCCGTGCTCCTTTCAAGATGTCCGCTTTCTTGTATTCTCGGCGTGGTGTCGTCTTCGTCGTCGTCATGTCGCATCTTGTCCTGTTGGGAGACGTCGGTGATGGCCCCTCCAAGGATACCTCGCCATTGGAACAGTCTCTGCGCCAGCCAGCCAGGTGGTCGAATTACAATGTAGACGACGGAGGCGACGAGGAGGGAGATGCCCAGGAGGCCCATGGTTCGCGATGGGGTGAGCGCGTGGAGGTGGAAGCGCTCGCGAGGAGAGGCGATGGTTTGCGCGGGCATGGAGAGTTTTATGGCAAATGCTGACAGCCCGTCATCATGCAAGTAATTAGTAGTAATAAGTGGGCTTGCTTAAGTTGGAGGGCACGTCAACCAATTGGCGTGGGCGGTTCATCTTTTTTCAGGGTCCCCAGGTGCCAGGTGGTGGGGTTTTGTGGCGACGTGGAAGCGAAAACAAAAGTAAACAAAAAAAAAAAGCAAAACAAGGCGGAACCGAACACCACACAGGGGGCCGATGTCATCTGACAACACTTGTCAATGCAAGGCTACTGACAGGAAAACTTACGATGCCGTCTGATCTGGTGCACTCGAACCACCGACCGACGGGGGATTTATTCTCATTTATTCTCATTTATTCTATTTTTTTTTTAAAGTCTTGGATTTGACTCTGATGCTGCTGCGGAGTGCATGCCTCGGGTCATGCGTGGATGATTTGTTGTGATTCATGAATCACTGACTTCGTCCTATGAACTTGCTTGAATTGAATGCGTACGAGGTGCGCCTGTACTTTACTTCGTGGTCGAGATAATGCGACCTTTCGACCTTTCACCCAGCTGGCATAACACCAGGACCACCAGGACCACCCGTCCGAGCCCCGAGACGGCATCCTCGGTGTCATCGCATTCGCACATCAGCTCGAGGTTCTCTCGGGCGTCGGTCACCCCCTCGCCTGCGCAGCCTGCGCAGCCTGCGCGGCCTGCACCACCTGTTCGTGGCGCTGTTGGCAGCCAGACGAGGCCGCCGCACAACCCGCTGCAACCTCCTCTGCAACCTCCTCTGCCGGCGCGCTATATCAGTGCTGCACCACCCCCCGCCGGCAACGGCAGCAGGAGCCGCAACAGGAGCCGCAACAGCCGCACCATCTCCACCTCTGCAGTGTCAACACCCGGCACTACTAGTGCCTCCCGCGCGCCGATGCATTCTCAACACTACAAACAACATGTTACTCCTGTAGTAATCAAGACGCGCCCCTTATCTGCGAGCGTCTCGAAAATGCCAGTCGGCGACAGGCCACGACAGCCACAGCTGAATGCTGCTGCTGCTGCTGCTGCGGCCAGATCCATCAACCGAGCCCCTCTGACTCCTAAGATCGCGGTTAAGGGAACCCCTGTGACCACCCCTCTGACTAGACGACCTCATTCTTCGACGCCGGTGCTCGCCAGCACCGCCATCCCGCGAGACGACACTTCTACTCCAGGGAGCGTTTTCCCGGCCAACATCACTCCTCGCTCTGGTCCACGACAGATCCGTGTCGATAGTGCTACTTCCACCCCGAGCGGCACCCCCAACCTCGAGAAAACAAGTGAGCAGTGGGAAAACCACAACAACAACAACAACAACAACAACAACAACATCATCACCAATACCAACCGCACGGGCCTGGACACATCGCCGCTTGCCAGCGATCTTCCCAGACACACAGTTTCCCAAACGGACCTGACTGCTGATTCCAATGATTCGAGCAAGTTCTTTTATGCGAGCGACGCCAAGTCGGCCCAGCCTGCACCGTTGCCACGGCCAGCATCCGTACCTCAAAAGGCGTCAAACACCTTCTTCTATGCAAATGGGACTGCAATAGACGGCGGGCGCAACATCAGCCCGCCTTCCAACTCTACGTCCATGACCACGGCAGACCCAAACTTGGATCCTGTATCATCCAAATTCTTCTTCGCCAATGCTGCCCCTGAAATGTCCTCGAGACCAAGCTTCGTGGCATCCGCTTCCGCATCTGGATCATCATCAACTTCTAGACTGGCCTCTTCTCGGCCGATCACGAGCAACCCCAACCTTGGGCCAACTGCTTCGTTACAGAGACCGGCATCACCCGTCAAAACAACGTCGACACCAATGGCACAGACTCTCAGAAGCAATGTCGCCTCGCCCACGTATCCAAAACGACCATGCTTGATTTCATCTCCTCCGACATCACAGCAGCAATCCTCATCATCATCATACACTGTCCCCAAACGAAAAGTGAGCATCGACGCAGCGCCAAGGGAGATGGGTGGTTACAGGAGAACTGGAAGCGCTGCCACGATTGAGCCTTTAACACTCCCTCGATTCACCTTGTCACCCAACTCATCGGAGATGGCCCTGCATTCTCCCCCATTGAGCCCTGGGCTCTCACAACCTGCCATGACCATGGCATCGATTATGCAAGCGGCAGACGATCCAAGGGACAACGACGAATGGAGAGACGAAGACACGCAATCCGAGGCTCATAGTCCGACTAAATGCACACCGCTACGTGATTCTGTCAGCGAACTGGTTGCCAATGCGCGTCGCGAGCGCAAGGTCCAAGATTTGGAGATCACAAACGCCTCACTCGAAGCCATCAACCGCACTCTTGAGAGACAGCTCCGGAAACAAACGGCTGACCTTCGACGATATCGCCGACTGTCGAGATCGGGGGCGCTGTCCGCAGCCTCGAGCCGGGTGACTTCACTGGCCCTCACCGAGCCGCCCACAGACATGTCCAATGTTGAAGAGGCGGATGAGACGGAAGTGCGAGAGGACGAAGACGCGGACTCCCTGTATGAGTCAGATCTGTCAAGCATTGACAGCATGAGCACGGAAGATGGTTTGCTGCCGAGCGCGAAAATCGAGGCTCGGAGGAGGCAAGACGAGAAGCGGCTCCAGTTGGATCTCACCAAACACCAGGAAATGCTGATTGACAGCCAAAAGATGAATCAGAGTCTGAAGCGATGCCTCGACTTTACAGAAGCGTTAATCAAGGAGGGTCACAAGGCGCTCGAATACCGCGTACGAGTCTCGGATATCAAATTAGGCGGACGCGTCCTCGCTCCGCCGGACGAGGACGACGAAGATGCTGTTTCGTTTACCAAAGAAGACACAACAACACGAACCGACGATCCCAGACTGGAGCCGCCCTGGCCAAGAAGTAGCCAGGATCGAGACAGTGGGATCGAGCTCCCGTCTGAGGGAAGCTAACACGCGGTCCATATCGCACCATAATGCTGGAACCAAAATACCCCCACAAACCATCACCACTCACTCACTCTGTACTCTCTTTGACTACACTGTCACTGTATTTTTCACCAACTCCTTTTTTTTTAATTAATCCCATTTATTGCCCATTGCGCGCGCACATGGTCGCAGCAGCAGGCACCCGTTTCCATATATGGCGCAGACCATTTTCGGCATCGACACGGCGTTATCAAGCGTACAGACCTGTTTTGTTGCTTTGCTTTGCATTTCCATTCATTTCCACCACCTATGCCCATACCCATCTCGCATATCACGATATTCCCATATCTGACCGTCCGTCTCGCAACCTGCAAAGCAAGCACCTTCAGAACAAGACATTTGCGTACACCGCTGCTCCGAAACCCCGAGTTTACACTCCGTCGCGCCACCTGGCCTCGACTACTTTTGCTATCAAAAGGTCGTCGTTCTTTCTGCTGCGTCCTGTACTATTCTACTTTTCTGTTATCAAGTTCCAATGTACTCTACCAGATACCCAGATGGATTTCAGTGGGCGGATAAATGACACCGACCACGGAATGATTTGCATGCCTGTTTCTCTCCCTTGTTTTTGTTCAAAATCATGCGGTTCGTGCAAGGGATACGCGATATACAATGGGGCATAGAGGCTCGTGTGAGATGGTTTGTATACAAGGAAATAGAATTGCTATTCAAACTCAACATGCAGCTTTAGTCAAGCCATGTTCATGAACCACCACTTGTTTATTCGAGACTTTCAACCACGTCATGAACTACTGCCCAGACAAAAAAGAGTCGTTGGAACGTGAATATCATGACTGCATATCTCATCAAGTTGCATTATAAGCCCGGAAACATGTATGAACTACTTGCATCCACCGCCCAACCATGTCATTGCCGAAAACAAAGAAGATCTATACGCTGACCCCACCACCCCCCCCCCCCCCCTCCTCCTCTCGATGTTCCAAGACGTTTATAACAGCATCTTGCTACTCTCCAGTATACCACTATGTCGTGCAGTGTTCATATCCTCTTCCACTCTGTTGCTTTCGGTGCTGTTAAATCTTGCCGATTCACGATATATACGGGTTCCCATTCCTACTTTGCTTCGTCCACGGTCAATCTCATGTCTTGGGCACATTAGGCACATTACCCACCACCTCTTCCGCATGACGGTGGTGCTTGTCTTTTTTATCTTTTCGCTTCTTGTCTTCGTCCTTGTCCTTCTTGATGGCTGCTTCGGCGACGAGCTGCTCGAAGACGAGGTAATCGCCTTCTTCCTCGGGGGATCTCTGGGCCTATTATTTTCGGGTTCAGTTGGAGATTGTGCGTTTCTCTCGCGGCAGCAGAGGGACATGGATGGGGAGGGGACTCCCCAGGAGAAGGGTGGGATGAGAGGGCCAGAAAAAAAAGGAGACAGGGAAGGAAGAAAAAAAAAAGGGGGGGGGTGTTAAAACATACCTTGAGGAAAATATCACCAATGAGGACGAGCGCCTGCGCACGCTCCAGCCTCTTCTGGAGAGGCACCTTTTTATCGTAGAGTACGGAATCGCATACTTCGCGCAAGACGCTCTGGATCTCGAATTTGCTGCCGCGCCATGCGGCC
The DNA here is from genome assembly GCA_024072835.1 of Epichloe amarillans. Taxonomy (NCBI): domain Eukaryota; kingdom Fungi; phylum Ascomycota; class Sordariomycetes; order Hypocreales; family Clavicipitaceae; genus Epichloe; species Epichloe amarillans. The sequence continues at coordinate 5,032,037 of CP099635.1, read as the reverse complement.
GTGAGGATCTTGCCCGTGACGCGACGCTCGTACTCGACGCGCTTCTCCTCGGTCCAGTCGTCGCCGCCTTTGGCTTCCATCTTGGCCATGTCCTCGACGGTTTGTTGCGCGTCGAGGGCGCTGCTGATGGTGTTCCAGGTGTCTTTGACGAGGGTGCCCTTGTCCTTGAGACGGCTGAAGAAGCCGCCTATTCCGAGGTACTTTTGACTTCGCAGTAACCCGGATGCTTTGGAGATGTACGTCTGGCCGATGGCGTGGAGGATGTCGAGCCCAAACGACTCCATTTTGAGGTTTTCGACTTCGAGGCGCATCTTTTCTTGGAAAGCCTTGGTGACGTCGGGACCCTTGTCTGTCTCGGCCCAGACGCTCACGCGGTCGAGGAGCTTCTGCGCTAGGGTGTCGACTCGTTCTTTGCGGATGCGCGCCCGCTCGGCCTCGTACGCGGCGAGCTGTTCGCGCTGCTCTTTGCTCAAGCCGGCCTTCTTCTTCTCCTTTTGGCCCAGTTCCTCTTCGGCCGCCGACTGGACGGCATCGTCATGGGCCTTGCCGGCGAGGGCTGGTCGTAGGGGGATTTGCGTCCGGCTGCGGGAGCTGAATGACGGGGCTGGCGAGGTTGCGTTCGATCGGGGAGGAGGAGGTGCTGGTGCCGTCGCTTGGGGTGCAGAGTCATGAGCGGGAGCACATGTTGCAGTCTTGTCTTGTTCAACAACGACGATCGGGGGTGGCGGAGAGACAGACGGTGTTCCGTGCTGGTGGGCAGAGTCACCAGCACCCGGGACAGTAGTCGAGGCGCCGGCGTGGGGTTCCGATTGCTCTTGTGGGCGCTGCTTCTTGGCTTCGGCGGTGCCGGCAGCGATTTCAGAGTTGTCTCCCTCTGCAGCCACGGCCGCGGCCTCTTCCTCCTCACGCTCGGCCATGGTAATGTCCATTGTCGCAGTTAGATCCTTCATCAGACTGATCTCGCCGATCCAGTCGGCGAATGCCTCCCCTCCAAAGATGGAGGTGAAAAATTCGGCTGGGTCGGCGAAGCCTTCTTGTGGCTTCGCGTGGTCCTTGCCAAATTTGTCATATGCCTTGCGGAGGTCGGTATCGGAAAGGACTTGGTATGCCTCGCCGATGGCTTGAAACTTTTCGTGGGCCGTAGGATCATTGGGATTCTTGTCTGGAACGGGTATTTTCTTTGTTAGCGCGAGATGAGATGACAAAACGACGGGAGGTTCATGCAACAGAAACAGAAAAATAAAGGGGCCGTTGATGAGGCGCAGGGCTCACCAGGATGGTGGATGATGGCCATCTTGCGGTAAGCCTTTTTTATCTCGAGCTCAGTGGCGATGGGCTGCACCCCCAGGGCGTCATAGTATGCGGTGTCGACAACCATGATGGTATGGGCGGTATGGGCGAGACGTGTCAGTCGCCAACGTTGAAAGCGGGAGGATATCCAGGATATGGAGAGTTCGCGCGTGAGAGGGAGTTTTTGGCAGAATAATATCTCGACCGGGGGCCCCTACGTGGCGCGTACGCGCGTTAGACCTGATATAATTATAATTATAGATATAAGTAAACGATATAATCATAGACTATATGATGATCCACTCAAGAGCTAGCGCATGCATATATACGTGATAGTTAATTACTAAATAGCTTAATGAATGAAAACAAATTGTTACGTGCTGGATTTGCACGGAAGGGGGCTGATTCCGTTAGATGAAGCTGCTGATAGGTATGATGTGATGTATAAGAAGTAAGTCAAGGTCACCTAACAATCCGTAAGACCGTAAGACCACAAAAGTTCTGTATCATGACATTGCTTGTCCGATACCTGATTAATAACATGAGCTTTCCTGCAACTGCGCGCACACGGAGTAATCTATCGCTTGGTCATTATTGGGCACATCTCCCATCTCCTGCTATCCCACGACCCACGTCTCCATGGCTTACTAATTAGCCCGGACCCCTCACTCCTCCTGTCTGTTCGGCTTAGTCAGCGGAACTACGTAAGCTAGCGGTCAGTCTCACATTTCAGCTGACTGATGGCGAAAAGGACGCGGGTTCTTGGCGTCGACTTTTAAGCTTAAACTCATCGGCCGGCGGTTCTCATTGGGCACACACACACACACACACAGCCGCGCATAGCCTATGTACACCACTGTACTAGCTAGTACATGTAGGGATGTGTCTTGGCCTGCGGTGGTGGCACCGTCATGGGACGGATGTTGGCGACGTCTCGTGGCCCGGAACGCGCTGGCCCAGCGAGGCTTGTTCTACTGGGTTCCAGGCGTTCCAGGCCCCCCTTCGGCCCCCCCGCCCTCCGCTCCCGTGACATTCTGTGCCTGCCATAACTGAATCCTCAGGCGGTCTTTGCTGAATTTACAGGTGTTGTCCCGTGGCTTGGCGCCGGCGTTGGCGTTGTTAGCGTTGTTGGCGTTGTTGGCGTCGATGGAGTCATGGGCACTTCAAGTACTTGTCCATTGCTTGCCAATTGAAAAAAAGGTTAAACCCCCTCGAGCCGCCGTCAGCTTCATCCATTTCGCCATCTGCATTCGTGTTTGTGAGGTGGCCATCAATTGACAACACATCACAACACATCATGTCGAGCGTCTCATCCATTGTCTCAGCTGCCACGAGCGCAGCGTCATCGGCCTCACCTGCCGCACCTGCCTCGACGTTGCGCGCCCAGGGGCAGGGTGGCATCATCGATGGCCTGAACCCGTCAAGATACGACCCTGACAATCCCATCATTTTGTTCACCATACAGGTAATATGCACGTACTCTGTACGGACGTGATCCCCAGTGCGTCTGCAATGGAAAACATCACCATCCACTGTTTGAATCTGACGAACCCATCTGTCCGTCTCCGAAAAGACTGGATTGATCATCATAGTATGTCACCTTCTGCACTGGCCGCTGGCCATGATCCGCCAGCCTCGAGTCATCTCAGAAGTCATCGGCGGCATTATTCTCGGCCCCTCGGTCATGGGCCGAATTCCAGGTTTCAAAGACGCCATATTCCCCGACGCCTCGATTCCTAATCTGAACAACGTCGCCATTCTCGGCTTGATCTTGTATCTGTTCATCATCGGTCTGGAGACGGATACGCGCTTTTTGGTCGGCAACTGGCGCGTTGCAACTTCGGTCGCTGTTACGGGATTGGCCCTTCCTTTTGGCGTAGGCTGTGCTTTGGCCTATGGTGTTTACCATGCGTTTCGCGACGAGGAAGGGTTGAAGCCCATAGACTTCAGCATTTACATGCTCTTCATTGGTATCGCTTTTGCCATCACAGTTAGTCAGACCCGGCTAGCGTGGTCCAGAAAGCATCTGCTCATTGACCAATCACCGATCCATAGGCTTTCCCGATTCTGTGCCGTATTTTGACAGAACTGAAGCTTCTTGATACCGGTGTGGGTGTCGTGACTCTGTCGGCCGGCGTTGCAAATGATGTTGTCGGTGAGTTTCCCCAGCTTGACAGTCGTCGCTAGTAACGACAGCAATGCAGGCTGACTCGGAGCCAGGATGGATTCTACTTGCTCTTTGCGTCGCGCTTGTCAATGCAGGCACTGGCTTCAATGCGCTTTGGATCTTGCTTGCCTCTGTCGGATTTATCCTTGCCTTGCTGATTGCTGTGAAACCCGGCTTGTACTGGATACTGCGTCGCACTGCAAGCATTGAAAATGGACCGTCGCAGAGCATCATTTCATTCATCCTCCTCATCGCTCTCGCTGCGTCCTTGTTCACTGGCATCATCGGAATCCACCCCATTTTTGGTGCATTCATGGCCGGTCTCATTGTCCCCCGTGAAGACCGGTTCAACATTCAAGTGACAGAGAAACTGGAAGATTTGATCGGCGCTCTATTCCTGCCGCTCTACTTCACCCTCTCTGGCCTGAAAACCAATCTAGGACTGCTCGACACTGGCACTGCTTGGGGATACGTGTTTGCTGTCACCTTTGCAGCCTTCTTCTCCAAGATTTTCGGTGCCTCCTTGGCTGCGCGATTCAGCGGGTTAGTTTGGCGAGAGTCGCTCACCATTGGTGTGCTCATGAGCTGCAAAGGCCTCGTCGAGCTCATTGTTTTGGTAAGACACGGCTCGAAAGCATGGTTTCAATGGCGGCAATCATGGAGACTAACCATATGCTGCAGAACATAGGTTTACAAGCCAAGATTCTGAGCACCAGAACCTTCACCATCTTCGTCGTCATGGCTCTTTTGACGACGTTTGCAACTACGCCTATCGTGTCAGGTCTGTATCCACCATGGTACCAAAAGAAAATTGCGGCGTGGAGGCGTGGAGAAATCGACTGGGAGACCGGAGCCCCGATTTCTCCTTCATCAAGCTCTTGCGACCCGAAAGAAGCTCCTCAAGCCTTGGAAAGAGTGAACCGCCTACTCGTTCATCTCAGACTTGACAACATGTCATCTCTTCTTCAACTGCTGTCCATGTTTGGCGATCCATCTTCATCACAGTCTGCTGCAGCCGCAGACACAGGCGATGCATCTGGCGAGAATGCCAACGCGCCCGCCATCAGCCAGCCCCGGCACAATGCAGTATGGGCTCATGGTATCCGGTTGTTGCAACTCACAGATCGCGACTCTTCTGTCATGACTGTCGCGCAAGTTGATGACTATACCCGTCGCGACCCGGTTGTCAACACCTTCCGAACGGTCGGACAGCTACACAACCTTGCAGCTTCCGGGGAGGTTGCTATTATGCCCGAGACACGGTTCGCCGAAGCTTTGGCTATGAAATCATCCAAAATGTCGTCTGATCTTGTGCTCGTTCCTTGGACTGAAACCGGCGCCATGGGTGATGCCCAGATTCTGTCCTCCGCCACGGTCGACGACAAGATTGGTTCCTCCTACGGCACGTTTGTCAAATCTGTTTTCGACTCGACTGATCATAATGTGGCAGTTTTCTTCTCTCGCAGTGATCCCACCTGGGAAGGCAAGAGCAATGAGCATGTTCAGCTTATGCGAACATACTCCTTCGGCGCTCTCAGGGAAGATGTCCCTGTTGCGCCATCGCCCAACAAACACTATCACATCTTTTTGATATACTTTGGCGATGAAGACGATAGGCTGGCTCTACGCTTGGTTCTTCAGCTGTGCGAAAAGTCCAAGGCCACCGCGACCATTCTCCGGGCGCAAGTTTCAGCTACTGAGACTTCCTCTTCCACTTCTAAAAATAACTTATTCCAAAGCGCTTCTACGCATCTATCGGAGAGCATGGCTTCGCGTGTGAAGTTCGAAACTGCCACTGGCTATTCTAGTGTCGAGGAGCTCTTGCAATATGTTAAGTCGGAAACAATGTCTGATGTTCCAGAAGTTGGCGCTGGGCCCAAATTGGTGGTCATTGGTCGGCGGGAGGGCGCTTCTCTAGATGAGGGCAAATTAGCATACAGACCAAGAGAAGACTTGCGCACATGTTTGGGTAGCTTGGCAGGCCACTTTGTTGCTGATGGTGTACGAGCTGATTTGTTGGTTGTACAAGCCAAGAACCTCGGCCAAGAGAGCTGAGCATTTGGTAATTCAATGAGTCATGAAATATATTGTTTGTTGTTCAATTATGGCGACATTTCATGTGTGACGTTCTATATCCTCTTCTTCCAAATTTTCACTGCACTAGTTGGAGCCAAAAAAAAATACCTAGCTTGACATTGTTTCGAGCCATTTGCGTTACGCTGGCTGGTCTTGATGTATGCCATGTGTGGTGACCGCATCTCATGTAATGATGCATTCAGAACCATGGCATCTCGTCCTAAAGAGAGCACGCAGAGATTTGGTCATGTCAACATCACATGCGGTGGTTTCGCCAGGGGGCCGGGAACAATTCAAAACATATGCTCATGCTACTGAAATCATTGTTGCCAAACCACCTCAAGCAGACCTGGTGGCTCCATCCTCATCGTGAGAATCCCTGGTACTATTCGAGGCGCGGCTTTCATGAGTGACAGCATAGTCATCGTCGCCGCAAAGTTCCTCAAGGAAACCTCAAGAGTCTTCCGATGAGTCTCGGGAATAAGAAGCGTAGTAAAGCAGCCCAATAACATGAATATAGCGTGAATCACCAAGACGTGGTCCATCCAGGGGCTTGCGTTGTCATTGGTGGCGCCTCTGGTGCGGAGAGCGGAAATGGCACCCTGACCGATGATGGAACCGATCTTGCCGCAGGCGGCGGAGATACCGTGGGAAGTCGAACGGTATCGGGGTGGGAAGACTTCACCGGGGACGACGAAAGTCGTAGTATTTGGGCCTGCACGGTGTTTCCATTTGTCAGTAGGACGCCAGAAATGGCAGTGGGGAATTGCATTCTGCAAGAGAGTTGACTTAGCAAAGTTGAAGAAGAACTGAGCAATGACGTAAATGGCCAGCAAAGCATTCTTGCCGGTATGACTGTAGGCGAAGCTCATTACAATGAAGAGAATGGTCAGGATGATGAAACCTCCCATTTGGATGGTCTTGTGATCGAGGGTGTCGATTGTGGCGACAGACACCCAGTATCCCGGGACGGCACCGGCCAGGACGATGATCAAGTTGCCCACGGCAGTGTGGTGCAGAAGCTGGTGGACACTGGTGAGAGACTCGGGGTTTGTAGTGTAGCCGATGGCTTCGAGAATAACGGCGTTATTCAACGAGAGACCGTAGGAAGCTACATCAAGAGCAAACCATGATCCAGCCGTGCCGACAAGGAGGCCAAAGTTCTTGGACTTCGAGTAGTGTTTGCAGAAGTCCAACCAGCTGGTTTTACGTACTTCGAGGGTCTCCTTGGCAGACTGGGCAGTAGTGGCGGGAGCTACGGGAATTGGGACCACCCTCTTTCTCGCCACCGATGTAAGCGCTTACGTCGTCGTGGGCCTTCTCGACATCGCGGGCGACATCAAAGGTGTATCGGGGCGTTTCGGGGATGGTCAAACGGACTATGAAACCAGTCAGTTGATGACGAATTGGGCCGCTTTACAAACTTCAATGATAGAGCGTAATGCAAGCAGGCACAGCGCCAAACCCAATTAAAGTGCGCCACATTTTGTCAACCGCAATTTGACAGTCACCGTTGCACTGCGACACATCCTTGGCCTCGGACAGAAAGGCTTTGAATCCGAGGGTAACGAAGAGCATGACAAAGGCAGCACAGAGTTGGCCTAGACCCTGCATGGCAAAGACGGCGGCCATCATGGCACCTCTCCATCGAGTGGCGGCGAATCTTACATTTGGAAAATTAGTTTGAAGTAACGCATCGCCAGTCTTTCGAGAGAATGCGGCCCAAACTCACTCAGATACAATGACTGAAGAAAGAGGATAATCACCATCAATGCCAATACCCGTGGTGACACGCCAGAAAATAATGAGCCCAATGATATCGCAAGAAGGGGAACTGCTGGTCAGGGCCTGGCCAATAGTAGCAAAGATGATGACGATGAGTTCAAAGCCGTACATCTTCTTGCGGCCGACAAGACCGGCCAGGAAACCGAAGCCAAGCTGGCCTACAACGGTGCCGGCAGAGGTTGCCAACTTGATAGCATTGTCGGAGCTGGCGGGCAGTTTTCCCACACCGGGGTAATAGACGATGCCCAGTATAAGAGTCAAGAGGGAAGTCGTGAAGATGTCGTAGGAATCGGTGAAGAAACCAACACCAGCGACAGAACAGGCACGAACGTGGGACCAGCCGAACGGGGCCTTGTCGACCTCAGCAAGAGCTAGACGACGACGCTCATTGAGGTCAGCGATATGTTAGGAAGTCATTGTGGAAGTTGTGATAGGCCCTGTTGCCTCCTGATGTCTTGGAGATGGGCCCTGCTGTCTGGTCAATTTTGTTTCCAGCCATGGTATGGTACTTTCTGGGAGGTCCTTTGTTCCTCGGAATAGATCCACTCAATGTTGTGTGAGAGAGATACTGAGACTATTAGAGGCAGAGACAAAGAAAAAGACGGGTTGAATAAGAGATTGTATTATAAGGCGTGGCGAAAGGAAGGAGGACAAGGCCACAAAAGAAGGGGAACAAGAGTCGAGATCGGTTCCCGAAAGTAAAGTCTTGTATTAATATATCGTGATTCCTTTGCAATTCTGTGAAACAGTCAACAACTTGTCTCTTCAACTAACAGGACGATGCTGAGGATATTCATCTCGCCCTGCCTACTGGGGTATGACCGTATGATTGGTGGCCAAAAGAAAATTTGTCTGGTTCAATATCGCATCGTTTTGGTCGAATTCGCGGCGACGCACCCTGCTGCTCCCGGGCGCCCCTGGCCCCTTGCACACAACGGCCATTTCCAATATGCAACTATTAACGACCATTAAGGAAGTCACGCTGAGATGGGTATGCCTGGCGTTGATGTCGCAAGACATGGTCGAAATCCTTGGTATCCAGTAATTAATAGTTTGGGACCGACTTATTATATGATATGATGAGAGAACCGACTCGGCCAAAGAACAGGATGCGCACCGTTACTAATTTTGGTAGGACTGCGGCGGAACATCGTCGAAGTTGGAACATACGACTCCGTAATCCGTACCATATCGCCAACTGGCAAGGCATATTAGGCTCCTGGCCAATGCATGCATGATTCTGACCCCTTAATCAAGTTGGTGGGCGTGGGTGGAAGGGCAGCGTTGCCCAGCGTTGCCGTGACATTGCCGTGCCAGCTTGGCACCGGGCATGGGGCATTGTGAGCATTTGAGAATGGATGGATGTGTCGAACTCGTGAGGCTGCCAGGCTCCCAGGCTGCCCGATTTTGCGACCGAAGAGCTTTCATATCAGTTGTTGTTGCAGGAAGATGAAGAGTTGTGCAAAGTTCCATGTGTTGAACTGAATTGGGCTGGCCAGTCACCAGTCCGTCGCTCTTTCCGCCGCGTGCATATGTATCTATCAGCCGCGCCGTCATGGTTCCCTTATTTCCAGCCATCCTGGTCGGTCCTCCCCTCCGATATCCGTCCTGCGTCGTCTCATTACATTTGATGTGAGCTGATCTTTCCGAGACGTCGGATGAACGGTACCACCGTTGGTTGACTTGTGTGTCAAGTCCTCCATTAATGATTGGCCTGTACGGAGTATGTATTTATTTATTTAATTTATTTACTTGTATCGAGCAGCACTGTTCCATCATTGGTACGTTGCCAGTTGAATCTGCCATGTTCATTGACCCATTTCTTCTCAGCTGACGTTTTGGCCGTTGCGCGCAAGCAAAGATGTCGGTACCATGGCCGTTCAAGCGCAAGCAAGGCCAGAATCATCATCGCCTATGACTGTACCAAAACATGATGACGACAAGGAACGGATTCCTTCTTTGACATTCAGCGTGCTCACAAAAGAGGTTGAGAAGCAAGATGCCATGAGATTGGTCACAGACAGCATTGCGCAACAACGCCAGGTTGCTTCCTTCTCGGTCATCGTTCACCCAGCTTGTCTGACGGGCTTGGTCGCAGGCTGCGCATTGATATACCGCCTCCATGCGAAGCGCGACTTTGGCACAGCTCTCATCATGATGTGCGGTCTTGCTATTGCGTACCTGGCTGCGGTTCGACTCCTGACAGCCAACTATATTCGGCTAGCTGAGAACTTGAAGTGGAAGCAATGGGTTGTCAATCCCGATGGGAATGATGACTATATCCTCGCAGCTCGGTTTGGCGAGGAAATTATTGCCACGGTGGTTTTGCGAATAATAAAGGCGCCCGCCGCCTCAACAACCAAGAAGACGAGGCCATCTTCGTTCAAGGGTGGGAGCGGCGTCATTCGCGCTTGGACTACCAAATATAAATATCGCAGCAAGGGCATCGGGGGCGACATGCTGCGTCTGGCTGTCCTCACAACTCGAACCAAGTGTGGTGATGACGCACGGGTGACTTTTGACCCTGAACACGCCAATAGTGCACGACCTCTACATGACATGTTCAATAGGCCATTTGTTAAGAGAGCGGAGCGAGCCTCTGTGGCATTGGAACATGCCGTTGCTGCTTGTGATCGAGGAGAGAGCAGTTTTCCAGCCGATTGTCCAAGGACGGGCTAGACTATTTTTGATTCATCTCAATATAGAAAGAAAATAAAAGTTCCATGTGGAAATACTCTTGCATCCGTGTGGAAGCCTCTGAAATTGGCAGATCTAGTAAGCCGGTAATAACACTACCTCAAGAATGATACCCAACCACTTGCTTCAGATAGTCACAAGAATACTTTCAAGAGCCTCACAACTCAGACTTCTCCTCCTCCTTCGCAACGACTCTGAAAACATACTTGCCCCATGCCTTGAGCATATCTGATGCGAGGCCGCCGCTGAGAACCGTCTTCCAACCAACGATTTGAGCATGCTGCAAGTAACGCCGACACCCAGCAAGCAAATCAACATGCGGTTAATTACAGCAGAAATATACATACAATTGCAAATTCCCAGACTTGACGGCAGAATGCTGATTCTATGCTCACGCAAACGCGCCCACTATGGCCATCAACAGAGCACCAGCCACAACGCACAAGTATGCGTGGAGCCTCTTCTTGCCCTTGAGCACACGGTAGCTTTTTTCTGTCAGAAAGTCTTCTGCCAAAAGCTGGACAAGACCAGCGTACAGCAAGAGACCAGAAGAGATGGCGTTCATGAATCCCACCACCAAAAGACCGCCCATTGACGCTGGATCGTACATCTTGTGCACAACAAGCCCGATCGCCTGTCCGATGGGAGTTGTGAGGCCATACGCGAGAACCATCAGCCATGGACGGACAGAGTTCTTGGAAAACTGGATGGCAGCAATGCGGCTACCCAATGCGAGACCCTCAAATGATTGATGGAAGCTGATGGCGATAAGGAAGACGACGAATGCTGGACCCGTGGCGACAGAGATGGCCATGCCGATGAACACACTATGAAAAAGAATGCCAGCTTCGAGTAAGAGGCACTGTAACAGCTGGCGCCTGGCCTCCTCTGGCGACTGCGGCGGCATCGTGGGATCCGACGCCTCCGTTCGAGTATTTGGTTTCGTCAGAGATACATACACTCCATCGCGGTTGTTGTTGTTGTTGTTGTTGGACGGCGCTGGATCCAGCTCATCCATGTCGAGGTCGAGATCAGAGTCCCCGTCGTTGAAGTCATTCTCAGTGGACTTGCGTATCTGTGTAGCCGCTGTTGGTGTCGATTCCGGCAGTGGTGACACTCCAGCAACGAGACCCTGAGAAGCCTCTGCATCATCAAGAGAAAGGTGGTTCGGTCGATGGCTTCTTTTTCGTCGTCCCGACGTTTCAGGATAGTGATGGTCATGCAAGGGGACGGTCTGAAACTCGCCATCCCCATCGTTGTCATCGTGGTCGAAGAAACCATGAGAGTGAGAATGTGAATGTCCCGCGCCCCCGCGCCGTCAAGTACGATTCGACGCCAACCACGATGATCGCCGACACCATGGCCACAAAACCAGGCAACGGCGTATACCCTTTGCTGAAAAAATACGGCAAACACGGGTCGGTCAAAGATTCGAACGCCATCGGCAGCAAATGAACAAAGGCGGTTGCGAGGAGCACACCCGTTCCAATGTGTTGGCAGTAGAAGATGATGTTCTTTTGTCGTTTCCCCGTCGTCACTCGTCGTGATACCAAGGGAATTCCACATGCTGTTCGCGCGACTGTTAGCTTTTTTTTTTCAGATCTCACAGTTGCAAAGCATGTAGCTTCTGTGAGTGCTTGTCCGTACCTAGTGTGCTCAATGCCAGGATCAACAGCAACGCAAAGACGTGTGCCACTGTGTCATACCATCCTTTTTGTTTTCCGCCGCACGCTGGACGCTCGCCATCTTCTTTGCGCCTTTGCAGCTCTGCGAGCAGCAGCTTCGTCGGCAGGGAGGACCACTGCGTATCTGATGCATATGCTGTTAGACCTTCGTTATAGAGTATTTCCAGCCGGGACAGAGGGGCCTACCATCCATGGCTGCCTCTTGGATGTCACCCAACGTGGCCATTGTGGTGGAGGGGTTATGTGTTCAGATACGATGCATCGGTTCGCCTCATGACCAAGAAAAACAGATGCGGATGGGACGTAACGAAGTGATGAGCTGTACATAAGAGCGCCCAAAACAAGGGCAAGGTCGTGTTGAGGTTGGTTGGCCTTTGAACGGAGTACTTTTTGCGCAGCCTTGTAATACGGAGTGTGGGCCCAGTCTACTCCGTAGTAGTCAGTCACCGTCTCCTGGTCGGTTTCAGCGCCTGCAGATTGTGTAGGGACCCACCATTTCATGCTTGTTTGGTGGCTTGTTAGCTACGCCAAGACCGAGAACCTTGCTCATCTCTACAATCATAAAATAATAGTCTTACACCAGAGTGCACTCGGGTCATCATTTCAGTAGTGTTGACATGCCATCAATACATCGAGTCAGCCATCTTGGCCATCTTGGGAACCAACTACAAATCATGCCTGAACACACGTGGATTTTATCATTAACGTCATAAATACGCGCGCCACAATGGTATCTATACAAGTCAATCAATCAACCTCCCTCACATTTATCGACCACCGACTCGAATGACACCAGCAGCCATGAGCTTCTGGATCTTTGATCTGACACCAGGGTTTCTCATGTGCTCTTGGAGAGCCATTGGGTCTGACTGTGCCTGCTGCAAGATGGTCTGCATCACAGGATCTTGCATGATGCTCATGATCTACATCCAAATACAAATTAGCATAATGTGTACATCACTTACTCATGTTGACTTGATGATAAGGTGAAACAAAAGTATTGTTGGCAAGGCAGTGCACTTACGTCAGGATCCTTCTGCAATCTCTCCCGAGTCTGCTCCTCGGTTTCATTGTCACGGGCCGCGTACATGGCACCAAACGCCTTCTGCTGCTGCTGCTCAATCTCGCGAGCATTGGCACCGTTGTGGTGTTCCGCATCAACCTGCTGAGCTTCGGCGCAGGCATCAACACACTCGGAATACTTGCGCATGCCGAAGTAGGCCTGGGCCTTGCGAATGTATGCACGGATGAACTTGGGATCCAGTTTAATGGCTTTGTTGCAATCATCGACGGCGCTGGGGAACTCGAACAGCTTGACAAAGGCAGCAGCGCGATTGCTGTATCCACGGGCATCCTCTGGCGCTCTTTTGATCATCTCTGTGTAGGCAGCGACAGCTCCAGGGAAATCGTTTTCCTTGAACTTTTTGTTGCCCTCCTCGCGAGCCTCTTCGGCTTTGGCAGGATCGACGTAGGCCTTCTTGTCGGCTTCTGCCTTGGTACGCTCCGCATTTCGCAGCTTGTTCAGGACGTCGGGCGTTCGGTGTTCAGTCAGAGATCGTCTGTAGTTCTCCAGAGCCTGCTCGAAATCACCCTTCTTCTCATACGCGGAACCGATGCGAGCATAACTCTTTGCAATCAGCTTGAAATCGGCGTAGATCACGCGGCCCTCCTCGACGGCCTTGGTACAGGTCTCGATGCACTTATCGTAGTCACCTTTCTCGTAATAGGCAGCTCCCAAATTATTGAGATAGGTGATGTCTTGGAAGATGTCCCAAGCTTTGCTGTAGTGCTCAATGGCTTCGTCAAACTGACGCTTCTTGTAGTTTTCAGTACCCAGAGCTTTCTCCTTATCGGCCAATTCTTTGTTTTTCTTCTTCTCCAAAGCCTCCTCATCGAGGGGCTCGGGCTCGGGGCTCGGGCTCAGGAGCCTTCTTAGCAGCAGGCTCAGGTTTCTTTGGCTCCGGAGCATCAGTCATGTTAGTGTCTCGAGGGTCTGAATCTCGCATCTCCATGTCAACACCCATTAAGACACCGAGAACCTGGATCATGCGAGGGTCGCTGAAAAGGTCCTGGGGGGTTTCCAGGGTTCTGTTGCATTTGCTGCAGTTTCGCCATGAATGAAGGATCAGCGAGAAATGCGCTTGTTTTGGGGTTTTTGGCAAGTTTCTCGACCATTTTCGGATCGTTGAACATCTGACCGAGCCCGCCAGTTGGGTCGGCGCCGAAGCCGCCGCCTAGACAGCCAATGTTAGCTTATTTGATCATTCAAGACACTTAAAGGTAAGTATATCGTATACCTGCTTCGTGCTGCATCGCCTTCTCGACAGAGGCAAGGCCACTCTTGAGCTGAGCATTGTTCGCATCATGTTTCAAACCTTCTTCATATGCATCATTGGCACCAAGGAGATCGCCCTTGCCATGCAAGGCAGCTCCTTTTCTGCCCCAACCCTTGGCCCAGTCAGGCTTGATTTGGATCGTCTTGTCGGCATCTTGCAGAGCATTGTCCCATTCCTTCTTGGAAGCATACGCAGCTGATCGGTTACTGTAGAGGATATGGTTCTCGGGCTGGAGAGCGATTGCCTGGGTGAATTTGTCTCTATAAATTGACAGGTCAAGTGTCAGCCGCCAACAGCTCATGGGGAAAAGAGCAAAGGATCCTTAGGAATACGCAGTCAATGGCTAGGAGCATGAACATACATGGCATCGTCAAAGTTCTTTTCGGCAATGGCCTTGTTGCCAAGAGCTTTGAGCTCGTCTGCGGAAGCCATGGTAGATCGGGTAGGTGAATAAGCAGTCGAATTTACGCCTGTTCAGGAAATGTTGAGGTTGCGATATAACGGGGTCGAGCTTTTGGGAACTCGTTCGGAGTAGTCCGTATTACTTGAATGTTCAACAAGGCATGGCAGTTAGGTGGGGACAGAAAAAGATGGAAGAGCCCGGGCTGCTTGGACCAGCATTCTAGGTCCTTCGATGGCAAACTGCCAACCGTCGGCCTCATTGGCCGTTCTCGAGTAGCTGGTGTGGACCCACAGAGACATGGCTGAGTGAGCGCTCTGCTGATCAGCCCGAAAATGGCAACGACAACACAACACGTCTTTCGAACTTTTGTTGCGGCCGACAATCGTAGGCAGATACCAAAGTCCAGTCCGAATGCAGGCACTGAATGTACTTTGTGTAATCCAGCAGACTCATCTCCCTCATCGAGCCGGGTCTTACCCTGCGGTCATTTGGATGGATCCCTCTGGGTTGTGATTTCATGGCCAGCACAACGACAAATGCAGCAATGTTGGGCGACACAATTAATCAATGAATAACTGGCTCTGTGCACTGCAGCCCGCGAGTGATCATAGTACAGGGGGAAACGGGGAAGGCTCCGTGTAATGGGACACAGAGTGAGTACAGGTCCTACCTAGCTTGGAGGGACGACGGCAGTCCCCTTCAACAATGTCTCCGATTAGTGAGTGGACTTGCGCTTCCACTAGCGGAAAGCACAATTTTCCCCATATGAAAGACTTCAGAACAACCAGACCTCGGTACTCTCGTCGCTATAACAAGTCCATTTCCTCAAACTCAGTCTGATCTGGCCTTACAGGCGTAGTCCCGAGGCTGTCGAGCCCTCGCTCCCTAGCTAATTTGGCATCGAATCCTGCACCAGCCGCAGTGATTGGCTCTACACTCCCTAGACCCATAGCCTCTTGATATCTCTTGCCAGTCTCATCAAGTAGTGACTGAACCTCTGTTTTCCTCTTGTCGATGTTTTCCCTTTCCCGACGCAAATGCTCCAAGTGACCGTCCTTGGCTTTGAGGTCACTCTCCATGGCTTTCAGAGTCGTCTGTAGGCGTTCCAGACATTCAGACAGGCTCGGTAACGGTGTGATCTTGGGTGGGATTTGAAGCAGCTCCTGTGAGGCATCCTCTCGGGGTTTCTTCAAGCCGTCCAGCCCGGCTTTGCTCTGGGATGCTTCGTAGGCTATTCGCCGTTCAGCGTCACTATCTGATGAGTCGTCTGAGCTGTGTCCCTCGGCTGCGGTGATGAGTTCGGCCATTTTTCGTCTGTCCTTTATTTGACGCTCTCTTTCCGCTCGCTTGCCAAGCGAGAGGCCCCCGTCCTCTACGTAGTCGTCGCATCCCTCCCCAAGGTCCTCATCTTCAGCTTGTAATCGACCGTCGTCCTCCTTCTTGCGGCAGAAGATAGTAGAATCATCGTCCTCCACCGACAGGAAGTCTTGCTCTTTAGCCAATCGAGCTCGTCGTTCCTTCTTCTCGCGTATTTCAGCCTCAGAAAGTATTTGCGTGTCGTGCTTTGAGGGTGATGCTCCCGCGCATTCGACCACTAATGCTCCTTCAAGCTCTGAAGGGTCTAGTTCCATGTCGTCTCTATCACTGGCGTGAATTGTTGATATGTCTCGTGGCGTACTCGGCGTTGATGACTGCAACTCCTCCAGATATTCCTTGCTGTATTTTGGCCGGACATCTTCCTCCTCATCCAGCGATCTCGTAGGAAGTGTTCGTAAAGCAATGCCACGCTTCACTGCGCTATTCTCAAGCGCACGTTTTCCCAGGCCCGGCTTTTGCGGCGTTGCTGAATCCTCGGCATCGCCATTGCCCGCATTACCGCCAAACGACAATCGCGATTTGGATGTTTTCTTCTTTTGCTTCGAAGATCCTGTTCGATTGATGGTAGGTCGAACCACGACTGGCCCGTCATCTTCTCCGTCCTCATCTACCTTGCCGCTGGCGATGTCAGCGCCATCCTCGTCAGCGGCATTGAAGGCTTTCCGAAGGCCGGATTGCCTGAGCGGCTTGCGTGCCGACTTATTGCCAAACACTAGCTTGCTTGATTCTGTCTCGATTCTACCAGTCAGCCTCCAGTGTTTCTCATCAGCAATAAATTCCTCGCTGAAACAGCAAAAGAGAACGTACCGTTTTGAGGAAAAGATGGTTCTAGACCCGAAAACGCGCTGTCGTTGGATTCCTCCTCATCATCGACCTTGATCACTCTGGCTTTGCGTTTCGCCGCAAATGAGGACATTTTCCATTCATGATTTTGAATAACAAGGATTTGATAAGTCTGGTCTTCTTCCATAAAAAAACCCCTACTAGTAGCGTCAACGGTCGCGGAAGCTCACGACACAACGCGCCGGCTATCTTATCAGCACGTGACTGGAAATTTGGGCCGGGGCGCATGCTAGTTCTCGCAGGTTGAGCGATAGCGACAGAAGCATGAGCACGCACTCGGCACATCAGAAACGTAATAATTACATAGCTCAAGATGGCGCCCGCGCAACCTGAGCTCAAGAAGGTATTCCTCGCCTACCACATAACTAAAGAAACACAGTTGTGAAGCTGGACTGGGCATGTCTCTTGGGAAAATGATTGTGGACTGTGGACTATTCGCACGAGACTCGATCTGGTTCTAACAAGCTGATTAGTACCTCGAGAAGAGACTCTTCGTGCAATTGAACGGCAGTCGCAAGGTCATTGGAGTCTTGCGTGGCTACGACGTAAGTTGCATCAAGCTTCGAACTATGAACTGGCCTGGACTGACCCCCCGCAACAGGTCTTTTTGAACATTGTCCTCGACGAAGCTGTCGAAGAGAAAGAGGGCGGCGAGAAGGTCAAGATTGGAATGGTCGTAAGTTGCTTCAAGCGAGATTCACTTTTTCACGCCATAGACGAGACTAAATATTCTCGCAGGTCATTCGCGGCAACTCAGTCGTCATGATGGAGGCTCTAGACCGAATCGGCGGTGACGACCGACGAGGAGACCACCACCACCGATGAGCAAAAGGATACTTACTCCAAAGGGACTGAAATGGAAAATCTAGGCAAGAAAAGAAAAAAGAAGACAACTTTGTCTGGCGTTCTCGGATGATGAATGGTGAATCGGAATCGGGATTGGTTTTGTCTATGCATATTATTTATTCATGTGTTCTTTTACAAGATGTGTCGCAGTCGGGCAGGAGGGGCCGCAACACAAAAGAAGAGACACCAAACTACGCATTTTGCTGCGCCCAAAACCTTCCATCGTACCAGTCCATCATTTTACTATCATATGTACTCTGCTAGCCCTTGATGCCTCCTCTCAAAATGGCTGATGGATGACATGTTTGCTTTGCTGACTTCGTTGAAATAGTCGTGCATCTAGCTGGCGCATCTGGGGCCGCAACCATTTGAGCTTCCGAACATGATAGGAATGAGATTCACGTCAAGTTGGTGGCTTTTGACTCGGGAAAGGATGCCCACCATGGCGGGGTATCTTGGCTCTGAGCAGCCGCCATGCCTGAACACGAATGATGACTGTCTTTCTTTGAGAGGCTGAATGAAAGGGCCCCTCGGTTGTGTCTCTGGGAAATCATCGCGCGGCCTGTGAAGCGTAATGCGGATGTAGCAGCAGAACGTGGCGCGGCTGGTGGAATGAATCAGAGCTCAGTCGCATGCCCCGCTCAGTGGCATTCATGATACTTGGGGATAGTGTCATTCTCCTCTTGCCTCAATTCTATATGAAACGTTGTATCTCAGATACATCATATTATTCAAGGGAGTAGATGTTTGCTTCATACAATCTATCATCATCCTTGTTCGTCCTACAATTGTTTTAAATCCCTGTCCCAGAGCGCTCATCATTATTGCAATCATTTTCTCACTTAAACCTGGTGGGGCGGTTCCCCTGGTCCCAGTGGGTTAGCCAGAGAGTTCATCGCCAGCGTACCCCAGTCCAAGTAGCCATCAAACCAGATAGTAGGGTCAATGCCGTCCAGCAAGTCGGATGTCCATGGTGTGCTGCCCAAGACGTTGTGGATCTGGGTCTGGTCCTGTTCAAAGCAATTGCTGACGAGACCGCCAGCAGGCTGACCCATGTTTCCGGTTGCATCCGATGTCTGCGGGTATGATCCTCGCCAATGCTGGACATTTCCCACCTTGCCTACTCGATAAGAGCCCTCAGTGGCAGCAGCGACAGTTTCAGCCCATTTCTCCAACTTCACGCGGGTTATGCGAACTTTGAGCGCACCGAATGTCCATACGTTATTTTCTGTCTTTTCATCTTCGGGCAAAGTTTGTTGGTAGAGATTGTTGACTTGTTCGCATTTCGTGCACACTGTGGAAAGAATCCCGGGAATGTTGATGATTAAACCTGGCTGTGACTGGAGCTGGAGCTGTAGGGCAGCCACAGCCTGAATAAGGTCTTGATCACCACATTGCTGCTTTGGATCACCACCCTGGTTGTGCTTCTGTGGTGGCCTGTTCTCAGCCAAGCTTTGGGTCGGGATTTGAGAGTCTGAGCTGTACATAGAATTGCCGTCGCCAACTGGCATCGGCGTGGCTCCCTCATACACTGTTCTAGGTGTTGCCAATTGCGCCCACATCCCGAGCATTGTCAACGCGTACACAAGCTGAGACATGCTGGAGAGTGGTTGTCGGAAATATGAAGAGGCAGGAACGAGTACCCAGTTATCGAACCAGTTTCGAAGCGCTGCACTTGATTGGTACAGTATGTCAAGTGGCGTGCCACGACCGATTTGACCGGCAGTCATGGATTCCACGAGGGATTTTACCAAGGTAATGTCGACGGCAGGCGGCTCGTAGAGGCGCAGTTTTGCAGTATTAAGATAGGTCATGAACACGCCTAGTCCAAAGTCAGCGCCATCAAGTCGAGAAGTGGAGCTCAACGGCAAAAGGGATGTTCCACATACTATCGTTCTGAAGCCTTGCGGGCAGACTATCGCGTATACTATCAATTTCTTTCTGGAAAGCCGCTATGTAAGCCGACGTTGGGGCGGACGGAAGACCAGGAATATCTTCCTCAGCCCTGTCCTTGGAAGTGAACTCGAATATTCGCTCCGTTAATCTCTGTATCCGAATGAGATACATCAGAGTAATGTCGGACTCGTATTCTCTCCCGTTTTCGAGAACTTTTAAGCATTCTTGAACATACGGCGTATATTTCATTGATTCTATTCGATTAAAGCTGACGGAGACACTTGCTTGGTGTTAGTTGGGCGCCCTTACGTAATTTTTGCAAGTTTGCAAGAACTCACTTGCATGTGAGAAACCACACGCCGAGAAGGGCTCTTCTTTCTTCGTTTGTACGACCAGCTGGCTCATCTGGCCGGGCCACCATCAGCCGAGCTTGCTCGCGCACCCCGGGAGGATAGTTCAGCGATAGATCTGACACCATGCTCATGGCCAATGAAAGAAGGTTGTTCAGTTGAGCGTGTATCAAGCAGTGATATTGATGCCAAGCGATCATGACCAAGATGCCTTGGAGAAGTTCCAGCGACCGAGCCGACCGCAAGAGAACGTGATCCGCAACGTGGCTCATGAGCCGGAACAGTTGGGCGCTCATTGACCTGAGGTTTCTGAACGAGGTGACCATCCTAATGGCAGACATCAAGAATGGTCTACTGGCTTGTAATTCAGAAGCACTGATCGATGGTGGAATAATGACGAACGGAAACACAGGTTGCATCTGGGTCCTGAAGAGCTCCAACAGCACATCGTCAGAATCTGGGGGAGGAGGTGCACTCCCGGGTTGTGGTCGGCAGATGCACGACGGAATTGCGTTCGAGTTGTAAGTTTCCGGGATCGTCAAAGTATTTGAATATGGTTGATACGATGTCGTGGAGCTCGCTGACGGTGTGTCTTGGGCCCTGGCCGACTGTTCCCTGGCAGCGGCATCGCTAAGAGTATTGAGCGGAGTGTGGTTGCTGGATAATTCTCCAGAAGCCTGAAGAAGATTGACCAGGCCATTGAGTCTTTCCTCAATCTGTGCCGTCCGACTATTTCTCGAATATCAGCGCATTGTGACGATTTTGGACTGGATCAAAAGCCAGCCCGCTCGCTTGAATTGAGCCGAGCCGAGGTCCAATCACGTAGATAATGCACCGTCGCGGGAACTCCTCTAATCTGAAAATCGACTGAGAAATCGACTTACGAAGGTTTGACTTGTCTCTTCTTGCGTGGCCGATGAACCTGTCCCGTGCATTCTTTCAAAAGTCTTTGGCACCTTCAAGTCCACAACTTGTGTTAGCCAACAATACCAACATAGTGAGTGGCTGATGAGGCGGCAGTTGGGAACCAGTGACCACCATTGTCAGCAAAGACTAACAGGGTTATCGGCAAGTCTCATTTACCTGTCGCACTTTACATTTTGGTCAGGATTTGACCGAATGCATTTTGCTTTTGCCGTGGCACACGCAGCGCACGCCGCTCCCCATTTCGCCGTTGGAAGCTTGCTCGTGTCTGCTTTATCGTCGCCAGCTCGGTTCGCCATGGCGGTCAGTTCTATCACATGACCTCGCCGCGTTCCATCACATGACCTCGCCGCGTCTAAGCTGGCTTGCACAGTCTGGCGGCGTCTCAGTCGAGTTATTTCCGGCTGTATTGGTGTGAACTCCGGCGGGCTTTTTTTTCCGTAAAAAGAAAATAGAAGCTTTGAGATGTGGATTGGAAAGTATGACGATGAGCCGGCAGTCGACGGAAAAGTCCGCCCCTAGTTTCATCAGTCGAGCCATTGCGTAATTGGTCAAGCCCTTGCGGGTAGTGCCAAAAACGCCGCGCCGTCGTAATGACGCTGGGTCCTGATCCGATCCGTCCGTATCACCACCAAACTTACATGATCACAGCTTAGCAATATGCTGACGTTGGATCTTATTTTATCCAAATTTCTTGCGTGTATACTATGAGCGTATATTCTGATCACATGCACTGATCAGATGGTGGATTAGTGGGGACACATCACAACCCGGAAAAGAGAAAGAAGGCATGGCTTTAAAGCCCAGGAATGCACATACTGCCGAGTTGAAACGCACATGTAATATTTATATGATGAATCTGGGATCACTCAATGTACTGAAAAAAAAAAGAAAAGGATTGCACCCAGTGGACGCTGAGGAGCGATTGACGCCGTGTGATACACCTATGTTACAATTTTTTCCTCGTTTATTGACCAACGGGAACTCCAAACCAAACAAAGAAAGCTTCTCCACTAGCATTAATTTTCCCATCTATTTGTTTCGCGAGACACCGGCTCCAATCACACCTGGAAGCTTCTCCTCCCCAACACTGTACAGTAAGCCAACGGACATGGATAGAATGCCAACCATGGCCAATGTAAATCCGGCAAATAGCCAGAAGGGCACACTGACGTCTTGTTTGGCACATGACGAACCGCCCCAATGTGTCAACGATGTATTCTTATTTCTCGTTGCTTGACAGTGGCAAGCAAAGCATGAGGCAGCAGTCTTTGCCCCATCACCACTAGCATACTTGTCTTTGCATGCGCCGTGGCCGGTGCAGTTACGCGTTGCCTCGTTACAGGCTGACTCAGTATCGTAGCACGAAGCAATGCGACCACTAGGGGCGAAGATCACGGGTTCCGGCGTAGAGGGCGAGGTCGTTTGAGGTTCCGCTTTAGGCTTGTCGATTGCTGACATGACTTGCTCTGCTTGTCGACGACGCAGTTCCGGCTGCTCTTCCGACCACTGGCTGGAACTTCTAGTAGAAGGCAGCGCAATAATGGTTGTTTCAAGGTCTCCAGACTTGGCGAGCTGGACAAGCTGCGCAACCTGCTTGGCAACGTGCTTGAATATCTCCGGATCCTGAGTAGTCGTTAGTTCAAACCAATTGTATCACTCTGCGGTCGAGTGTGTTCGACACGCGTTTTGCGACGGAAACTTGCCTTATTCATGCTATATTTCGCCACTGCGGAAGACTTGCCATTCCAGCAGTCCTCCATAGGATTTGCGATTTGCTGAATGGAACACTTGTTGCCATCAGCCACGCCCAATTTGTCAATCAAATCCAGCTCTATCAGCTCATTATGTGCTCTGTCGGCAGGTGGATCCGCGATTGTAAATGATGGGCTAATGCTGAGTGCTTTGCGAAGTTCCTTCATGTGCGAGTCACTCATGACGTCTAGCATCAAGACGAGCTGATTTGGCAGCGTGGTTTCGCCGGCCGAGAAGAGCGACGGGATCGACTTTCCAAAACGATACAGGAAGGACATAGCTTTCTCGGTATCGACGCCGTCGGGGATGTCATATTGAAGGAATCCCTGGCCATTCGAAGCTAACCGTTGCAGAATCAGCAGTCTGGCGAGACTAGGGGTGACAGCAGGTGGCGACGACGCATCTGCTCTGGAAACAATGTAGACTTCGGCTGATTGCTGCGCTGCCGTAGCGCAACCGGCGAGGGCGGTGATGAGCCCAGCGATGAGCTTCATGATGAGCGGGTGAACCGTGAACCGTGAAGCTTCTTGGTTGTTGTTGGGCTAAGAGCTTGAGACGTCACATCATGGGTGGTGTGGTCCACCCACGCAGGGTGTTGAGGGAGGCAGGCGGCGGCAACGCGTCGGAGCTGCGGCGCCAAATACTCCGGTACTTTCTGCCCATGAGGACGTGGGAGGAGCACCCACTCCGGGTCACACAACACCCACCCCGTGGTAGCCAAGCATCGGATAATCTGGAGTCTTGCCTCGTTCTGCCTTTCGTTTCCGTTTCCGTTTCCGTTTCCGTTTCCGTTTCCGTTTCCTATATTTATTCTCTCGTTCATCGCGCGCGCTTTGCTTCTTGATGTCCAGTCTCATCATCCTGTGAACTCGCAAGGAGACCTGCTGCCCGGGGGCATTGTGTCTTCAGCCGCTCGTGCTACTGTGCGCCGTGAGCGATAACGGACAGACATGCTGCCTCGTGCGGCGGCCGCTTTTAGGCGCCCTTCGATACTGACCTCGTTGACGTCAAATACAGTCGCGCGCCGAGTCCCTCGAATCAGTCGACAGCTCTCTCTATGGCCTTTCAGACGGAACAAACTACCCCACGACGTTCCCGTCTATTTTCCTCAACCTACGACTGCGCCTAAATCACATGCTTTTCGAAGGCGGTTTGGGTATGTCAAGTATTATGTATTCGCCACTTTTTGCATAGGTTCGCCATACTGATCCCAAACTCTGCAGCCGCATAGCGTTTACGACGATCTCCTTCTACGTGTGCTGGCAGATCTTTGCCACCGTCGTTTTCGATCCGCTGCTGGACTGGGCCGACCATGAGTGGGAAAATTTATCAGAAAAGGAAAAACGAGAGATGGAAGAGCTCGCGGAAGAAGCAGATGAGCCGTTGTTATTTCTTCCGTTTCCTTTCACAACAAACGAAGTAAAGCAGCCGCCATATAAAGGATCTGACCCAGAATGGCTAGCCTTTTTGGCCGTAAACAAGGACCAGCAGGCGCAAAAGGACATCAAATGTACGAAATTCACCAAAAAACCTGACTCGATACAATTTTTGCAAGCTCATGAGCTAAACTTCCATGACAGTCGGATTGGCCGAAATGATAAGACGTGGGGTCGAAAAGAACCCCGGTTATGTCAGGTTGTTAGGAGGGAAAGATATTAAGCTGAAGAAGATGTGGCTCGATATCCTATATCCTCCCGCACCACCGCCAAAACATTACGTATCTGGGTAAGTTAAGAGCAGGTACAAACCAATGAAGTCGCTGTGATCGTTATGCTAACCAATTTGAAGGATCATCATTGACGATGATGGAATATCCTGGGGCGACCGCCCGATCGACTCCCTCGCCGCAAGCCATCTTGACATGGCAATCTATCCCAAAGCAGTAGCCCTCACAGTCTGGACCTTTGTCAACTCCCTGTGTAGACAAACGGCTCAAGATGTAGCCAAAGCACTTGGCCTCAGCACAGAACCACCCCAAGACACGTCGTGGCAAACCGTCGCGATCAATCGCATGAGGGAACAAGGCGGGCTGGGCACCCCCGGGAAACAAGCTGTGAAAGTCTCGGGCCGCGCCGATAACCCGACCAATATCCCAGACCCGACCAGCGCTGTAGATTCGTTCGGATCTCCATTCGGGAATGATGGTCAACTCGACCCTCGGATCCAAGGCGCCTTGCACGACGCATCCATGACATTCAGTAAGAATTGGCAGCCGGTGAAACAACCCCCGAGCCGCGGCTGCATCCGCGTGGACGGCCTAGTGGAACTTCAAGGGAAGAATGCACTTATGGCCGTGTACGTTGTGGGCTGGTATGATCCCAAGCAGA
Organism: Epichloe amarillans; assembly: GCA_024072835.1. NCBI lineage: Eukaryota > Fungi > Ascomycota > Sordariomycetes > Hypocreales > Clavicipitaceae > Epichloe > Epichloe amarillans. The sequence goes on along the minus strand of CP099635.1, from coordinate 5,007,280 downwards.
AGACTTACATGGCTATTCAGACGGGCCTCAAACACTTGGTTCACCTGAAGCAGAGGCCAGCTTCTGGCTAAGAAGATGAAAAGATGAAGTTCGGAATCACCTCATTCTATTCCTGCAAAATATTGTCGACGATGTAAATTGGAGGAAGTGTATCAGGCGTGGCTACGGCGCCCGGACGGTTTACAAAATGATACCATAGATCGTTATAGGGTTACATTTGGAAGTCAGTTCTGTTAATAGCGTCTTCACTCCAAATTGTGAGTCCTTGGCGATCGAATATGAAGCGTTCTTTTTGGTTCTTTTTTGTTTTTTTTTTTTCATTCCACAAACTATAGTATCAAGATGCACCATCTTCCATACAGTTACTAATACGCCCTCATGAGCTACGACGGTCCAGCATGGTGAGAAAAAAGTGAAAATAGAAAAGAAGAAAACAAGTTTCAATGCATGTCCAGCGTACGATAATCAACCACACTGAACTCCGAATACATTTTCTTCATCCAACACAGATCAGGCGTTATTGGTCCCATTTACGCCCCCACCCCACTGCAGCAACTTAATGTCGAAGAACATTGACAAAGGCCGTAAACACTTCTAGTTCAACTTCTGCGCCAACTTGCTCGCGCTCATGCTTAGGTACAGCGGCAATAAGATGCGCTTCAATGACGTTGACGCCTGGATGGAGCATGACGTCAAAGGCGCGCTCCTGTGGTAGCTGGTTTGGAATGGGTTGGTGGCATGGCTTGAGAGGCTGCTTGTCGATGAGGACCCAGAGGCTGTATTGACGATCTTGCAGGAAATCAGGGAGGAGAGGGAGGATGAAGACGCGATTGAAGCTTGGCGGGAGGTTGACAGTGCCGGAATGTTGCATTTCTCGGGGAAGAGGGTGGACATCGAGAAGGACAGGGTTGTCGGCTTGCATTCCCGGATGAAGTTGGATTCGTAGTCTGGACATGAGCGCATCTTTGATACCTTATTAGAAGGGTAGGAGAATGAAATGTCAGTAATTTCTAGCAGGAGTAAGAGGAGTTTACAGTGTCTGTACATACCTTTCCCAGGGGCACGCAACCTCTTGGGTTCAACATAGCCTAGGGCCATTGGGTTCATGGATTGTATTTGAGGTGGCCCAGTTGGTGGTGGTGGTAGTAGTTGTGGTGGTTGAGTTGATGCCGCTGCCAGAGGCCCTGGTATGGTTCCAGGGGTTTGCGCCAGAATTGCCGGCGACATTCTTGAAGCATCTTCTGCCTTGAGACCGACATGCGTGGAAGGGCTCGGCGAAGGAGCTGAGGCGGAAGCACCTCGTGCTGCATCCAGTGCCGGCTGCCGTATCGTGCCATTGACGGGAGGGACACCAGCAGACGTCTCGGTAGACTGTGCGGTCTGAGGCGCTGGTGAGTCAACAGAATTTGTTCGGCCACCAACGTGAATGGTAACTCTTTTCGACGAGTTCGGGGTGTCAGTAGATTGCCCAACCTTCAATTTGATCTTGGCCTGTGTTGGTTCTTGAACAGCTGCTCGCGCCTTCGTTATCAGGTCATGAAATGCTTTCTAGTTCCAAATATTAGTCGTTTGAAGGTTTCCGTGACGGACGAGTTGGCACTTACCTCAAGTTCTTGGGCCAGATCGTGGATTTCGCTGCCTTCTTCATTATAGAAGTACGCATTCGACCACAACAGTTTTGCTCGTTCCTCAAAGGCATTCCAGTTTTTGAAATCACTTGTGCCAGTGGGATCGCCACGACCTTGAACGCCCAGGACCTCTTTCTGCAGCTTTTTCAATGACAAAGGATCCGCAACAACCCGATAATAGTCTCTCAACGAGCGGGGCGGTAAGTTGACAAACGGTTCGAAGTATCCTTCGTATCTGAGAAAAACCAAGTCAGCTTCATTTTCTATCGAGAACACCCGACGGATGCCACATACTCAGGCTCCTTGTATCGCAGGAGTTCTTCCACAACTTTCTCCTGGGCTTGCTGAAAGGTCAATCCTTTGAAAGGGACGTTGTGGTATTCGTGGTCGGGGCGGCTACTCGCTTTGGCTCGTCGTGGGCTGTCGGCATAAGAAGTCGAATTTCTTGACGGCCGCCCGGAACCTATTCTTTTCAATATGATCGACCTTCGCCTAGATGCAGGCTCTTCTTCCTCCTCTTCCTCCTCTCCACCCTCCTGCTCTGCCTCCTCCCCCTCCGCATCTTCGTCGTCATCCTCTTCTTCTTCTTCTTCCTCCTCCGCCTCCTCGCCGTTTTCGGGAGGAAGGGGAGTCGGAACAGCTTGGTAACCACGTTTCTGATAAGCAGGATTATTCTTGGTCATGTAGTTGCTCAACGCTTTCCGCACACGCTCTGCATCATCGAATACTGCGGATGAGCGAGGGTAAAATTCCTTGGCGTTGGCTATCATTCGCTTGAAGTAGCTTTCCAACTGTGCAAGATTCTTAAAATGGCCATTGTTGAGCTTCTCTTCGATGGTCTCGAGAGAAATCGGCATTCGCGTGCGTTTGTAATAGTCCGCGTTTCCTTCTCGGGGGAGGAGCTTCTCAAAATACGTTGCCACAAGTCGCCCACTGCAATTCAAACCTTGTCAGCCCGACTTGGTCGCTGCAGAATGTGAAATTCCGACTTGAGAAATAATACCTTTTGTCTTGTGTGCGCCGAATTTGTTCAAGAAATGCTTGACCGTAAGCTGTTGTCGATTCGCGAGACTCGCCTTTGGACAAGTCGAATTCCTTTGAAAGATGATCTCGTGTTAGACAGAATTCGGACACATCATCGTGCTACGCTATAATGCCGTGAGTCACGTAGCGAAGTCAGAACTTACGGCCAGTTTACGTCGTTTCGCGGATCGATCTTCCACCTCGACAGCAGCATGGCCGTTTGCCTTGCGCTTGCTGTCCATTGTCAGAGGATTTACGTAGGCTGCGACCAGATCATCGAGTAATCACGACTCGAGAGGGCCTGCGATGCTGTCGCCCGGGGAGTTTATGCCCAGCTTTCTTGACGAGACGCTGCTGAGGCTGGAGATGATAGTTTGACAATGCGCTTGACGCGTGATCGTAGTGTCGCGTTCACATTCAGCTGGAGGAAGTGCGCAGCAGACGTGCTAATATCGGTCGCGTGTTGAAGCGCTGAGTCGGCTGGAGCACAGTCGCCAATTTTGACGCAGAATCTCGGATCGTGATCGCCTCCAAACTGATCTGATGGAGCAGTTCAGAGTATTGCTTTCGCGATGGCTCTGTTCGACGGGGGATCAAACAAGAACAGCATTATTAGCTTTTCCAATCGCGCGAGGTACACGGGAACAAAGTACGTACCGACAGCCGGTGCCACTGAGCGCTAGTCCACTTTCGGTGGTGAGGCCACAAGGCAGAGAACGCAGGTCTTCGAGAGGACCCTCAATTGTAAGAATTGGTGAACATGAGATAAGAAAGATTGGCATAATCTGCATAGCCAAGAAAGATTATTTGCTGAGAAGATTTGCTAGAGCTGAAATATAATCAGCCGAGAACTGGCTGCTGAACCTTCGTAACCTTTCTACACGAGTCCTCATGTCTATCATACTATTCATGTGCCATAAAAGGTTTGCCAAGGACGCAACAGGCGGGCATCAATGATTATTGTAGCGCGCCATGCTAAAAGCCAAGAAGACAGTACGCATACCTTCCAACTTTGTTTGATCACATCGACAAGTGAAAGCCAACATGAGATTTCCAATGCAATGTAGGCGGGGCATGCTTCATTCACCCCACCACCGATGGTCATGTCATCGACTCTACGACTCATCGGTGAGCCACTGAGCCGTGAGCCGCGAGCCGCGAGCCGCGAGCCGTCGCAAAGGTTTCCCAACTTCTTCATTCTGCATCATCACACCTACCAACAAAAAGACGGAGTCAAAGATGCCGAGTAGCCCCCCACCCGACTATACGCAAGCCGCCTCCCAGCATGGCATTGGCAACGCTCCCGCTCCCAAGCCAACAGGACCCGTGCGAAGGCCTCTGCAATCCCTGAACCTGCCAATTATAAATCATCTCAACTCGAAAAGAGTAGTGCTTGCGTCTGCCTCACCGCGACGCAAAGCCTTGCTTCAGCAGGTAGAATTCCCCCTCGCTCCGGTCGGGTCCAATCGCCCGCGTCACAATACTAATCACGGGAATAGGTTGGCCTTAACAATCTGGAAATCACACCGTCCACCAAGCCGGAGGACCTGGACAAGGCAGCATATGGACCTTACGAGTATGTGGCCGAGACTTCTCGGAGAAAATGCCTGGATGTCTACGAGACTTGCCTAAAGACTCAGCTCAAGTCGATTCCTGATCCAGATCTCGTCATCTCTGCCGATACCGTCATCGTTGCACGCGACGGCCGCATACTGGAAAAGCCTCGCAGCGAGGCTGATCATGTCAGAATGCTGAAGCACATGCGAGACACGGAAATGCACCGAGTTCTGACGGCTGTCACTGTCCTAGCACCCCGAGACGACGCCCGGCACCCCGGATACTCTATAACGACTCATACCGAGGAGACCAAGGTTTATTTTTTCAGCGAGAGCAACGGGCTTCCAGACGACGTCATCGAGGCCTACGTCAAGACACGTGAAGGGGTTGACAAAGCCGGCGGTTATGCAATTCAGGGGATTGGTGGCATGATTCTGGCCGAGAAAATTGATGGGAGTGTTGATAATGTAGTGGGCCTTCCCATCAAAAGATGTTTGACCATGGCAGAGAAAGTCATCTTTCAACAGGGCGCAGACGAGTTTGATGCCGTAAATTCTGATGATGAAGAAGTCTTGATTTAGGAAAGCGCACAGGTCAAGCACAAAACTCTTGACGACATTCGAGCCTCGTCCAATTGCGGAGAAGATGAAAAAAAAAAAAAAACCACTGATTCCTACTTTTGCCAATGGCTATGACCTCGGGAGAATTCATCGACAACAAGGAAGAGAGATAAGATATATGACATCTCGTGCAATCAAGTGTAAACAGACGAGCAAAAATATGTGATCCAAGGCGCAACACATGGGGGAACACCAAAAAGGTGCGCCGTATGAGGTCTACGAGTTTCACACATTTCTTGGCAGCCTTTGATTGGAATCACTGGAATATTGTCATTGCAAGTGCTAGCTGATTTGTGCGTCCGCCATTTAGCCTATACTGGATATGATCTGCAACGCAGGCTGGATACGCGTCAACAGCAGCCCAGTCAAAGACGACCCGTGGGCGCCCGAATGAAGATGGTCAACTCGCCGGGATTGCTTGATACGGCGAGAAGGTGAACGGGTGGATGCGACAGGCTGTAGGTATTTTTCGGGACGCCGTCGTGCATGAGGTCTGCAAGATGCAATGTGACGCATGCCACACACCTTTTTTGACGTCGTCCAAACATGCAGTGACTTTATGGACCAACTGGGCCTCCTTCGAGTCGGTCTGTATGCACACTGGCCGATGTTGCCAGGTTCGCATGTCGCTTGTCCACCTACATGTACATAGATGAAAAGGAAAAGGGCGAGGGATTGTCAGTCAGACGTCAAGACGAGACCCAAGAGGCTGGGTGGGGGGCTTGCGGTCCGTAATACATGATAAATTGTTGGGCGTCATCCCAGGGAGTCACCCCAGGGAGTCACCCCAGGGAGTCACCCCAGGGAAGTCATCCCAGGGAGTCCGAGTCCCTGGTGAACGCTGAGCAGGGGGCCCAGGCACGTACGAAAAAGGCAGCAAAACCCCCCACGCTGGGACCCGGCCGAGATATCGTGGATGCTTCTAGCGGACGCCCTCAGTGCAACGCATGTGGTGCATGTGATAGATAAATCTATGTACATGTATGCCTGAGCTGGAGACAGCTGGGCTGGGGTCGGTGCTTCTCCAACAATCCCCCACATGGTGGCACGCCTTTTCTCTTTGCCTTGGTTCGTTCCCGAAGACACAAAAAGGCTGACCATTCCTCCACTCCTCCCCCTCCCTTTCGAATCGACAAATACCCAAAAAGGCAACCCAGCACACACGCTCACACACGCTCACACACGCTCACACACGCTCACACACGCTCACACACGCACATAATACACGACCACCACTCCTCACGGCCATGTCATCCCCTAACGATGCATCAACTTCCTCGCGGGACGGTGCTGCTGGTGCCGAAGAGAAGCCTCGACTGACTGAAGAGGAAAAAAAGCAGAATCACATTGCTTCAGGTATTTCCGTCCGTCGTGTTTTGTTTTGTCTTGTCTTGTGTCAATCTGTTTCTTCTCATGGGATGTTGGCCGACGTGAAAGATGAGGAACATTGGCATCATCATGGCAAATGCAAATTCAGCTTTCGTCACTTAATACAAATTGCTTTCCTGCTTCCTACTCTCTCCTTCTCGGTGGCGCAAATTTTACTAATACCACTCGGCGCACTCCTTAGAACAAAAACGCAGGCAAGCCATCCGCGAAGGCTTCGATCGTCTAACTGAGCTTGTACCCGGGCTAGAAGGTCAAGGCCGATCCGAAGGCCTGGTGCTCAAACGCACTGTTGAATACATGCGCCAGCAAATCCAGGAACGTCGCGCCCTAATTGAACGGATTGAACAATCCGGAGGCCATGTTGACGATGATCTCAAAAAGTAAGCCCTGCTTCGCTCCCTTGTTTGCTTTCTCACAGCCTCTTCATTCCCGTTTTGCTGCCCCGCCTCAAATCTCTCCTTGCCTTGGCCCCTAAGCAAGACACTGCATGAAACGAAACAAACCGAAACGGCACTATTGCCCCCTTCTTCTTCGTGCTGCGCTGCCTCGGTAGCAGTCTAACAGGCCTTCTCGCACAAACCAGGGTGCTAAATGAACAGAATCACGGCCGCTCAAAGGGGTGAATCCAAGTTATTCGCATAACCACCGCATCGTCCCCCTACAATATGGGCGATAAATCCAAAGTCAACTGCCGGCGCCGGCACCACAGAGTTGTTTCTCTCCCTTTTGCCTTTGCACATGTTATTAATTTGTGCTGGGGGAGGGTGGAATCTGGATTGTCGAGTTGCGACTTGTCGTAACGAGGTTAAATGCGGCTGTTTCACACGAACTTCCGACCACGCCGACTCCACGGCAATTAATCTATCGGAGCCGAGGCACTTTTCCCTCTTCTCTTGACGATTCAGCAGGTTATTATCCGCAACGGAATCTTCGTCCACAACTTTGGCTAAACTCACCCACGCCATTTTTAGGCTTTATCCAGGGCTGGGGTCATGTACGAACAGCGTCGTGGTTTCCCTTGTCTTTTTTTTTGTGGGCCCCCTTGCTTGCCGACCAGCTTTTCGGCCGTTGCTAAACTTTCTACTTCAAACCGAATTGATGCGGCACAGAACAAGGATTTGGAGTCATGGTTCAGGAGAAAGAAGGATAACAGTAGTTTCAACAAGACTAAGGGATAGGATGATGTTTGCTGCCCCGCGCGACCGATCTCTGGAAACTCGATTCATTCTAGACCAAGGTAGCGCATTGATAGATACTTTGTACGTACACACACAGTATGTCCAGTATCATATAGTCTATTCGTATGCATCCGCCAGGTTGCGCATGCGCTGGCGCAATTCCGAGGGGTCCATTCTCTCTCTCCCTAAACTCACTCGGTGACTTTTCACATCTTCTTCCCCAATGACTATGATTTGGCTGTATCCATTCACCCGGGCGTCTCGAATTTTGGACCCCAGTGAACGCGCCGTGTAATCGACATCGACTGCCAGACCCGTCGGATTGACAAGCTCACCGGTAGTTGTTGGTTCGCCTGCCGTCTTTTTTAACCCCAGAAGCACATCCTTTACTTGGTCGGCCCAGTCCAGAACAGGTTGGGACGTATTGATCGTGAGAATGATGGCTTGGCGTGGGTTTAGCCAAAAAGGCCACTTGCCATTGTAAGATTCGATGAGCAATGCCATCAATCGTTCAACTGAGCCCAGCACGGCTCGGTGGATCATGACCGGTCGCACCGGGCCATACTCCGCCAGTAGCGCAGGGTCAGCGGTAGTCTCGCCTCGTGCTTCGTACTCTGGAGCGGGAGCCTGGTACTCGAGCTCAAATCGTTTGGGCAACTGAAAATCCAACTGTATTGTCGCCGTTTGGTGCTCTTTCCCATCCGAGTCTTTGATCACAATGTCAATCTTGGGTCCGTAGAAGGCACCGTCGCCTTCATTGACGCTCCATTCCATCCCGGACGAGTCCAGTGCTCGTTTGAGACGGTCCTCTGCTCTGTCCCACTCTTCCTTGGTCCCGATGAAATGGTCCCTCGGTCGCGTGGACAAAGCCAGCCTGTAGCCCACACCCAGCCTCAGCACATTATACACCGCTTTGACGAAATCCAGAGTCTTGGTGATCTCCTCCTCCACTTGGCACGGTCGGCAAAAGATGTGTCCGTCGTCCTGGTGGAATCGCCGCACGCGCGTTAAGCCAGATAGAGCGCCCGAGATCTCGTTCCTATGCAGGGGACTGAAGTCGGCATACCGTACGGGCAGCTCTCGATAACTATGGACCTTGGACGCAAAGATGAGGCAATGACCTGGGCAGTTCATGGGTTTCAAGCCATACTCATCGTCCGCCTCCGTGTCCTGCGTTGCGGCACCGCGGTCGCTACCACAGCAAGCGGAAGATTGTTCCTTCTCTGCTTTGTCTTTTACCTGATGAGTGTTGCCCTTGACGGAATACATGTCGCCGGCGTAGTTCTCCAGGTGGCCTGATTTGGCCCACAGTGCCTTCTTATATATCGTCGGCGTGATGACCTCTTGGAAGCCGTATCGTACGTACTGTTTGCGCAGAAAATCAACCAGCCGGTTAAAGATCCTGGCTCCGTTTGGTAGGAAAATGGGCGAGCCGGGGCTGTACACGGAGGTGATGAACAGCTCTTGTTGTTGGCCTAGCTTTCGGTGATCCGGCGGTTCGGCCTTGCCGTTGTGTTTCTGCGAGTATGAGCGGCGCGAAAGGCACGCTGGACAGGTCCATTGGGCGCGTGCTACGCGTAGGACTGCTTGGCGAGAGGCTCGTGGGCGTATCATGGTGATGGTGGCTTTCAATGGCAGCCGGGGCTGCACACTGATGATGGTCGAAGGTTGTCGACGATGGTGGACATCGAAAATCGGACTATCGGACGGACCTTCTCAGCTCATTGCTGAAGCCATTGGCAAAGGCTCCACCCCGTGCGCCGTGGTGCACCCACCCACTGGCTTATATCTACGACCCCCCCCCCTCTATATCGCGGGGAACAGAACCCCCCCACCAAGCTTGCTGGCGCGACAACTTCTTTTCGAGCCTGTTCGCCCTTTCACCTCGCCACCTATAACTCCGTCGGGGCTTGGATGCCATCTCTGCTGTTCGCTTCAGAGGCCAGTCATCGCATAAGAAGCGGGCAAAGCAGACTGACGGCCCCGAAGCCGCGAAAGCGCAGCAGCCATGAGCTCAGCCATGAGCTTCGCCATCGAGGTCCCTGGCGAGGCCAATCCTCTTACTCTCGAGACTCTTTGTCGAACACTGCAGTCCGCCACTGGCAACGATCACGCCCAGAGACAAACTGCCGGTCAGCAACTTGCGGCATGGGAGCAGACACCCGGCTACTACTCCTCGCTGCAGGTAAGTCGAGTCCTCCGAAACATGCGCTGCTAAAACGTCAACTAACCCATCACCCAGGCCGTTTACCTCGATAAAGCAGCCCCCAGCGACGTTCGCTTCTTGGCCGTGATCCAGCTGAAAAATGGAATCGACAAGTACTGGAGGTTATTTGCTCAGACAAAAAACGGCATCAAACAAGACGAAAAGAATCTGATACGGTCTCGCCTATTCCAAGGCACCATCGACGAGGAGGAACGAAACCTTGCCATGCACAATGCTTTTGTTGTGGCCAAGGTCGTTCGAATTGATTATCCGACAGACTGGCCCGATGCTCTCTCCAGCATAATAGGCCTCTTGCGGTCTAGCAAAGATGTGAATCAGCAACGGCTTTACGGCACTCTTCAAGTATTGCTTCGGGTCGTCAAGGAGTTGGGTACAGCGCGGTTAAAGAAGTCACAGACAGCTCTGCAGTCAGTGACGCCCGAGATTGTCTACGTGTTGAACGAGATCTACGCCGAGAAGTCCGCTTCGTGGTTGTCGTTCCTTAGCAGTAGCCAGGGTTCAGAGAGTGACGCCAACGCCGCCATGTTCAATAGCTTACTAGCTCTCAAGATCCTTCGACGACTCCTTGTTGTTGGCTACGAACGGCCACATACGGATAACTCGGTGGAGCGATTTTGGTCCCTATCTCAGAATCAATTCGGTCAACTACTTGATGGCTTTGTCGGTCAAGATTCGGCGCTGCCCTCGAATTATCAGGGCGTCGTCGGCAAGCATCTTCTTCAATTCACGAAACTACACATTGACATGGCCGAGAAACATGCCGCTAGCTTTTCCATTTTACCAAACTCCCTTCCACTTGTACATGCGTACTGGGATCTGGTGTCGAGGTTTGCTGACGTCTTTGACGCGTCTGGCGGTATTCGTCAGGGAACAGGAAATGCTAGCACAACTAAAGCCAAAGTCGAAGGCCCTCTGCAGGAGAGATTGGCGTTGAAGGGCTTACTGCTACTTCGAGCCTGCATCAGAATAGCCTTCCAGCCTGTCCAGACATTCAAGTACCGTACACCTGAGGTCAAGGCAGAACAGGAGCAGGCGAAAAACATGATCAAAACTGAATTGTTCAAGGACGATCTGGTCATTCAGATCGTAAATTCCATCATATCGCACCTATTTGTCTTTCGGCGTTCAGATCTCGAGCTGTGGGAGGAAGACCCTGAGGAATGGGAGCACCAAGAGCAAAGTGAGGGCAACGCCTACGAGTGGGAGGTTCGCCCTTGTGCTGAAAAGTTGTTCCTGGATCTGCTTACAAATTTCAAGCAACTCATAATACCCCCTTTGCTTTCATACTTCCAGACCGCGCAGTCCCCCCAATCTGACATCGCCACGAAGGAAGCCGTGTATACGGCGATGGGTCTGGCGGCCGCCCATGTTTCCGAGGTTTTCGACTTTGACGGTGTTCTGTCATCAACGATTGTTCATGATGCTCGGCAGCAAGGCGGCTTGTACAAAGTATTGAGAAGACGTATAGCCATTCTCATAAGTCAGTGGGCACCTGTTAAACTTGCAGATGAGAGTAGGCCGTTGGTGTATCAAGTTTTCCAGCATTTCTTGAACCCCAACGACGAGACCAACGACTTGGTGGTGCGAATTACTGCAGCGAGGCAGCTCCGATGGATTGCCGACGAACTCGGGTTCGTCGTGAAGGCCTTCCTGCCTTATACGGCGGACGTGCTATCTCAACTCATACAGCTTGTTCAGAGCGTCGATGTGGACGAGACAAAACTCGCCATTCTGGAGTCGGTTCGTATTTTGGTGACTCGAATGGAGGAAGAGGTTTCTCAGTTCGGCGACCAGTTGATGGCAGCACTTCCCAGTGTGTGGCAGCGTTCCGGCACGGAGGAGTACATGATCAAGCAGGCCGTCATTGCCATCTTTGCTGCGCTCGTCATGAGCATGGGAGACACGTCCCAACGGTATCAGAACTTCATGATCCCCTTGATCTCCGAGGCAGCTCGGCCGGGATCTGATCTTCACATACACCTCATCGACGAGTCACTCGAGCTGTGGAACGCAATCCTCATGCAAAGCAAGGCACCGCTGGCCCCTGAGGTGATTGGGCTGGCGGACATGGCTCTTCCCCTCCTCGAATATCAATCAGACACTGCATCTCAAGCCCTTACTGCCATAGAATCGTACATCCTTATCGCCCCTTTGGCCATGCTCGAAGACGGCTTGCGCCGCCACACCCTGGCAGCACTGTCCGGCACACTTGACTCCAAGAGTCGCGAACAAGTCCGCCTGGGCACCGTCTGCATAGAATACATGATCAGTGCAGCTACAGAGCACGGCGGCTCCGGCGGCATCTCCGTCATTGTCCAAGACATGCTCGAGACAGGCTTCATGAACAAGATCATGACCAACCTCCACGACGCATGGGAAGCGCATCAGACCACGGGCCCCAACAGGAAGATTAGCAAACTCAACACCATCACCGAGGGGGACTACTTTGCCATTCTCGCGCGCATAACACTGGCGGAGCCCAACACGTTTGTGCAAATGCTCACTGCCTTTGGTGGCTTGGACCAAGTCTGGCCCTGGCTCGCAGCAGAGTGGTTCTCCCACCTATCCAGCATGGACCACCCGGAACGACAGAAACTGTACCTCCTCGGCCTAACGAGACTCCTAGAGCTTTCGTCGCCGATGCAAGAGCACGCACTGGCCATGCTGCAAGACTACTTTGACATGTGGACCCTCGTCACGGTTGAAGTCCAAGAGGGCAATGCCAGTGGGCCAGATACTCTAGTCTGGGGCGACCTAGAAACCACAGAGTACGACACCCCAAAGAGCATTTTGGAGCAGCAGACCATGGCGAAGGACCCGGTCCATTGCGTACCTACCTTTGATTTCGTAGCCACCAGGCTGCACGATGTGGTGGCCAGGGTGGGCGGCGAGGCTGCGTTTGAAGAACAGTGGGCTGCAAATGTGGACAAGGATGTGCTGGGGAGATTCAGGGAGCTTGCGAGTGCGGCGGGGCTATGACGAATGCCATGATTGAATAGAATGAATAGAATGAATAGAATGAAACGCAAGTCTGCATCGTTTCTTTTGGCAGTCGCGTGGAATGTTGTTGTGATGTTGATGTGTCAAAACTACCCAGGTAGCTAGCGAGTCATCGAACAGTCCCTGCCACCAAGATTCGAGCAAACGCCGAGTGTAGATACGCACTTGGCAGATGTTGTGAATCTAGAAGCATACGGCTTGATAATGGCTTTGCAAAACTCTCTACAGATCCATGTAGAATGATATGGCTCTATACGAATCACGAATCCACCTGGAACGACACATCTACGTACGAATGAATGTTTGTACGACATAGATGAGCCGTCTCTGTAATTGTAATAGATTCACTTTGTCGAAGTCAGCCCTGGTCACGGGCCAGCCGCGTTTGCGAGTTTCCGCGTTTCCGCGTTTCCGCGCTTCCGTTTGCCAAAGACAATTGTATTAGAAGGAACGAACCTGCCACTGCCACACATCTTTGCCCCCCCCCCCCAGTTCCTCATTCCCCCCCACCAACAAAGCCTACTAATCATGTTGAATTCCCTATGTAGTTTGTTCTTATCAGATTTCATCACCATCCTACCACCTCGCACACCTCGCACACCTCGCACCTCCCACGTCCTCAGACCACATCGGAGCACACAGTCTTGCCGTACAAGATTGCTGCTGACCGACAGTCGACCTACAACAAGAACGTGAGCAATGTGGTGGAAAATGCTTCAGGTTGCCATGTGCTCGGCCGCTCCCGCCCCCGGGATTGTGAGTTTGCGCATGGTTAACCATTCGTGGTGTTCTCGCCGATCTTTCGCTGACTTTTTCTGTAGGAATGTTACGATGAAGCCGTGGTTGCCTAGGAGGCGAGAATGGTTCTTGCGTTTGCGGCCCTCTGACCCAGGTTACCTCGTCTGGGCCACGGCGATTCACCGGTTCTATCGTGCCGAGGAGGTGATTAAGGCCGGCGAGAATGCTTTCGCTCCACTTCTCTCTTCTTCATTGTCATCATTCAACAGTAAGCACTGAGTGACCAGCATCCCGATCCTTGAATAACTTGCATCTCCTCGACAAGCACAGCCGCCAGACTCCTGTTGCGCAACGCTGAGACACCTCCCATCGGTCGGGAAGCAGAAGCAGGCAACCCGTCGCAAGTCGGGACCAGCCACGATGAGGGTTCACGCCAACCTGGAAGATGACCGTGTTTCGACGCGCGACGGCGAGGCCGGCCAATTCTTGCGGCATTGTAAACGGATTTCGTTGTAGATTGATTGGCGTAAATGTTGAGTGGACGACTCGTAAGTAGCTACTCGCCCACTCCAGTCAGTAGACTACGGCGTCCTAATGTCTTCGAAGGTCTTCCGCCCTCGAAAGCCGAGCTACCGGAGCAGAGGCTCATTGACGTCGCCTACCGAGTGGCCCAGTGTAACGAGAGCGGTCATGCGCGAAAAAAAAAAAGGTAGGCTAGCCTCCCAGTTTCCTTCTTTCCTCCTCTCTTCTACCCGCTCCCCTCTCCCTCTCTCTCTTCTACCCTTTCCCCTTCATCCCCCTTTCGTTTGCACTACAGAGCGTGGATACTCGAATGTCTCATTCTACGTCTCCGTGTCCACTGGGGATTCTCGTCTTCCGACTTTTTACACTGTCTGTTCGGGTGGCGGTCGGCGGAAGCGATGGAAGGAACTGGATGGAGGGGATAAACGGCTGGGAACGAAAGCATGAAGCAGATAGGAGGTCTCGAACGAAGCAATCGAAATCAGCATGTACTTGGCTACTTCATCATCATGAGACAATGAGGCTTTCCTGCATCCAATTCTGTTTAGTCTTTTTCACGTACACAACGCCAGAGTATCAAGATGATCATTTCCCGTCGCCTTTACAAGAAGAATTTCACATTAGAATTGTATCGAATCCCCACAGCACATTGTCCCAACTCATCGTCTTGATATCGAAATCCGCTTCTAGCGTCTGCCACCGCTGAGTTGCATCCATCGGCATGCCCTGCGACGTACTCGGCCCATCCATCTGGGACATGTCCGCCTGATCTGGCATTCGGCACGGAGGACGCGCCGGGGTGTCAACAGAGCCGGACGATACCGCGTCGGCGAGCGCCGAAATAATGAGGTCTGCAACATTGTACTTTTTCAACATCTGCGACGAAAAGTCCAGAAACTGGTCTATCAGGTTCGAGTCCTCTCGCATCTCGCCCAGCAGCCGCCACGCCTCCAGCATGTCCGGCCGCTGGCTCTCCAGGTCTCGAATCTCCGCGCCCGAGCACACGTCCAACAAGAAAATGATGCTAGCTAGCAGCAGAGCGCGGGGAGAGATATTCGCTCTCAGACGCGGGATGATCCATGGATGATCCGACTTGATGGCCTTGTGCATCGAGACGATGTCCCGTGCGCAGCCAAGACATACGTCGTAGGAGAAGGAGAACCTCTGACCGGCGCTCGCAAAGGACGGGAAGCGCAGGTGGACGATGCACCGCTGGATGTAGATCAAGCAGTTGATGTGGATGCTTTGGAACACGGACGAAGAGTGTTCCTCGCCACGTAGCTCGGGCCTTTCGCCGGGCTTCCTCAAGGCAAGGTGGCACGGCAGATTTCTCTGAAGCTCTTCCAATTTGGCGTTGTACTCGTGTAGCTTTTCCTGCTTGTGTTCGTGTGTACTGGGCCGGGATAGCGGGCAGCTGTCGACGAACTCACGACCAATTTCTGCGAGTTGGATCCGTGACACAAAGTAAGAGAGCTCGGTTTCTTGGACCTGCACGTTTGGGAGAGGCTGCTCGTTGCCGTTCGCGGCACAGCCCAGCACACTGCTCGGCTTGTTAACGGCCATGTGTTGCGGATGGATGGTGTATACTCCTTCGTGAGGCCCTGGAAATAAAGCAAGGAACCTTGCACGCGGGCGTTAGTTTCTGGATCTGTCTTCTGGGCAAGTCTCGTCTGGACTCCGAGCTGGAATCCGAAGTGTAGTGGCGCATGAAAAGCCAAAGCTCACCAGTCAAGGGTGGTATTGTCCCACCATAACCGTCGTGCCATCTCGATTTCCATCGGGGAGTTGAGGCCCAACTTCTCCCCCGGCAGGTCGACGCGGTGGATGCCCAGTTCACGGGCCATTGCTATCGAGGTGCTGACGAGACTGCGATTCCGTACCGAGCTTCCTTCCACGTAGCAGGATACCTTGGTCAGGATATTGTGAGCTTGCAAGCATACTATGCCAGTGAGCCCACGCCTCGTTACTTCGTCAGCAATGGCAAACGCGGCGTCTATCCATGTTGCGCACCGCGAGTCCGCCCCTGGATGGCTCTCGAACAACCTGCTCACATCATCACCTAAACAGCTGGCATGCGTCACGGATGCGATCATGCAGAGGAAGAGCAGCAACTCGTCCAGAGCCACCGGCTTCTGCTCCTGTATACTGGTGTAGATGGTTTGCATGCAGACAAGCAGTGTCGGGACGTGGATGGTAGGACTCAAGATGGTCCAGTCTGAAGTAAAGGTGTTTACGATAGTGCATGCCTCATGGTACAAGGGAAGATATATGCGCATCTGGCGTGCTCCGGAGCCAACCTGGCCGGTGGAGGCGTCTTGCAGAATATAACAGGGCTTGTTGATAAGTCTGATGGGTGATAGATGGAACGAGATATTGGCATCGAAGAAGCTCTCGGCCTTTTTGGGGCGAAACCGAAAGGCAGATTCGCAGTCAGTTTGGTGACGTCAGATGTTCGATGGAAGAAATTGCATTATCCTTTTGAGCAATCAAGAAAAGACAAAAGACGGTTGCTTACAGGGGACGTGCGTGTGAGCGTGAGCGGCGGCTTGTTGAGCATCAAGTTGCCGCCAGACCACACAGCATCGGCGGTGATTTGCTTCAGAGCTGATATTTTCAGAAGTGAAAGCTGCCGAGTAGGGGTGTCTGGGGCTAACTGCAGCTGGTTCTGGCGTTGGCGTTGGCGTTGGTCGTGATCGCCATCGGTCTTGTTTCCCGGGGACGACTGCGCAGCCGCTCGGGACACGTACAGCCCCGTGATGTAGTTCTCCAGCTTGCCGAGCCGGGACTCAATGTCTGCGTCCGGGAAGAGCACGGAGACGGACTCACTGCTCTCCCGAGAAAGTGGTGGCTCGGGGAGCGACCGCTGCAGCGGCATCTGAGATGCAGCGTCAGGTCTGTTCTCGGCGGCGGCGGCCGAGTCAGGCTCCTGGAGCCCGTAAAACTGAACGCACTCGATGCCGCGGGACGTGCAGTTGGAGCAGGGAAAGTCGCGCGAGCATCGTATCTTGCGCCGGCGACACGACCGACAGGCAATCGGTCGCTGGCGCCATTTCCGTCCCATGGCTGAGGGGACTCGTGGAGATGGGTTTGGGTTGGGGATGGTGGGTCTGTCTGAATCCTGACAAGTAGTGGCTGGCTGGCTGTCCAAAGTGTGCGGGCGTGCGTGCGTGTGCGTGCGTGTGTGTTTGTGCGTGTGTGTTTGTGCGTGTGTGTGATGGTGACTCACCGGAGCAGGGCACTGCAATCTGTGTTTGTGCGTGTGTGTGATGGTGACTCAACGGAGCAGGGCACTACAATCCGTACGATGGCTGATTACTTAGCTGATTGATTGCTGGACTTTCTGGTGTTCTGGTGGGCACAATTTGGATGAAATACTCGGTTCCGAAGTTCGATGCTGACAAAGTGAAGTGGAAATGGCGGTGGGCTTTGGGGGAAGGAGGTTACACTCCACTGACTCCACTGACTCCACTCTGCTACCCCACTGTACATCTCCGCAGACAACGGAGCAGACAACGGAGCAGACAACGGGCAGGCAGTCTGGCCAATCAAGAGGCTTGCCCGCATTAACGATCGCACGACATCTCGCTTCTGCACGCCTCCCTCCGCAATCAAAAGCACGCACAAGATCTTGTCTTTGCTGTTGCACCACCTGCGCCTTGTGATTTGAGAGTCTGTTGCGTTTCCAGATTATGGATCCTCACGTGGCACCTACCTCCCGATGTAGTCGGTTCCGACGGTATCGGACTTTTAAAAGTCCCCGCAGACGGGCCTACGGGAAGTTATGTAGACCACGCGGCCGAGACAACGCGGCCGAGACAACGCGGCCGAGAGGGTGGCGAGCTCGGAAGCTATCCCGCCAAAAAAAAGGGACTTTGGCCAATCGGGGGTTTCTATGACTCTTCATCCCGCTATGACTCTTCATCCCGCTATGACTCTTCATCCCGCTATGACTCTTCATCCCGCTATGACTCTTCATCCCGCCAGTACTCTTCGTACGACGTTACTCTCGTCTGACTATAAAGGAAGTAGCCTCTGCCTCCCTCCTCTCCTCCATTTCCAACAAGTCCTCCCTACACCCATAAGGCTGGTCACATTTGTTTGCCCATCATGGACATGTATCCAAGCACCAACACGACGTCCGCATGGGCGAACATGGACTTTACAGATTTCCAAAAGAGGACGTATTATGCGTCTTCCCTACTCCTGCTGATCGTCAGCATCGTGGCATTTCGCATCTTGACCAGGCCCAAGACAAATGCGCCGATTGTCGACCCGCCCAAGTTCTTCGATATCACCGCCACCAGACAAAGGCTACAGGCGGTCAACGGCGCGCGAAGCCTGCTTCAGCGCGCGTACAAGGCATTTCCAGGCAAGAGTTTCCGCATCATGGCCGAGTATGCAGAGTTAATCGTGCTGCCCGCCAAGTTTGCAAACGACATTCGAAACGACGACCGGTTTGACTTTATTGAGTTCGTCAGACAAAATGTATGTTTGGGCTTTTTTTAAAAAAAAAAAAAAAAAAAAAACCATGTTCCCCGTCGGGAACAGCAACAAACACAATCGGCACTGACAGAGAGGAGTAGGCATTTCCATCCGATGTACTTGGATTAGAGCCGTTCCACTTGGATGATAGACTTGTGAAGGCTGTTATACAGCAATATTTGACGAAACACCTAAGTAAGCTCTCCCTTGGCGCTTCACTTTGTACCATTGACCTACTGGCCAAGTTGCTGACTTGTTCATTTGTTGTGTCGTGCTCTAGACAGAGTCACCCAGCCACTGAATGAAGAAGTAGCCTTCGCCATCTCAGATGTCTTCACAGAAGCCGAAGGTACGTCATCAAACCAGCAACCATATGAAAGAAAGATATGAAACAAAGACCCATGGAGCGAGCAAACACATCATGTCATGCACCATTCACTGGCTAACAAGGAAACCCAACTCCAGACTGGCACACACTCAACCTCAAGGACGCATTCCTTCGCCTCATCGCCCGCGTCTCATCCAGAGTCTTCCTCGGCGAAGAGCTATGCCGCAACGAGAAATGGCTCACAGTCTCCACCGAATACACTCTGGCCGCGTTCGACTCCGCAGAGAAAATGCGAGTCTATCCCACGCCCATCCGAGGCCTCATTTCCCGCTTCCACCCGCGCTGTCGCCGCGCAGCATCCCTCATTAAAGACGCCCGCGCGTGCATGGCACCTATCTTGGCGAGACGCCGCCGTGAGAAGGCATCGGGCAACTACGTCCCCTATAACGACGCGATAGAGTGGTTTGAGATGGCGGCCAACGGGCAACGATATGATCCCGTTCTCACGCAGCTCTCCCTTTCAGCGGCAGCCATCCACACTTCTACCGATCTTCTGACCCAGACGATTGGAGATTTGGCGCAGAATCAGGACTTCATCGACCCACTGCGAAAGGAAATCATCCAGTGCCTGTCGGATGGAGGCTGGAAGAAGACGACGCTGTACCAGATGAAGTTGCTGGATAGCTGTGTCAAGGAGAGTCAGCGGATAAAGCCTGTAGCTCTACGTAAGTCACCCAGGAACTCTCATGCTGAAACCCATCATTCGAACAGCTAATGTTGAACTTTGGATCAAAAAGTCAACATGCACCGCCTCGTAAGCGCCCCCGTCACCCTCTCCGACGGCACATTCATCCCCAAGGGCAGCCTGACCGCCGTCTCGAGCGACCGCATGTGGGATCCAAGCGTGTACGAAAACCCCTTGCAATGGGACGGCGCCCGCTTTTTCAACAAGCGCAAACAAGAGGGCCACGAGAACGCCGCGCAACTCGTCACCACGGGCCCCGACCATCTGGGCTTTGGGCACGGTCAGCATGCCTGCCCCGGGCGATTTTTCGCAGCAAACGAGATCAAGATGACGTTGGCGCATCTCCTGATGAAGTACGACGTTAGGCTGCATGACAAGAATCCGCAGGTGTTCTATTACGGTTTCAACATGTCCACAGATCCGCTTCTAAAGGTGGATGTGAGGAGGCGACGGGAAGAGGTTGATCTCGGTTCGTTTTAAGTCCCCACCTCGGCGGGTGGTGAACTTGCGGGCACGTTACTCTGCATTATTCCGTTGTAGTTGATGGAGCATTGACAAGGCGTGGTGAATTTTTTGTTTCTCTTATAGGAAAAGTGAGCTGACTCGGCTTTGGGGGGGGGGGGGGGGGGCAACACGAGTTGTTGTATGTAGTACATGATTCGTGCCGCGAAATAAAAGGGATTTTCAACATGTGAACAATTCCTCTGCCGGTAGAGTAACGAATGAACTCACATTTGACCATCGTGTGAGATGGTACAGCCAAGTCGTTTCACCAAAAAAAAAAATTCCATAGTCTTCTCCACAAGATTGTCCCCTGTTGCTTTTGTGCCCGACATCCGTTGTTGACGACAACATGTCAGATGATAATGATACGGAGTAGCTGCACCGTGTAACCAGCACGTAACAGAAATCTTCTATTAGCCCGCGTGGCGCTAGTTAATACTATCACCACCCTGTCTCGTCTCTGACCTCTCTGCCTCCATGCTCCTAATATCAAGGAAGAAAAGCAAGTGCGTAAAATTAAAGAGGCACCTTCCTACGGAAAGACGCGTGCGGAGGTACCTTGTCTGCTTTAGGCTTATTAATTAGTGACTGCTGCGCGTTTACGTCCTCATGCTCAAGAGCCAAGAACCTCGTGCTCCTCCCACACAGCTCAAATTCAGTTTGGAGGCCCTCACTTTACAAACCTCTAGATTGCAAGACCCAGACGGCCATCTAAAAGATGCTTGCTACTTAAAGACACGTGACCCATCCAGATGTAACGATTCGTTCGCTCCGTGTATCCATCCGCCGCTCCAAGTGGACCAAGCCAGGAGATGGCTTTTCTCCCATGCATTGCATTCTGTTGCGCCAATGCCCTAAAAAAAAGAAAGAAAAAAGAAGAAAAAAAACATCGAGTGAAGCACGCCCACGGAGACAAAGGATCCATGTTGAACGACAGAAGAAAAGAAGAAGAAAAGGCCATGCGAAGCTTATATATCCAGAATCAATTTCATGCGCTCGTAAGTGTAGAAGCTCGCGGCCGCCATGGGGATCACCTTGATATAACCAATTGTCAGGCCGACGAAGAAACCGCGGAACCCACGCTCCTGAAGGATAAGACGAGCCGTCTCGCCAAGACGCATTCTGTGGCCATCGCCCACGGCGCCGCTGACCTGCATGCGCCGACGGATGACTTCGAGAGGATATGAGCAGGTTTGCGAGATGAGGCCCGCAATTCCACCGCTCGTCAGCTCAGCCCATGACCGCAGAGGCGCTGGCTTGTCCGACGCCTGGCTCTGTCGTTTCGGCAAGGTGGTGTATTTGGCGACAGAGGGATGGCGCAGCAAGTCAGATACGGTATCGTGGGTCAAGAAGGACATGCCCGCGTAGGGGAGCATGCCCAGCAACGTCGGGTAGAAGCCGCGATAAAAATTCATCACTCCTTTCCGGGGAACAATGGAACTGGCCGCGGCGGCCGCCGGCGCCGACGCCGACGTTCGAACAGGACTCTCGTTGTATATCTGTCTGCAGATCGAGGTCAAGGAGGAGCGGCCCTCTCGTTTCGTCTCAAAGGCGAGGCGAACTCGAACGACCTCCAGCGGATACGTGAAGAAGACGGAAGTGATTCCCGCCAGACTGCCGCTGAGGAGCCGTCGCAGAGACGTCTCGTACTCTTTTTGGGGGATGATTCTGGAGCGGATCTGCTCATAGGCGAGAAACTTGATACCTGCATAGGGGAAAATCCGCAGGAGTGTGGCAGAGTGGCCGCGGAACAGGCCCATGGCGCCTTCTGAGTGCAAGATGTCTTTGATGGCGGTAGCGACGCCAAACGAGGATCCCGTGTACTTTGCGAACTGAGGGTTGCTGGCCTGGAACAGAATCTTGACTCGGTCGAGCGGCGCGACCATCGTCTTGGCCTGCAGGAATGATGAAACAAACCATTTAGTAAGCCGAGCTGCTTGCCGTGTAGGCATTTAACAGACCCCAGAGTTGAAGGAGAAGGAGAAGATAAACTGTACTCACGGCGCAGCCAGCCACGCCACCCGCGACGCCGGACCTCCAAACATAATTCCAGGACCGTGTCTTGTTCTTTGGAGTTATCGCTTCTTCGTCGGTCGGGCACACGGCTGGCTCTTTTCTCTGTTTAGGAAATGTAGTGCCCGCAGTGGCGGCGGCGGCGGCGGTCGCGGTGGCTACCCCGACATGCTGTCGGACTTTGTCGCGCGCAATCTCAGTCATGGAGGCATGGTCCGCGAGGGTCGAGGACGCGGGCATTCCGGATGCCGACAGCACGGTGGGCTGAGTGGGATGTAGAAAGTGAAGGATCACCGAAGCCGCATGCCGGCGTAGGTAGGCAGACCGTTGGACGGATGAGGTCGTGGTAGGCGGGGCGAAGATGGAAGTCTGTGTTGATGTGTTGATGCGGGAGAAAGACACACACAAGTGCTTCTTCGGCTTAAGCTTGCGTAGGCGAGCGACGAACAGCACGGGACCTGGCTGGGTGGGGGGGGTTGGCGGCAAACCCAGACGTCATCCGAATCACCTCCAACCGAGGATTGCCGAGATCGAGATGCCCTTCTAATCCTTCTAATACCCCCACTGTACTGTACCTGGCATTTCCCCGCCATCGGCCCATCGCTCTTCAACAAGCCTTCTCATGTCGGACCCCAACGAATGGACCAGCGCCACGTCTCGCAGCGTGCTCTTCCAAAGTGAGGACGATACCGTCGTCCTGCTTGACATCCCGCGGTCCCTCGAAGAAGGGCAAGTCCTGCCGGGACACCGTCCTCGGCGCCGGGTCTACTCAGACTCGCCGCCGCGCGAGGCCTTCCCGACGCCGGATCCGAAGAGGAGTCGACGCCGCCATGCATCATCATCTCGTTCTCGTTCTCGACATGGAGCAGCGGCACACGACTGGCCGGCCCAGTCCCCTGCAGCCCGAATCAACGACTTGATGACGACGGCCTCTATCCAAGGAGCCCTGAGGTTGCTCCAGGACACGCACAGCGGGCCCTATCATCTGCCTCGCATCTCGCCGCCCGTGGACCAGAGTGACGGTGACGGTGACGGTGACGAGGACCCTTCCAGCATCGTCGCCGTCCAGGATGCGACATCTCTGCATGGCTCCGTCCAAGACCTGAGAAACACCTTTCATGACACCGCGCCCGTCTTCAGACTCATCGTGCTTGATCCGCCGTGGCCGAACCGCTCCGCCAGGCGGCGAACCAGCAAGTACGCAACGGCCAGCAATCTCGCCGAAATGCGAGCCCTACTGACCAGCATACCCGTCGCGGCGCATCTTGCCGACAACGGCCTCGTAGCCGTCTGGATCACGAACAAGGCCGCCATACCAGATTTCCTGGCGTCGTCCACCGGCGTCTTCGCTTCCTGGGGCGTGGAACTGGCCGCCGAGTGGACTTGGCTCAAGATCACGGCCGCAGGCGAGCCCATATACGACTTGGCTTCTGTTTGGAGAAAGCCGTGGGAGAAGATCCTCATTGCTAAGCGCATTGGGGCCCCGACCCCTCCTCATCTAAAGTCGAAAGTGATTGTTGCCGCGCCAGATGTTCACTCCCGAAAACCCAGTCTACGAGGTTTGTTTGCCGAGATTCTCGGCAACACAGGTTATTGCGGACTGGAAATATTTGCTCGCAATCTGACGGCTGGATGGTGGAGCTGGGGAGATGAGGTCCTTCACTTCCAGAACAAGCTTTACTGGACGCCTGAGTAAACCCCAGGTTATCATCTCGTTATCATCTCGCCGGCAGCGTCTTCGTGTATGATATTCAAGCTATCGTTGGGGTGAACGCCAACTTCTTTGACCTCTGTAGTGCAACTTCTCACGGTTCGCCATGCCGTGGCTCCAAGTAATATACAACCGTACCCCCATGTATCGTACAATCCCATGTATGCCAAGCCACCACGCCCGCAGACTAAACATGAGCCCGTCGACCCCCTGACTCTAATTCGTGGCCTTCGCCTCCGCCGCCTTCTCCTTCGCCAGCAGCGCATCCCACTTGGGATCCAACACGACATCGTTCGACCACTTGACCTCTCCCTCGGCCATCTTCTTCGCCAAACTAGCCAGCTCTCTTCTCTCCTTGGACAAAGGCTCCTTGCTCTTCATTGAAATCTGGAACTTGTGCTGGTTGATCTGGTCCTCGTTGCGCTTCTCCATCAGGTCCTCCCTCATCCTCCACAAATCGTGGTTCCACGGCTCCAAGTTGCTCGGCAGTTCAGGCCACTGAAAGGGCTTGGCCAGCTCGACCGTCATGATCTTGAGCGGCTGCGGCCTGTACCATGATCGTGAATGCGAGTTCCGTTGCGTCAGTGGTTGCTGCTTCACGAACGATCGGACCTTGGTGACCTCCACGTCGTACAGATTCCACAGGTAGTCGCGCAGATCGAATTTCGTGAATCGTAGGGGTACTTGGAAGCAGGCTTCGTTGGAGGGGAGGTGCTCCTTTCGGAGGAAAGTGATGACATGATTGGGCCTGATGGTCGGGGTTAGCAAGCTGGATTGCAACAGTTGGTAGATTTGGACTGGACAGGGCAGACGACGACGTACAGAAAAACCTGCTTCTGTCCGAGCCTGAAGCCCGGCAATTGACGGGCTGCTGCTTTGACTGCCTCCGCCATGGTTCTGTGATGGGTTGCTGATGTGCTTCTTCCGACGAATGGCAGAAGCGCCAAAATATTTCATTGGGGGGTGGATTGCGACGGAAAAGTGTCTTTACGTAAGCACTTGCCCTGCGCTTCGGGAGCTAGCGACCTGATCAAGAAGTTTAGACAAAGACAGTACAAAAAGTAAGAGAAACTTATCATGCTTCGTAGAACTCATGAAACGCTAGGGTTTCCATGATTACTTGGGCCAGAGGCAATCAAGACGAACGCTACGATGGCATACTCACCATTCCATCCTCATATCGCGTGTATTTGAGCCGCAGCCTCGCCAGCGACGACCTCTCCGCATTCAACTCGTTTGATTCCCCGAGCCAATATCTCTTTCTGCACCGCAAACTGAATAAATTCAATCCAGATCGAATCTATCCGCCGAACGTGAAAACCATCGCCTCCCGGATCTAATCCTAAACAGCGCCTCGCACCAAGAAGATCACACATCCACAATTCACGATTTTGGCTCTCGCCGTTCTCATTCTCATCTCACCTCTCTGTTCACCATGCATACAACCAACCCATCCGACCAACCCGCCTGCTCACCTCGCCATCCCATTGTGAAGCCTTTCTGAATTCATCATTTGGCGCACGAACAAGAGAAGGACAAAATCCAGCCCCCCTCCCCCCCAAATCAAAACTCGCCATTTCGAGAACCGCCCGTCATGGACGCAACACCTCCTCACAATCCCTCCACACCACCGTCTCCAACACCACCAGAATCCACACCACGACCGGCCCATCGCACACCCCCTTCGACAGACTCCCCCACGAATGGCAAAGCCAAAGCAATGCCCATCAAGGAGGAAGAAAACGAGACGTCGATCCTGGATTCCCTGGACACAGGCTACGAGAGCGACGCCCCGTTAGCTCTGCAAACGGAAACACAACTGGAACTCGAGTTCGAAAAGGAACGATACCCCGGCGCCAGCACATGGGCCCCAGACGAAGAGCGGCTCTTCGAGATTCTATTCCAGAGAGCAGAGCGGGCCATCCTCCCCGGCCACTGGGAAGTAGACTTCAGGGGCATCCCCATGCTCGACACCGTCTTCTCAATGAACGACGACGTCCGGCCGATCGTGTACAGCCGATCTGGGAAGGACTTCCAAGGTATATCCCCCCCCCCCCCCCCAAAAAAAAAAAAAAACAAGGGGAGCATCTCGCCTCAAACATCAACCGCCGCAAGACTAACACCCTCTTCAAAAAGCAACCATGGCTCTCCTCCGCCTAATAGACCTGACCTCCTCTGTCAGAACAACCGTCCAATCCGGCCTCCGTCAGAAAGCGACCCCCCTGATCAGGAAATCCCTAGACAGATACCTGTCATGGGCTGCCGAGGACGGCGGCTACTCTCACCTGCGCTACGTGCCCAACATCATCACCGCAGAGCTGGATGCCAGCTTGGGAGAATCTGAAATCACGAGCATGATGGAGCAGCGCATGCGGGCACTCGCTCTGCTTCAGCGGGAGTTTCTACGCGTTGATCGCGACGACGACTTTTGGGCCGTCGAAGAGAGCAGTGTCGCGCTGGTGGATAGATATATTGGGAGAGGAGCGAATGGAGACGACGACGACGAGCTCGTGTTTAGGAGGAAACCACCCGTCGTATATGGGCTGTTCATCCTCCGGTCCAGCGTGTTTCTTTTGACGGTGGACAGTGCAAAGGGGGCGGACGCATATGTTAGTTTCCACGTGGACATGCATTTCATGGACAGGCATCAGAGCGTGTGGAATGCGTTGACGGTAGCTATAGCTGTTTGCTTGGCCAGGGACCAGCTCGCGCGGCGCGTCGAGGACTTTGAGGAGTCGCCCGATGTCCAGGGGAGCGAGAGTGATTAATTAGGTGGCTGTGCGGGAGCCCGGAGCAGCGATTGTCGTTGGTCTAGAGGAGAGGCATGATTTATTTGGTGTTGGTTGTGCAGAGGCGATGCTTCAAGATACCCATTTAGGATTCGGTTGATGCCATAGACGGGGGAGTTGGACGGGTGCGAATCGTACCTTGCGAGTTTGACCTGCGCTGTGATGACACATTACCTCGGGCCAGGATCCGCGCAGAAAATTGTGTGTATTTTTGGTTTGGGGAGAGTTGGCGCGAATGGAGCCATGTTGCCGTTCTATTTACAATAACAAAGAAACCACGGGACTTGGTACCAAGTGTTCCCATCCTTCATCCGCAAACGCCATGCAATGATGTGGCCATCTATGTTGATTTCTCCGCATCCCATCCGCGCTGTCTACATGCCAATGTGTGTTTTCCCCCCCCATCTTCAATACAATAATCATACATCTTTCTCTCTCTCTCTCTTTCGAGTTCTCTGTACATGCTTTTCAGAACTGACGTCGTGTTTTTCCCCAACGAAAAATGTGATGAGGACGTGTTTTGTTGTTTTTGCCCCCAGCTTGTGAGCACACTTCTCGCTCATGGCCGGCAAACCAATTGCAGGAAGCCGCGGTTATACGTCCTCGCGCTCTACTGGTATCAAGACTGCAAGTTGGTGCAATAATCGCTGGTACAAGAACAGCATGCAGCCGCTCTGGATAAACGTCCACACGCCTCGGGGACCAACGCCTCGGAACCAGCCGGCGATGCCTTCGGTGCGGTAAATGACCTTCAGGCCAGTGATGACAGATGATGTATGTAGGGCGATGGCGCCGGGCTGCGGCCGATGAGTGCTCGGAGATGAGGTGGATATGTGCCGTTTCTGTGCGACACCAACTTCTTTCAGTTTGCTCGACTGGTCGGCTGGAGGGTTCACTTGGGTCTGCAGCCTGGTTTTCACCACGTCGAGCGGGCAGGTGATGACTCCGGCCAAGCCGCCTGCTGCGGCACCAGTAAGGAGCTCGAGCGGCACGCCGATTTCCCGACTCTGCTTGTAGACCCTTGCCCAGGCGTTGAACTGCTCCCAGAACATGAACTGCAGTGCTGAGAACGGCAGGTCTCGATAGAGCGTGGCCTTGTACCCATGGAACAGCGCTGCCGCACCTTCGGTCCGGACGATCGTGCGCGCGGCGTCTACGGTGCCTCGATAGTTGTAGCCGGATTTGAAATGGGGGTTGTTGTAGCGACCCTGCAGCTGTAACCGGGTCTTGAGGACTTCGGACGGAACGTAGACGATGGATGCAGCGAGATCGCCAAGAAGCCCTGCCAGCATGTCAGCGGCGTGTCGCAAGGTCAGGGAGAGATGACCCAAAAACAACGTCGACAATAAGTTCTTACCTGCTGACAGATACGCCAAATGCTGCTGCAGCCCGCGTTCTATCAAGAATCGCTTGCTCCATTCGTATGTGCCGAAAAACAAGACTGTGCCAGGAAAGGAGCCCCCCAGCGCGGGTATCCAACCCCCATATAAGCCACGCCGAACGCCCTCTTGTCTCCATATTGTGTAGTACGATCGCCCCAATGACGTGTATTTCGATGGCGAATTCGGATCACCTTGTTGTCTCGTTTTCACGGTATCGAGAGAGTGCATGAGCAAATCTCCAGTTGAGCCGCCAATGCCACCAGCAACCATGGCCTTGGGGGCAAGAACATTCGTTAGTTAACCATGTCCCTCCATCCATCAAATGATGCAAACCATCGTATGCGCCCATTGACACCTGTCATCCAGCAGCCAAATATCAAAACATACATGGAGATAAGGCGGCCGGCCTTCAGCCTCGACATCGTCGCCTTTCATGGTATGGCCGTCGTCGGTCACTATGACGTTTCTTGAATTTGACGGTCGGTTGGGGTATATACCAGCATCGCGATGTGGCACCGGTATTTCAAGCACGTCCACGTTGCTCTTCCCGCTTGCAGATGCAGTAGACGAAGACGAGGTGGCGACGAAGAAGCTGGACACTTGAGAGGCGAGGGTCATGGCCCCGCGAGGACCGTCGAAGAAATCGCAGGTTCAAAGGAGTCGATCTGCCAATGGCCGGGGGGTACTGGGGATATAGTAGGAGAAAAGCCAACAAATAAAAAGTGCAACGTATTCAAACGCAACGGACAGTTTTGAATGAGTGGAAATGGCTGCGCTTCTCTATTCCCGCGTCGCTATGGTGTAATGAGCATTGACCTTGGATTGGGCGACGTTGAAGCGAAAGAGAAAAAAAGAATGACGCTCCGTTTCTGATGATTTGTCGCGTGGGGTCAATTCGAGAATTCGAGGTGCCTGAGCTGGAACTTTTCTCGCCCGCGGTCGACATTATTAATATCCGCGAGCCACTTTTTGCCATCTCGGTCGGTGCTTTGCGCAGTGTCATGGCCGATTGGTCCGTGCGACGATTGTTTGTGCCAGCAATATTATCTGAGCCAGCTTTCTTGAAACTCACAAAGACGTGACGTGACGTATGAGCAACTGGTTTCGCCATATATGGCGTTAATTGGATGAGAATCCACGTAGTCGGGTATTGTACAATCCTCTGTAATCAATCGCCAGACCCTGGTCTAGAAAAAGTCTTCCCTCCCCAATATAGTACAACGAAATCATCAATGCTTGCAACTCGCCTCACTCAACCAGTCTTCTCTCATGCTCCCCCCAGCTCACCGGCCCAAACTTCCTGAACGGATACACGATATGCGTCACCCTCCCCGTCAACAGCCTCTTTGACACAGGCCCGTACGTATTGCTGTCCAAGCTTGATCCCGGCTGTCCATCCCCCTCCACCCAGACATGTCCCTGGGGTATCCTGACTGTTGAAATTGGATATGGTTGCTTTGTTTTCACAACATCTCCTTCAAGGGCGACTACTCGTTTGACCGCTGTGACTTCAGGATGAAACGGACTCCTATAGAAAAGCACCTGATCAGAGAGCTGGCTCTCGTGAGAAGGTCGACGTGCCAAGAGCTGCAGGCGAAGACTTACCTCAATGTGACAATCATGCCTCTCTTCAAACTCTCTTGCGGCGACCACTTGTAATTGAGTATGACATCTCTCCGCAACGTGGAATCCTTATCCTCATTCATGAATGGATACATGGACGCTCCATCGACGAGCGTCAACTCAGCCACATGGAGATTAAACCATGCCACGACGGGGATCCATGTCGCGAACCCGACGAGATTGAGGGCTACAATTCTTGCAGTGCTTGATTGCTGTCCCCTTAATCGCGCCCATATGGGCCTGAGAGCCATTGGCGCGCGAAACGCTGATGGTGCTGCGAAATGCAGGATCCGTGACAAATCAAGACAGGAAAGAGGGAGGGTTCGAGGTTTAAGGACTTGCGCTACGAACTCTCCGCTGATTACGGCCTGTGCTGCGCTGTCGGCTTGTGACGTTCAAGGAACACGGCCGCTAACTACGGGTGTGGCAGCCCCTGCTGTCCACCAGAGCTCCCCGCCCCGTAACACCGCATGGAGCATGGAGACTGCAGGTGCGTCACCACTTCTAATACCAACGTCGTCATCATTTATGTTCTCGGCCACATTAGACTATCAACGCTTTGACTTTGGTCTTGAAAACTGATGCTTGGTCGTTTGAATGAAGCCTCTTCATATCTCCAACGTCGTTCGTTTTCAAGGCGTCGCGCGCTACATCACATAGCTACATGACATGCTAACATTGACCAGCTCCTCAATCGATGCCATCCTCATCATCATGCAGTCTCCTCTCCATACTTTATTCTGAATGAAAAGAAAGAAGAAAAAATCCAGTATAAAAGTAAGGTCTAACTCCAATACTTCTTCGTATTCCATTTCCAGCTTCATGAAATGGCAGGGTGTCTTCGTCCTTCGCTTTTAGCGCATCACTTTGTTGTTGACATCGATTTCCGCGCCCCGTTTTCGTTCCGTCGCGTCCTTTCTCGTCGGCAACTCAGATGGTCTCAGGGATATTGTCATCACTCTCGCTTAAGCTCTCATCACCGCTAACTTCGGCGTTTTCACGCTCTCTCTTCTCCATCAACGCCTGCAATTCGGCATCGTCGCTCTCCGTAACTGCCTTGGGCTCCATCTTGACAGCCAGGTTGCCGCCGGCACCCTCGATGCTTTTTCTGATTCCCTCGATAGCTCCTCGCAGAAGTACGATGCCCTGGTTCTTGTCGAATGAGGTGCAGGTAAGCACATACAATGGTGGCGAGACCAACTTAACCTTGACTTGAGTATCGGCATTGGCGCCTTCGGCAGAGTTGCCAGCCTCGGCAGTTCTCAAGGCAGTCTTGACGGCGTCGATGCCCTCGTAGCCGAAGCAAGTGACCTCCACATCAGCTCGGACCTTGGTTCGCTGAGGAGTAAGTCTTTTGCTGATATATAGCTTCAGCTCGTCCTCGACAGGCTTGCTTGGGAAAGTGACATCATTCCAGACTTCGGCATTACTATGAGGTTGGGTGGTTAGTTGATGTCTTGCGACATCAGGACAGCATGGACGACAAAGGTGAAAAACATACGTGATGGACAGCTTAAAGGCGTCGATAGCATGACCGTATTTCTTGTTCAGGGGCCAGGCAATGGTCTCGTACAGAGTCTCGATAGGAGTCTGGGTCTTCTCGGCAACGTGTCGCATAATCAGGTGAACAGTCTTGCTCTTGTTGTATCGATCCTCGCACTTGACCATATCCTCAGGAGACACACGTCGCTTGGACAAATCAATGTAACCTGGCCAGCTTTTGTCAGCCTCTTGAATTGTCCAATAATCCTTTGGCGGGCACCAGCAGCTCGTTGGGAAGCTCATGGGCACCCAAGTATGAATCTCACGCACCCTTCTCCTTGTCCACACGAAGCACGACGACAACCTCGTTGCGCCCGACTCTAATGAGCTTCTGGATACTTCGGATACGTCGTCGCGACAATTCGGAGAGAAGAATCATGCCATCGATGTTGTCGTACTCGAGAAGCTTGACGTAAGCACCCATTTCGGCGATCTATACGACACTGTCAGATCCGAATCCAGAGAAACCCGATGCTCGCCAAAGCACGGCCCAATCTCTTTATGCACCAACCTGCTTCACGTTGACCATGACGAAGCTATCGATCTCCGGAAACTTCTCCTCGTAAAAACGACAGTTTGTCAACGACATCTTGGCGGTGTTGAATTGTTATCAAATTCGAGAAGTAATCGTTCGGGGTTCTGTAACGGGAGGGGGGAAAGGGATATATATGAAGGTGGGGTCGGGGCCCAGGATATCGTCACAACTTCGCACGTAGAAATTGCCAGGCGTGTCTCGTTTGAGTGAAAATTTCCGTAGGATCGCGAGACCTTGTTCAGTGGCTGGTGAAATAGTCGCAGTCAAAATCGATATGTCCGTGGCGGGAGGATTTGTTGGTGGTAGTTAAAGTCACAATTTTGACATTTTGCTGTGCTGCGAATGGATGGTGGGGTGTGGCGGGGTGTGGCTAGTTTGCGGAAGCGGTATTCTTGGGCAGAAACCGGCCCCCGAGAAAGCTCTCTTGCACCGAGTCGTTTATTAGTGGCCGGCGGCCGGAAATCTTAAGGAGCCTGCCTGCCTGGGTGGGTGACCGCTATCACCACGTGACCGCTAAAGTAAACAAATTGAGACCAAAGAAGGACAACTTCCAGGTTAATCGATGTCGATTGCCTGGAACAGCAACAACACGTTTCGTCGCGATGGCTCCAGGTGAGACTTCTCCAACTCATTGGCAGTACTCCCAATGACTTCCTGCTACATTGGAGGGGAAATATTGCTAACCACAAATTCAGCAACACAATTCGAGCTCTCCCCGCCCCCTGCCGACGCAGTGTCAGCTGTCGCATTCGCGCCAACCGATTCCAGCAAGCTCCTCGTCTCATCGTGGGACAAGAATGTATACTGCTATAAAATCGCAAGCGGCGCGTCAGAAGGCACTTTAACAAACACATACGCGCACCGAGCTCCCGTTCTGGATGTATGTTTTGGCGCCAACGACAATGAAGCTTTCACGGCCTGCATGGACTGGACCGTGAGCAGGTGAATAGCAGCTCTCCTAGCTCCGAATCGTCCTTGCCTCAGCTAATCATGGTTAGGTTGGACATGGAAACTGGAAACAAGACATCATTGAGTAAACATGCCGCACCTGTTCGGTGCGTCGTTTACAGCAGGGACCATAGTAGGTTCAATGGCGCCACTCCCGGCATCGGCAGGAGTTTGTAATTAGCATGCCATGTTGACCAGAACTCTGCAGACATTCTTGTATCCGCCTCGTGGGACTGCACTCTCAACCTGCACAACCTCTCCTCCCCAATAAGCGCACCAATACGAATCACACTCCCAGCCAAACCTCACGCCGTCTCCGCCAGCCCTACCAAAGTCGTTGTCGCCATGACCGGCCGCATCATTCACATCTACGATTTCGACGCCGTAGCACAAATGTTTGTTTCGGGTGGAACGGAATTGAAACCCTGGCAGCAACGAGAATCTTCCCTCCGCTATCTCACCCGCGCAGTGGCCTGTATGCCAAATGATGCTGGGTATGCTACGTCCAGTATCGAGGGTCGTGTGGCAGTAGAATGGTTCGAGGACACGGCAGAGTCACAAGCGCGCAAGTATGCGTTCAAATGCCACAGACAAGCGGCGCCTGATGGCGACGGTGATGTCGTGTACCCCGTGAATGCGCTAACCTTCCATCCTGTTCATGGAACGTTTGCATCAGGAGGTGGAGATGGCGCAGTGGCATTGTGGGATGCGGAAGCCAAGAGACGGTTAAAGCAGTATCAAAAGTTCCCTAACAGTGTGGCGTCTCTGGACTTCTCCAAGGACGGTAAATATTTGGCTATTGGCGTGTGTCCTGGATTTGAGACTGGGCAGGAAGATTACTCGGGGGCTGGTGCGACTGCAGTTTTTATCCGAGAGCTTGGTGAAAATGAAGCGAAGGGAAAGGGTGCTAAATAACGAAGTGAAACAAAAAGATATTATGTACTCTTACATGTTCGATAAATGTGATATGAACCGGCCTGGACTTTGGGGCGTTTGGGTGGATGTATGGAAACGCTGGGTGCTGTAACAATTAGGTAGCGATTTACTCTGCCAGTTTGTAGAATGCTCACACCATGAAGTATT
The DNA here is from genome assembly GCA_024072835.1 of Epichloe amarillans. Lineage (NCBI taxonomy): Eukaryota > Fungi > Ascomycota > Sordariomycetes > Hypocreales > Clavicipitaceae > Epichloe > Epichloe amarillans. The sequence continues at coordinate 4,973,713 of CP099635.1, read as the reverse complement.
GGACTTGCATCAGAAGAATACTACACGGGTTGCGTGCAAAGAAGGTGTCGCTTGTATTTCAACTTCTTCTATCAATGCAGCAATCGAATTATAAGATAGGTATGCTGTCAGTACGAGGCTGAATACATATATGCGTTGCTGCTAATCGACTTGTTGCCACTTCTTTGATGAAGAAACAAGAGACCATGATTATCATTCCCGCCTGCCTCGATTCTCACAAGTATCTGTGCTTGGTATGTAGGGTAGTCATCGCCAGTTAAACGTTCCGCAGATCAAAGTGGATTGATTAGGCGGCAATCTAGGCCGGCGTGAGAAGCGCTGGCCGATCGATCTATGGAGCGGAGTACGTACCCTGATGCTACCATCCAGGCCTGGCATTTCGACCGGACGCTACCGAAGTGTATCCGTATCCGTACGGCTCTATCAGACAGCTTTTTGCACTTGGGCAAAGTCATCAACAGCGACGCTTTGCGACAACCACATCACCCATCCATCCTTCGCGCAAGACGCCGGTTCTACAGCCGTTCCGTCATACTTGCTCAGAATGGGCCCTTCCAATGGCCTCCAATACACCCGTCCCCTCTAGAGTCGCGCTCAATGCTCTTCGAGGCGTGATCCTGACTACCTCCTGTTCCGTTGTTCTACTCGCCGAGGAACGTCGGCGCCGGCTGCAAATTGCCCGAGCCGCCATCGACAATGCCCGAAAACTGCACATGGTCCAAAACAACCGTGGCCCAATTGCTCTGGCAGAGAGTCATGGACCCTGGGACGGCCGTTTCGCCGAGGTTGACGACGATGTTCTGTCCATGGCGTCTCTTCCGCGACCCAGGACCTCAACTCGTCGTAGGGGCCGTACGCATCTGATAGGAACCGATCATCTAAAAAAGGAGTCCCGTGAATATGATGGTGGGCGAACGCAATCAACCGGTCGAGCCGAGAGCCACAACGCACCCACCAAACCTAGCCGCGCTACCAACTTGCTCGGCAACGGTCTGGACATGGTCAGTTTCGACGGGTTGAAACTGAACTCTCCGAGATTGAGCAGAAAACAAGCTTTGGAATGGAAGGCTCCGCAAACAGTTGTTCGCCCGCTTTTGCCGATTCCTACGGTCAACTCTGCGGTTCCGAGTGCCGTTGCCCTCGAAAACGAAGTTCATGCTGCCCCAACCAATATCAATGAGTACGAATCGATGACGGACGAGGAACTTGGCAAGAGCCTTGACTCTATTGAAGCCGCACATCTTTATTTAAAAAAGACTGAGCACGGCAGTTTGGTCCCAAGGCCTTATTACGACGACGTTGTACCAGTTTTAGAGCGGCTGCTGAGAGATTTGGAATCACCGAACATTGCTAAAGATTTGCATACTGAATCATTCAGTCTTGCCAAGAGGATATTTGACAGGGTAGCATCCTTTGGCCCACCTCTCCCCAAGGCTGCCAACCCTCTTCGATCCCAAGCTATCCGCTTTTTCCGGATTGTCTCTCATTCTTACCCCGAAGATATCACTGCTGCGTTATCGGGCGTGCTTCCATTGAGTAAAGATCCGCTGAAACTTCTCATACCATTCATCACAATTCTGCAAAACAGCGATCAGCGCAATTCCCTCCGAGTGGCTCTTCTTTTCTTGTCCCGCAACTCTACGTCGTGTCAATGGGCTCGTGGAATGTTAGCATGCCACTTGTTGGCTCGGCATGCGAAAGTTTACAAAAATTTCTTCCAGACCAAGCAGCTCTATTTGACACTTCAAGAGTCTGGGCTGTTTCGCGACATTGAAGTCCCCCAGGAATCAGAATACAAAATCCGCAGGTTAATGATAATTCAAGCCTTCGAGGCTGGAGAAGATGGCTTCGCAAATGCAGAGCTCCGAAACCTTGAGAAAGTTGGCTCCGGGGCCAGCATGTCTGATATCCGCCTTCAAAAACACATCATCGCCAGGAAAGCCAGTAGCGGCAAATGGAATGATGTCTTGTCCGAGATTGGTGTGCTACGAGAGAGGACAAATCCTCGATGCGTCGAATATCAGAGCCTGCTCACGAAAACCACTGATATTGTGGCTCAAACACGCGATAACGAGGAACTTGAAGCATTCCTTCGAAAGGCTGTGACAGACTTGGATCTTAAACTTAAGCATAGGTGGATATATGCCGTGTTGGACGGGTACGCCAGTCGTCGTCAAGCAGAGCCGGTTTTCTCATGGCTTCAATTCTGCGTCAACAATGGACTGCGAATGGACATTTCGTTCAGTCAACGATTCCTCGCCAGGTGTCGCAAGTATTGGAGCTTTTCAGACAAGACTATTCGGCATCTTGAAAAAAGACTACTCGTCGCCGGCCGTTTGACACGGGACAAGCCCGCAGATTCGAACAATGATGCTGATCCCAATCTCTGCAAAAGCCCAGCTGATACCTTGAGGCAGGCAGTGCTGGAACAACTGAATTGTGAATCCCCAGATGTGCAGCGCGCGAGAGTGTTGATTCGCTCAGCCCATGATGAGGGATGTGACGTAAGCGAAGCACTCACACCCCTTCTCATGGCCCAACTTGCGCGAGGCGACGACCCAAGTAGGTTGATCAACGATGCTCTCCAGATGGGCGTTCGTCTTCATGACAGCACATACAACAAGGCGGCCCAGGCACTCTCGGCTGAGGGCAATCATAGAGCGGCAGCAGACATGTGCGAGATCGCAGCACGAGAGAACGGCAAAGGCCAGCTTCTGTATAACGAATACAATTTTGCAAATCTGGTATTCGCCTACACAGGTTCTGCGAGTTACAGGGCTTTGCAGTCAGTGCTGTCCGGTTTCACATCGGACATGCAATGGTGGCACGGCAGTCGAACGTGCAAAGAGAGCATCAAACTGGCCATGAAGGCCACTGCCATGAGAACAGTCGCTCATTCAGAAGACAGTGAGCGGCATCGACAGGCTTTGGACCAACTAGATGATGCGTTGCTGCATGTCAAGAGATGCCGCTCTACAAAGGAGGAACGGTGCGCTGTATCAGAAGCCTATGTGCGTCTCGCGAGAGCTCCATCGTGGAAGGCTTCCCACAAGACTCATGGACGATCAACCAAGAACAAAGTTGGCGATGTGGTGCGAGATATATGGATGCCGAATTCTCAAACCCAGGTCGATCACTCTGTGCTTGCTGCAGCCAGTGGGGCGGCGTGATTGTAAACAAGTCATGTGTATGTATGTACAAGTAGGGAGTAGCTAGCGACATAGAATGGAAAGACCAAAGGGAAGAAATGTTAAGCCTAAGTTATTACTTCTCTCTTTTCCCCGGGCTTAGTTTTTTTTACTTCTTTCCCCTCTTTTACATGACGTAAGCGAATAGAGGACGGCGCCGGCTCTGATGGGCCAACGAATGAGACTGACCAGTGACCACGATGACATAGCGACATAGCTCCCAAATCCCAGCCTCTGGGGCAAGAAAAATAATCAGGACATGAATGACATGAATCAGTTAATGGACATCGGAACAATCAAGCCCCACACAAGTAACGGCTCATCGTTGTATTAATCAGAGCGCACAGGCATAAGCATCAAAAGGGAGAGGCAGTCTGGTGGCCTTAACGAGGTGGGTGAGTGGTTCGATTTCTGGGCAGCTGCCACGGCTGTTGGTCGAAGGTGTTCCGCATTGGCGTCGGACCCACACCACCCACACCACCCACACCAATGACCCCTGGCGTCAAATTTCGAATGAAACCAGCGCAATTCCAGCATGTGCTTTTACCAACTGACTTATTTTATTATCTATACTTGGTCTCTACCTAACAATGTTTGTTTAATGTTCTTCCTTCTACTTCGCTGCAGTGCTGGCAATCCTGACTTCGCATCCAGAACTAACCTTCCCGGCGGTCTTGGTTGGCATTGGCCAACTGTTCCAACTTCCAAGGCTCGTCGTCCCACGAGAGAAATTAATAGATGTTGTTGGGGGTGTTTTTGCAGCGCCACCCGATTCAACCAGATCCGTTCCCCTCTAGTTCCCCTTTCGCCCCCCCCCCCCCCCCCTCCTCTCGCCACGCCGACGTTTCTTGATTTCTTGATTTCTTGACCTCTTTCACATTTTGACAACTCTTTCACATTGACACCAAACGAGTCGACGGAGTCGACGGAGAAATACGACGCCAAACGACGTCTCAAATAAATGACCACGAACTTCGTCGCGACGGGCGATGCCCGTAGACGGCGCGAGCAGTACCACGAAGCCGAAGTCGTCGTTGTTGGCGCAGGCATTTTTGGATGCGCCATTGCCTTTGCCCTCGCCAACCAGGGCCGTTCCGTCATCTTACTCGAGCGTTGGATGAAGGAACCGGATCGCATCGTTGGCGAGTTGCTACAACCTGGTGGCATTGCCGCTCTGAAGCGCCTAGGCTTGGGACATTGCGTCGAGGGCATTGATGCCATTCCCTGCAAAGGCTACAACGTTATTCTCAACTCTTGGCCAACCTTGATTCCGTACCCGACCATCGATGATGACGGCAATGTCACACATGCCTGGGGTGGATCGGGCAAGGAGGGAAAGCGACCAGAGGGCAGATCTTTTCACCACGGAAGATTCATCATGCAGTTGAGAAGATCATGTCTTGCGCACGAGAACATCACTGTTGTGGAAACCGAGGTCGTCAAGACAGTTCAGGGCGAGGTCACGGAACAGGTCTTGGGAGTAGAAACGCGAACGACGGACGAGGAGACGGGGGAGAAAAAGCCCGACTATTTCTTCGGTCACTTGACAATCATTGCAGACGGGTACAACTCAAACTTTCGAAAGCAAGTCCTCAACAATAAGCCCATTGTTAGGAGTAAATTTTACGCTCTGGAGCTTATCGACACGGAGCTGCCGCAGGAGAACTTCGGACACGTCATCATTGGAAGCAATAGTTTCCCCACCTTGTTATATCAGATTGGCACTCATGAGACTCGGGCCCTCTTTGACGTGCCACATGGTATACCGGAAGCGTCGCCTGCCGCCGGTGGTGTACGCAACTACATCAAGAATGTGGCCATTCCAGCGCTGCCGGCGTCAGTCAGGCCAGCTGCTCTGAGGGCCTTGGAGGACGGAAAGATACCACGAAGCATGCCCAACAGTTGGCTGCCTCCGAGCAAGCAAAAGGCAAATGGTGTTGTTCTACTTGGAGATGCATTCAACATGCGACATCCTCTCACGGGAGGCGGTATGACGGTCGCATTCAATGATGCTCTGCTCCTCTCACAACTGATTGACCCCTCGCGCGTACCAAACCTGGAGGATTCCAAGGCTATCAACGGCGCCCTCAATGTCTTCTACTGGCGCCGCAAGAACGTGACTTCCATCATCAACGTCCTCGCACAGGCGCTATACTCGCTCTTTGCAGCGAACGACCGTCAGCTGTGCGCTCTCCAACGTGGTTGTTTCGAGTATTTCCAACGCGGCATAACGGACGGACCTTGCGGACTGTTGGGTGGCATTATTCAGCAACCAGCTATACTGGCCTACCACTTCTTCTCAGTTGCCTTTCTGTCACTCTGGCTCAACGCACTTGCCGTCATGGGGTCCGGTCCTTTCGGAATATTGAAGGCTCCCTTGGCGCTCATTGATGCTGTGCTCATCCTCTGGAAGGCTAGCTGTGTTTTTCTACCATTGGTGTGGCGTGAAGGTTTCCAATAGGATGGTGCTCGGCCCATTATGTCATTGGGGGCAAACCCATCATTCCGGGGTTGAATTCACACCAGTCTCACTGGGATGGCGTTCTTGATCATTTTTGCTCAGATGATTGGACATTGTACACATGTTCTCATCGCAACCAGCTTCGTCTTGTCGACATGTCAAGAGACGCTTGTATACATGTGCTATTCTGAGGCGTTTGCTCACATGAGGGGTTATAGACTGTGGGGGAAAAATCATGGGACACGCGTCGAGCAGCCTTTTTGGGCTGTCATATCATACATACATGACAGCATGTATTACGGAGTAGGCTGATAGTAATGGCATGATGCTTTTTTTTTTTTTGGTTCTCGGCCAATAACAGACCACCATGACCCGGTCGGTACTCATAGATATCATAGATACAAAGGCAGGCAGTGCCCGACGATCCAACGTAAGCAGACCCGTAGACTGCAACCTTTTGTCTACTCGAACAGGGCAAGCTAAGCTTTATTTTCGGCGTTCCGTGACACCCTGGTCCCAGGAAATATGCAGCCAAGCACTTTTTGGCATTTTTTCCTTTCCTCTTCAAGATGGCACTCGATACAGTCAGATTTGGTAACATTGGGGATGACGAAAGCCACAAGCATGGTCCACTGACGATGCAGCCCCGAGTATAAAAGGTTGGCGATGGATGCTCCTGCTCCTGCTCCATCTCGTCCAACTCCAGTGCATACCGCATGCTCGACACAAAGACATAAAACACCAAGAAACAAGGCAGAGTAGAATCCGCGCCTACCCCAAGATGCACGCCTCCCAGCTCCCCGCCACGCTCCTCCTCCTCTGCGCCTGCGCCTCCAGCGTCGCAGCAAAGGAGATCATCGTGTGTAAACCCCCCAACAGTCCCGGTCACCCATCCCGACTAATTTCTCGTCGAGGGCAATCGGCACAACGACGCGATGTGTCGCGACAAGATACGCTGGCCCGTCAGGCAGAACACCTGCGTGCCGCTCACGAGCCGGTCAGTCCTGCAGCCCGTGGAGGAGACTAACATTAACCCTGCTGTGCTCGGTAGCGGATCTGTCAAGCTCTACGAGGAGAGCAATTGCTTTGCGTACTCGTATGTGCCCCCCCACGGCCGCGGTGGCAGGGAAAAACTGACGGGCGTTGCAGTGACGCCAGTTGCGGTGCTGGTCGTAGACGAGTCGACGGGTCGGTCGGGTGTCATTCTGTCGCGAGCTGGGGGGGTCCAAAGAGTCTTCTTTGCAAGTAGGCTCGTGGGCACTTTTCGCCATGGTCTTGTTCTGTTCCCGAGATGCAAGTGCGTTGGCTCTTGTCTTCTCATAGCAATGAGACGGGCCCGCGCATGCGTGTATGTAAGCTGCCTCGCCCACGGAGTACTAATAGGGGCGGGGGGGAGGGGGGTTGGGAATGAAAGTTGGCCGATCCAGACAAGTCTTTTCTGAAATGGGTTTTCGTAAATGACTTACGGAGTATTTCCGTACGTACACGCCCCGTTACTATCGTGCCTCGAGATGCTAAGAAAAGGCCCCGAACCCCAATTGGATATCATCGTCACAGAACTGGATTATCTGAGCTTTCTGGATTCTAGAGCACACCCCCTGTTCCCACTAGAACTGGCGAGATGCCGATTCACACGTGCACATCAGGTCAACCGCCGCCTGTATACTCCCATCATCCAACTAGCTCTCAAGACCGCCAGCCCCAGAGCCATCTTGATACTGTCCTGGATGACATTCAATTTACTCCCCCCAACCTCGTGCCACTCGATAGGCACTTCAGCAACCTTGATACCGGGGCTGGTGCCAATAACAGTGCCATCACTACCGAGTACAGGTGTGGCTGGTGCCGACTCCGCAAGCATCAACATTTCAATGTCGAAGATCCAGCCCTCGGTGTGCATATATGGTACGATATGCGGCAGCGATTCACGTGTGAATAACTTGAAGCCGCACTGGGTGTCGCGAATGCGTGATGTAGCGGGTGGCGTGAGGATGGTGAGCACAAGATGAAATGAGCGCATGAGGAAATTGCGTAGAGCAGAGCGCTACAGCACAACATGTCAGTACTACGCTCTCTCTCTGTGTGTGTGTGTGTTGGGGGAGAGAAAGGGGGGGGGGGGGGGGGCTGCTCTCGACTTGCCTTGACTACCGCTTCACTGCCGACCAAGTGGGCTCGGCTTCCTATCGCAACACCGCGAAGAGAGCCATCGACGACCTCCTCACAGCCCTCTATCAGCTTTCTCACGTCACTGAACCTAGAGGCTCCGTCTGCATCCGCGAACAAAACATATTGACCCCTGACGTGGCGTAGGCCATGTGTCACACTACCGCCTTTCCCTCTATTCTTAACTAGGGTCACCACTCTCAAGATGTCATGAAGACCACGCTCCTTGGCAAATTCCAACACGACATCCACAGTCTTGTCGCCGCTGCCATCGTTGACGATCAGCATCTCGTACCCTCCCACCTCTCGACTCGCCGGGGCTGACGAGGAGTTGACGCAATGATGTCGTCTAGCTCCTTGAGTAAGAGAGCCCTTGGAATCCTTATCTCGACCAATATGCTCGTCTAGATAATCCACAGCCTCCTCCAGTGTAGGAATGATTCGCTTCTCTTCGTTGTATGCTGGAAACACTACACTCAAGCGTACTTCGGCCGGTTCAATACTGCCCGCATCGGGTGTGGCAAAGGCCTCATGGGGACGGATCTGCGCCTGTTCCTGGAGGCGACGCTCAGCCAGCCAGCGATCATACCAACATGGCAGCTGTTGAGGCGAGGTAGGCTTTCCCGACGGGCTGGAGGTAATGTACGTCTTCTCGGACGAGGTCGCTGGCCGTGGTATGGGGGCAACGAGATGAAGAAGAGCAAATAGCTAGGCGAAGCCATTGTTGTCAGCTCAATGTACGTCTGGGTCACGCGACATGCGCACCTCAGGGGCTCAAAGGCATACCGAAACAAGGCCTAGCAGGACCGGCAAAATGAGGCTGACCAGCAGGACATGAATGGGTGTTGCCTGTATCCAGGTCCATAGGGGCCGCCCAGAGCGAGACACGAGCTCTGGTATTTCCATGACCGTCGATTGTGCGTGCGGAACGGGCAAAGAGGAGTGAATCAAGCGGTGCCAGAGCTGACTCCGACTGAGTCGAGGAGAATCGAGTGCGTGTTCGTGATGCAGCGAAGCGCCGTCATCGGAGGGGGGGTAAAGAAGCACGAATATAATCGCATGGAACGGCAGGAAACGACGATTTTAACAAAATGGTGACAAACGAGTGAGCCAGAGCCGGGTGGCGGGTGGCGGGTGGCGGATGACGGATGGCAGTGGCAGGTCGTCACCAGCTGTCAACAGAAAACAGTTGCAATGCAGCAACGGAGCTCTGAATCTGACGTCGTGGACGTGGACGTGGACGTGGACGTGTCAAGGACTCAAGGTCAAGCAAGTTCCGTGCTGTGGCTGCGGCTGCGGCTGCGGCGCATCCAAGTGGACTCTCCTGGCCAGCCAATGGCGACGGGCTTGCTTGACAAAACGAGTGTGGGCTGCCTGTGGAACAGAAAGGTTGATTGATTGATTGAACATTGAACCAGCCTCTCCGTGTCCACTCTCCAAAATTGTTGATACTAGATCCAATATCAAGCTTCGATTGTTTCTTGTCTCTCAGCCATCTTCGCATCTTCGCATCTTCACATGCCCCGGTTTGACCCTGTTTCAACGTTCAACTAATGATTTCATCTATGCCGCGCCACTACATAATATGTACACACAGTTCAAGAATGCCATCCGCCCATGTCGACAAGACAGGGGCAGCAGCATTAATTCGGGCATAGTGGATCAGTTTTACCACTGATTGAACAAGCCAATTCCCAACACCGCTCGATTCTATACGTGTAGTCGTAAATTCGTAAGAGGTTACAAGTCCAGAAACCCAGAAAAAATAAAAAGAAATGGAAAATCAAAATGGCAAAGCTGAAAAGGTGGCTGAGAGAGATTGGCGGAAGCTCACGGTAAGCTGCATGAGCTTTCCGGTACTCGTTCCTAGGTTCGCCAGGGCCCTAATAACACAGAACATTACACAGAACGAAGCAAATATCGAGAATGCCACATATAGAAACCTCAAAAGCTGGCTAGCAGCCATATCTCGGAAACGGAAGACCTCGCCGACCTTTCGCGCGCAGACTAGACCGAAACGGCAGGCGCCTTAGAACTCGACCATCGGTTCTTTTTCAGCTTGCCCGCACCTCCCTTAGACAGCTTTTTACCTTTGCCTGGCTTTTTTTGTGAATCAGGCATAGCCATTTCGGGAAATACGTTGACGAGGTGTTCATGGGCAACGGGAGGTGGAGCGCGACTTCGGTCCATCACGCGTTGCTGAGGACCAGCAGCCTGTGATTCCCATGCGTTGTGCTGCGAGAGATCTGGTTCCGGACTTCCATCGACCTCAGTAGGCGGTCTTTCGCTATAGTTTGTTTGAGGGGCCCGGGGAGAAGTCATGGCTCGGTTAGTTTCAAAGGACGGCCCCGCAGCGATTCCAACAGAGGGAACATGGACATCCACGTCGGGCTCGGGCAATGAGAACCAATTCAGTCCATGCTCATTCTTTTCAACTGTCGGTGCGTGAGAAGTGACCGAGGCCACAGCTGGTTGCTTCACGGGTCCATACGAGAGACCAGAAAGGGACGTTGCTGAGCCCTGACGCGACGGCGGCGTGAGAGTATTAGATGGTGACGACGTATTAGAGCTGCCAGAACCGACATGTCCCTGAGCGAGATAACTCGAGATCCCTCCCACGTTGGTTGGCGGCACGACGGCGACGGCTGGTATGGAGCCGAACCCTCTCATCGATGGTGGAGGGCGAGAGTCTCGAAGGTGACTCGTGTGCGGAGATTTGGCAGTGCTGGACAAAGTGTACTGATTGACAGAAGCGTCCGACTTCCTGCGAGCATGGCTTGGGTGTAAACGATGAGTCATGACAGCTTCAGCCTCAGCTGGTCTTGTCTTGGGCTGGATGGGTTTCATCTCCAAATCATCTTGCGAGCTTGCGAACCCATCTGAGCTGTCCACGGGAGAAGGTCCGCCTATGATGATGGATCAATCTTTGATACATTGATGACTGGGTGACTCGTAACTTCCAAAAGACAAACCTTTGCTTGAAGCAGGACTGATTCGCTGCGGGTCATAGGCTCGAGACACCTCCTTGCCCTTGAGCGATACCTGCATGCAGGCCATTTCTGGGGGAGATTGATAAACAATCTCCCTGCTTTCGCGAGCACTTGCGTTGTAAGGAGAAACACTAGTGTAACTATAAGCCCTTGGTAGGCGGACGACAGGCGTAACGTCATCTCCTGGAAAGGAAACTCGAGACAGGCTGCTCCCAATACGAGGCACACCGGGCATGTTCATGTGGTGACCACTTGCCGCCATCGCACTTCGTCTGCGGTTCTGCTCGACAATTCGGGGCCGATCAGCCTCTCTCCAGCTTGGTGGCGCACTAGTGAAGGCGTCGGTGGCGGCGTGGGTTGGGATATGTTTGTACGGGATGTGTTCGTCTTCCTTCTTTTTCTGCTCGGCCAGCTTGGCGTTGTACTCCTTGGCCTGCTGGCGACTTTTCCTAAGCGAAGAGAAGATGGACATGATGAAAGACGGACGACTCTGGAGATTTCGATGACGGTCCAGAGGTCAAGAAGAGACGGTTGTGTTAGGCTTTGGGTTTTGAGGAGCCAAGGAGAGGACTCAGAGGAGCGATGTGGCCCGAAGGCCGTTCGATCGTTTGATTGTTAGTACTGATGCGAGTCTGCGGATGGCGTGGCCGTCTGGGTCTGGTCTTTGACCAGACTGGAACGAAGGAGTCTGGCACCGGCCGAGATGGCACACGATTATAAAAGGAAAACGGGTCGGCCCCGGACAGCACCAGGACCTCCCCCCTGGTTTTGATTTAAGTTGAAATGATTTGCGTATGTATTTGCGTCACACGCGTGGGTAGCAGCGAAGCGGTGCGGCGTGAGCAGTGGTGAGTGATGGTCGTGAAAGGGCAGGCAAGGAAGGGGAGTGAGTGTCTGAGGAAGGCTGAGGAAACTTTCTTATGTCTTTAGTACAAATTGCTGTGTGCGACTTGTCTTGGAACCGGGGCGATTGAAGGCCGGGGATCCTCAAGTCCCTTGCAAGCGCCGGGGCGTGAAGTGGACCAAGTGGATCTGAGTACATACGAGTTTGAGGGGCAGGCACCACCCACTGGTGATGGGGGGGCAGGCAAAAGGGGGGTGGGGGATGGGGGGGTGGACGGACCGGATTTGTCGTGTCCGAGAAACAAGGATCTCAGGTCTTTGTTGGACCGCTTATCGTATAACAAGATAAGCTTCGTGAGGCTCATGTAGCCGATGCGACCAACGACATGGAGTTTTTTTGCAGACTTGAACAGAACCCGCGATTTAACCGCACACGGGTTCGAAGGTCGTCCTAACTAGACAAGGTATGTAATCCGTAGACGAGACACAACAAAAAAAGGAGTGGATCTCAATTTTCGCTACCGCATTTGCAGCGCCAAGGCCAAATAAGCACTGCTCGAGGGGCCTGATCTGTACATGAATTCGACCCTTTTTGGTTGAATGAATGCCTTCACCTCCGACAAATCTTGCCATCCAAATCCGTTTCTGGTGTGGAACTTGAGCTGTCGCTGCTTTACCCTGGGCGCAAGGGTGATCTGGGGTGATCAGAGCCTGAGCTGAATGCTTGGCGTAGTTTCAAGCCCCTGCTCAGGCGACACCACCCGGTTGCTGACACGGAGTGCACACTGTGTGCCAGCCATTACATAGGCACACAGGTGTAATCTATGTATGGCGTTTTCCGCAGCTACGAGGCAGCTTTGAACGGACACGAGGACATCGTGTGTGTGTCAAGACTGAACAGTTTAGTGAATTTTGGCTGCTGCGAGATAGAAGGCAGGGCGTCGGTGAAGGGGTATCTATCCTTAATGAACTTCGTAGCCGCCGTCACTTTCTATAACAGCGTTTCCTGAGACGACTTACATAAGAATGGCGACGATGCGAGAAGACAAAGCTGATCCCAATTGGTACGAACAAGACATTCATGTACTGATCGCCCAATATGTATCTAATGGATATGAGCAGACTTTTCTCCAGGTGGTACCAGACGTACCAGACGGCATGATAGTTGGAAGCCAAGTCGTGCGGATGCGAGAAGACGACCACGTTTATTTTATTAGACGCTATAGTGAGTGAGTGGAGCTGCTATGGGGTACGGTGGGGTAGCATTATATATACGCTAGTAAGATTTACTTTATAGTCCCAGTAAAATACATATAAATATATTATTATTAAGTATTTCTTACCTTACCTAGAGCTACGGAAAGATCTGTAATTAGCCTGCTGCCCCTAGTCTTGTACCTTCCAGTAAAAGCAAATGCCGTCAAAGCTCCACAGCGACAGCCAAACTCAAGAGTGCTAGATCAATTATCAGATGATGCTTCCGACACGCTGGTTCACTGGCTTGAGCCTATTGTCGAATTCTCGGGGCGGGGGGCGGGGGGGGGGGGTGCGTCATCTTTGTACTCCGTAAGTGCCTCGTATTATTTTCTAACCCGATGCACCCCGTCCAGTCACCCAGTGAGGTGTGCTAGCTGATGTCACAACTGATTGCAGATTGGTGGATTGAGAGACATCGACGGCGCTTCACTTTGGGCGCTGACTTACGTTGGGCCTGTCATGAAGAGACCAGAACTTCCCAGTCGTACTTCGGGGAGCCAAAAAGTGCTGGTGACCAGTAGCAGCGCCTGTTCCATGATCCGTCGGATCTCCCCAGCGCCTTATTATTTATTATTACTAATGACGGTGTCTCGTGCATGCCAAATAAAGCTGGGAGCAACACAGTCGCACGTTGTCTGTGGATGAAAGAAGGAGCAGGGTAGATGCCGCACTGCTTACCTCTGCTCATATCGACACGCCCATTCACCCCAAGGAGAGAAAAGAAGGAAAAGCCTGTTCAACTCTTAAATCGACCAAGGTCTCTCAACCTGGATGCAGTCATGATAGAACCAGCACGATCAGTCATATCTTGTGTGTTGAATCTTGTCGCCATAAATGCCGTGATACGCATCTCGTGTTGCCATGACCGCGCCCGAGTTCCACTTCAATCATGCATTGAGAGCTTACGATACCCCCGCACATTGTCAGTTGATCTTCCCGAAGACGAGCAACGACTACTATTTTTTTTCAAGGTCGTGCAAAGTGGGCTTTTTTCTCGTCGTCACGATGTAGCATTCTTGTTCAAAGTGTCCCCTTATCTTTGCGCTTCGTGACACGTAGCACTGCGAAAATGAGTGACGCGGAATATCAATATCCGCGCACGCAAGATTGGGCACACCAAGTCTCCATGATGGAGGTCTCGGACGACGTCCTGGGATTCGACGAACGCCTGCGAGGACCACGGGTTCAAGCCCAAGAAAGAGGCTGAAGCAGGCAGACCTAGACTTGATCGTCACTCAAGTTGCCTTCTCCCAGACAGACATGCTACTGGCTCCGGGTCCTATGCGCGCGATTGATGTTGAACACATCAATATTTTGCTTTACATCAGCCTTTTCGTTTTCCTCTTTATCGAGGTCTGGGGCGGGGTAACAGGCGCACACAATCCCGAGAACCCCTCGGCCTCTATAATCCGTATCCCCGAGTCCCGACGACCCGGCCCGAACTGTACCGAGACGCCGTCCTGTTCCATTCCACTCCTGTTGCCCTGAAAGTCAGACTCGGAATCGACATGCATGTTCTCATCACTGGCGCCGCAGGCTTCATCGGCCAGCTCGTGGCAAAGACACTGCTGGACGATGAAGAGGGCTCTTACAAGCTCACCCTCACGGATATTATAGAGGCGCCGATCCCAGAGGGCGTCAAGTTCCCAGATAGAGCCAAGTCCATCAAGACTGATCTTCTTACGGGCTCGCAGACCGTGATGGATAAGGACTTGGATGCGGCTTTTGTATTCCACGGCATCATGTCTGCTGGGGCGGAGGCCGACTTTGAACTGGGTAAGACGTGACCTTGTGTGTTTTTTTTGTTTTTTTCAACCCTTTCTCTCCGGACAACTCTGCAGAAGAATCCTCCGTTTAAACAGTGTCTTATCAATTTCAAAGGCATGACAGTCAACTTTGACGCAACTCGAGCGCTGCTTGACACGCTTCGCGAAACCTGTCCTGGCGTGCGCGTCATCTTCACCTCGAGCCTGGCCGTTTACGGCGGCAACTTCATAGAGCCGGTAGATGAGTCCCAGCGCCCGACACCTCAATCATCCTATGGTGCCGAGAAGATGATGTGCGAATACCTCATCAACGAATATACCCGCCTCGGCTTCATCGACGGCGTCGTCCTCCGCCTGCCCACCATTTCCGTGCGGCCCGGGAGGCCCACGGCCGCGGCATCCTCTTTCCTCTCTGGCATGATCCGCGAGCCCATGCAGGGTCTAGAGTGCGTTTTGCCGCTGAGGGATCGCGGGTTCAGTCACTGGCTATGCTCGCCGAAGACGCTTGTGCAAAATCTGTTGCGCGCGCTGGCGTTGGAGCGCAACGCCCTCCCCGCGTACGACAGAGTGCTCAATGCGCCGGGTTTAGGGGTCACGGTGCAAGACATGATGGATTCGTTGGCAAGGGTGGGGGGAAGGGACAAGTTGAAGCTGTTGAGGGAGGAGGATGACGAGGCGCTCAAGGCAATCTTGTACTCGTGGCCGACGAAATTCGACAACAGCAAGGCGCTGGGGCTGGGCTTCAAGCGCGATGAGAGCTTTGATGAGATTGTCGGGGATTTCAAGAAAGAGCTGCAGGTGCAGGGGGGAAAATTGTAATTGACATCTGGGAGCTTCGGGGATTTGGCGGCGCGGACCGTGGCGAGGGCCAGAGACGGGATGGCTTGATGGAGGTCACGTGGTAGGATGACGTGCTTCTGGGACTGAACAAAAATTAAAATTGCGCCAGCCACAGCCACAGCCACAGCCACAGCCACAGCCGGCGATGGGAACGGCTGGCCCAGGCCTGGCACCTGGCAGCTCTGGCTCGTTTTGTTGGGTACCCATCACTATTCAGACTGTGGCACCCCAGTCCATTCACCTTGTCACCCATTCACCATTCACCACTCCTACCTGCCTTGCCCGTCCGTGTCCGTCCGTGCCCGCTGCCAGCTGCCCGCTGCCCGTGGCCCGTGCTTGTGCTTGGCCTGCCTGCCATCCGTCCTCGCTAATAACCCTCTCTCGCATCATCGACGCTGCCGCGCACATCAGACAACCCAACTCGTTCACCGCGGGCTTCCTCCCCCCCCCCTCCACCCCAGCCTGCGCCTGTTCCGCGCCCATCCTCACGCGCCATCCCCGTCGTCTGTTGCGCATTTTTTCTCATCGACGACCGTTGCGCCTCTTTCGCTCGTTTTCATCGCTCTTGACCACAGCTCGGCCCCGACCCGAGTCCGTCCTCGACCCGAGGTCCCCCGACCGCTGGTCGCCCGCGGCGGCATTTGCATTTGCGTGGCGCAGGCTCGCACACCGTTGTCTTCACTCTTTTTCCGAGGTCATCGCATCCGCGATCGCCACGAATCCTCCTTCAAGCTCGTCCCCTCGCTGCGTCATCCGCCATCCTCTTCGTTTGGCCCCGGCCTTGCGGCACGCCGACATCATCGATACCCCTGCCCAACCAGTTGCGCCTGCGCTCCCTCTTGTCGGGCGCAACACGAGAGAACCGTGGCGGCACTCACCATCTTGAGCCACGAGACATCCGTGTCTGAGCTATCCCTCCAACAACACCTGGAAATCGCGCCCGACCTGGGTGCTTGTGGTAACATTGATACGGAGGCGGAATCTGAGCCGTTGATGATGGCACAGCCGGTGCCTCATCAGGCGACGGACAAGAAGCGCGTCAAAGTCTACGAACTCCGCGACAATGACTGGTATGATCGCGGGACGGGCTTTTGTACCGCCAGTTTCGCTGCGGTATGTAAATCCATATGCCCTCGGACTGCTTCCAATGTCATGTCATTGGGCTGCTGGGTTTCAACATGCTAATTCTTGTATTTTTTGCTCTCCCCAAGACGGAAGATGGCCGCAAAGACCCTCGAGTCATTGTGGAATCAGAGGAACGTCCACAACTACTTCTCTTGGAGACCAAAATTCAGAAAGAAGACGGCTTTCAAAAGCAGCAAGGTAATTTCTTACCCAACCCTCTACTCTTAGTTGCCTAGACGTGCCTAAAAATTGATTGTCGTCTCTCTCCAGAAACCCTCATTGTGTGGCAAGAGCCCGGAAGTGGAGTGGACATGGCCCTCAGCTTCCAAGAAGCTGAAGGATGCGCTTCAATCTGGTTCGGAATAGATGCTGATCTTGTATTCTCTCGTCCACGCTGGCTGACACGATCCATTGTTGCAGGCGATTCGTGAGCAATGTGCAGCAAACCCTGGCCAGCAATCTTGGAGGAGACGACGGCCTATCAGACGACTTGGCCATTGAGGTACCCGCGACGATCAATCTTCCCGTTGCCGAACTCGGAAACTTGCACGAAGTAGAGACAAGCATGCGGATCATGAGCTCAAGCGCCAACGGACGCGACGCCCTGGCCAAATTCATCATGGCCGACGACTACATAGGCAAATTGATTCCATTGGTCGAAATGGCCGAAGATCTAGAGAGCCTGCCTGATCTCCACCGTCTTTGCAACATTATGAAAACGATCATTCTTCTCAACGACACCACCATCATTGAGCATGCCGTATCCGACGAGTGCGTTCTCGGTGTAGTAGGAGCCCTGGAATACGATCCTGACTTCCCCAGCCACAAAGCCAATCACAGACAGTGGCTCGATGATCAAGGTCGTTTCAAGGAGGTTGTCCGGATCGAGGATGATCAGACGCGGCAGAAGATTCACCAGACCTATCGTCTTCAATACCTGAAAGATGTGGTTCTTGCTCGAATTCTCGACGATCCCACGTTTTCTGTTCTCAATTCGTTGATCTTCTTCAACCAGGTGGATGTCCTCCAACATTTACAGTCAAACCAGGATTTCCTGGGCGAGCTTTTCGGCATATTCAATACCCGTCGCCGTGACCAGAAGAAGAAGAAGGAGGCCGTCTTATTCATTCAGCAGTGTTGCGCTATTGCTAAGAACATTCAGCCACCCGCAAGACAGTCGCTTTACAACAACTTTATTGCACATGGATTGCTCCAAGTCGTTCACTTTGGACTCCGACACAGAGATGTCGGGGTCAGGGTTGGTGCCGCGGACATCTTGGGTTCCGTCATTGATCACGACGCGCAAATGATTCGACAAACCATCTACCGTCAGATGCACGAGAACCAACCCTCATTAGTAGACACATTGGTCGAGCTTCTACTCGTCGAGGTTGATCTGGGGGCCAAGGCACAAGTTTCTGATGCTCTGAAAGTGCTACTAGATCAGGGCATCATCCATCCCCAGGGGCCAGAATTCGCACGCATGAATGCCGAGTACCCGAGTCGAATGCGCCCGCAGCCCACATCAGACCCCCAGCAAGAACTGTTTCTCACAAGATTCTACGAGCGGTCGGCTTCCAGGCTGTTCAAACCGCTGCTCGACCTTGATCACCAAACCAAATTGCATTTTGCAGTTCAGGAAGCCTCCATGTTTACCTACCTTGTTGAGGTCTTGTCATTTTTCATTCGACAGCACCACCGATTCAGCAGGTATTTTGTCATGAATAACAATGTCATTCAGCGAGTTTCTCAGTTGCTGAAGAGTTCCGAGAAGTACTTGCGAATGGGTAAGTGTTCAATCATGTGATGCTTCTTTGCCCCCCCTCTCAAGAATGATGCTAATCCACCCCCCCCCCCCTCCTTCCCAGTCACTATTCGATTTTTCCGTGGCCTCATCGGCATGCAGGAGGACTTTTACATCAAGCAGATCATAGAGAAGCAAGCCTTGGGCCCCGCGCTTGATATCCTCATAGAAGCCATGCCTAGGGACAATTTACTCAGCTCCGCATGCCTCGAACTGTTCGAGTACATCAAGAAGGAGAATATTAAGGATTTGGTCAAGTATCTCGTTGCGAGCCACCGAGAGAGTCTTGCTAGTCTGAGCTACATGACCACCTTTCGAGATCTCATCCTGCGCTATGACCAGACTCAGGGTTTCACGGCAAATATGGACTATTTCCTGGAAGGCGACGACGATATGACCCGCAAACGACCCCCCAATGCGAGATTGATGGAGCATATACCTGTGGATCCGACCGAAGAGGAGTACTGGAATACTTCAGACCCCGAGGATGAGGATGAGGATCATGGCAATGAACTGCCCCCCAGCACCAAGATTTTGCCGAGCAACGGTCCCTTGACGCCGTCCAAGCCATTGGTTGACTATCCATCCGACGAAGAAAGTGATGAGAATGCTAGCCCCGAAAGCGCCGCCACCACCAAAACCAACACCGATTCTGAAGCCTCGGCTGCCTCTGAATCTTCCTCGTTACCGAATGTTTCTCCGCCCTTGGAGCGCCTCTCTGAGAAACGTCGACGTGAAGAGGACGAAGAGGACGAGCTCGGCAAGCTGATGCAGAACAAACGCCGAAACAGCAGTTCATCTGAATCGAATTCGACGGCCAGCCCGCGCATGACGCCAAAGCGAAAGTCCTTTGGCGGCGGGTCTGGCAATGGCAAGATTTCCATTAGCCTATCATCAACAGCGGTCAGAACGGGGGGCGGAGCCAGGTCAGAGGAAGAGCCTTGAGCGCCTTGCCATTTCTTTTTTTTTTTTCGTTTTTCCTTTATTGGCGACGGCGTACAGGAACAGCAGTTGGCTCGCTTTCTTTCGCTCGCTCTTTTTTTTTTTGCTCACACGAGAGAGTGAACTGGTATCAACTTTTCATGGCTGTGAATGGCAGGCATGGACAACTAGGAAAGGGGAGAACCACGGCGGCGTTATATGATGTTTTCTCAGCACCACCATTTTCTACATCTATCGAGCAATCACGAAAGCTTCGCTGCTCAGGGCTCGCTATTTGCTTCCCTGCCCACTCGACTGGCAATGACGATGATGGCTTTGGTAGAGAGGGGGGCATAGAATGGACAAGTGTTGCTAATAAAGTTGAAATGGCTGAAGAAACGAGGTGGCAACGACGATGTTTGAGGATACTATACTGATTTTGCAGCTCGATGTTCAGTTGTTGCCCATATATTTTGGGCGCGCAAGGGAAGCAAAGCTTGAGAAGGGATGATTAGGAACGACGTGTGGAACGGCCGGCCCATGACAGAACGCATTTGATCAGAGACAAGATGGAGGAAAACTATTTTTCTCTGGTTGTCCTATTTTGAAGAGAACCAAGAGAGCCAAGAGAGCCAAGAGAGCCCAAGAAAAGCAAATCCGGAGGAGAGGATGTGAGAGGGGAGGCAATGGGGAAGCCCGAGTGTATCATATTCTCCTGCAGAAACAAGCAGGCCGGCTGGCTGGCTGCTAGAGGAGCAAGCCAAGGGACGCGTCTTGGGAATACCGACGACCCCCCCCCCCCCCCCCCCGCATGGCTACGAGATAACGGACTACATTTTCTTCATGCTCAAATGTGGTGCTTGACTTGCGTGCCGTGTGCCGTGTGCCTCTGCCGACATTGGCGTTCCAACCATCTCTCACGATGACCTGCCTGTGCGTGCTGTGTGCATGCGTGATTGACAACTTGACACTCGGTTCCCAATACGTCTGAACTGCTTGGGCCGCGCCTCGTAGCCATTGATTATAGACCTACTCCTTATTTCTATGTTTACTTCTAAACACGTCTAGACGGCAGACTACACCACAACGCTGAGGTGACGGTAATTCGGGCGCCGAAAACGGCTAGTTTTGACGCCGTTTTAAAGCGTTTTATTTACCATCTTAGTCACTGCAACATCACGTGGCTCTTCTCTGCCCACGGTGACGAGCTCACTCACCCTGTGCTCTGGGAGCCCATCACTTCCCGAGGCGGCAGTTTTACCGTCACCTAGATTACGCCTTGTAGCCATCAATCATGGACCGAATACTTGTTTCTTTTACTTCTAAACGCGTCTAAACTGCTTGGACCACGCCTCGTAGCCATCAATCATGGACCTCGTAATCTTTCGCGGCGTCATATCCATGGCGGCCACCAGGTCTGCCATGGTGATTCTCGACTTTTCCGATCCCGTCTCGTCGTCATTGCGGCGATTCAACACGGCATAACCGGCCTCGGCACAGATGGCCTTGATTTCCGCCCCTGAGCACCCGTCCGCCAGTCTTGCCAACTCCCCAATGTCCACGTCCGGGGCGACACTCAGCTTCTTGAGATGGGCGGTGAAGATGGCCTCCCGGGCGGCCTCGTCGGGTGGTCCCACGTAGAGGACCTGGTCGAAGCGGCCGGGCCGCATGAGCGCCGGGTCCATGGCCTCTGGGCGGTTCGTTGCCGCGAGGACGAGCACGCCGGTGAGGGTCTCGAAGCCATCCATTTCGGTGAGCAGCGTGGTGAGCACGTTGACGCCGCCGCCGGTGCTCCCCGCGGGACCGCGCTGGCCCCCTATCGAGTCGATCTCGTCGAAGAAGATGATGGAGGGAGAGGCGGCACGCGCGCGCTCAAACAAATTGCGTACGGCGCGCTCGGATTCGCCGACGTACATGTTGAGGAGCTCGGCGCCCTTGACGGAGAAGAAATTGAAGCCTGATTCTGTGGCCATGGCTTGAGCGGAGAGGGTTTTGGCACAGCCGGGGGGGCCGTATAGGAGGAGGCCCTTTTGGGGGGCGAGCAGGAGGTCGCTGCCCCAGTCGGGGTCCTTTGTGATTTGTTAGCTTTCATTATTATTCAAGGAGAAAAGGGGGGGGAGAAGGATAGGAAACCTTTGTGATTCTGATCATCTGATTCATGACCTTTTTGAGGCTTTCTTGTCCACCGACGTCCTGCCAGTTAATCGTCGGCGGCTTCAAGTGGATGTCGTGCATGGCTGTAGGTCGTGTTATCTTTAAGGCCTCCTCCATGTCGTTTTTGGAGAGGAAATGCACTCCTGGCGGGGGGGATAACTGATTAGCAGCGCCTTGCTTGTGTAGTCTGTTTCCCAGGATCTTCTTGGCGTTGTGCACGAGCTTGGCCAGGTCTTTTCCGGTGAAGGCATGCGTCTTCTGTGCCACGCTCAACAGACACTCCTCTTTTTGGTCAGGCTGAATGGGCGGGTCGAAAAACTCGAGGATCTCGAGCCGTTCGGTGGAGCGTGGGATGGGCAGCCCAACGTTCTCGAAGAAGCGCTCCAGATTCTGGAGCTTGTCTGGCACGTCGGTCATGTAGTCGTCGCATGTGGCGAGGACGACGACCTTGGGAAGAGCGCCGGCGGTTTTTGCTTCTAGGGATAGGGCGTCTAGCTCCTCGGTGATGGCTGCTATGACGGCCTCGCTGTTGGGACGGTCCTTGGAGATGAGCTCTCCGAGGCCGTCTATGAGGATCATGCAGGGCTGGAGGCTACGGGCCTGTTTGAACGTCTCTCGGATGGTGGTAGATTTGTCCGAGGGCTTAATCCAGAAGGGCCTGCCCCATTGGGAGTCGGCGATGCGTTGTAGGATAAAGCTCTTGCCAGTGCCGTGGCCGCCGTGGATGACGAAGCCGCATGATGCTCGCTCACCCTCGATCAAGAATGGACGAGTGAAGCCCTGAAGGAACTGGTTGATGGTGAGGACTTGCGAGGTGAGGCCCGGCACGCCCGTGACGGCGAGTTCGCCTCCTGTGAAGGCCGCAGCATCGACGGCTGCGTCATCCTGCTCATCTTCGCTCACGATGCGGATTGTCGTAGACGATAGTATGAACTTGGCAACACTGTTGGGGCGCGAGTTGACAGAGAGGACTTTGAAGTTTCGGCGTAGTTTGCAGATGCTGACCCCTTCAAAGATCATGCCGGGGAATATCAGATCCGCACGTTCTACACATGTACCGTGTCAGTTTCATTTCCTGGGGTGCTCACTCTGGCCAGAAAAAGAAGACCATGATGAGAAGAACAATACAGCGAGTCAACTCACCCATCGCCAGACTCAGTGAATACTCCCAACAAGCGGGATGCCTTGTTTCCTTCGCCTTCATCCCTGACTCCTCGCTCACGTCCTGCACGACCACCTCTTCCGCATCAGGCATATTCCCCAGCAGCGATATCCTCACGTGGTCGCCGATCTTGAAACCCGTCGCTTCCTGAAACGTCCTCGTCATCATGACGATGTTGGGACTGAGATTCTTCTCCGGCAAGATCCACAGCGAGGCCTCCCTCCTGGGCAAGCCCTCGTGATCTTCCAACTTCTCGACGACACATGGCTTCCCGTTCTCGAGGCCGTTGGTCAGCGCAATGAGCGTCTCCTTGCTGACGTAGATGCGCGCGGCGCCGGACAGACTGGCTTTTTCAAGGGCCGGGTTGGCGAGCGGACGCACCTTGGCGTCGACGCTGCTTCTCTTCACCATGGTTCTATGCTGCTCGTTGCTGCAGGATTGTGTAATTTTCCCTAGGGCGGGTATGTTAGGTAATGGATGAAATTTTATACTAGAAGGAAAAAACTAGGGAAAAAACTAGGGAAAAAAAACAAGAGAGAAAATAAGGGAAAAACTAGAAAAAACTAGGGAAAAAACTAGGGAAAAAACTAGGGAAAAAAAACAAGAGAGAAAATAAGGGAAAAACTAGTAAGGAAAAAATGAGAGAAAGGTATTCCCTAAAGGTATTCCCTTTATTACTTGTTGCCACTAAGCCACTAAAAATAAAAGCCCACGCCTAATTCACTCGTCCGATCATCTCATCTCACTAATAACAAGAGTCAACAACCATAGCGGGGTCCTTGACGTCCTTAGAAAACCAGGGTCCACGCGACCACACCACGTCAACAACCTCCAGCTTCCAAACAAGCCCCCATCTCGTCAACACCAATTATACCTTCCTCCGCATCCCCAAATACCCAAATCCCTCGTCCATCCTGATGCTCCGCCCCCAACACGTCCGCAGCGCAACCGCGCTCGTGGCCACCCCCCACCCAACCCGCTCCCTGTCCACCCCGTCGCCCAGACAAGCCGACAACAGCCCATCGTGGCCGCTCCTCAAGAGGAGGACCCGTCCCGACCACGACACCTTCCACGCCGGCGCCGCCTCTCTCATAGAATCCCTGAAGAGCCGCCGAGACACATTGCCGACCGGAACGGCGTCGCCCACGGCAGAATCGGGTGCCCAACGCGACGCACACGTCATGCTCGTCGTCCAGGGGCTGAGCCCGAACCTCAACGCCAGCGACTTTTACCGCCTCGCGCCGAGCGACCTGTCCAGCTGGCAGAGCGTCATCAAGAAAGGTATGGATCGAACCTCGCAAGCAAAAGGGGGAGGCAAGATCATCTAGATGCATTGGCTAAAGTTTTTTTTTTTTTTTTTTTAAAAAAAAACAATTAGTCCAGCAGCAGCGTGATCCGGTTACCCTCGAACCGCTCGGCCGCTATCACATATCCTTTGCTACAGCCACAGCGGCAATTTCGTACCGCGACCGCCTTTTGCGCCTTCATAAGCTCGCCCACCAGAAACTTGACAACGCAAACGGTCTGTGGGAAAGCTGCGTGCCCGCGCACCTCAGGTCCGCTGCGGGTGATGACCCGGCTTCGGAGCTGGAGAGCTTCACCGTCACGTCTGGATCGGCCAAGGCGTTGGACGTTCGGAGGCAGCGCGTGGCTGTGACACATAAATGGGAAAAGGGCTTGAAGGACATTACGGACAGGTTCGAGTATGGGGAGAAGCCCCCGGTTGTGCTAGCACATGTCTACCCGCCTACAGTCACGGCGAGCGATTTCGATAGATGGATACGGGAGGATGGTGTTGCGAGAGGGTGCGAGTGGAAGGTGTGCCCGCCGCAGGAGCTGCGTCAACCCATTCTGGAAGCTGGAGATGAAGGGCTCGACGGTGATGGTGCGCTGGACAACATGGCGACTGCACCCAAGATGATTGATACCCAGGAAAAATTAAGGAGTCGGTTCGTGGTGATTTGCGCCAACGACGTCGAGGCACGGCGCTTTCACCGACACTGGAATCAAAGGACACTCACGGCTGCACCAGAGGATACAGTGGGAATGAGAAATATAGTCCATGCGTCAATAGTAAACTGGTAACCGCCCAAAATACTCTTTCGACAACAGGCCCCGTCCTCTTCCTGTTTAACTCGTCTGGCCTCCGTAATCATGCATCCTCCATGTAGTCAGTCATCTCCTCACTCGCCCCTTCACGAATCGCGAATCCCGCTCCACGATGGTTTCAAAACCAGCCGGAGGAAACAATAGCACATGTCCACGATACGAGAAGGCGCATCGATATCTTCCGTCCATCATAGGCCACTCCTCACTGGTGGCGACGTTCCCGTCCTCATCAAACCCCATGAAACAGCCTCGGCGGGGGCGAGAAACCCTTTCATTGGAACCCAGATCAATAATACCAAAAGAACTCCAGACCACTTTTGCTCTTCTAAAACGGATGGGCAATGAAAAAGGCACAGCACGGGAAATGTTGCAAACGAAAAAAAAAACGAAAAAAAATCGCCAAATGAGGCCATTGCCTTTAAGCAACAAACTCCTCAAGAACATGTCGTTCCCACGTCACACGCGCGTAAATCCTAGACGGTCCAAAAGGCGTGAGTTGCGGCGACTTTCCTCCCTCCAACTTCTCCGCATCTGGTCTCAACAGGTTGTTGTTGAACCTTTGTGCGTTCACGCCACCAGTCCTCCTAAGCGGTGAGGTAATTAACAGCACTTGCTGACGCCGCTCTCGCTTTTGTCGTTGACATTGATTCCAGAGCCGCTTGCTGGGTCGTTCTTGGAGCTGTCGATGAGACGCTTCTTGATATCGGCAGCCAGGCTGTAAAAGGCCTTGTCGATGTTAATGTTGCTCTTTGCGGAAACCTCAAGGAACGGGATGCCGAGTTCGTCTGCCAAAGCTTGACCTTGTTCTGTAGACACAACACGCTTGTCCTCCCAGTCACACTTGTTGCCAATCAAGATCTTGTTGACGCCTTCCGTAGCATGCTGTTCGACGTTTTGGAACCAAGTTCGAATGTCTGTGATTTCTCGGGTTAGTATTGCTCTTGCGCAGTTGCGCACCGGGACCGGTGGCCAAGAGCAATGTGCTGCAGGAGATGTTCGATTGATGTGGATGAAATTTCGTGTGAAGCGAAATGGGGAGCGATCAACACATTGCAAGGGCCAAACGTACTATTGAACGATCGTTCGTCAGTGACGTCGTAAACCAGCAGAATTCCCATGGCACCGCGATAGTAGGCGGTGGTGATGGTACGGAAACGCTCCTGGCCGGCGGTATCCCAAATCTGCAGCTTCACGCGCTTGCCATCGAGCTCGATAGTACGGATCTTGAAGTCGATGCCGATGGTGGTGATGAAGGACGGGGTGAAAGAGTCCTCGCTGAAGCGCAACAGACAGCAGGACTTGCCAACACCAGAGTCGCCTATTAGCAGCAGCTTGATCTATTCCCGAGAGTGGTGAGATTAGCACGCAATCAGCGGGTACCTGCCTTCATCCTTGCTGAGACTTGGGGTACACTGCATCCCAGGAATGCGATATCGGATGCGACATGAGGCCAAGGATGAATGCGACGAGGAACGAGGTGTTTTGGGGGAGTCGTACCAAAAAGTCGTAGTTACGATTGTTGCTCGGCATCGTGACGGATATGAGCGGTGAAGGGTATGTAGAGTAAAGCGATGAAAGGGCGAAGCAGTCTGGTGCAAATTCGCAGAACTGGAGGGAAGTTCGTTGGCCACTAGGGAAGTCAGAACGTCGAGAAAAAAAGCAGGGCTCCAGGTGGGAAGAAAGGGGAAGAATGGTGGCCGTGACGAGGCAGCGGCGTTTGGCGGGCGGCGATGGGTTCAAGCGGTTTGGAGTGGCGGGCTCGAATAGACAGATGGTGGACCGTGGTGGGTGGTGGGTGGTGGGTGGTGGCTAGCGGCAGCAGCAGCGGTCGCGGCGGGTGTCAAATGTGTGGCTCAGCACAGTCAGTCAGCACACATCAGGTTCTTTTTTTGTTGGCGTCTGTTGCAACGACAGGACAGGGGTCTCACACTCTGAATCGACAATTGACACTTGCCAGAGGGGCAGAGGATGAACGGGTGCTTCCCTTCCTTCCTTCCTTCCAGCTGCCTTCCTTCCTTCCTTCCAGCTGCCTTCCAGCTGCCTTCCAGCTGCCTGCCAACCCCTGCCGACTGACAGACAAGGCTAGTCTTCCCGAACTCCATCAGGTGCTTCTTAGCCTTCTTTGCTTATTATTAGCGCAGCTCTCTCCA
This sequence comes from Epichloe amarillans, assembly GCA_024072835.1. Taxonomy (NCBI): domain Eukaryota; kingdom Fungi; phylum Ascomycota; class Sordariomycetes; order Hypocreales; family Clavicipitaceae; genus Epichloe; species Epichloe amarillans. The sequence goes on along the minus strand of CP099635.1, from coordinate 4,946,780 downwards.
GAGCAAGTATCGGGATCGCGTGAATCATGTTTATTCCAAGGCAAGAAGTGTGTCACTTTATATAATGTACCCCACGGCTGTGAGTCACGACGCCCAGACTAATAATCATACAGTTCGATTCCACAGCCTCTGGTCCAGCCTCTGGTCCAGCCTCTGGTCCAGCCTCTGGTCCAGCCTCGGAGCGCGCTCCTCATAACGCCAGCGGGACGCCAGCGGGTTTACACGGCCCTCCACGGCTCCCGTCGTCGAACTCCCCGTTCTTGCACCAGATCAAACACATCGTTCCAAGGCTGAGGAATCTCAACAAGCAATTTCACAGTTGCCGGCTTCTCAGCCATCTCGGGCGGCCCGCTATCGGCCCCCGAATGGCAGCTCCGCTGTATCTGTTCGCAGTACCTCTCCCACGTCTTGCAGCCAGAGTTCCCGCTCGGGGGCGCGGCAGCCCAGCATTTCTCGCCCTGAGCCCAGCAGTCCTTGACCGAAGCCCAGCAGCTCTCCTCGTCTGAGATGCTGGGTACGGGCTTCGCGCACCAGTTTGCGTTCTTGACGATGCAGTCCTCTGGAACGGCGCCCTCGACTTTGCTGGCAGACGGCTTCCCGGAGACCTGGCCCGTGGGGATGAAGACTCCGGGGCCGGGAATCTTATACTCGGCTCGGTTCTTCCGATACAGGTTGTATTTAAGACCTGCGTCACTCGCCGACACATGTCCTGGAATACTGACGCTCTTCCCTTCTGGAACAATGAGAGCCACGTCGGGTCCCTGCTCGACATATATTTGCGCGCAACCCGTGTAGAACTGCGCATCTCCAATTGCAGCATTGTGCAGGGCGAGAATCTCAGGACGCGCCAGATATTTTCCCCTTGGAAGTCCCGTGGGCAATTTGACCGACAGAAGACCATTCTTTTCAATCAGCGTGTCAACGCACCATTTCCGGGTCCGGTTATTGTATCCGTCCTCCCAGATCTTGAACCATCCTGGCCCCGACGCAGCATTGTCGGCCTGCATGTCGTCCACTTTCTTCAGATACACGGCGCAAGGACCCTTGTGTGATTTATCAATGACTCCCTTCCCTCTCTCATCCGGATGCAGGCGTAATTCGAACGTCAGCGTCGCCCTGTGTGGTGCCGGGCATGTAAAAGCAACTGGTTTATTGCCGTCTCGCCCTAACTGCACGTCAGAACAGTTTTCATCTTCTTGCTGCCAAATTTTCCTGTGCAATTAAAGATGGAGAAAGATATTTTCCCTTCCCTCCACTCACCACAAGCCATGTCATTCCCCGTAATGGGATATATCGGCCCATTAGCCGTCCCCGCATCGCGCGGCATCCGCACACAAGTCCCATCTCCCTGGTCTTTGCCGTTGACGAACAAGGTTGTAAAGAGCGTATGAGCACTGGCGGTGAATGCAAAGGAAAGTAAAGAGAGCTTCATCTTCATTCCCCTAGAAACAAAAAAAAAACAAAAAAAACCAATCTCAGAAGCTTATACCCGCGGATCTGACTGATATATCAATGATTTCTACCAAATACTTAACCAAACCAGATCGACACCCACCACACGCACCCAATATATACATCCAATGTCTGCTCTCCTCCCCCGGCAGAAAATAAAGAAACATACCCACCAAACGAAAGTAAGCCTCCCCTAATGAGAAGAAACATAAATTAAGCGCATCCAAAATAAACCAGGAACGCGCCATGAAACCAGGCCCGTTACATGTTTAGCCATGGATCGTGGTCCAATGGCTAAGCGCCGCCGAGGGGCGCCGGCGCCAAAACCGAGACTGATCCGCAAAGGGACGACGGCCTGGCTGATCATTATGCACGCGAGGTGTGAGATGGCCGGTGCAACGAAGCCACTTGTAGCAGGACATGCGGTGGATTGCTGGAGGCCTCGCTGATGCCCAATTGATTGATGCGAGTCTATGGCTTCCTCTTGGCCTTTCCCGCAGGTTGTTTTTGAAACACGGGAGGGCGGAAGCGCGGAAGGGCGCCAATTCTTTCCATTCAGGCGATACAAGTGGTCCTATCATCATCAGATGTGGAGCGATTGATCCCATCTTGGCAAGGAAGCAACCGGACGCGTATACAAATCATGTCATCACGTTGAAGAACGGGAACGCGCGTGGTACGTCATGAGTGGAGATTGAATGTAATTGCAGAGACCGGACACTTGTTCGAAATTCGAACTCCATGAGGTGGTCATTACACTATTCCAAGCCAATATACGTCCCTTCTTAGCCTCTCACAACCCTCCTCCTATATGGTACATGTATGGTACATTGATTCGCTTGACAGATATTCGACGCAAGCATTTTACTCGTTGATCTTGGCAAGGATTCTGAACAAGAAGAGAAGAACGCAGTTAGTTTGGTACAGGGCCCAGTGAACAAGGGAACCAATAAACTTACTCGCTGTCCCGGAACAGCTGATACTCCTCCTCACCAGCCTTGACAGGCGAGCCGCCATACTGCCCAATCCTCATTAGCAAGCCATCATACGCACATTGCGCAACACTCATTGCCCTGCCTCCTCCCCCGAAGCTCGGGATTGGCAACGGAGGGAGAAGGAAAAAAAAAAAAAAAAGGCCTACCGAAGGAATCAAAACACGGTCACCGATCGCAACACCCATGGGCATTCGGTTTCCCTTCTTATCCAACGCACCGGGCCCCACGGCAAGAACCTTTCCTTCGTTCAGTTTCTCCACGCTGGACTCGGGCAGGAAGATACCGCTGGCGGTCTTGGTCTCAGCCTTGATGCGCTGGACGAGGACTCGGTCCAGGAGGGGGGCGAGGGAGCGGATGGATCGAATCGAAGTGGCCTGTTTCAATGCACAATCATTGTTAGTCAACATCTTTTTTGTTTCTTCTTCTTCTTCTTCTTCTTGTCGTGCTGCCAAGCCCCTTCCCTGAAGCAGAGAGATGGCCAACATGGCCAGATGACCTGCGGCATCGCGAGGCTTTGCCATGCTATGCAGGGATGGAAAGAGGAGTGGTGCTTCGTGAACCTACCATTGTGATTAGGATATGATAATATGAGTAACAAGGGGTTGCGTCGAGTTCGTGGCAGAAATGCAATTGACGGTGATGAAAGGGGGGGGGGGGTTGGTTTTCAAGATGGAGCTCACTTCCAACAGCTTCGAGAAGGTCAGCAATTTTTTTTTCTCCCTATGCCGAGCTCGACCACCGGCCGGCTCCTGATTTCCCCGGTTCCGGAGCCCCCACCACGCCCTGGACCAAGCCACCCCAGCAACGAGTCCGTTAAAAGAAAGAATCAATCAAAGTGACGCAGGCATGCATGAGATTGTTCATCTGTTCATCTGTTGAGCTTTTAAAGTTTTTGATCTCATTATTACGCTTCATCTCTATTGTAATTTTATCGCTGTCGACTTGAAAAAAATGCCCCGCGGCATACCTGTAAGACCATATATACTCGCATGGTCCATGTCCACTCATCCAATCGGTCACTTCTCAATGTACCTCTCTCTCCATAGGAATATGCGACACTTGAACTCAAACCCGTCTTAATTATCAGAGATCCAGCCCCTGTTCTTACAACGCCTCCAAGCACAAATCAGAGAGGGGAAAATTGGTCGTCCGCAAAAAATAAAAATCTACATATCAATAGGTCCCCATACATCTCAAGTCTTAGATGACTGCTGCTGGGAAGCAGGAGGTTCAAGCACGTGGGTATGATCTTCTGCTGGAATGACCTCGCCGTTCTCTAGTTGTTGGCAGATTATCGTATCCGCTACCCAGGTTTCATCCAATATCTCGTCCATTTTGGCGCGAGTCTTTGGATTGAGGTCAAGCATGCGATGTATAATGTGGCGACTCTCTCTTGGCAGAAGGCGAAGAATTCTCCAAGGGCCACGAATAACTTCCTTGCGCTCTCCAGTACCGTTTCCACCCTGAGAGGCTTGTGAGTCGACTCCCACGGTGGTTTCTGAACCTTCTTTGTCGTTGTGACCTTCATAGTGCGAGTGGTGCGAGTGTCTACGCTGGTGATGCTTTGCATTCACTTCCTCCTCCTCTTCGGGAAGAAATTCTCGTGGAACAGTGGTCGACAAACTGTTGGTCGATTTTGAATGGCCGATGAGCTTCGACGGGTCATGTCCGGGAGTGGGGTCAGAAGCAAAGAGCTTGTACGAGTTGTCGGTCATCCTTGGAATTTTCCATGGAAAGCGCCTGAGGGTCATGCAGCAAAAGATAATGGCCAGGGACCAGATATCTACGGCAGCTGCATCGTACTCTTTAGAATCATATACCTCAGGCGCCAAATACGGATCAGAACCGACGATTCCTACGTCATGATGTTAGCTACTGAGGAAAAGTGAAAATTCGCGCTGATGAATCGGCAGTCAGACTTACCCTTGGCAGGAACGGTGTCGTTTTCGAACGGATACTTGAACACATGAGCACTGCCGAAGTCGATGATTTTCATGATGCCCTTGTCGCTGACGACCACATTATCCAGCTTAAGGTCTCGATGCGCCAACCCAACGCTGTGCAAGTACGTCACTCCGTTTAGGATTTGCAAGAAACAGCACCGAACTTCTTCCCGGCTCATTCTGCCTGTCATGACAATGGCGAACAAATCGAATGGTGCATACTCCATCACTTCAAACCACCGACCCTTCTCCTGAAGAATATCCAGCGTTTCAATGATATTGCCGTGGTGTAGTGTCGAACCGACACAAAACTCAGCCGTGACCTTCTTGTTGTATTCCCTTTCCGTCTCGTAGCTATGCCTGGCCCGGAATTCCTTTACTGCGAAGACCGTGTTGTCCTCCTTGCGGCGCATCAGTCTGACCGATCCTCCAGCACCAGCGCCAAGTACCTTGCCCAGCTTGCCATATTTCGACGTTAAATCATGGTCATCGCCGAAAGGAAGTTGCTGAGTAGAGGATCGCGACGTGGGTGGCGTTTTCGTACCAGGGGCAGGCGAAGATGCTCTCTTCTTGTGTTGATGACCGTGGTGTTGATTGTGACCGGACATCCGGAAAAAGCGCTTCAAATCAGCCATGGAACCCTGTGGGGCATGGCCTGGGCCTCCGTCACCTCCGAGGTGCTCGTCACCTTTACCGAATAAGCCCGATCCGCGTTTCTCAGTCAAGTTGGACTTTGAGCTACTGGGTGACCCATGCTTCTTCTTTCGGGAGAAGACAAAGCGAGGGTCAATAGAGTGGCGCGTGGGATGCTGTTGCTGGGGTGGTCGTTTTCCTTTAGCGTAGGGGTCATTAGCATCACCACCAGGTGTAACTGGCTTCGAGTAAAATTGGGACGCAGAGCCTCGTGAAGGACTTGATTCACGGGATGCAGGTACTGAGCCAGGACCAAGACCAAACATGCCCCTCCTGTGAGACTTGTGGTCCTCCACTGATGATGATCGTCTCAAAGCATGATGAGAAGAGGCCGGTCGATGTTGAAGTGTCCGTCGTTCTTGATGTGCCGACGGCTTTTCGTGTGAGGCAGAAGCCTGCGGTGTAATAATTTGAGGATCGCTCGAGTTATGTTGCTTGTCTTCGGTTCCTCTAGAAAGTTTCTTTTCGGCCAAGGCAGACGGGCCTGATCCGGCGGGCGTGAGTGGCGGCGACGCGAGTGCAGATAGCCTCGGGCTGCCATGGGGGGATTGAAACCCAGACGAGCTGGGTGTTGGAAGTCTAGTAGACTCTCCAGATTGATCGTCCCGAGATGGAACCTTGATTGGCGCAAACATCAGAACCGTCAAACGTGGGAGGTGAATTCGTAACAGCAGATAGGATGGTCACCATCGACTTACTCTAGATGGTGGGAGGGAAAAGGCTTCGTAATTGTACGTGTTCATGCGCCTCTCTTGAAGATGGCGGCCGTGGAGAGAATTTGTGAAAGCCTTGAGCTGGTCTGCAGCAACCTCGGAGAAGCTGAAGTCATCATCTTGCTTGGGAGCGGTTGCGGTGGCCGACAGAGATATCTCTTCTGTGGCAGACGCAAATCGAACTGCGGGGATATCACTCTTGATTTTCGAATTCTCGCCGCCGGCAGCATGTGAGGGAACCAGTGAATGATCAGGAGCTGCGGAGTCCATCGTGTATCGTTAGCCAATTGCTTGAGCAACACATTCAGAAGGAGCTGAAAGAAAAACAATTTCAAGGGGACACTGAGGGCGTGAATAATATCGTGAAGATGATCGGCGGGTAGTGTTGCATCTGCAGCTGTAGTAACTCCGGACAGCGCGGGGGACAAAGTGATTGACGGAGGGGCACAGGACTGAATGCTGAATGCTGAATGCGGAAGAGTCGGGGGGGAGGGGGATGCGAACGCACCGACAGCATGAGCATCTTGATCCTGAAGATGCCCATCTGAGGGCGTGGAGGGCGCCATGAGAAGAATCGTCTCGCACAAAGGCGGCGAGGCAAGCTAAAGATATTCCAATTTGTGCCTGTTTGCCGCTGGACTCTGGAGGAGTTTTGGAGAAGACAAGAAAGGGAGGTGAGCGCCAGTTACTTGTGAGTTTGATGTTTGCCAGGTTCTTGGTTCCGCCGTTGGGAACCGCACCGGCGATGCCTCAGCTAGCGCGGGTGGAAAGAGGCCGGTGGTGGGGCTGAAGGCTCCAGAGGTTTATTACGGAGTACAGACACGGCGTAGGCAAGTGGATTGAGTGGCAGGCGCGATGCAAAGTACAACACACGGAAAGAAGGAAAGAAGGAAAGAAGGGAAAGAAAGGCTGCAGAGGCCGAATCACCATTGGGGCAGGCTAGATTGGGAAGCACGGTGCATGCACCTACGGATTATTTGGCAATGGAGTCTGCTGGACGTGTTACACAAGCACGGAGTACGTGACACAATCAGTTACCGACTCGCTGTCTGTCTAAGCCGTCTAAGCCTCGACGGAGCACTGGACCGAATATAGAATCATCTGCGCTAGAATGTTACTAAAAGCTACCCGGCTTTATTAGTCGTCCATCGCTGTCGCCGTCACTTGCTGTCACCGCCACAAGGCCTTCGGCCCACACACGGAAGAACTCTCCGGGTCGATGACACCGCAGATTTTTCGTCGCAAACAAAAAAAAAAAAAATATTGGGCTTCTTCTCTCCATTTTCCACTCGACCTCTTCTTTGTCTAACGATTCGGTGATATCCTTTGACCGAATCCGTGCATCATGCCATCATGGAAACCAAGTTCAGTCACGCAATTGCTCGTGGCCTCACTTTGAGTGTGAACATTCTCCATGTTCAACTTTACAACAGCTGACAGCACATCCTTTGCTTCCCCATATCCGGCGCGCCATACTCCGTACAAGTTGCTCTGTACGACGTTGCGCCCGAATTTTTTAATTCTATTCCCATTTTTGCTTTTGTCCTTTTCCGCAGTTTGCCTCAAGCCTTGACTGCTATGTGCGGACCGCTTGCCGAAATCTACCGGGTTGCTGACCCTTCTTGTGGTTGGTCAGACCTGTTCATGCCATGCGCATGGAACATCTGGTGCGACATCAAGAGACGGGCTCTCCTTTTTCGACGGGTTGCATCTCCCACCTGCATTTTAGTTGATATAGGCTTGCAGACACAGTGACACTGCATGCCTGTATTTTATTGTTTCAGCAGTGAACCTGCACGGTGTCCAAGTCACATCTTCTCAGATCGAGTTTGACGAACAAGACAAGTCACACAACCCGAGTCAACTGTGGCTGGTGGCTGAGCATTCATCGATGCCACGGCTCCCCCGATCAACCAGCTACAAGAAAAACTCCGTAAATAGTGCGACTGGTCCACAGTGGATTCTTCCGCCCGGCGCTCGCCTCTTTTCTTGTCTCGTGAAACGGGTGCTCAATCTCAATGTTTATTATTAGCTTTGTGGCTGTTTAGCTTTTTAGCACCAGAAATCAGGATCAATGTCGTCCAGCTATTTACGACCGGAATACCGGAATAAATGGCCGTCTAATATAGAGGAAACGTGGTCCTATTCCGCCGTGCGAGCTCGTGTTCGTCTGATGGGAACACGTGTTGTGTTTGCAGGTCGAGAGGGTGACTCGCCCGAATCAATTCCGTTGTCAAAAAATTTGACCCATCCTCATCTATGTATGTCTATTAATATTGTGTTAGCAAGTATGCGAGGATGCTTATTACACAACTTCTCTCCCTGCTTCGGATATACAAGGCTTTGATCCCCTCTGTCTAATGGAGAGCAGCCAACTACAACAAGCTTGGAATCGTCATTGTTTCATTCCAAGAGCGCGGCTGATGCCAAGGTTCGCAAAAGAGTTGAATAATCAATTCCCTGTTCACAATTTAGCAGGATCATGTCCTCGAGAAAGTTGACGACGCATTTGGTCGGGACATCTTGCATCGTCTCTTTGTAATTCGCATGGCTCTACTGCCGCCTCCACGAGGGTAGTGGCGTCCACATCCAGGATTGACTGCAATAGGTATCATGTTGCTTCCTCGCTCACTTTAGAAGACGATAACTTGGCTACGCAAGAATCCTGGTCTTTATCCGAGTCCCCAATTATTCGGGGGAAGTAACCCATATTACTATACACTTGCTGGACCGCTCGCCATTCTATTTGTACATTTCCACACCGGCTGAGTATCAATATGCAGCCCCCATGGTGCGTCGAGATTCAATATTTCTTTCACCGTGGTGACGCTGCTTCTTTTCAAGTTCTATGACACCACATTGATTCCGATTGACTTGGCTTGGAAAATAATTGCCCTGCACAATCCCTCTAGCGACAACCCAGAGAGCCGTAGCTCTGACTGCTTGATTTTGGCAATCTCGTAAACGTGTTTCAAACTGATGGTTCCGACTGTCTCGTGCCCGGGCTTGCTAGCACCCTTTCGATTCCCTTTCTTGTTCTTTGGCGCGTCAACAGCATTCAATAGGAGCCACGATGTTTGCGGTGTCCTCAAGTCGAAGTGGAAAGATCGGTCTGGTCGTACGGTCACCCGACAGGGCATCGGCGTGCCTGGCATAACGTGTGCGGTCCTGGCATTGAACTCCTGCGCGAAAGTGGAAGAAACAAGGTCAGCGAATGCTTTTGAAAGTCCCGAAAATTTTGACTGAGCGTGTTGAGAGTCGGCGCAACGGTTGTTGAGTTCGCCCATACCTTGCAGAAGTCCATCGACTTCACACCCTTACTTCCCAGCGCAGGACCAACCGGAGGACTAGGACTCGCTTGACCAGCTCCGACAATCAACTTGACCACCTGATCCACGGCGCCAGCAGCGCCCTTTGCTTTCGACATGTTGTATGCGGCCGTGGCCTTTGGTTGCGGTGTATTTCGCGTGCCAGTTGTGGTCGTTGCAGCTTAGCTCAGACGGGAGTCGCTTGGAAGATTTCATGAAGCTTTGGCTAGTGTAACATACACGGCGGGGGTGCGCATATCTATTTTTTTTTTCCCCTCGCCGCTAGCCCCACAGACGGGCTGTCAGACACCCAAATTTTCTGGAACAAGAGGCAAAGCATCACGTTTTTGATCACCAACGTTGCACCAACAAGCGATTTGGGGTTCCTCCAATTGCTAGCGGTTCAGCGTATTGCAGAGACGCATATTGAGCATTTCATCCTCTCGCAAGCACACGGATCTCTTCAACAATCCAATCGAACGATGCCCTCTACACATAAAAAAGAGAAGCCGTGGGATACGGACGACATCGACAAGTGGAAGGTCGATGCCTTCACAGCAAAGGACAATGCGGGTGGCACTTTCACAGAAGAGTCGTCATTTGTGACACTATTCCCTAAATATCGCGAAGTGTACCTGAAAGAAGCATGGCCGCTCGTCACCAAGTCGCTCGAGAAGTACGGCATCGCCTGCACATTGGATTTGGTTGAAGGCTCAATGACCGTCAAGACGACCCGAAAGACCTTTGACCCTGCCGCCATTCTGAACGCGCGCGATCTCATCAAACTCTTGGCTCGAAGCGTGCCTGCCCCACAGGCGGTGAAGATTCTGGAAGACGGCGTGGCTTGCGACGTGATCAAAATTCGAAACTTGGTCGGCAGCAAAGACAGATTCGTCAAGCGAAGGCAAAGAATACTCGGGCCCAATGGATCGACCCTCAAAGCCCTGGAACTCCTAACCGAGACGTACATCCTCGTTCACGGCAACACTGTCTGCGCCATGGGCGGGTACAAGGGTCTCAAGGAAATTCGAAGAATCGTCGAGGACTGCATGAACAACTTGCATCCCATCTACCATATCAAGGAACTCATGATCAAAAAAGAACTCGCCAAGGACCCCGAACTCGTCAACGAAAGCTGGGATCGTTTCCTGCCCAACTTCAAGAGGAAAACACTCAGCCGTCGCCGTGTTCCCCACAAGGTCACTGACAAGGCCAAGAAGGTGTACACACCGTTCCCACCTGCGCCTGAGAAGAGCAAGATTGACATGCAGATTGAGAGTGGCGAGTATTTCCTGGGCAAGCAGGCCAAGGAGAGGGCAGTCAAAGAGGGGCGCAAGGAGAAGCAAAATGTGCGGAAGGAGGAGAAGGCCAAGGAGAGAGAAGCGGAGTTTGTGCCTCCCGAGGAGGACAGACCTAAGAAGAAGCGGAAGAAGTCTTTAGACTAATTGGAACGTACTTGGACGGGGGGGGGGGGGGGTTCTTTTTTTCTTTTTTTCTTTCTACCAATATTTTTGTTCATTTGACGGGCCTGCATGTTGGGAGTCAATACTGAGAGGGTCTTAGAGCAGGAGATCTATATTGGCGGCGCCCGTGAGCGTTCTGATATCCTGGCAGTTTTGTGTGTTTCTGTTTTCTTTTTTCTTTCCACATGAATATATTCGATTCGTACGGCTTCCTGTCTGACCATTTGCATTCTCCTCTTACAACTTCGGCGGAGAAGGGTGGTCATGAATCTCGATGACCAACTTTCCAAACTGCGCACCGGCATCCATATCCTTGAACAACTCCTCAATGCCGTCCAGATTGCCCAGGCCCTTGACGGTCCTGCTCACAACGGGCCGTATCTTGTTCTTGTCCACAAACGCCACCATGTCCTTGAACTCCCTCTTGGACCCCATGGTCGATCCACGCAGCTCGATGTTCATCAGGACAGCCTGCATGGACCACTCCATCTTGGGGCCGACCGTCATGCCGTACTGCGAAATGACGCCACCCTGCTTCAGGACCTTGCACGACTTGGACACGATGTTGCCGCCGGCGCCGTCAATCACGGCGTCGATGTAGGGCCTGTCGTCGGGCAGCAGCTTCCCGAGGTCCTTCTCCCAGCCGTCCCTGGTGTAGACGACGCCCCCCCTGGCTCCCATCTCCTTGGCCCTCTCGATCTTGGCTTCGTCCCCGGACGTGACGTAGACGTTGCAGCCCATGGCGACGGCGAACTGGAGCACCTGGAGGGCCACGCCGCCCCCGATGCCCGTGACGAGGATGTTCCTCCCGGCCTCTGCGTTGCCGCTCTTGGTCACCAGCGCGCGCCACCCCGTCAGGCCGGCGAGGGGAAGGGCGGCGCCCTCGGCGGGCGTGAGGTGAGCCGGCGCGGGGACGACGTCGTCCTCGTGGAGCAGCGCGTAGTCTTGGGCGCAGCCCGCCTCCGTCGTGGACGAGGCGCCGATGATCAACACGGCGCCCCTTTCGGGTCCCACCGGGTCGGACTCCCACATTCTCATGGGGTTGACGAGCACGGGCTTGTTCACCAGGTTCAGGTTCTCCTGCCTGACGGACGGTCCGGCCCGCACCACTGTCCCGTAGCCGTCTGCCAAGAGGGGATTCTCGAAGGAGATGGCAGGGTAGAGATGCCTGCGGATGAAGAGGTCCTTGTGGTTGAGGGCGGCGGCGTCCATGCGAACCAGGAGTTGGTGGGGGCCAACTTGTGGCATGGGCACTTCTTTAATCTTGATGCTAAATTTTTTTTTAAAATTTTTTTTTTTTTTTTAATTTGTTCTGTTAACGTCCTGAAAACTGGTCGAGTCCGGGATCTGGGGAAGGTATAGGCGGGATTCAATGACGCGGGTGGTGAGCTTACGGGTAGTAGACTTGGCCGGGCTTGCCGTCTATCTTCTCAACGTGAAGAACACGAGGCATTGTGATTGATTGTATGGGTGGCTTCTAGATTGATACGAGTGGTGATTGGATTTGCAGGTATGAAGTAGGTATACGGGGTTGGAGCCAGGAGTAATGACTTGACGTTCAATGTGGGTTTTTATTTTCTTTACACCCACCTACCTAGTTTAGGTATCAACTCATTGCTCCTTTATGTACTTATGTACCTAGGTAATGAAGAGGTCTTAACCGGGATGGTTCAGGGCGGACGGGAAGGCGCGGTACGCATCGAGCACGTGCTGCCAGTTGCCAGTCGGGATAAAAAGTCGCCGACGAGCAAAAATGAACCCCGATGGCACATGCTTACATGTTGAGCTTGCCTATATAGATATATATATATATATATATATATATATATATTTGCGTCATTGGTTGTGGCCAATGCATCTAATTTATAAGAGCACAATTATTGCTAGCAATACCCAGCCAGTAAAACAATTAACATGCAAATAATCATAGCCGCAGTAATAAATACAACCTGTAATAGGAACAGAGCTTGCCTATATAATGCAACTACCAGAAACGGATATCTCGCCTTATTAACTTGGCCATTTCCCCGTGAGTGTCGCACATTGAAACGTCCACGTCATGGTCCCCGACGATTGCCAAAACCCGCCGGGCACCATCACGAATCCACACTACTACATACTAGTCATTCAATAACGGGCAGTGGTGTTCTCGACATTGCCGTCATGGACCCCGAAGAAAGGGGGCAAAAAAAAAAAGAGTGAAAAGCATGTCGCTGCCGTTCCGCGCCATTTACCATTTACAGATCCCCGAAATCAGGGAGCGCACGCGCAGATAATTCGCGCTATTGATCAACGTGGGTAGTTTGTTCCGGGAGGGCGGCAGCGTTGTCACATATATGATAAGAATGTAAGAATGCACGGCACCTTTCTGGCCTCTTTTCCTATCGCACATCGGTCAAGGCCATCCATCTTCTACCCAGGCAGTGCCCTTGTTGAAATCTTTTCTTGTATTTCTCCCCCGCCAAAGAAGGTCGGCAGCTCTCTTTCGATCAGGGTGTCAAGACTCCTCCGGCGCTATTTTGGCCATCATGGCCGCAACGGCGATATCGGGCGCCGCATTCGGTGCCGCCATGGCAGCCGCGGGCTTCCATGACCCAGGCGTGGTGATTTCGCAGCTCAAGTTTGAGAATTGGCACATGTTCCAGGCTTTCCTCGCTGCTACTGCCACGAGCGCGTAAGTGGTGATAATCCCCGTACACTTGAACACAGCCGTTGCGCATGCGCCATGGAAGCCAAATACTGACTCAGCCCTCCCTCAGAGCGATTTACACAGTCGCCGAGAGACTAAGCTACGTCAAGATCTCTCCACGGACTTCCTCCCCGCTGGGCTTCTTCTCCAAATACGACGGCAACATCGTCGGAGGTGGTCTTCTCGGGGCGGGCATGGCCCTCGCGGGATCCTGTCCCGGCACCTTGTACGCGCAGCTCGCCGCCGGGGTGCGGACGGGGTTCTATGCCCTGGACGGGGCCATCATCGGAGGCATCCTGTGGTCCGGCATCGTCAGCAGAGTGGTGAAGAGGCTGCGGGAGGACAACGCTGTGAAGCCCGAGCCAGGGGCTGTGAACGAGCAATTGGGGCTCTCCAAGACGGCCACGTTACTTCTCCTCGAGACGGCATGCATTGGCGTCGTTGCCGCAACAGCCCTGTACACGCCTGCGAATCCTGCGGCCAAAATCTCCGGTGCCCTGGGCGGTCTGCTCATCGGCGGTGCCCAGTTGGTGTCGATTCTGAGCCGCCGATCTATGGTCGGCGTCTCAGGATCATACGAGGAAGTGGGCAATTTCTTCTGGTGGCTCGCGAGGGGCGCCGACCCGAACGCCAAGCCTGCTTCGCACAGCAACATCCTCTTTGCGTCGGGTGTTGCGGCCGGCGCATGGAGTCTTATGAAACTGGCTCCCGAGCTGGCGTTTGCCCCCGTACACGAAGTATCGCCTTGGCTGGCAGCGGCCGGAGGCGTCTTGATGGCCATCGGGTCTAGACTGGCCGGAGGATGTACTTCGGGGCATGGCATCAGTGGCATCTCATTGCTGTCTACGTCGAGTGTCGTCAGCATCGCGAGCGCCTTTGTCGCAGGAGGTCTCGTGGCGCCTGTTGCTCATTGACGATCACGTGATGCGTAGCCAAGTAATTCACACACAACGTTGAAGAATGAGCTCACACACTTGTCGGATCAGCTTCACAGATGGGATGCTAAATAAGGAGTGTCTGGCGAGCCGCTGGTGGGGTTCAACTGCAAATTGACCCCTGTTAATTACACACCACTTGTAGTTGTGGAGGTATTAGATATTAGCTTCAGGGAACGTTCACTGTGCCCAGAAAAGTATTTGGCTGTGTGGAGGGTGAGCACGGATTACGACTGCATCTATCCACGTGTACATGCTACTTCATAATTACACCATCTGTTTCCTCATCATATCCCTTTCTTCTTCTAGGCCTAGCCTGCATCGTGACCAGCGTCCTGCTGGCTTCTTTGAAACAAATTGTACACGAGCCGGCCGCAGCCAGCTGGCAATATAGTTGACGAGACCGACAACAGAATTTTCCGGTTCAAGGGATCGTTGGTTTTGGCCGGCTCAGAATAATATAACTCGAAGCCTCGGGTATACCAATTGAAAGCTGGCAAAGCACGCTTCTCGCGCCGTAGAGAGGCCACCGTAGATCACCGTCTGGTCCATCGAGAACATCTCATCGTACAAGCCGTGCGTCATCGCGGTCGGCCAGCGCATCATCGTCCCGTCAGCTCCTTGACAAAACCGGCAACAGCCTTTCTATCCACGTCCTTGCCCTCCAGAGCACCGACCAAACGCTTCATTACGTCACCAACGAGGGATTTGGTAGCCGTCCCCGCGTTTTTGGATGCCTCAATGGCATCATGTATCAAAGTCTTCAGTTCCGCTTCGCCCAGCGTCTGGACACCACTCCCCGCGAGATATTCGTCCAGAATACGGATCTGCTCGATTTCCTTGTCGACGAGGTCTTCGCGCCCCGCAGCCTTTGCATCCGACACGGCATCTTGTGAACTCTTTTGAATCCGTCGTACCAAGGCAACGAGCTGCACGTCGGTCCGAATCGGGTTGGACGTCTTGGAGGCATTGAGGTTGGCTGACATGATTGCGCGTAGAACAGACAGTCGTGGTGCGTCCTTGGCTCGCATGGCCGTCTTTAGATCAGCCTTGATTCTTTGCATGAATGGCGGCGGAGCGTCCTCGGTGGCTGTGGAATGGCATCGGTGAGCCCATTGCGCGAGCAGTGAGGAAAACGGTACACACGGCATGCGGCCATTTTGCGACCAGCGCAGAGCCGACAGTACCGACATTGCGGGTTTCGACGCCATTGGAAGCCGGCTGATGGATATGTGATGAGAGAAGTCGATCGAGGCACCGAGGGTTGCGTAGTATCTTTTGTTCATCCAACACGGACCAGAAGTCCAGGACAGAACTTGATTCTGAAGAGCTTGGGGCTCCACTTGCTGCGAGAAGCTGGCTGGCTATTGGCTATAGTGGAGACACCAAGACGCAATTAATGTGGCATCATGACATTTGATACCAACAACCATCATTTCTGTCAAAATCATCGGTTAGAGCTGCTCTGCTGCAAGTCGACCCGCTATATGGCTGAAGGATCGTCGCAATTGTAAGGAGTACTCGTACATGCCAGCCATCCTGTCAGCGGCGACCCCGCGTGGTCGGGTAACGAATCCCATGGTTGTTTGCCGGCTTGTTTGCCGGCTTGTTTGCCGGCTTGTTTGCCGGCTTGTTTGCCGGCGTCAGCCAACACTGTGTGAAAGAAAATCCGCTCCGTCGTAATCCGTAGACCTTCAAGGTGGTGAGATGAAAGACGGCGGTCAGAGTGACCGAGGAGGGCCAATGCTGCGCTGGCATGGATTGCACACGTCTGGCGCAGGAACTGGGTCGCGTTTTGCCAATTGAGCCACTCGCAGTCATTGGGTTCCAGTCTGTCGGTACGGATTCCTGGTGTGCCCACCCATAATACACACGGGTTAGTTAGCAGTAGATAGGCACAACTGCCTATAAAGTGTTGGGCATCTGCAGTTTTATTACCTCGTTAGATTAGCTCATGTATGTACATAGTCTCTTCTGAGCCCCTCCCCGACTCGCAAGCCGCCGAATGTATATCGCTATTGTCCGGGGCCGCCACGTTGCCTGTCAGCCAGGTGCCAACAGCTCCTCGCTTCCCATTGCCAGCTGAGCTGCCACTGTCCGGCCACTGCAGGTTCTGCCGTTTTGCTTTGACCCCGGAATCGCCATCCGTCAGCACATCTCTGAAACGATCCAAGGAGTCGTCATGCCGCCAAGCGAAGATCCGTTTCGCCTCCCTGGAACGTGGAAATGGCGCGTCTCTATCCTGTTGGCTTTCGCCCAATGCAAACGTACCTAATCACGGACATGAGCTCCAAGAAGCTTCGCAGGCCAACAAGTACCACGGTCGAGTACTTACAATGGAAAATAGGGCTTTCAGGGGTGCAAGTCAGCAATCCAGAACCAGTATATTGGTCGAGGGCTGTCAAGTTCTTCGTACCTTGAGGCGGATATCTCCTGCCTCTTCTGCTGCGTCACTGACCAGATCATCAAACTCTTCAACCGATATTCTGTATGTTTTTCTTTTGTGAGCTTGCCGTCTTACGAAAGGGGACATCATAGGCATCCTCACCCTTCAAGCTTGGTAAACGGATAAAAAGCTAACGAACGTAGCAACCAGGGAATATTTTCTATATTTGCCCGCCCGATGTCTTGATATCTTGGCTCTGAAATGAGGTCATCATCAGTTCTGCATGGCCGCTGTGTTCAGCCTTCTTTTATTTGAATGTGGACATACCAGCCTGCCAAGGACACATTGGTATTCTCAGAAGTCGGTATTCAACTTCTGTAAAGCCTGCTCTCATCATCCACTGGTCGAGCTGCAGCGCTGCTCCGGGATCTTTATACCGAGCCAAGGACGACAGATATAGGCTTGACCATCTGGACAGGGCGTGAACTTTTACCCAAGACGTCAGCTTGCGATGTAAAACTCACACGCTATTGGATTTTGCTTGCCTCTTGACAGAGATCCGTTGTCTGATTGAGCGTTGAAGTACATCTCTACCATCTGACACCAACCTCCTGGCCGCAAAACTCGAAACATATCTCGAACATAGCCACTCCATCGATTTGCGTCGATGCCACCACACACCATTTGGCTGTGCACCACGTCAAAATGTGCTGAAGAGAACGTGAAACTATGAAGATCAAGACTTCTTAGTGAATGTCCTAGCATGTAGAGGAGGCGTCCATCGCTGACCTCGCATTTAGGTCGTCTATTTGCAAATCGAGATTATCTGGCAAATCTGCTGATATCATGTGAGGGCTGATGTCGAGTCCGATCACCTATTTGCAAGCATCAGCACCATCTTTTCTTTGTTGTCTAGCTATTCAACCAAAATGTGCCGCGATGTACACACGAGGCAAACAAATTGGCTCTGCGGTACGCAACAATCCTGCATGATGTATGGTTTTTGCTGCCAGGTCATACCTCCGACTCTGGAAACTGTTTCGCAACATCGATAGCCCAGTCACCAGCCCCAAACCCGCAGTCGAGGATCCGTCTGGGTTGATCAACTGGGGGAAATATAAGTTTATTGTCGAATAATCGACACAAAACCGAATGCATCGATTCGAGCCGAGTCACTTCGTCCTTTCGCAATGCTTTTTTAGCAGTGATCGGTTAAGCCCAGCAAGCGAGGGAGTTCTGTGTGACACACCTCATCAACAGGCAAAAAGTTTACTTTATTTGCTAAGGCATACTTCTGGAACGTTCGGCCGTGGTACTCGACAGTTTCCGTGAAAGTATCATCTAGAGGAACAGTTCCGTCCCTTGCATTGATCAGCAATAAACATTCGAGGCCTAACCAAGGGGGAAACTTCATACTCGACGTCCATATCCTGTCTTTTCCAAGACGAAATGGACAACTATGGTTGTTGGGCTGAGTTCAATAATAAGGGTAGGTTATCTGATCAAAAGGGCGCAAGTCAACAAGTGACCTTTTTGCGCGAATGGTCTTGTCAGCCAGATGGTTGGTTTGCAACAGGCAACAAAGGTCCACTTGCTTCACCCTCGAAGACCCCTTTCTTGCCTGCGTTGTCGTATTCACCAGAATATTATGCACTGTTCGACGTACGTAATGCGAGAGAATCCTCAAGGCTCAAAAAATTTGACATGGCCACTTTGGCAAGAAGCTATTGCTATGATGGTGAGCTCGATGGCAATATTAGCGGAACGCCGGAAAAGCTTTAATCGGTCAGCAAACGAGTGGCATAAAACAGGGCCCTCTGGTCTTCCCGTTGCCAGGGTCTGCCCCGGAGGAGAAAGGATATACTGGACTGAGCCGCCGCTGCATGACGCACCATGGATCTGCTGGTCCTGGCAAGAGACACAAGTCACATGGTAGACATTGCAAAGAAATGTGCAACGCACTGAAGGCTAGAAGAACATATTGTGTTTGGGCTCGGGTCGAAGACGGGCCCCATGCTGAAGACGGAATTCCCGCCGTTCAAAAATGCCCTCGTCAGAGATCAGTGTGAGACACAGGCGACATGCATATGCACAACCTTTGGAATTGCATATGCATGTCTATGACCAGCCGTCGACATTCTCTGATGTAAACCCCAGACCATTGAATGGTCAGGTTTTGCACCCTGTATTATGTCGACCATGAGCGGCCGACAACGACCAAGTGCCAGGGGTGCAGACACAGGCGGAATTGACACTCTCACTTTGGGAAGCGACGTATGCTACGGAACACTACTGACGCACAGTCGTCGAGAAGCGAGGTGGGAGAGAGACCGCTGAAATGCGGAAGAGATGCCTTGGAGATCACCAGTGGCTTTACAGCACAGCTTGAAGAAAATTGACTAGCATGGAGCCTGAGCGTTCAAACCTCCCCGTGTCACGAGTGATCTCATTCTTGGTCAATTTACAGTACGGCTTTCGATGTTGGTACGGCTTTCGATGTTGGTACGGCTTTCGATGTTGAATAGCGTTCTTCTGCCACGGAACCATGTTCAGTGGCTCTCATTCGCCGTCTACGAAGACAAAACGCCCTGGTTCATATCCTGTGATTTTGCATTTGGTGCGAAAAATTAGCTACTAGCCATCACAGAACATCACCGAAGGAATCTATCGTTCAGGGCTTTCAAAGCGCCACTGGAACGGCAAGATATAAAAGGATGCCTGAGAAATCAGCAAACAGGACAAGCTTTGAGGTCGAGAATTGACACTGGCGACTATGGACGGATACGAACCCCCCAATAAACCACCGCAAAGTGCCTGGAAAGCCGAATGAGGGCGAAGATTTTCGGACAATACAGGGGAGGGAAGATCCTGCTCCACTAGTCATGAGACAGGTGATCGAGCTAATATGCGGAGCAGCCATTTTACTGCTGGAAGACTCACAGACCCTGGATACACCAATAAAGACATACCGGCTAGCTTTATAAGGAATCACATAACGCGGGAGTTGAATGTGAAGCAGGGTTTTCTATTAAGCCATCGCGGAGTAGTCCGTATAATACGTCAACGGACAGCGTCAAAAAGCTCTATGAATCAGTTCGGAGTACATGTTTGGGAATCCGCATGAGCCCACAGATGTCAAGCAAGAAGACACCGGGCGAAGGGCACGCTCTTGCCCCTTTCAAAGTCGCTAGAAGCTCAGGCGCACTAGACTTCTGACTTTCGCAAAACAATCCCCTTTGTCCGAAGATGCGTTAGTGGTGGGCGTACGCTTTGAATCAAGTTTCCTCCAGCCAAAGGGGAATGCTTCTGCATCCAAGATGATGCTCCCAATGACGGAAAAGATCAGGGCCAGGGAAGCCAATCCATTTTTCATGGACATGCTTGTCAATCAGACTATATACAGACTAGACTGGAGTGATTTGGACGGACAGTATGGAGTACACCCACGTATATCACCGAAGGCACGTATTTCGCAGCGTTGATATGCCATGAGAACCGATTGCGCTTCTATCGCGTAACACAACAAATTGACATCATGGCAATGCCCCGCGACCACGCGAGCGAAACCTTGGAGCAATTGGTTACAACGAAAGATGTTCCAATTCGGAAAAGTGAAGAACCGCAGTCGTGAGAGCAGTACCCCCTGGGGCTCTCGTGCAAGGTTACGATATCGCGCTGTTTATTCTGATTTACATTACGAAAAACACGCAGCATCATGTAATGCCGATCTGCCTTCACCGTCGGTTATAGGGCGTCTTGGCTACTACCAGCACATACGAAGTCGACATTGATGTCACTTGCTCAATATTGTATAGTCCGGCTGGCATTGAAATTTGCTCATCTTGTCAAACAACCACATGGGCGCAATCCTAGAAGTCTCATCCAGCATCGCCCACAGATCTTTCTGTGCACAGCTCCGCAATCAGGAAACATTTCGAGCGATCAAGATATCAAGTTTGAAGAAGATGTATGGACCAGGAATATGGTCCATGTGTATTCCCAAGGACTTCAAGCCACGCCATCCAGGCAGATCTAAACAACGAGACTGGAAAGGACCATCTATGGCCCTCTTGTGTCGCGCTTGGCAGTTTGTCTCCGTCGCAGGAAGAAAGTCCGAATAGGAACGTACGCGCACGGAGTAATCCCCAGAACAAGACAACGATGAATAAAACCAATGGACCGTCTCGGTTCAACGCATGCTGGGATGCACAGAACCGCGGCTCCATGGCTGACGTCGCTAGCACAACAACGGCACATTGTGCAAATGACAGGAGCACAGCACATGAAACCCAGGATGGGCGCATGTTGGAACAACACGATATCAATCGCGCTTGACAGCCGCAATTGCGACCGGAAGAGGGTTAGCCCGCGCGCGCGCGCGGGCCCCACTTTCGTCCCGCAAGCGGGCCCTGTGATAGGGCAGGGCTAGCGTCACGTGACCCACAACGGGCAGCTGTTATCCCTCGCGAAAGCCCTCTCTTTTGCTTCCCTTTTCTCTTCTTAGATATATAGAATAATAAGCCTAGAATAGATTATTAATAATAATACTATTCTTAAGGCTTTGCGTACGTGTTATTATTCCCTATAGAACTAACACTAATTAGTAATTAACCCCTAGGTAATTACTTTTAATTTATAAGTACTAACTATTCTCTTACAAATTACAATAACTATAATCTAACTTATAAGTAAAGAATTACTCTCTTATAGATTATACTAACTACAGATTAGTAAGGTCTTTATAGAAGAGATTCTTATAGAAGTAGTGTAAATAAGTCCCTTTTAAGTAGCCTATTTATTATAAGATCCCTAAGAGTGCTAAGGAAAAAGCCTATTATCTTAAAGAAGAGTTTAACTCTAGTAGCTTATCTATTCTATTATTCTTCTTAATATAATAAATAGAAGCCTAAACCTTAAAGAAGAGTTTAACTCTAGTAGCTTATCCTATCCTATTATTCTTTTCCTTAGTGCGTTTTATTATATAATAAAGCTAACCACTAAGAGGCTTATAATCCTTTATATATCTTCTTACTTAAAATTTATTATCTCTCTTTTTTATTCTATTTTCTCTAAAGCCTATAAGTTATAATAGTTAATAAGAAGGAGTAAATATAAGTCCTAGTAAGTTATAATAGCTTATAAGTAAGAGACACCTTCTTAGAAGCTTATAAAGGGTAATTAGAGAGAAAACCTAGTATAATTCCCTTTCTCTATATCCCTTAGAACTTACACTATTATATTATAGAAAAATTACTCTATAAGATTAAAGGATTTAATATTAATAAGAATAATATACTAGAAACACTTATAGCCTATATCCTTACTAAAGTAAAGGATTATAAAGCAAGAAAGGTAACTAAAAGAACCATCTTTATAGAGTTTACTAAAGACTTCTATAAATAAATACTATAAACACTTTAAAGAGCACTAGCCCTAGTAGTAAAGTACCTTTATAACTATTTTATAACTAATAGGGTGTATATAATAATTAACTAGACTATAACTATTATAATAAACCTTTAAGAAGTCCTTAAATAGGAGGAATTTTACTTTTAGATATAAGAAAAAGTAAATAATACCTATAAGAAGTATATAGACTTCTAAAGGAAGATTATAGTAAATAAAGACTTCCTTAATAACCTCTTTAATAAAGGTAGCTTCTAATAACCCTAAACTATAAAAACTACCTTCCCTCTTTATTAAACCTTATGTTAACCTTCCCTAGCTATTACGCTAGTAATTTAGTAGTAACTACCTTTTCTATAGCCCCTTTCCTTACCTTAAGAACTAGAACTAGCTTAATAGTACTAGTTTCCCTCTCCTTAAGAAAGGATAACGCTTCTTAATAATATACTTATCCCCTTATAACCTATAGTAAAGTAGATTATTAATCTTATAAAGATATACACGCTAGAGAAATAATATAGCGCTAAGGACTATTGTTAAAATAATGCTATTTATAGCACTATTTTATAGGCCCACTAGTTGCCTTGTTGCGTTATTGTAACGTTAGTTACGAGCGTTGCTTGCAGCGTTTCCTATTATAACCTGCGTTGTTCCCAAAACTAACCCACGGGCTTGTATAACTAAGCCAACTAGGTTACCCTATAGGGAAGCTAAAATTAACTATAACTAGGTAACTAGTAGTTATATAAAAGGCTAACGTATACTGTTTGAATCCTTGAATTTTTCTGGATTTAATAGTATATTTTATTAATAGGGTTGTATATTAAAGTGCTTAGTTAGGCTACCTAGGCAGCTAGTTTATATAGCTATAAGTTAATTTTTTATTTTTCCTATATAAATAGGTTTTGCGAAAAATAAAAAGTAGCTCCTAAGACCTCTCTAGTAACCTAGATCCTCTAATATAGTTAGTAGGTCTATAAGGGGACTAGAAATCCTCTTATTACTTGTTAAATTATCTATATTAGCTAGGAATTAACTATATTTAACTATTAAAGCTCTCTATCTTATAGAATACGCTATAATCTAGTGAATCTAGAAGCCACCACACTAGAATCTACTAGGGAGGTCTTCCTATCCCTCTAGTTAGATTCCCTTTTATTTTTAATAGGTTATAAGCCTAGAAGGCCTATAGATTACTATATTACTATGTTATTCTACTGCGATTACTACTTAATTTTAGGTACTAGTTACTACTTACTATACCTATAGGCTCTTAAGATTACAAAGGAAACCACTAGAATTTAAAGCTCTTTATTTACTAGCGCCACGCATTGTAACATTAGACCCTTAGTGTTAAAAATCATTTATAGCCGCACTTATAACCACTACATTACACCTATAATCACTACATTATAACTATAACTATCTAGTTATAATCACAACCTCTTTTTAGTGATTTTATTTACTATTGCGACTGTTATATTTAATATTATTTATAATAGTAAATACGCTATATCCTTTAAAATCATTAGATATCTAGTATATTTATACTAGGCTTTTTAACCTATTACACTACGTTACACGCACTATATATTACGTTACGTTGCGTTATAGCTTCTATAATACCTATTATTTACGATTCCTAGTCTTAGTATTAAGAAAATTTTCTTAGAGACCCCTCTCCGCTATTTTTCTGCCTGTGTATACTAAAGACCTACTTTTTAGACCTAAGGGCTACCCTCTTAAACGGTCCTGCCACACAATTTACATACGTGACTAGATTATAATATAAGCAATTTTTAGCGTGCGTTATTTGCAATAGGAATAAATTTAGAGCTTTTACATAGGGATTCTTTTCCTTTTTTAGGGACTTTTAGAAGATAGCACTACCTAGTTATAAGGGTAAGGCCCTTGCTATAGGGTCTTCTAGCCCCCTTAGGGACCCTAGTAGGATAGATATAGAAGGTTAACTAGCTATTTAGGCTAGTGCTTTATAGCTATAAATATAAAGCTAGATTAAATAATAAGGCAAGACCTTATCTAATTTTATTAGGCATAGCGAGAATAATTATATTAAAAACAAGGCTAGTATTAATAATCTTCTAGAGAAATTAACGCAAACTATAACTATTATATAAGGTCTTTAGGCTTCTAATAGACCTAAGGAAGAAAATACTAAGGTTTTAGAAGAAGACCTAATAGCTACTACTTCTATAAGCATACCTTCTAGTAACTTATAAGCTACCTTTAATATAGGTGCTATAAAGAAACTAAATAAGAAGGTTTACTCTATTCTAAAGGGAGCTAAGCTAAAAGGCCCTAAAAACTATAGTTAGTGGAAGCAAGCCCTAAGCATATAATTTAGAGCCCTAGGATTACCTAAATTTATAGATAATCTAAGCCTAGCAGGCTATCTAGCTAACTGTAACTAAGCTATTCTTTTAATAATATTAAGAGATAGCTGCTAACCTAGACTATAGGCTACTATATATTAGCAAAAATCCCCTAAAGAAGCCTATAAAGTCCTTATTAGGTAGTATTTATAAAGTGCTAAAATCTAGCGTAGTACACTATACACTAGCTACTACTCCCTAAACTTTTTAAGTTATAAGGGATCTTTAGAGGCTTTTAATGCTAATTTTAATAATTTACTAGCTAGACTATAGCTTTATAGTGTAGAGATCGCTGCTATTAATTAAGTAAACTATTATATTAATGCATTAAAGCAAACCTTCCCTAGTTAGGCTAAGAGGCAAAGATTTACTATTAGAGCTTCTAGGGCATAAGGACTGCCTATAAATACCCTAAATTTACAGTTTCTTATAGCAAACTTATTAGAAGAACAGAGGGATAAGACTTCCCCTATAGCTAAAGCCCTTAGCTATAAGGCTTCTAATAATAATAAGGGAAATTCTAAGGACTAGGAAAAGAAGTCTTCTAATCCTAACCCTAAGAAGGACTCTAACGCTACTAAAGAGTAGGATAAGAAGGATTTAAACCCTTCTAAGGCCTCTAAAAAGAAGCAGAAGAAGAAAAAGAGTAGCAATAGGGAAAAACAGAAAGAAAAAGAAGCTGCTTTTGCTTTAGGCTACACCCTAGCCACGGGATATATTAAAGAATTAGATTCTAATAAATCTAGCAGCGATAATAGTAGTATTGAAAATGGGAAGGGAATCTAGCTAGAGGGATAGGAAGACCTCCCTGCTAGGTTCTAATGCGGCGGCTTCTAGATTCACTAGATTATAGCTTATTCTTTAAGATTAGGAGCTTTTAATACTTAAATACAGTTGATTCCTAGCTAACGGACGGTCTAACAAGCAATAAGAGGATTTCTAGTCCCCTTATAGACCTACTAACCGTATCGGAGGATCTAGGTCACTAGAGAGGTCTTAGGAGCTACTTTTTATTTTCCGCAAAACTCATTTATATAGGAAAAATAAAAAATCAACTTATAGCTATACAAACTAGCTGCCTAGGTAGTCTAACTAAGTATTTTAATAGACAACCCTATTAATAAAATATACTATTAAATCCAGAAAAATTCAAGGATTCGAATAGTATACGTTAGCCTTTTATACAACTACTAGTTGCCTAGTTACAGTTGATTTTAGCTTCCCTATAGGGTAGCCTAGTTGGCTTAGTTATACAAGCCCGTGGGTTAGTTGTGGGAACGCAAGTCATAATAGACGCTGCAAGCAACGCTTGTAACTAACGTTACAACAACGCAACAAGGCAACTAGTGGGCCTATAAAATAGTGCTATAAATAGCATTATTTTAACACTCCCTCTAGAAAAGTATAAGGTAACTAATTCAATACCTAGACTTAGCTCTTTAATAGATATCTAAGTTAACTATAAATTCAATAATAAATCCAATAACTTTTAAACTAAAAACAACAGTAAAATCGATAACTTTTAGGCATAATTCTAATGTTTTTATTAATTTTTCGGTTTTTCGACTTTTTAGTTGGTTTTAAACTAGGCCTTTGTATTTATAAGACCTAATAGTTGGATAAATTGTTGAAATTTATTATTAGGCAGGGGCTTAGTTAAACTATCTATAGGTATCTCCTTAGTGTTAATGTAGATAACCTTAGCTATACCCTTCTATACCTTTTCTCTAGTATAGTTAAATTTTAGCAAGGTATGCTTTGTTCTACTATAAAGAGCAGGGTTATTAGCGGTTGTAATAGCGCCTTAGTTATTACTAAAAATTAGTACTAGAGGTGCTATAGGTAGCTTTATCTCTTTAAAGAGACTATAAAGCCACTCTACCTCCCTAATAGCTTTATATAAGGCATTAGATTTAGCCTCTAATGTGAATAAAGCTATTGTAGTTGCTTTCTTTAATTTCTAGCTAATAGGTCCTTTAGCTAGCTTATAGAGATAAGCATAGGTTAATTTAGAGGACTTATCACCCGCGAAGTTACTATCATAGAAGCTAATAAGGGTTACAGAAGCTATAACAGTAGATTTAGACCTTCTATAAGTTATAGAATAACCTATAGAGCCTAAAAGGTACCTAAGCAGGTGTTTAGAAGCATTAAGGTGCTCTATAAATAGCTTAGATAGCGCTATAGAAAGCCACTAAACCGGAAAGGCAATATTAGGTCTTGTAAGGAGCATTAGGTACATAATAGTCCCTATAATACTCTAATATAGCTTATGATTAGGGGGGGAAAGAGGTTTAGTTAAGTGGTCTACCTATTTTATAATTCCTAGTTAGAGAGGAATTTTAATAGGTCTAGCATCCTTTATATTAAATCTTTCTAGGGCTTTAGAAATATACTAGGACTAGTGGATAGTTAGGGTCCCTTTCTTTCGATTTCTAGTGATTTAAACGCCTAGGAAAAACTTAGCTAGCCCATGGTCTTCTATAGGATAAGCTTTATAAAGTAGCTTCTTTAGCCTATTAATATAAGCTAGATCCGGTCCTATTAGAAGACAGTCATTCACATAAGTCGCTATATATGTAGATGTATGTGAGGCCCCACTCACAACAACAACACCCGGAACGCTAACGCGCACCACGCGGCGGGTTAGGCCCTAGGGCTAGGTCTACGTGACGCTAGCGAGCCACTAGCTATAAGCTCTTAGCTTGCACATATAACACACTTAGACCTAGTAAGCTTTAGTAAATATACAAAAGCCCCTATACCTCTTGCCTAGCTACTATTATCCTTATAATTCTAAAGCTTTACCCACTAGCTACCTAAGAGTAATATAGGGGGGAGAACTACCTAATTCGCTAAAGCAATGTTAGATAATAACTAGACCTAATTAAATAAGGGCAGTACTATAGCTAATAATACACCACGCTTTACTAAGACTAAAACTAAATTAGTACCCTTTAACCTTAGGGCTAAAACTATAGTAATAACTAAGTAAATCACTTAGCTTAAGAAACTCTAGAAGCTATAGGAGAGGGAATAAGAGCTTATTAGCTTACTATAACTAAACATAGGGGAAGATAAGATAAAAAGATAGTAAAGAGCTAGCACCTCCTTAAGCTATAGTAGCTAAGAGGTAAAAGTCTAGAATATTACTAACCTCTAATACCCTATAAACCTATAGAAGCATAAGATCTAGATTAATAACCTAAACTATGCCTTTAATAAGGCAAAGCGAAAGTATTAGCATAACTACTAAAAGATCCTATTTACACTTAACTATATATATAGTAACTATAAGGCAAGATAGGACTAATACCTTAAGAAATAATAGGCTAATAGCTAGGATAACCTTAAAGATAACTAGGATAAATTTAAGACCTAGACACTTACACTACTCTAAGACACTACTAACTATAACGCTTAAATAGCTACGTAGCTAGAAAACGCAAAATAACACAAAGGCTAGAGCCTTATTAAATTTAGTATTTTCCTAGATTTACTTAAGAAACACCTAGAAAGAGCTACTAAAAAGTTATATGCTCTTATGTTCTTTATAAAACTACTCCCTAAATTACAAGACTATATTAACCTATATGCCTCTATTACTAGAAAAACTTAAGAAAAGGTTATATAACTTACCTAGTAATTTTAGGAGGTAATGCTAAAAAGCAAGCAAAGGCCTAAGTACTTAGAAAATAAAGGCCTATATAAGGCTCCCTAGCACTAAAGATATAACTCCTTATAAGGCTATAGACCTTATAAAGATTAGAGAAATAAAGACTAAGAGAAAACACTAGCTACTTACCTAAATAATAGCAAACCTAGGTATAAAAGGCAATGTTTTAATTATAATAGCATAGAGCACCTTATAAATAGATATAATAAGCTAAAGAAAGAATACTAAAGAGGCTAGAAAAACTTCCTAAGGCAAAAGTAAATGCCCTTACCTTTGCCTCTAACACTAAGGTACTAATAGGGTGTTAATTCTATACACTAGTTACTATTTATAGGCATAAAGATATTAAAATAGTAGTAGATCTTAATAGTTATGCTAAGATTAATATTATTAGCGCTAAGTTTACTTAGACCTATAAGCTTAATTAGGCTAAGGCTATAGTACCTATTATTAAGGCAGTAGGGGCGCTTATAGTCCCTTAATATAGTATTTATAAGGTACTTATTACTATTAAAGACTCTAGAGAAGAAGAAAAGGACCTTAAGCTACTATATATAGCTATAGATAGGGACCTAAGACCTAGGGGAAGCCCTATATTAATTAAAATGCATACACTTATAGAAAAGTATGTATATCTTTATTTATACTTTAGAGAGTAGTAGTTTAAGAAGTAGAAAATAGCCTTTTTACTTATAACTCCCTATAAGTTTGTAAGGGTAATATGTAATAAGACTATTATATACGCTATTATAGGGGTTATAGAAAATAAGTTTATTGCCCTTAAAGATAAAGAGAAAGTAAAAGCATATAGAACTATTAAAGATATCCCTAAGGAATTATATAAGTTTAAAGACATGTTTATATTAGATAAGGTAGGGAGCCTATCCTCTAGAAAAATAACTAACTATATAATTAACCTAATACTAGGGGCTATGCCTCTATATAGGCTAATTTACCCCCTCTCCTAGGGCAAGCTAAAGAAGCTTTATAAATATATTAACAAAAACCTATAGAAGGGCTAGATAAGACTCTCTAAGAGCCCTATAGGTATGCCTATTCTATTTATACTAAAGAAGGATAGGACACTTTAGCTATATATAGACTATAGGGGACTTAATAAGGTAATATAAAAGAATTACTATGCCCTCCCCCTAATTTTAGAGATCCTAGACTAGTGCTAAGGGGCTTGTTTTTTCTTAAAGATTAATATTAAGGATACTTACTATTAAATTTAAATTAAAGGGGGTAATAAGTAAAAGACTGCTTTTTACATATATTATAGACACTATAAATACCTTATAATGCCTTTTAGGCTAACTAATGCCCTAGCTACTTTCTAGAACTATATTCACAAAGCGCTTTATAGGCTAGTTAACACTATTTATGTAGTATATTTAGATAATATCCTTATCTTCTCTAAAATATAGGAAGAGTATACTATATATATTAAGGAAGTTCTAAAATATATAAGGTTAGTAAAGTTATATATAAAGCCCTTAAAGTGTTTATTTTACTAGAAATTAGTGGAATTCCTAGGGTTTATCCTATTAGTTAATAGGATTTTAATAGATATATAAAGGGTTACTATAATCTAAGACTAGAAAGAGCTAATAAGCTTTAAGGATATTTAATCCTTCCTAGGGTTCTATAACTTTTACTAATAATTTATCTATAAATACTCTAGGATTATAGCACCCCTATATATGTTAATAAAAGGCAGTTAAAATAGTATTTAGACTAGGAAGTTTATATTTAGAGCAAAGGAATAGCTAGCGTTTTGCTAGCTAAAAGACGCCTTTTAGTAAGCACCTCTCCTCTGTTATTATAACCTAAGTTAGCTAGTGTATATTAAGATAAATGCTTTAGTCTTTATAATAGTAGGAATCTTATCTTAATAGGATAATAAGGGTTACTAGTATTCTATAGCCTTTTAGTTAAGGAAGTTTATAGATACTAAATATAACTATAGTATAGCTAATTAAGAGTTACTTACTATAGTAAAGTTATTTAAACACTAGTAATATTATATTAAAGGCATAGTAACCCTAGTAAAGGTCCTATTAAACCACTATAATTTACAAACCTTTATAAGGTAGTAGAAGTTAAATAAAAGGCAGGCTAGATAGTGTATATTCCTTTGCCTCTTTTACTTTATAATTAAGCATAGACTAGGGAAAAGTAACCCTATAAATACGCTATTAAGAAGGTTTAATTATAAGAGCAAACCCCTAATAAATAGGGTACTCCTACTAGAACTTAAAAAAAAGATAGTAGCTACTAAAAAACTAGTAGAAGTAAAGATACTAATATATTAAAGAAAACATAGTAAGATACCTTTAGGGGAGGAAAATACCCTAGTCTTAGTAAAGAGGCATAGTAAGATGCCTTTAGGGAAGGAAAATATCCTAGCCCCTATAGTAAAGGCTTGCATAGCCTAGTTAGAAGGCTAGATAGCTACTGTAAATCTAGTAAAAGGTTAGCTAAATAAAGGTAATTTCTAGGAGAAGGTAGCGTGTATCTAGGACGCTAGTATAGTATAAGAGATCTAGGGGGCTATTATATTACTAGATCCCTACTAATCTAGACTAAATAAACTATTAGC
The DNA here is from genome assembly GCA_024072835.1 of Epichloe amarillans. Taxonomy (NCBI): domain Eukaryota; kingdom Fungi; phylum Ascomycota; class Sordariomycetes; order Hypocreales; family Clavicipitaceae; genus Epichloe; species Epichloe amarillans. Next base: position 4,916,126 of record CP099635.1, on the reverse strand, counting down.
GTAACTACTATAAAAGGCATAGGATTAAGACCTAGATCTATAGAGATAAAGTAATAAGATTAACTCCCTAGTAAAAGGGAAGGGAAAAGCTAGTCTATAGTTATATAGCATAAGGGGTCTCCTAATATACTAAGACTAGGTAGTTATTCCCTAAGAGCCTATCTTATAATAGAAGCTTTTATAGCTACACTATAATAATTTACTAGTAGGTTACTTTAGGACTAAGTGCACTCTTAAGCTATTAAAGCATTACTTCTAGTAGCTAGCTATAAGTAAGTTTATATTAGACTATGTTATAAGCTATATAACTTACTAATAGGTAGTAGCTAGAAGGCATTGCCTATATAAAAGCCTTAAATCCTTACTAATACTAGGGTAACTATAGGCAGAAATCTTAATAGATTTTATTATAAGGCTACCTATTACACAGATAGGCAAGCAAGAAGCTAACGCAATCCTAGTAATTATAGACTAATTTACTAAGTACTTTGTCTTCTTACTAGTAACTACTATAATTAATATAGCTAAATTAGCAAAGCTTTTCTATAAAGAAATTAAACTATAATTTAGGGCACTAATAGGCATTATATCTAATAGGGGATTTGTCTTTATAAGCTAATTCTAGTTAGACTTATACTACCTATCTTATATAAAACATAGGCTTTCTATAGCGTTTTACCCCTAAACTAATAGGCAAATAGAGAGGATAAACTAGGTGCTTAAGCATTATTTGCAATGCTTTATTACAGAAAATTAGCAAATATAGCCTAAGCTACTCCTTATAGCGTAATTTGCCTATAATAATATAGTAAATAAAACTATAGGCTACTCTCTAAACTACTCCCTTATAGGCTATTTCCCTAAGTTTTGCCTTACTCTTAGGGATAAGATTATAGAAGGGGAGGTGCTAGAGGCCTATACTTATATTATAAAGCTATATAAAGTTAGGGAGTAACTAAAGCAAAACTAGGTAAAAGCCACTAAAACGTAAGCAAAGTACTATAATAAATATTACTAGCTACTAACCCTATAAAGGGGTAACCTAGTACTATTATTAATAAAAAATATTAGGCTTAAGGAGGTAAAATAGAAGCTAACCCCTAGGTTTATTAGGCTATTTTAAATACTTAATACTATAGGTAAATAAGCGTATTAACTTACGTTACCTAAAAAGTATAGTTAATTATATAATATATTTTACATTAGCTTACTAAAGCTATAGAATAGTTATAAAGAGACTATAAATAAAGATATACTAATGCTAGACCTTAAGGATAAAGATAATAAGTATAAAGTTAAGGAAGTTAAAGACTATAGGAAGACCTATAAAGGTAATAAATACCTAGTAAAATAGAAGGGTTAGCCTAGTAAATATAACTAGTGGATTCTAGTAAAAGATATAGAAGGCGCTTAATATATAATTTAAAAATTTCACTAAAGCAAATTAAGAAAGAAAGGTAGTAAGATATAAGTAAGTTATAAGTAAAAAGATATAAGGTTCCTATAGAAAAGGCTTAGCCTTATTAGCTACTATTACACTCTATAAAAAAAAGTAACTTAGACTATTTACTAAATAATAAAGGAAAACACGCCTATAACTAGGGGAGAGTTAGGGGAAACCCCTCTATTATAGCCCTATTATAAGTTAAGATCTTACTATCTAAAATAAGGTACTTAGCCTTACTCTTATCCTTTATAACCGCTATCTTTATTACTAGGTAAAAGCAATAGACTACTATAGCCTAGGGCATAAAACCTAGATTAGTTAAACGCAAACGCAAAACTATCTTTATATTCTACGCAAATATAAGCTATAAGTAGTTTAGCTACTAAAATATTAGCAAATAGATAGCAAAACTAGACTAGAATATAACTTACTACCTTAGGAACTAGAGCTAGGAATATAGATACTAATAATTATTAGTAAGAAATAACATATTACTAGTATAAAATAGAGGTATCTTACCTAGAAATATAAGCAATAAGCTAGCGAATAGGTAATAAAAATATAAACTTAATAGACCTTAGTAGCCCCTATTAAACTAAACGCAATATAATACACTATGTTAGTATAGTTAAAACCTATTATTAGATAGAGGTAATAGGTGCTAAAATAGCAATAAGTTACCTCTAAAAACATAGGATTATTAGGGTTTTCTAAATCCTTATTACTATAGGTATTTATAAGCACCTAGACCTAGTTAAGATAAGCTAAGAGATTACAAAAATCTCCTTATATAGTAGGCATAGCCTATATTAAATGTTAGTAATAAGCTACTAAGAAACTAAGGAAAAGTAGTATAGTTATAGTGTTATAAGTATTACTATATTTATAGCATTAGATATAGCGCTTAGAATGCTTTATTTATAAAGCAATAGTAAATAGATAGTAAGGGAATTAATAGTTTATTTATAGTAATTATAGCTTAGCTAGTAAGTGTTTCTTAAAGTTAGCATACCTAGTGTGTAAATAATGCATATAAGAGTAACGCTTAAAGGGAATAGTCTCTTTATCTATAGTAAGAGAGTAGTAAGTAATAAGGTAAAAGTTAGGGTAGCGTAAGGTATAATAGTATTTATAAGAATAAATTACTAGTATTAAGGGGAGGAAAAGGCTATAATAAAGGGGAGAGTTATAGATAAATTTATACCTAAGCGCTACTTATTATTTATTATTATTTTAATATATTTACTACTTAGCAAATAGCTATAGGATAGCTAGCAAAAGCTATTTAAGAGCCTAGCTAAAAGTAGGGGGATAATTATAAGGCCTTACTTATAATAATAACACTTAGAATGCTAACGCACACTACGCAGTGGGTTAGGCCCTAGGGCTAGGTCTACGTGACGCTAGCAAGCCACTAGCTATAAGCTCCTAGCTCGCATATATAACACACTTAGACCTAGCAAGCTTTAGTAAATATACGAAAGCCCCTATACCTCTTGCCTAGCTACTATTGTCCTCACAATGTAGTTAGGTTAAAGAAGACGGCTAGGTTAGATATAAGGGGTTAAAAGCCTAGCTTCCAAAGAAGGTCCTTTAAAACCTGCTGCCACTCTCTAGAGCTTTGTTTTAATCTATATAAAGCTTTTTGTAGGAAAATAACCTGCTTTTAAGAGGGTTTATAGCCATACTTCTTAAGTAACTTAGCTACTTTAGGTGTAAAAGACTTAGCAAATTTAGTAAATCCATTAGGTATTTGCATATAGATGGATTTCTTTAGTGGACTGTTTAAAAAGGCCCCTATAAAATCAACCTATTTAACTTCCTAGTCATTACAAGCCGCTAGGGCTAGTAAAATCCGCTAACTAGGGGGAATGCTAGTTATAGCGTAGGTTTCGATATAATCTTAACCTTCTATTTGCATAAACCCTTTAGCAACAAGTTAGGCCTTATACTTTAAAGGATTATTTTCTTTATCCTTTTTAAGCTTATAAACAAGCCTATTCTTTAGAACCCTCCGGCCCTTAGGAATCTGGTCTATCCCTATAAATTTGAAGGTTCTAGCAGCTAGAAGCTATTTAAATTCGTTAAAGGTTGCATCTATCCATTTTTAACTATCCTTGCTTTTTAAAGCTTGTTTCTAGGTCTTAGGGGTATCCGAATCGTTGTTATTAGTGGATGATTTAGCCCTTTATTGTGCCTTAAAGCATATCTCCTTAACGTATAAAGATATATTGAAATCATCGATATTGTAAGGGCTTAGGCTTTGCCTAAGCATTCACATAGTGCACGCGGGTAGGGATAGTCCCGCATAGGCAAGGACGTAGAAAAGGGGGCTTATATAAGGTAGTTAGGGGGTATAAGGGGCCCTAGTAAGGATAGGTTTCTTACCTTCCTTTTTCCTCTCCTTAAGTTTCTTAATACTATATTAACACCTTATTATAGTAGCCTAGGGGCTAGTCTATAATAATTAAGAAACTTCCTTTAGTCCTTTATAATAGCTACTAAAATTCATAATAAATACACTAATAAATACATTAATAAATATAATAGACACGCTTTACCTATAAGACTAACCTAGCTAGGGGATAGTAATACCCCTATCTAACGCTATAGTACTATAGGTAGCCTAATAAGCCTAATTTAAGACACTTTAACTTATGCTATATAAATAAGTAGTAAAGCTTAAATGCCTTTAGGAGTATATGCACGCAAATGCCTTAGGGCCCTTAGCCTAGCTACCCCCTCTAGCTTAGCCTAGTGCCCCTAACCTAGTCCTTCCTATACCTAGAATAAAACAAAAGCTAATCCCCTTAGGTAACCTATATAATAGTAATAAAGCCTTATTTACTATATAAAGGCTCTTAATAAAATATAAGTTATAGGTAAACTAAGGCTTTATTAGTTTTAATAAGAATAGATAAATACTTATTTATTAAAACCTTTTTTCTAAGGTTTAGTCCTAGGTAATTACTTACTTTAAATAGGGTAGTGCTATTAGATTTAACCTTACTTACTTTCTAGATTACCTAGGGACTATATTCTCTAACCCTTATAAATAGGAGATAGCCTTTATAAAGCTTAACTAAATAAAGTAAGGTCTAAGGGAGATATTTTCTATATTCTTTATTTGCTTTTCTAAGAAGCTCTTACTAGTAGGAGGGGAGCGCTAGATAGGTAAGGTAAAGCTAGTAAAGCTTTAATATACGCTTAATAAGCGTTTAAGAGAGATTAGCGTAGGATAAGGTGTTAGCTAAAGTAATTAGTATATAGCTATTAGGTAATATTATAAGATTATAGTTAATATAGAAGCCCTTGCCCTAGAGGATAAGTACTAGACCTATTATAAACCCTAACTAGTAAAACTAGTAGCCTAGATTAACTATAAGGGTAATACACTAATAACTAGGGTTTATGTAACTAGGACTTACCTAGGGTAGCTAAATAAGTTAGCTAAGAAGGAGAAGGGGATAAAGGCTACTATAAACGCAAAATAAGCAAAATAGGTATTAGAGGTAGAATTAGCTAAACACTACTAAGAGGGATACTACCTATAGTATATATCTAAGGACTACTTTATCTAGGAGTGTATTACCCTCCTAGCCTACTACCTAAAGGTTAGTATTAACTTATATAAGGTAAATAAGGAAAGCGTAAATAAGGAAGTAAATATTCCCCCTATAGAAAATAAGTAGCCCCTAAGTAAAGTCTTATATAAGGGCAAAGAGGCTAGCTAATCACTATACTATAAGATAATTATAACTACTATATAGAGATAGAATAGGATATAGTATAATATATAAACTAACTACCTTTCTTAATTCCTATACTCTTTAATATATATTATTATATTAATATCTAGATTAATTATAGTTATAATTACTATAGTGTAGTAAGTAAATTAGTAGTAAGATAGCTTAGCCTAGAGCTTATATAGTTACTAAAATAGAGGTGTGTCTACACTATAGTAAAAGTAAAATAAAGGGGGAAGTAAGTTAAGGAAGACTTCTCTTTTATTACCTATATAATACACACTAGAATTAATATAGATAGCTAGGAGTTATTTATATACTTATATATTATCCTAGGTCTTACCTAGGATATAATATTTAGAATGCCTTAGTTAGAGTAATGTAATATAGTAATTTACGTAGTAAAATAATAACTAGTTATTAAAGCAGTAAAGAGCCTTTATATCTCTAAGGCCACTACTTATAAGGTAAAGGCACCTATATAGGGAATTATTAGATCCCTTTACACTGCTAAGGCTTATAGGGCATAATAAAATAAGGATACTACTATAAGGTTTATTGCTATAAGCCTAAGAGAGATAATAATAGTGCTATAGATTATAGTACCTAAGATAGATTTAGCTAGTCCTAACACATTAACATTGCCTAAGGAGTTATTAGACTTTATAGACCTCTTTAATAAGGCTAAGGCTAATAGACTACCCCCCTATAGGGGCTCTCTTAATTACCACATATGCCTACGTAAGAACCTAGATAGCTCTAAGCTAGCACTCCTATAGGGACTATTATATAACATACTATAGGACTAGCTCCTAGAGGTCTAGCGCTAGATCATAGACTTAATAAATAAGGGCTAGATTTATACTCTTAGTACAGGCGCTGCGGGCGCTGCGGGCGCTAGACTTTTAGGCTTTAGGTAACTATCCTAAACTTCTAGATTATCTCGTAAGATATTGGCTTCTCCCTCTAAAGGATTAGTCCCTAAAGGCTTAGGGGACCCTACAAAGCCTATATCCTCTATAATTTTAACAAAGCTAGTCTTTATAACTAACCTTTTAGAGGGAATATAAACAAGATAAACAGTAGAACCTAGAGTAGCTAGTAACTAACTAGGAATAGTCCTAGGGGCTAGCTTTTGAAGCTTAGATCTCTGCTCCGGAGGTATTAGGACCTTACAGTAAGACCCTACAGCCCTAATTTTCAAGATATTAGGCTTATAGGAAGTCTTAGGCTCTAAGTTAGCTAAAAATAGCTGCTTAGGGGTTAAAGGTTTAGTTATATTAGCTATAATATTAACTAATTCCACTATAGCTAGAAGGATATAAGACTATAGATATAGGGGTAGCTTAGACCACTAAAGTGTAGCCCTAAGCTAGTCTAGGATAACCTTAATAGCCCTCTTAACTAGCCTATTTTATTTGTGAATATAAGGGCAAGAGGTGCTAAAATAGATTCCTTTAGAAGATAACTATAACTAAAGTTCGTTATTAATTTTAGTACCTCCGTTGAAGTGAAGGTGCCTAGGATACGCGTTATATTGATTTTTTAGGGCCCTAAAGAAGCCCTTAATAGCTAAAGAAAGGGTTAAACCTTCTTTATTAGCTAATAAAAAGCACTATTTATACTAGGATTTTCGATTAATAAGTATAAGGACTGTGGCCTTCTTATTATGCGGTATAGGTTTAATTTTAACCGTATCTCCCTCTAAAATATCTAGAACTCTAGGGGGGTCCTAAATAGGTTGTTTAGTTAGTCTTCTAATAGCTTTAGATTGCATATAGGCTATGCAGTTAAAATCCTTTTCTTTGATGGCGGAAAAATTAGGGATCCCTTTAGCTAATTTCAATGATTTCTTTAGTAAAGGGAGGCCTATGTGGCCTAATTGAATATGCTAAAGAAGGGCTAAATCTAGTAACTTCTTGTAACTAGAATCTAGCTTTTTAGGGCTATTATCCCCTAGCTCCCTCTGTTGCTAGGCCTCTTAAGAATCACAGGCCTCTAGGGGCAGTAGACGGCCACTATCGTCACCTAAGTCATTAGGGTATAGACCTTCTAAACCCCCTGTAGAAGATGCCTGGCTAGGAGCTTCGGTAGGATATAGGGCTAAATCATTGTCTTCTAGCTCTTTAATTTGTTAATATTCCTTGGGATTAAAAGCTAGTTACAGAATTTAAACCTCTATAGGGTAGGAAAACCCTAATTTAGTCTTATGAGCTCTTAGTTGTCGTTGTTAGTTGCAATACTAAGAGCCCATAAAGGAGAGGTAGGTTAAATGCTTACAGATTGTAAGAGTAGGTTGCCCCTTAATCTGTAGAAAAAAGCCATGTTTAGCAGGTTCTAGTAACCCACAAGGGCTTTTATCGGCTAGGAATAGCTAGTCTTTAGCTAGATAACCTCCCTTTAGATAGTGGGATTATTGAAAATGGGAAGGGAATCTAGCTAGAGGGATAGGAAGACCTTCCTACTAGATTCTAATGCGGCGGCTTCTAGATTCACTAGATTATAGCTTATTCTTTAAGATTAGGAGCTTTTAATAGTTAAATACAGTTGATTCCTAGCTAACGGACGGTCTGACGAGCAATGAGAGGATTTCTAGTCCCCTTATAGACCTACCGACCGTATCGAAGGATCTAGGTTACTAGAGAGGTCTTAAGAGCTACTTTTTATTTTCCGCAAAACTCATTTGTATGGGAAAAATAAAAAATCGACTTACAGCCATACAAACTAGCTGCCTAGGTGCCCTAACTAAGCACTTTAATAAACAACCCTATTTATAAAATATACTATTAAATCCAGAAAAATTCAAGGATTCGAACAGTATATATTAGCCTTTTATACGACTACTAGTTGCCTAGTTACAGTCGATTTTAGCTTCCCTATAGGGTAACCTAGTTGGCTTAGTCATACAAGCCCGTGGGTTGGTTGTGGGAACGCAGGTCACAACAAACAACGCTGCAAGCAACGCTTGTAACTAACGTTGTAACAACGCAATAAGGCAACTAGTGGGCCTATAAAATAGTGCTATAAATAGCATTATTTTAACACTCCCTCTAGAAAAGTATGAGGTAACTAATTCGATACCTAGACTTAGCTCTTTAATAGATATCTAAGTTAACCATAAATTTAACAATAAATCCAATAACTTTTAACTAAAAACAGTAAAATCGATAACTTTTAGGCGTAATTCTAGTGTTTTTGTTGATTTTTCGGGTTTTTTGACTTTTTAGTTGGTTTTAAACTAGGCCTTTGTATTCGTAAGACCTAATAGTTGGATAAATTGTTGAAATTTATTATGGGGCAGGGGCTTAGTTAAACCATCTGCAGGCATCTCTTTAGTGTTAATGTAGATAACCTTAGCTATACCCTTCTGTACCTTTTCTCTGGTATAGTTAAATTTTAGCAGGGTATGCTTTGTTTTGCTATGAAGAGCAGGGTTATTAGCGGTTGTAATAGCGCCTTAGTTATCACTAAAAATCGGTACTGGAGGTGCTATAGGCAGCTTTATCTCTTTAAAGAGACTGTAAAGCCACTCTAGCTCCCTAATAGCTTCACATAAGGCATCAGATTTAGCCTCTAATGTGGATAAAGCTATTGTAGTTGCTTTCTTTAATTTCCAGCTAATAGGTCCTTTAGCTAGCTTATAGAGATAAGCATAGGTTGATTTAGAGGACTTATCACCCGCGAAGTCGCTATCATAGAAGCCAATAATGGTTGCAGAAGCTATAGTAGCTTTAGACCTTCTATAAGTTATAGAATAACCCATAGAGCCTAAAAGGTACCTAAGCAGATGTTTAGAAGCATTAAGATGCTCTATAAATGGCTTAGATAGCGCTATGGAAAGCCACTAAACCAGAAAGGCAATATTAGGTCTTGTAAGGAGCATTAGGTACATAATAGTCCCTATAATACTCTAATATAGCTTGTGATCAGGGGGGGAAAGAGGTTTAGTTAGGTAGTCTACCTGTTTTATAATTCCTAGTTATAGAGGAATTTTAATAGGTCTAGTATCTTTCATATTAAATCTTTCTAGGGCTTCAGAAATGTACTGGGACTGGTGGATAGTTAGGGTCCCTTTCTTTTGATTTCTAGTGATTTGAACGCCTAGGAAAAATTCTACTGGCCCACGATCTTCTATAGGATAAGCTTTATAAAGTAGCTTTTTTAGCCTATTAATATAAGCTAGATTCGGTCCTATTAGAAGGCAGTTATCCACATAAGTCGCTATATATGTAGATATAGTTAGGTTAAAGAAGACAGCTGGGTCGGATATAAGGGGTTAAAAGCCTAGCTTCCGAAGAAGGTTCTTTAAAACCTGTTGCCACTCTCTAGAGCTTTGTTTTAATCTATATAAAGCCTTTTGTAGGAAAATAACCTACTTTTAAGAGGGTTTGTAGCTATACTTCTTAAGTAACTTAGCTACTTTAGGTGTAGAAGACTTAGCAAACTTAGTAAATCCATTAGGAATTTGCATATAGATAGCTTCCTTTAGTGGACTGTTTAGAAAGGCCCCTATAAAATCAACCTGTTTAACTTCCTAGTTATTACAAGCCGCTAAGGCTAGTAAAATCCGCTAACTAGGGGGAATGCTAGTTGTAGCGTAGGTTTCGATATAATCTTGACCTTCTATCTGCATAAACCCTTTAGCAACGAGTCAGGCCTTGTACTTTAGAGGATTATTTTCTTTATCCTTTTTAAGCTTATAAACAAGCCTATTCTTTAGAACCCTCCGGCCCTTAGGAATTTAGTCTATCCCTATAAATTTGAAGGTTCTAGCAGCTAGAAGCTGTTTAAATTCGTTAAAAGTTGCATCCATCCATTTTCGACTATCCTTACTTTTTAAAGCTTGTTTCTAGGTCTTAGGGGTATCCGAATTGTTATTAGTGGATGATTTAGCCCTTTGTTATGCCTTAAAGCATATCTCCTTAACGTATGAAGATATATTAAAATCATCGATATCTATAGAATCAGAGTTAATTAAAGAATCCAAATCTAAAAACGGTTTTTTGATAGCACCCTTATTGGGGGCGCTAGAGCTAGGGCTCTCTAGGGGTAGCGCTGGAGGCGTTGCAGGCGCTGTCGTGGGCGCTATATCAGTCGCCCTAGGGGCTGTTATTACAGGCGCTGCGGGCGCTGCGGGCGCTAGGCTTTCAGGAGGCTTTAGGTAACTATCCTAAATTTCTAGATTATCTCGTGAGATATCGGCTTCTCCCTCTAAAGGATTGGTCCCTAAAGGCTTAGGGGACCCTACAGAGCCTATATTCTCTATAATTTTAACAAAGCTAGTCTTTATGACTAACCTTTTAGAGGGAATATAAACAAGATAAACAGTAGAACCTAGAGTAGCTAGCAACTAACTAGGAATAGTCCTAGGGGCTAGCTTTTAAAGCTTAGATCTCTGCTCCGGAGGTATTAGGACCTCACAATAAGACCCTATAGCCCTAATTTTCGAGAAGTTAGGCTTATAGGAAGTCTTAGGCTCTAAATCAGCTAAAAATAGCTGCTTAGGGGTTAAAGGTTTAGTTGTATTAGCTGTGATGTTAACTAATTCCACTATGGCTAGAAGGATATAAGACTATAGATATAAGGGTAGCTTAGACCACTAAAGTGTAGCCCTAAGCCGGTCGAGGATAACCCTAATAGCCCTCTTAACTAGCCTATTCTGTTTGTGAATATAGGGGCAAGAGGTACTAAAGCAAATTCCCTTAGAAGATAACCATGACTGAAGTTCGTTATTGATTTCAGTACCTCCGTTGAAGTGAAGGTGCCTAGGATACGCGTTATATCGATTTTTCAGGGCTCTAAAGAAACCCTTAATAGCTAAAGAAAGGGTTAAACCTTCTTTATTAGCTAATGAAAAGCACTATTTATACCGGGATTTTCGATTAATAAGAATAAGGACTATTGCCTTCTTATTATATGGTATAGGTTTGATTTTAACTATATCTCCCTCTAGAATATCTAGAACTCTAGGGGGGTCCTAAATAGGTCATTTGGTTGGTCTTCTAACAGCTTTAGATTGCATACAGGCTATGCAGTTAAAATCCTTTTCTTTGACGGCGGAAAAATCAGGGATCCCTTTAGCTAATTTCGATGATTTCTTTAGTAAAGGGAGGCCTATATGGCCTAATTAAATGTGCCAAAGAAGGGCTAAATCTAGTAACTTCTTGTAACTAGAATCTAGCTTTTTAGGGCTATTATCCCCTAGCTCCCTCTGTTGCTAGGCCTCTTAAGAATCACAGGCCTCTAGGGGCAATAGATAGCCACTATTGTCACCCAAGTCATTAGGGTATGGACCTTCTAAACCCCCTATAGAAGGTGCCTAACTAGGAGGAGCTTTGGTAGGACATAGGGCTGAATCTTCTAAATCATCGTCTTCTAGCTCTTCGATTCGTTGATATTCCTTGGGATTAAAAGCTGGTTGCGGAATTTGAACCTCTATAGGGTAGGAAAACCCTAATTTGTTCTTATAAGCTCTTGGTTGTTATTGCCGTTATTGGTTGCAATATTAAGAGCCTATAAAGGAGAGGTGGGTTAAATGCTTACAGATTGTAGGCGTGGGTTGCCCCTTAATCTGTAGAAAAAAGCCGTGTTTAGCAGGTTCTAATAACCCACAGGGGCTTTTATTGGCTAGGAATAGCTAGTCTTTAGCTAGATAACCTCCCTTTAGATAGTGAGATAACCTACTAACTAGGTTAGTATCTATGCCCGGGAAATATAGGGCATCTAGCAAAGCTAAGGGCCTATATTCTAGTGGATTTTTCTTGACTAGAACGTTAAAAATAGCTGTGCCTCTTCCTTTAGGATAAATAGGTCCTCCTGCTGTAATTATAGCGCTAGTTTCACCTTTCTTTAGAGGTTTAAAGTCCCTAAAAGAAGCCCTATTATTATAAATATAATAGGAAGAACCTATATCATATAAAAGGGAGTTTTTAACTACATTATTAGAGTAGCTAAAAGTAGGCTTGCTAGTAGTGTTACTAGTAGTACTAGAGGTATCCAAGTTAGACTTAGAATCACTACTATTATCACTGCTAGATTCATTAGAATCTAATTCTTTAACGTATCCCGTGGCTAGGGTGTAGCCTAAAGCAAAAGCAGCTTCTTTTCCTTTCTGTTTTTCCCTATTGCTACTCTTTTTCTTCTTCTGCTTCTTTTTAGAGGCTTTAAAAGGGTTTAAATCCTTCTTATCCTACTCTTTAGTAGCGTTAGAGTCCTTCTTAGGGTTAGGGTTAGAAGACTTCTTTTCCTAGTCCTTAGAATTTCCCTTATTATTAGAAGCCTTATAACTAAGTGCTTTAGCTATAGGGGAGGTTTTGTCCCTCTGTTCTTCTAATAAATCCGCTATAAGGAACTGTAAATTTAGGGTATTTATAGGCAGTCCTTATGCCCTAGAAGCTCTGATAGTAAATCTTTGTCTCTTAGCCTAACTAGGAAAGGTCTGCTTTAATGCATTAATATAATGATTTACTTGATCAATAGGGGCAATCTCTACACTACAAAGTTGTAGTCTAGCTAGTAAATTATTAAAATTAGCATTAAAAGCCTCTAAAGATCCCTTATAACTTGAAAAGTTTAGGGAGTGGTAGCTAGCGTATAGTGTACCACGCTGGATTTTAGCACTCTACGAATACTGCCTAATAAGGACTTTATAGGCTTCTTTAGGGGATTTTTGCTAACATATAGCAGCCTATGGTCCTAGTTAATAACTATCTCTTAATATTATTAAAAGAATAGCTTGGTCACAGTTAGCTAGATAGCTTGCTAGGCTTGGATTATCTATAAATTCAGGTAATCCTAGGGCTCTAAATTGTATGCTTAGGGCTTGCTTCCACTAATTATAGTTTTTAGGGCCTTTTAGCTTAGCTCCCTCTAGAATAGAGTGAACCTTCTTGTTTAGTTCCTTTATAGCACCTATATTAAAGGTAGCTTGTAAGTTACTAGAAGGTACGCTCGTAGAAGTAGTAGCTATTAGGTCTTCTTCTAGAACCTTAGTATTTTCTTCCTTAGGTCTATTAGAAGCCTAAAGACCTTGCATAATAGTTATGGTTTGCGTTAATTTCTCTAGAAGATTATTAATGCTAGCCTTGTTTTTAATACAATTTTCCTTGCTATGCCTAATAAAATTAGATAAGGTCTTGCCTTATTGTTTAATTTAACTTTATAGGTGCAAAGTACTAGCCTAAATAGCTAGTTAACCTTCTATATCCATCCTACTAGGGTCCCTAGGGGGGCTAGAAGACCCTATAGCAGGGGCCTTACCCTTATAACTAGGTGGTGCTATCTTCTAAAAGTCCCTGTGTTAAATCTCTAAATTTATTCCTGTTGCAAACAACGCGCGCTAGAAATTGCTTATGTTGTAATCTGGTTGCGTACGTAAAATGTGTGGGGGGGCTGTTTAAGAGGGCAGCCCTTAGGTCTAAAAAGTGGGTCTTCTGTATGCGCGGGCAGAAAAATAGTAGAGAAGAATCTCCGCGAGGAAAATTTCTTAACACTAAGGATAGGAATCGTAGATAATAGGTATTACAAAAGCCATAACGCAACGCAACGTAATGTATAGTGCGTGTAACGTAATATAATAGGTTAAAAAGCCTAGTATAGGTATACTAGATATCTAATGATTTTAAAGAATGCAGCGTATCTACTGTTATAGATAATATTAAATATGACGGTCGTAGTAGTGAATAGAATCACAAGAGGTTATGGTTATAACTAGGTAGTTACGGGTTGCAATGTGGTGGTTACGGGTGCGGCTGTAGTTGATTTTTAACACCAAAGGTCTGATATTGCGATGCGTGGTACTAGTAAATAAAGAGCTTTAAATTCTAGTGGTTTCCTTTGTAATCTTAAGAGCCCACAGGTATAGTAGGTAGTAACTATACCTAAAATTAAGCAGTAATCGCAGTAGAATAACGTAGTAATGTAGTAATCTATAGGCCTTCTAGGCTTATAACCTATTAAAAATAGGAAGGGAATCTAGCTAGAGGGATAGGAAGACCTCCCTACTAGATTCTAATGCGGCGGCTTCTAGATTCACTAGATTATAGCTTATTCTTTAAGATTAGGAGCTTTTAATAGTTAAATACAGTTGATTCCTAGCTAACGGACGGTCTAACAAGCAATGAGAGGATTTCTAGTCCCCTTATAGACCTACTAACCGTATTAAAGGATCTAGGTCGCTAGAGAGGTCTTAAGAGCTACTTTTTATTTTCCGTAAAACTCATTTATATGGGAAAAATAAAAAATCAACTCATGGCCATACAAACTAGCTGCCTAGGTGCCCTAACTAAGCACTTTAATAAACAACCCTATTTATAAAATATACCATTAAATCCAGAAAAATTCAAGGATTCGAACAGTATACATTAGCCTTTTATATGACTACTAGTTGCCTAGTTACAGTCGATTTCAGCTTCCCTATAGGGTAACCTAGTCGGCTTAGTCATACAAGCCCGTGGGTTGGTTGTGGGAACGCAGGTCACAACAAACAACGCTGCAAGCAACGCTCGTAACCAACGTTGCAACAACGCAACAAGGCAACTAGTGGGCCTATAAAATAGTGCTATAAATAGCATTATTTTAACAGGGATAACCCACTAACTAGGTTAGTATCTATACCTAGGAAATATAGGGCATCTAGTAGAGCTAAAGGCCTATATTCTAGTGGATTTTTCTTGACTAGAACGTTGAAAACAGCTGTGCCTCTTCCTTTAGGAAAAATAGGTCCTCCTGCTGTAATTATAGCGCTAGTTTTACCTTTCTTTAGAGGTTTAAAGTCCCTAAAAGAAGCCTTATTATTACAAATGTAACAGGAAGAACCCGTATTATATAAAAGGGAGTTTTTAACTATATCGTTAGAGTAGCTAAAAGTAGGCTTGCTAGTAGTGTTACTAGTGGTACTAGAGGTATCTAAGTCAGACTTAGAATCACTACTATTATCACTGCTAGATTCATTAGAATCTAATTCTTTAACGTATCCTGTGGCTAGGGTGTAGCCTAAAGCAAAAGCAGCTTCTTTTCCTTTCTATTTTTCCCTGTTGCTACTCTTTTTCTTCTTCTACTTCTTTTTAGAGGCTTTAGAAGGGTTTAAATCCTTCTTATCCTACTCTTTAGTGGCGTTAGAGTCCTTCTTAGGGTTAGGGTTAGAAGACTTCTTTTCCTAGTCCTTAGAATTTCCCTTATTATTAGAAGCCTTATAACTAAGTGCTTTAGCTATAGGGGAGGTTTTGTCCCTCTGTTCTTCTAATAAATCCGCTATAAGGAACTGTAAATTTAGGGTATTTATAGGCAGTCCTTGTGCCCTAAAAGCTCTAATAGTAAATCTTTGTCTCTTAGCCTAACTAGGAAAGGTCTGCTTTAATGCATTAATATAGTGATTTACTTAATTAATAGGGGCGATCTTTACACTACAAAGTTATAGTCTAGCTAGTAAATTATTAAAATTAGCATTAAAAGCCTCTAAAGATCCCTTATAACTTAAAAAGTTTAGGGAGTGGTAGCTAGCGTATAGTGTACTACGCTAGATTTTAGTACTCTATAAATACTACCTAATAAGGACTTTATAGGCTTCTTTAGGGGATTTTTGCTAATATATAGTAGCCTATGGTCTAGGTTAGTAGCTATCTCTTAATATTATTAAAAGAATAGCTTAGTTATAGTTAGCTAGATAGCCTACTAGGCTTAGATTATCTATAAATTTAGGTAATCCTAGGGCTCTAAATTATATGCTTAGGGCTTGCTTCCACTAATTATAATTTTTAGGGCCTTTTAGCTTAGCTCCCTCTGGAATAGAGTAAACCTTCTTATTTAGTTCCTTTATAGCACTTATACTAAAGGCAGCTTGTAAGTTACTAAAAGGTACGCTTATAGAAGTAGTAGCTATTAGGTTTTCTTCTAGAACCTTAGTATTTTCTTCCTTAGGTCTATTAGAAGCCTAAAGACCTTATATAATAGTTATAGTTTGCGTTAATTTCTCTAGTAAATCATTAATGCTAGCCTTATTTTTAATATGATTTTCCTCGCTATGCCTAATAAAATCAGATAAGGTCTTGCCTTATTATTTAATTTAGCTCTGCATCTATAGCTATAGAGCACTAGCCTAAATAGCTAGTTAACCTTCTATATCTATCCTACTAGGGTCCTTAGGGGGGCTAGAAGACCCTATAGCAGGGGCCTTACCCTTATAACTAGGTGGTGCTATCTTCTAAAAGTCCCTAAAAAAGGAAAAGAATCCCTATGTAAAAGCTCTAAATTTGTTCCTATTGCAAATAACGCGCGCTAGAAATTGCTTGTGTTGCAATCTAATTGCGTACGTAAATTATGTGGCGGGGCTGTTTAAGAGGGCAGCCCTTAGGTCTAAAAAGTGGGTCTTTAGTATACACGGGCAGAAAAATGGCAGAGAGGGGTCTCTAAGAAAATTTTCTTAACACTAAGGATAGGAATTGTAAATAATAGGTATTATAGAAGCCACAACGCAACGCAATGTAATATATAGTGCGTGTAACGTAATGTAATAGGTTAAAAAGCCTAGTATAGATATACTAGATGTCTAATGATTTTAAAGGATATAGCGTATTTACTATTATAGATAATATTAAATATAACAGTTATAGTAGTGAATAGGATTACTAAAAAGGTTATAGTTATAACTAGGTAGTTATGGGTTATAATGTGGTGGTTGCGAGTTACGGCTGTAGTTAATTTTTAACACTAAAGGTTTAATGTTGTAATGCGTGGTGCTAGTAAATAAAGAGCTTTAAATTCTAGTGGTTTCCTTTATAATCTTAAGAGCTTATAGGTATAGTAGGTAGTAACTATACCTAAAATTAAGCAGTAATCACAGTAGAATAACGCAGTAATGTAGTAATCTATAGGCCTTCTGGGCTTATAACCTATTAAAAATAGGAAGGGAATCTAACTAGAGGGATAGGAAGACCTCCCTAGTAGATTCTAACGTAGTGGCTTCTAGATTTACTAGATTATAGCTTATTCTTTAAGATTAGGAGCTTTTAATAGTTAAATATAGTTGATTCCTAGCTAACGGATAGTCTAACGAGTAATGAGAGGATTTCTAGTCCCCTTATAGACTTACTAACTATATCAGAGGATCTAGGTTACTAGAGAGGTCTTAGGAGCTACTTTTTATTTTCCGCAAAACTCATTTGTATAGGAAAAATAAAAATCGACTTATAGCCATACAAACTTATTGAAAATGGAAGGGAATCTAACTAGAGGGATAGGAAGACCTCCCTAGTAGATTCTAACGCGGCGGCTTCTAGATTCACTAGATTATAGCTTATTCTTCAAGATTAGGAGCTTTTGATAGTTAAATACAGTTGATTCCTAGCTAACGGACGGTCTGACAAGCAATAAGAGGATTTCTAGTCCCCTCATAGACCTACCGACCGTATCGGAGGATCTAGACCGCTAGAGAGGTCTTAGGAGCTACTTTTTATTTTCCGCAAAACCTATTTGTATGGGAAAAATAAAAAATCGACTCACGGCCATACAAACTAGCTGCCTAGGTGCACTAACTAAGCATTTTTAATAGGCAACCCTATTAACAAAATATACTATTAAATCCAGAAAAATTCAAGGATTCGAACAGTATACGTCAGCCTTTTATACGACTACTAGTTGCCTAGTTACAGTCGATTTTAGCTTCCCTATAGGGTAACCTAGTCGGCTTAGTCATACAAGCCCGTGGGTTGGTTGTGGGAACGCAGGTCACAACAAACAACGCTGCAAGCAACGCTCGTAACCAACGTTGCAACAACGCAACAAGGCAACTAGTGGGCCTATAAAATAGTGCTATAAATAGCATTATTTTAACACTCCCTCTAGAAAAGTATGAGGTAACTAATTCGATACCTAGACTTAGCTCTTTAATAGATATCTAAGTCAACTATAAATCCAATAATAAATCCAATAATAAATCCAATAACTTTTAGACTAAAAACAGTAAAATCGATAACTTTTAGGCGTAATTCCAGTGTTTTTATTGATTTTTAGGGTTTTTCGACTTTTTAGTTGATTTTGTTGGTTTAGATTAAGCCTTTGTATTCGTAAGGCCTAATAGTTGGATAAATTATTGAAATTTATCATTAGGCAGGGGCTTAGTTAAACTATCTGCAGGCATCTCTTTAGTATTAATGTAGATAACCTTAGCTATACCCTTCTGTACCTTTTCTCTGGTATAGTTAAATTTTAGCAGGGTATGCTTTGTTCTGCTATGGAGAGCAGGGTTATTAGCGGTTGTAATAGCGCCTTAGTTATCACTAAAAATCGGTACTAGAGGTAATATAGGCAGCTTTATCTCTTTAAAGAGACCGTAAAGCCACTCTAGCTCCCTAATAGCTTCACATAAGGCATCAGATTCAGCCTCTAATGTGGATAAAGCTATCGTAGTTGCTTTCTTCGATTTCCAGCTAATAGGTCCTTTAGCTAGCTTATAGAGATAAGCATAGGTTGATTTAGAGGACTTATCACCCGCGAAGTCGCTATCACAGAAGCCAATAAGGGTTGCAGAAGCTATAACAGCAGATTTAGACCTTCTATAAGTTATAGAATAACCCATAGAGCCTAAAAGGTACCTAAGCAGATGTTTAGAAGCATTAAGATACTCTATAAACGGCTTAGCTAGCGCTATGGAAAGCCACTAAACCAGAAAGGCAATATCAGGTCTTGTAAGGAGCATTAGGTACATAATAGTCCCTATAATACTCTGATATAGCTTGTGATTAGGGGGGGAAAGAGGTTTAGTTAGGTGGTCTACCTGTTTTATAATTCCAGGTTATAGAGGAATTTTAACAGGTCTAGCATCCTTCATGTTAAATCTTTCTAGGGCTTCAGAAATGTACTAGGACTAGTGGATAGTTAGGGTCCCTTTCTTTCGATTTCTAGTGATTTAAACGCCTAGGAAAAATTCGGCTAGCCCACGGTCTTCTATAGGATAAGCTTTATGAAGTAGCTTCTTTAGCCTATTAATATAAGCTAGATCCGGTCCTATTAGAAGGCAGTCATCCACATAAGTCGCTATATATGTAGATGTAGTTGGGTTAAAGAAGATAGCTGGGTCGGATATAAGGGGTTGAAAGCCTAGCTTCCGAAGAAGGTCTTTTAAAACCTATTGCCACTCTCTAGAGCTCTGTTTTAATCCATATAAAGCCTTTTGTAGGAAAATAACCTGCTTTTGAGAGGGTTTGTAGCCATACTTCTTAAGTAACTTAGCTACTTCAGGTGTAGAAGACTCAGCAAACTTAGTAAATCCATCAGGTATTTGCATATAGATAGATTCCTTTAGTAGACTGTTTAGAAAGGCCCCTATAAAATCAACCTGTTTAACTTCCTAGTCATTACAAGCCGCTAGGGCTAGTAAGATCCGCTAACTAGGGGGAATGCTAGTTGCAGCGTAGGTTTCAATATAATCTTGACCTTCTATCTGCATAAACCCTTTAGCAACAAGTCAGGCCTTGTACTTTAGAGGATTATTTTCTTTATCCTTTTTAAGCTTGTAAACAAGCCTATTCTTTAGAACCCTCCGGCCCTTAGGAATTTAGTCTATCCCTATAAATTTAAAGGTTCCGGCAGCTAGAAGCTGTTTAAATTTGTTAAATGTTACATCCATCCATTTTCGACTATCCTTGCTTTTTAAAGCTTGTTTCCAGGTCTTAGGGGTATCCGAATCGTTATTAGTGGATAATTTAGCCCTTTATTATGCCTTAAAGCATATCTCCTTAACGTATAAAGATATATTAAAATCATCGATATCCATAGAATCAGAATTAATTAAAGAATCCAAATCTGAAAACGGTTTTTTAATAGCACCCTTATTAGGGGCGCTAGAGCTAGGGCTCTCTAGGGGTAGCGCTAGAGGCGTTGCAGGCGTTGTAGGGGTTGCAGGCGCTGTGTCAGTTGCCCTAGGGGCTGTTAGTACAGGCGCTGCGGGCGCTGCGGGCGCTAAGCTTTCAGGAGGCTTTGGGTAACTATCCTGAATTTCTAGATTATCTCGTGAGATATTGGCTTCTCCCTCTAAAGGATTACTCCCTAAAGACTTAGGGGACCCTACAGAGCCTATATCCTCTATAATTTTAACAAAGCTAGTCTTTATGACTGACCTTTTAGAGGGAATATAAATAAGATAAACAGTAGAACCTAGAGTAGCTAGCAACCGACCAGGAATAGTCCTAGGGGCTAGCTTTTAAAGCTTAGATCTCTGCTCCAGAGGTATTAGGACCTCACAATAAGACCCTATAGCCCTAATCTTCGAGAAGTCAGGTTTATAGGAAGTCTTAGGCTCTAAATTAGCTAGAAATAGCTGCTTAGGGGTCAAAGGTTTAGTTGTATTAGCTGTGATGTTAACTAATTCCACTATGGCTAGAAGGATATAAGACCATAGATATAAGGGTAGCTTAGACCACTGAAGTGTAGCCCTAAGCCAGTCAAGGATAACCCTAATAGCCCTCTTAACTAGCCCATTCTGTTCGTGAATATAGGGGCAAGAGGTACTAAAACAGATTCCTTTAGAAGATAACCATAACTGAAGTTCGTTATTAATTTCAGTACCTCCGTTGAAGTAAAGGTACCTAGGATACGCGTTATATCGGTTTTTCAGGGCTCTAAAGAAGCCCTTAATAGCTAAAGAAAGGGTTAAACCTTCTTTATTAGCTAATGAAAAGCACCATTTATACCGGGATTTTCAATCAATAAGGATAAGGACTGTAGCCTTCTTATTATGCGGTATAGGTTTGATTTTAACCATATCTCCCTCTAGAATATCTAGAACTCTAGGGGGGTCCTAAATAGGTCGTTTAGTTAGTCTTCTAACAGCTTTAGATTACATACAGGCTATGCAGTTAAAATCCTTTTCTTTAACGGCAGAAAAATCAGGGATCCCTTTAGCTAATTTCAATAACTTCTTTAGTAAAGGGAGGCCTATGTGGCCTAATCGAATGTGCCAAAGAAGGGCTAGATCTAGTAGCTTCTTGTAACTAGGATCTAGGTTAGATTTAGGGCTATTATCCCCTAGCTCCCTCTGTTGCCAGGCCTCTTAAGAATCACAGGCCTCTAGGGGCAGTAGACAGCCACTATCGTCACCCAAGTCATTAGGGTATAGACCTTCTAAACCCCCTATAGAAGATGCCTAACTAGGAGGAGCTTCGGTGGGACATAGGGCTAAATCATCATCGTCTTCTAGCTCTTCGATTCGTTAATATTCCTCGGGATTAAAAGCTAGTTACGGAATTTAAACCTCTATAGGGTAGGAAAACCCTGATTTATTCTTATAAGCTCTTAGTTGTCGTTGTTAGTTGCAATATCGAGAGCCCATAAAGGAGAGGTGGGTTAAATGCTTACAGATTGTAGGAGTAGGTTACCCCTTAATCTGTAAAAAGAAGCCGTGTTTAGCAGGTTCTAGTAACCCACAGGGGCTTTTATCAGCTAGGAATAGCTAGTCTTTAGCTAGATAACCTCCCTTTAGATAGTGAGATAACCCACTAACTAGGTTGGTATCTATGCCTGGGAAATATAGAGCATCTAGCAAAGCTAAGGGCCTATATTCTAGTGGATTTTTCTTAACCAGAACGTTAAAAACAGCTATACCTCTTCCTTTAGGATAAATAGGTCCTCCTGCTGTAATTATAGCGCCGGTTTTACCTTTCTTTAGAGGTTTAAAGTCCCTAAAAGAAGCCCTATTATTACAAATATAACAGGAAGAACCCGTATCATACAAAAGGGAGTTTTTAACTACATTATTAGAGTAGCTAAAAGTAGGCTTACTAGTAGTGTTACTAGTGGTACTAGAGGTATCCAAGTCAGACTCAGAATCACTACTATTATCACTGCTAGATTCATTAGAATCTAATTCTTTAACGTATCCCATGGCTAGGGTATAGCCTAAAGCAAAAGCAGCTTCTTTTCCTTTCTGTTTTTCCCCGTTGCTACTCTTTTTCTTCTGCTTCTTTTTAGAGGCCTTAGAAGGGTTTGAATCCTTCTTATCCTGCTCTTTAGTGGCGTTAGAGTCCTTCTTAGGGGTAGGATTAGATAATTTCTTCTCCTAATCCTTAGAATTTCCCTTATTATTAGAAGCCTTATAACTAAGGGCTTTAGCTATAGGGGAGGTTTTATCCCTCTGTTCTTCTAATAAGTCCGCCATAAGGAACTGTAAATTTAGGGTATTTACAGGCAGTCCTTGTGCCCTAGAAGCTCTAATAGTAAATCTTTGTCTCTCAGCCTAACTAGGGAAGGTCTGCTTTAATGCATTAATATAATGATTTACTTGATCAATAGGGGCGATCTCTACACTACAAAGTTATAGTCTAGCTAGTAAATTATTAAAATCAGCATTAAAAGCCTCTAAAGATCCCTTATAACTTAAAAAGTTTAGGGAGTGGTAGCTAGCGTATAGTGTACCACGCTGGATTTCAGCACTCTGCGAATACTGCCTAATAAGGACTTTATAGGCTTCTTTAGGGGATTTTTGCTAACATATAGCAGCCTGTGGTCCTGGTTAACAACTATCTCTTAATATCATTAAAAGAATAGCTTAGTCACAGTCAGCTAGATGGCTTGCTAGGCTTGGATTATCTATAAATTCAGGTAATCCTAGGGCTCTAAATTGTATGCTTAGGGCTTGCTTCCACTGATCATAATTTTCAGGGCCTTTTAGCTTA
Organism: Epichloe amarillans; assembly: GCA_024072835.1. NCBI lineage: Eukaryota > Fungi > Ascomycota > Sordariomycetes > Hypocreales > Clavicipitaceae > Epichloe > Epichloe amarillans. Next base: position 4,893,264 of record CP099635.1, on the reverse strand, counting down.
GCTCCCTCTGGAATAGAGTAAACCTTCTTATTTAGTTCCTTTATAGCACCTGTGTTAAAGGCAGCTTGTAAGTTACTAGAAGGTACGCTCGCAGAAGTAGTAGCTAGGTCTTCCTCTAAAACCTTAGTATTTTCTTTCTTAGGTCTATTAGAAGCCTAAAGACCTTGCATAACAGTCATAGTTTGCGTTAACTTCTCTAGAAGATCATTAATGCTAGCCTCGTTTTTAATACGATTTTCCTCGCTATGCCTAATAAAATCAGTTAAGGTCTTGCCTTATTGTTCAATTTGGCCCTGCATCTGTAACTGTAGGGCACTGGCCTAAACAGCTGGTTAACCTTCTATATCCATCCTACTAGGGTCCCCAGGGGGGCTAGAAGACCCTATAGGGGCCTTACCCTTATAACTAGGTGGTGCCATCTTCTAAATCTTAAAAAGAATCCCTGTGTAAAAGCTCTAAATTCGTTCCCGTTGCAAATAACGCGCGCTAGAAATTGCTTGTGTTGCAATCTAGTTGCGTACGCAAAATGTGTGGCGGGGCTGTTTGAGAGGGTAGCCCTTAGGTGTAAAAAGTGGGTCTTCTGTATGCGCGGGCAGAAAAATGGCGGAGAGGGGTCTCCGAGAAAATTTTCTCAACACTAAGTAATAGGAATCGTAGATAATAGGTATTACAGAAGTTACAACGCAACGCAACGTAATGTATAGTGCATGCAACGTAGTGTAATAGGTCAAAAAGCCTAGTATAGATATACTAGATGTCTAATGATTTCAAAGGATGCAGCGTATCTACTATTGTAAATAATATCAAATATAACAGTCGCAGTAGTGAATAGGATCACTAAAAAGGTTATGGTTGTAACTAGGTAGTTACGGGTTGCGGCTATAGTTAATTCAACACCAAGGGTCTGATATTACAATGCATAGTGCTAGTAAATAAAGAGCTTCAAATTCTAGTGGTTTCCTTCGTAATCTTAAGAGCCCACAGGTATAGTAGGTAGTAACTATACCTAAAATTAAGCAGTAATCGCAGTAGAATAACGCAGTAATGTAGTAATCTATAGGCCTTCCAGGCTTATAACCTATTGAAAATGGAAGGGAATCTAACTAGAGGGATAGGAAGACCTCCCTAGTAGATTCTAACGCGGCGGCTTCTAGATTCACTAGATTATAGCTTATTCTTCAAGATTAGGAGCTTTTGATAGTTAAATACAGTTGATTCCTAGCTAACGGACGGTCTGACAAGCAATAAGAGGATTTCTAGTCCCCTCATAGACTTACCAACCGTATCGGAGGATCTAGACCGCTAGAGAGGTCTTAGGAGCTACTTTTTATTTTCCATAAAACCTATTTGTATGGGAAAAATAAAAAATCGACTCACGGCCATACAAACTAGCTGCCTAGGTGCACCAACTAAGCATTTTTAATAGGCAACCCTATTAACAAAATATACCATTAAATCCAGAAAAATTCAAGGATTTAAACAGTATACGTTAGCCTTTTATACGACTACTAGTTACCTAGTTACAGTCGATTTCAGCTTCCCTATAGGGTAACCTAGTCGGCTTAGTTATACAAGCCCGTGGGTTGGTTGTGGGAACGCAGGTCACAACAAACAACGCTGCAAGCAACGCTCGTAACTAACGTTGCAACAACGCAACAAGGCAACTAGTGGGCCTATAAAATAGTGCTATAAATAGCATTATTTTAACAAAACTAGCTGCCTAGGTAGTCTAACTAAGTATTTTAATAGACAACCCTATTAACAAAATATACCATTAAATCCAGAAAAATTCAAGGATTCGAACAGTATACGTTAGCCTTTTATACAACTACTAGTTGCCTAGTTACAGTCGATTTTAGCTTCCCTATAGGGTAACCTAGTCGGCTTAGTCATACAAGCCCGCGGGTTAGTTGTGGGAACAACGCAGGTCACAGCAAACAACGCTGCAAGCAACGCTCGTAACCAACGTTGCAATAACGCAACAAGGCAACTAGTGGGCCTATGAAATAGTGCTATAAATAGCATTATTTTAACAGTATTTATGCCTAGGAAATATAGGGCATCTAGCAAAGCTAAAGGCCTATATTCTAGTGGATTTTTCTTGACTAGAACGTTAAAAACAGCTATACCTCTTCCTTTAGGAAAAATAAGTCCTCCTACTGTAATTATAGCGCTAGTTTTACCTTTCTTTAGAGGTTTAAAGTCTCTAAAAGAAGCCCTATTATTACAAATATAACAGGAAGAACCCGTATCATATAAAAGGGAGTTTTTAACCATATCGTTAGAGTAGCTAAAAGTAGGCTTGCTAGTAGTGTTACTAGTGGTAGAGGCACTAGAATTATCTAAATTAGAATTAGAATCACTACTATTATCACTGCTAGATTCATTAGAATCTAATTCTTTAACGTATCCCGTGGCTAGGGTGTAGCCTAAAGCAAAAGCAGCTTCTTTTCCTTTCTGTTTTTCCCTATTGCTACTCTTCTTCTTCTTCTTTTTAGAGGCCTTAGAAGGGTTTAAATCCTTCTTATCCTGCTCTTTAGTGGCATTAGAGTCCTTCTTAGGGGTAGGATTAGATAATTTCTTCTCCTAATCCTTAGAATTTCCCTTGTTATTATTAGAAGCCTTATAGCTAAGGGCTTTAGCTATAAGGGAGGTCTTATCCCTCTATTCTTCTAATAAGTCCGCTATAAGGAACTGTAAATTTAGGGTATTTATAGGCAGTCCTTGTGCCTTAGAAGCTCTAATAGTAAATCTTTGTCTTTTAGCCTAACTAGGGAAGGTCTGCTTTAATACATTAATATAATAATTTACTTAATTAATAGCAGCGATCTCTACACTACAAAGCTATAGTCTAGCTAGTAAATTATTAAAATTAGCATTAAAAGCCTCTAAAGATCCCTTATAACTTAAAAAGTTTAGGGAATAGTAGCTAGCGTATAGCGTACCACGCTGGATTTTAGCACTCTGCGAATACTACCTAATAAGGACTTTATAGGCTTCTTTAGGGGATTTTTGCTAATATATAGTAGCCTATAGTCCTAGTTAATAGCTATCTCTTAATATTATTAAAAGAATAGCTTAGTTACAGTTAGCTAGATAGCTTGCTAGGCTTAGATTATCTATAAATTTAGGTAATCCTAGGGCTCTAAATTAAATGCTTAGGGCTTGCTTTCACTAATTATAGTTTTTAGGGCCTTTTAGCTTAGCTCCCTCTAGAATAGAGTGAACCTTCTTATTTAGTTCCTTTATAGCACCTATATTAAAGGCAGCTTATAAGTTACTAGAAGGTATGCTTATAGAAGTAGTAGCTATTAGGTCTTTTTCTAGAACCTTAGTATTTTCTTCCTTAGGTCTATTAGAAGCCTAAAGACCTTGCATAATAGTTATAGTTTGCATTAATTTCTCTAGAAGATTATTAATGCTAGCCTCGTTTTTAATATAATTATCCTTGCTATACCTAATAAAATTAGATAAGGTCTTGCCTTATTATTTAATTTAGCTTTATATCTATAGCTGTAAAGCACTAGCCTAAATAGCTAGTTAACCTTCTATATCTATCCTACTAGGGTCCCTAGGGGGGCTAGAAGGGCCTGTGGCAGGGGCCTTACCCTTAAAATTAGGTGGTGCTATCTTCTAAAAGTCCCTATGTTAAATCTCTAAATTTATTCCTATTGCAAATAACGCACGTTAGAAATTGCTTGTGTTATAATCTAGTTATATACGCAAATTATGTAGCGGAGCTATTTAAAAGGGCAGCCCTTAGGTCTAAAAAGTGGGTCTTTAGTATGCGCAGGCAGAAAAATAACGGAGAAGAATCTCTAAGAAAAAATTCTTAACACTAAGGATAGGAATCGTAAATAATAGGTATTTGTTAGGGTCGTGGAGGCTACAGAGCGACACAGGCGATAGAGGCGATAGCATTATATATAGTAGGACTTACTTAGGGCTTGTAGCGCCCTAGCTATAAGGTTACTATAAGCTAGTTACGTGAGCGCAAAGGGGGTATTTAGGCAAAGGTTATATATATAGAATATAGGAGGCTAGAGATTAAAACCCTTAAGCATTACTACTTACCTTTAGCTATTTAGCTACTACTTATCTATACTATTACCTTATTTTATCTATTTTAGCCTAGAAGCCTTAATAAGTTAATCTCTCTTTTCTATTAGGGTAATAGGCTATTAGTAAGGTAAGAATATTAGCACTATAAAGAATAAACACTTGCTTAAGGGGTACTAATAACTCTAAAGCAAACACACTATATAAAGGTATACCTATAAATTAGAACTTACTTCTAAAATATAAGTTTTCTTATCTAACTATACTAGAGAATTCCTATATATTAAAACCTATTATTAATAGTAAAGAAGCTATATTAAACTATAGCCTTATATAAGTAAAGACATAGCTATAAATTACTTAAAAAAGGTAAAAACTTAAATAGCTATAGAAAAATTTATAGGAAGTAAATACCTCTCCCTAATTAGTTAATACTAATAAAGGCCTTACTCCTACCTTATAAATACCTTTTGCCTAAGACACTACCCCTATTTCTTAGGAAGTATTACCCTTACTTAGACTTTATAGATATAGTATAGTAAAGATATAGCTAAAAGCTCCTATATATAAGGGGGATACCTATAAGAACCTATAGATATTCTTAGCGGATTTAAATATAACCTTTACTATAGATTAAAACATATTTACTAATAATATAATAAAAGTTATATACACTAGTAGCTACCTAGTAAATAAGGTAAAGTAATAGTAAATATGCTTTACTACTATAGATAGTTATATAAATTACTAAAGCTACACTTAGGTAAAGTTTATTTAATAGCTAAAAACTAGAGAAATAAATAAAGATAGTTACTACTTAGAAGCTATAGGAATACTACTAACCCTTTATTAAGGCAAGGATTAGTTATTCTAGACTTTTATTAAAGTCTAGGGGAAGGTAAAGGTAAAATTACCTAAGCCTATACCTAAACCTCTAAGAATTACTTAGTTTATATAGTACCTAAATAGCACTATAAAAAAGTAAGTATTTAGCTAAGAGTACCTTATAAGTTAGAACTACTTTATTAGCTAAGGAAAGAAAGTAAAAGTAGTAACTAAGGAAAAGAAAGGGATCCCTTATAAAGGCTACTAAGGAGGTAACTAAGAAGGTAACTAGTAAAAGAGGAGGAATTACTTAGTGTCCCTAGAAAAAGAGCTATAGGAAGGATACTATATAGGAGTAGGGGGCTTACTAGTCTATTATAAGTATAGGAAACTAGGCTACCTATTAACTAGGTATACTAAACTAAACTATAGTATTTACTAGAAAAACACTTACACTACTAAGACACACTAAACTAGCACTAAATAGGCTAGGAGTTACTTAAACGCAAATAAGACCCTAATTAGCGTAGTAAAACCCTAGGAAAACACTCTTAATATAACTTAACTTAATAAAAATAGTTTTTTAGACTTATAAATTTATATAGATATTAAGTTATATTAAGATAACCACTAGGTAATAGTGCTAACGCTATTTAACCCTAGTGCTATATATTCCTTAATCTACCCTAATATACTAATAGACCTTAATTAGTTAAAAGTGTAACCTTATAATAATACGCTTAAGAGTATATTAGGTAATATTATACTATATTAAGGGATTTTAAAGAAAATAGTGTTAGTTAGGGATAGTATAGGCTATATAAAAATATACTAACTTAGCTACTATATTACTAATAGTAGCAAAAAATTAGTTTTAGGAGTTAATTAGGTAAGAGAGTATAAGCCTATAATAATGTCTTAGAAAGATAAACTTTAAAGATACCTTATAATAAAGGAATATATCTTATTAGTAATAGGGTTATAGGATAGTTAGAAAGTAGTAAAATATATATCTATTATAGTAGTACTTAACCTATAGGTAATGTATATAATTAGATATATAGCTACTATTAGACCTATAGTAAATAAAGAGAAAGGAAGTAGTAATAGTATAATAATAAAACTAGCTAATAAACCTAAGAAAGTGAAACTTCTAAAAGCTTATAAGGAGTTTAAAGATATATTTTTAAATAAAGAGGCTAGCACCCTTCCTAGCTTAGGTAGCTATATATATGCTATTAAATTAGAAAAAGGAAAAGCATTACTATAGGGTCTAATATATAACCTAGCTAAGAAAGAGTTATAGGTGCTCTGTAAGTACCTAGTAACTACATAGGAATATAGATAGATCTAAAGATTAGTTAGCCTAGCAAGCGCCCTAATTCTTTTTATACTAAAAAAAGGGGGAAAGCTATAACTATACGTAAATTATAAGGGCCTTAATAAGATTATAGTTAAAGATAAGGCCCCTTTGCCCCTAATATTAGAAATCTTAGATTAACTAGGGGGTGTAAAGATTTTTACGAAGTTAGACCTTAAAGATATATACTATTAGCTACATATTCGTGAGGGTAATAAGTAGAAAACAGCCTTCTAGTGTAAATATAGTTACTTTAAGTATCTTATAATGCTATTTAGGCTTATTAACGCGCTAGTATCCTTCTAAGAGTATATTAATAAAGCTTTAGAAGGCCTTAATAATCTTATTTATATTATCTACCTTAATAACACCCTAATATTTAGCTATAAGATCTTAGAGCATAAGGGTAATATTAAAAAGATCCTTAAGAGATTTTAGAAGGCTAACCTTTTTGTTAATTTAGATAAGTGCTAATTCTCTATTAAGGAGGTTAAATTCCTTAGTTACGTAATCTTACTAAAAGGAATCTTAATAGACCTAAGTAAGGTAGAGGCAATTGCGACGTGGCTAATACCTATCTGCGTGTTTAACATCTAATCTTTCCTTAGGTTCACTGGATTCTACAGGCGTTTTATTAAGTTATATAGCAAAATAGTCGTCCCGTTAACGAACCGTTCAGAGGGGATCCCACTAGCTGCGTAGATGCGTCCTCGCTGCGAGATAACGTTAAGGATAACGAAGAAGAGTTTAAGGTTAAGAGAATTATCTCACATTAGTATAACGGAAAACAGCGGAAATTCTTAGTGAAATGGAAGGGCTATAATAGCTCGGAGAATTCGTAAGTGTTAAAAAGAGATTTTATTATAAGGGATATTATAAATGATTATAAGCAGTAATTAAGTAGCTAGTTTGTAAAGACATTATTACTTTAGTAATTTAACACATGAAATTTTATAATATAAAAAGTTATATTCTCTTAAAGCAAACTACTATATAGCTACTAAGCACCTATTACTCTATTATTATATTTACTACTGTATTTTCCTTTATAGTAGCTATAGGAGCTTTATTATTAAAGGACCTTTTCTTATCCCTATAAATAAAGGAATAGAGCTTTTTAGGGAGCTTAGAGAGGCTAATATAAGCAAGGAGCTATAAAGCATAGGCTATAAACTAGCTATAAGTTAGTAAAGTAAAAGCTATGCTAAAGATAATAGGACTTACTATAGGAGTATTTTAAGCTATAAAGCGTAGGCTATTAGTAATATTAATCTAGACCTTAAGGTTAGTAGTATTAAATAGCTGCAATATTACTACGTGCTTATTAGCGTTTGCCTTATAAGTAGCTTTTGCGGTTAGATAGGCCTAATAAACTCTCCTATAGTAATTTGCATTCTTTATAGTAAGGAGCGTATTATATAATTTATGTTTTACGCGCACTAAAGCCTAGTAATAAGTTAGCTCTAACTAAGTTACTAGAATTAATAATTTTACTAGACACTTATAGTAATAGCTACCTTTAGGAACCTCCTTTATAATCTTAAAGAACTTATAATAGAGGATTATAATTCTTATAGGATACTAGTAATAGGTTAGCTAGCTAAAAGTAGTGGCCTTAAAGGGGCACTTATGCTAGTATATATTTTATTGTTTTTTGTGTAGTAAGCGCACTTTAAGGAATTACCTAACCTAAGTTAGTATTATAAAAGCAAGAGGGGAGTAGCTTAGTTATACTAGGGGAATAATAACACTTATTAGGAATTAGTTTCCTATCTATAATATACTAAGGTTTAGCTTTATTATCTTTAGGGGCAATCTACTAGATTACTACTTACTAACTATAGTAAAGGCAGGGAATTTTAATTATACTGCTTAGTAAGTTAGTAGCTATAACACTATAAATAAGAGGTAAACTTACGCGAATGTTTTTAAAGCCTATAAAGCCCTCTTATAAGGGGATTTCTCTAGGGTAGGCGCTAAGGGTCCTAGAGTTATTAGGTAGATAAAAGACATTATAACCTAGCTATAAGTTAGTAGTAAGCAAGCAAGAAGCAAAGCAATAAGATACTAACTATAATACTAACTATAAGAGCAAATAGAAAATAAGATAATAAAGAGAAACTCTAGATAATATTAGTAACTACTAGGTAGTAGTAGCGAGAACGCTACTATAGGGCTAGTAAGGCTAACTTATAAATTTAATATTAAAAAGTAAGAGGGATAAGAAGGAAAGAAAGAGAAGAAGGAGGGGAAATTTAGTCTTTTTTATATTAACTACAGACCCCCTAAGTAATTTATATAGGTAGTAAAAGTAAGCTATAGGTTAAAAAGCTAGCGTTATAGCTATTAATAGCTAAAGTTATAGCTAACTACACACACCTAGTAAGCTTATAGTAACTTCACTAGAACTTATAATTAAATACACCCTAACTGTTATGGACTAGCCCCTAGGCTGCTGCGATAAGGCGTTAATATAGTATTAAGAAACTTAAGGAGAGGAAAGAGAAAGGTAGGAAACCTATCCTTACTAGGGCCCCTTATACCCCCTAATTACCTTATATAAGCCCTCTTTTCTATGTCCTTGCCTATACAGGACTATCCCTACCTACGTGCGCTATGTAAATACTTAGGCAAAGCCTAAGCCCTTATATATACCCTTACTCCTCCCCTTCTTTTTCCCTTACCTATAGTTAATATAGGTGCTTACCCTTTATAACGCGTTATAGGTGCTTATTATTTTAACCTAGGTCTAGGTAAGACATGTAACGCATGCTTCTAGCCACTGCGTTATTATTATAATAACACTAGCCTTACCCTTACTTATTTATCCCCTTACTTACTACTTACTATTTATTTTTATCCTATAGTCTTAACTTTCTTACACTAAAAATATTTTTTAAATATTATAACCCTATTACTCCTTTCTATCCTATTATTCTAAATAATTATTATTCCCCTATTAGACTTATAATAAATATGCCTTATTATAGAATAAATACTTATAGGTTTACTTAAGCTCTAGCTACTACTACTATATCCCTTACTACTACTACTATATCCCTTACTACCCTTATTATGCTAATAGCTAGGTTTATTAGCAAGTTCCTTATAAAGGGGGACTTAGATAATAAGGTATATGCTACCCCTCACGCGCTTTTCTAGCCCTATAGGCCTTATATTAAGCAATGCCTTACTATAGGCGTGTTAAACTATTACCCCCCTAAAAGTAGTAAGTCCTATCCCTTATATTAGTAGTAATATATAACCTATATTTAGTTAACTAGGTTCCTATTTGCTAACCTATAGCTTTATTATTACCTTAAGGATATTAAGGCTCTAATTACTATAGGTATATATATTATTATACCTAGGGTTAAAAGGACCCTAACTACTAAAAAGAAAATACTAGTTCTCTCCTAATAGTTCCGCGCCCTTATAAGCTAATAAAATACGCTCCTAAATTAGGCTTAATTTAATCTAGCACTTATCCGCTCTGCCCTTAGGCCCCCCCCCTTCTAAAACACTCCTACTATAAATATAACTAGACTTAAGGTTATTCCCCTTAGTAATAGTAGTCCTACTAGTAGCTATAGCATAGGTAGCTTTATATAGTAAGTTACTAGTGTTTTATTCTAATAAAACTAATAGATTATTAGCAAACTAAATTCTATATAATAAGAATTCTATAATTAATTTATACGCCTCCTTAAGGCACTTTCCCCCTATTACTATAGTAGCACCTAGGGCTACTAGTAGCTTATTAAAGCTAGTAATAATTTACCCTTATATTAGCACTAGGAGCGCTTCTAACCTAGGTTTATCCTAGGTCTAACTAATTACTATGCTAATTACACTATAGGTAGTAGCTATCCCTCTATAACTATTATTATTTACTAGTCCTCCCCTAATAAAAGTTAATCTAATAATAAGCTACCCTTACGCTACACTTACTTTGCGCTCCCTAACCACTATTTTACTCCTACTATCTAAAACTATAGTAGTAGCTATAGTAGCTATAGTGCTAGCTATAGTAGCTATAGCACCTAATATAATATAGGTTATATCCCTATTAGACATAAGGCAATACTAGTTACTATCTTATCTAATAATAATAGCCTTACTAATAGCCTAACTAACCCCTAGTCTAAGTAACCCCTATACTATAAGGGATAAGGGGGACTAAATATATTTTAGTAGCTATAAGGAATTAGCTAAGTTTAGGATAGGTATGCCTTATACGCTAGAAGATATCTCCTTTAATAGATATATAGTCTATAATTAATTTAGTTTATTATTATAATATATATCTCCTTACTTTGCTTTAAACTTATTAAGGGCTTATATTTATATTATACTTTCTAGTAGTTTCTATATTAGCTATATATAACCTACTTACTTAACTAGGATATTATGCCTCTTGCCTTAGCCTAAGGTATTTTAAGCCACTAAGATCTATTTAACTTAGTATTCCTTTATAAGTTTATTATTATTCTCTACTAGGACCTATTTTAGCCCTAGATAGGAGTCCTAGAGCTTCTAACTAGGAAGAGAGTCCTCTATAGCCTATTTAATAAGGTTTATATAGAAAACTAGGTAAATGCCCCTTAGGATATCTAACTATACTATAAGTAGCATTAGTATATTAATAACTATATACTTTACTATAACCTAGTTAAGTTTCTATAAGGGGTGGTTTATCTTAATATTCTTAAGTAAAAGCTATACCTTATCTCTAACCTAAAACCATTTTACTAGACATTAAGAAGCTAAGGTAGTGTTCTACTGCCTTTATTAAATATAAGCTATTATAGCTTATACTAAAAGGGTACCCTCTTATAGGTACTCTAGGAAATATATAGCCTGCCCTTTAGGTAATATTATAGAAGTAAAATAGTCTAGTTATAACTAAATTAGTTCTAAGTTATATCTATATAGTAATTTATTTAGACTTACCCCTATTACTAAAGAAAACCTATTATTAATTATAAGCTAGCAAGTAGCTAGATATTCTAGCTAATTAAACTACAAGAAGGAAACTATTATATATAAGATTACTTACACTTCCTAGTTTGCTTGCTCTATACTACTATTAGTCTATAGGTAATAAGAAGTGAAAAGTAACTAATTAATCCTAACTAGGGAGCATAATATTATCTAGAATTTCCCTAGCTAGTCTAACCCCTAGTCTATAATAATAGATTAGGGAAATCCTTAGAACCTTTACTAGACTATTTTAAATTATTTCACGCACTCCTTAGCCCTAATAGAGGTTATAGCTTCTAGCTATATAAACTTTAAGAGTCTATTAGTAATAACTATAAGGTATTATAGCTTCTTTAGGGATACTACTAGTAAGTCTATTATAAAGTTAATAGAAATCTAAGACTAAAACTAATTAGGGATTAGTAAGGGTTTTAGTAAGCCTTACTACTATTAGTAGCTTTTATAGCTACTAAAGCAGTAATAGTTATAAATAAACTAAGTAATATCCTATAATATCCTATCCTAATAGAACTACTATTATAGAATCTAAAACATAGTGTTATAGCCTAGGTATCCTACTACTAGTAAGTTATAGTATTATTATATAAGGGTTATTATAAGGGGTTTCTAAGCTAGGATCTAAGTATAACCCTAAAACTAAAGCGCCCTATATATGCTTATAAAGCAATCTATAACCTACTCCCTTATTAGTGTATTAGGGGGAAACTTCTAAGCCTTTTCTTATATAGCTTTTAATTAAATACTATATATAGGGTCTAATACAATAGCCTAGTCCTATAAGGTCTAGAGGTGTTTTAAGGCAAAGAGGGCCTCTCTTACTAGTAGTAGCCTATATAGTGCTAGTTTAGAGCTATCCCCTTATATAACTAGTAATAGTAAGAGTTATATAATAGTAATAGGTTATAAGATTTACCCTATCCTTAAAGCTAACTTACTTTAATCCTATTCCCTTTAGGAAAGGGTATTTAAGCGTTAAGCTTATATACTAGGCTTATAGCAAAGGTAAAAGTTAAATAGCGTAAGTGTATTTGCCTATTAGGCTTACCTCTCTAATATAAGTTAAGGAGTTATAAAGTATTCTAGGTTTTTATAATTAGTATAAATTATAAACAAATAGGATACACCCTAAAGCTTTGCTAACTATGCCTTAAGGCATAAGATAATAGCTAATAGTTCCTTATTATAAATTATATAGTTCTTTTATAAGGGCGTAAGACTAGCGAAATAGTAAGCAACTAGATATAAGATATTATTAGGGCCTTATTATAAGAGGCATTTACCTAGAGCTATGCCTAAGTAATTAGCTTCTATTACTATAAGGCAGTTTAGGTCCTATTATACTAGCACTAGATATATAATAAATATAGCTTTTAGCCTCTTAAAGGCCTTATTCTCTTCTAGTCCCTATTAGAAAGGGATATTCTTCTTTATAAGCTATATAAGTAAGGTAGCTAGCTTAGAGAAGTCCCTAATAAAGTTATAGTAAAAGTTTATAAATTCTAAGAAGCTATAAACCCCTTATAATTTTATAGGTATTACCTATTCCCTTATAGCTATAACCTTTATAGGATCTAGGCAAACTAAGCGTCCTACTATAATAATATATCCTAGGTACTAGACTTCTTTTATAGTAAATATTAACTTATTAAGATCTAGGTATAAGCCTATAGCCCTTAGGTAGCCTAGAACTAACTAAACCTTAGCTATATAGTCTTTTCTTAACCCCCCTAAGTAAACTAAGATATTATTAAGGTAAGCTATAATAAAGTCCCCTAATATATCTATTGAAAATGGAAGGGAATCTAACTAGAGGGATAGGAAGACCTCCCTAGTAGATTCTAACGCGGCGGCTTCTAGATTCACTAGATTATAGCTTATTCTTCAAGATTAGGAGCTTTTGATAGTTAAATACAGTTGATTCCTAGCTAACGGACGGTCTGACGAGCAATAAGAGGATTTCTAGTCCCCTCATAGACCTACCAACCGTATCGGAGGATCTAGACCGCTAGAGAGGTCTTAGGAGCTACTTTTTATTTTCCGCAAAACCTATTTGTATGGGAAAAATAAAAAATCGACTCACGGCCATACAAACTAGCTGCCTAGGTGCACCAACTAAGCATTTTTAATAGGCAACCCTATTAACAAAATATACCATTAAATCCAGAAAAATTCAAGGATTCGAACAGTATACGTCAGCCTTTTATACGACTACTAGTTGCCTAGTTACAGTCGATTTCAGCTTCCCTATAGGGTAACCTAGTCGGCTTAGTCATACAAGCCCGTGGGTTAGTTGTGGGAACGCAGGTCACAACAAACAACGCTGCAAGCAACGCTCGTAACCAACGTTGCAACAACGCAACAAGGCAACTAGTGGGCCTATAAAATAGTGCTATAAATAGCATTATTTTAACACTCCCTCTAGAAAAGTATGAGGTAACTAATTCGATACCTAGACTTAGCTCTTTAATAGATATCTAAGTCAACTATAAATCCAATAATAAATCCAATAATAAATCCAATAACTTTTAGACTAAAAACAGTAAAATCGATAACTTTTAGGCGTAATTCCAGTGTTTTTGTTGATTTTTGGGGTTTTTTGACTTTTTAGTTGATTTTGTTGGTTTAGATTAAGCCTTTGTATTCGTAAGGCCTAATAGTTGGATAAATTGTTGAAATTTATCATTAGGCAGGGGCTTGGTTAAACCATTTGCAGGCATCTCTTTAGTATTAATGTAGATAACCTTAGCTATACCCTTCTGTACCTTTTCTCTGGTATAATTGAATTTTAGCAGGGTATGCTTTGTTCTGCTATGGAGAGCAGGGTTATTAGCGGTTGTAATAGCGCCTTGGTTATCACTAAAAATCGGTACTGGAGGTGATATAGGCAGCTTTATCTCTTTAAAGAGACCGTAAAGCCACTCTAGCTCCCTAATAGCTTCACATAAGGCATCAGATTCAGCCTCTAATGTGGATAAAGCTATCGTAGTTGCTTTCTTCGATTTCTAGCTAATAGGTCCTTTAGCTAGCTTATAGAGATAAGCATAGGTTGATTTAGAGGACTTATCACCCGCGAAGTCGCTATCACAGAAGCCAATAAGGGTTGCAGAAGCTGTAACAGCAGATTTAGACCTTCTATAAGTTATAGAATAACCCATAGAGCCTAAAAGGTACCTAAGCAGATGTTTAGAAGCATTAAGATGCTCTATAAACGGCTTAGCTAGCGCTGTGGAAAGCCACTAAACCGGAAAGGCAATATTAGGTCTTGTAAGGAGCATTAGGTACATAATAGTCCTTATAATACTCTGATATAGCTTGTGATTAGGGGGGGAAAGAGGTTTAGTTAGGTGGTCTACCTGTTTTATAATTCCAGGTTGTAGAGGAATTTTAACAGGTCTAGCATCCTTCATGTTAAATCTTTCTAGGGCTTCAGAAATGTACTGGGACTGGTGGATAGTTAGGGTCCCTTTCTTTCGATTTCTAGTGATTTGAACGCCTAGGAAAAATTCGGCTAGCCCACGGTCTTCTATAGGATAAGCTTTATGAAGTAGCTTCTTTAGCCTATTAATATAAGCTAGATCCGGTCCTATTAGAAGGCAGTCATCCACATAAGTCGCTATATATGTAGATGTAGTTGGGTTAAAGAAGATAGCTAGGTCGGATATAAGGGGTTGAAAGCCTAGCTTCCGAAGAAGGTCTTTTAAAACCTGTTGCCACTCTCTAGAGCTCTGTTTTAATCCATATAAAGCCTTTTGTAGGAAAATAACCTGCTTTTGAGAGGGTTTGTAGCCATACTTCTTAAGTAACTTAGCTACTTCAGGTGTAGAAGACTCAGCAAACTCAGTAAATCCATCAGGTATTTGCATATAGATAGATTCCTTTAGTGGACTGTTTAGAAAGGCCCCTATAAAATCAACCTGTTTAACTTCCCAGTTATTACAAGCCGCTAGGGCTAGTAAGATCCGCCAACTAGGGGGAATGCTAGTTGCAGCGTAGGTTTCGATATAATCTTGACCTTCTATCTACATAAACCCTTTAGCAACGAGTCGGGCCTTGTACTTTAGAGGATTATTTTCTTTATCCTTTTTAAGCTTGTAAACAAGCCTATTCTTTAGAACCCTCCGGCCCTTAGGAATTTGGTCTATCCCTATAAATTTGAAGGTTCCGGCAGCTAGAAGCTGTTTAAATTCGTTAAATGTTGCATCCATCCATTTTCGACTATCCTTGCTTTTTAAAGCTTGTTTCCAGGTCTTAGGGGTATCCGAATCGTTGTTAGTGGATGATTTAGCCCTTTGTTGTGCCTTAAAGCATATCTCCTTAACGTATAAAGATATATTAAAATCATCGATATCCATAGAATCAGAATTGATTAAAGAATCCAAATCTAAAAACGGTTTTTCAATAGCACCCTTATTAGGGGCGCTAGAGCTAGGGCTCTCTAGGGGTAGCGCTGGAGGCGTTGCAGGCGTTGTAGGGGTTGCAGGCGCTGTGTCGGTCGCCCCAGGGGCTGTTAGTACAGGCGCTACGGGCGCTGCGGGCGCTAAGCTTTTAGGAGGCTTTAGGTAACTATCCTAAATTTCTAGATTATCTCGTGAGATATTGGCTTCTCCCTCTGAAGGATTGCTCCCTAAAGACTTAGGGGACCCTACAGAGCCTATATCCTCTATAATTTTAACAAAGCTAGTCTTTATAACTAACCTTTTAGAGGGAATATAAACAAGATAAACAGTAGAACCTAGAGTAGCTAGCAACCGACTAGGAATAGTCCTAGGGGCTAGCTTTTAAAGCTTAGATCTCTGCTCCGGAGGTATTAGGACCTCATAATAAGACCCTATAGCCCTAATCTTCGAGAAGTCAGGTTTATAGGAAGTCTTAGGCTCTAAATCAGCTAGAAATAGCTGCTTAGGGGTCAAAGGTTTAGTTATATTAGCTGTGATATTAACTAATTCCACTATGGCTAGAAGGATATAAGACCATAGATATAAGGGTAGCTTAGACCACTAAAGTGTAGCCCTAAGCTAGTCAAGGATAACCCTAATAGCCCTCTTAACTAGCCCATTCTGTTTGTGAATATAGGGGCAAGAGGTACTAAAACAGATTCCTTTAGAAGATAACTATGACTAAAGTTCGTTATTAATTTCAGTACCTCCGTCGAAGTGAAGGTGCCTAGGATACGCGTTATATCGGTTTTTTAGGGCTCTAAAGAAGCCCTTAATAGCTAAAGAAAGGGTTAAACCTTCTTTATTAGCTAATGAAAAGCACCATTTATACCGGGATTTTCGATTAATAAGGATAAGGACTGTAGCCTTCTTATTATGCGGTATAGGTTTGATTTTAACCGTATCTCCCTCTAGAATATCTAGAACTCTAGGGGGGTCCTAAATAGGTCGTTTAGTTAGTCTTCTAACAGCTTTAGATTGCATATAGGCTATGCAGTTAAAATCCTTTTCTTTAACGGCGGAAAAATTAGGGATCCCTTTAGCTAATTTCAATGACTTCTTTAGTAAAGGGAGGCCTATGTGGCCTAATCGAATGTGCTAAAGAAGGGCTAGATCTAGTAGCTTCTTGTAACTAGGATCTAGGTTAGATTTAGGGCTATTATCCCCTAGCTCCCTTTGTTGCCAGGCCTCTTAAGAATCACAGGCCTCTGGGGGCAGTAGATGGCCACTATCGTCACCTAAGTCATTAGGGTATGGACCTTCTAAACCCCCTGTAGAAGATGCCTAACTAGGAGGAGCTTCGGTGGGACATAGGGCTAAATCATCATTGTCTTCTAGCTCTTCGATTCGTTGATATTCCTCGGGATTAAAAGCTGGTTGCGGAATTTGAACCTCTATAGGGTAGGAAAACCCTGATTTGTTCTTATGAGCTCTTGGTTGTCGTTGTTGGTTGCAATATCGAGAGCCTATAAAGGAGAGGTAGGTTGAATGCTTATAGATTGTAGGAGTAGGTTGCCCCTTAATCTGTAAAAAGAAGCCATGTTTAGCAGGTTCTAGTAACCCACAGGGGCTTTTATTGGCTAGGAATAGCTGGTCTTTAGCTAGATAACCTCCCTTTAGATAGTGAGATAACCCACTAACTAGGTTGGTATCTATGCCCGGGAAATATAGAGCATCTAGTAAAGCTAAGGGCCTATATTCTGGTGGATTTTTCTTGACCAGAACGTTGAAACAGCTGTGCCTCTTCCTTTAGGATAAATAGGTCCTCCTGCTGTAATTATAGCGCCGGTTTCACCTTTCTTTAGAGGTTTAAAGTCCCTAAAAGAAGCCCTATTATTACAAATGTGACAGGAAGAACCTGTATCATACAAAAGGGAGTTTTTAACTACATCATTAGAGTAGCTAAAAGTAGGCTTGCTAGTAGTGTTACTAGTGGTACTAGAGGTATCCAAGTCAGACTTAGAATCACTACTATTATCACTGCTAGATTCATCAGAATCTAATTCTTTAATGTATCCCGTGGCTAGGGTATAGCCTAAAGCAAAAGCAGCTTCTTTTCCTTTCTGTTTTTCCCCGTTGCTACTCTTTTTCTTCTGCTTCTTTTTAGAGGCCTTAGAAGGGTTTGAATCCTTCTTATCCTGCTCTTTAGTGGCGTTAGAGTCCTTCTTAGGGGTAGGATTAGATGATTTCTTCTCCTGATCCTTAGAATTTCCCTTATTATTAGAAGCCTTATAACTAAGGGCTTTAGCTATAGGGGAGGTTTTGTCCCCTCTGTTCTTCTAATAAGTCCGCCATAAGGAACTGTAAATTTAGGGTATTTACAGGCAGTCCTTGTGCCCTAGAAGCTCTGATAGTAAATCTTTGTCTCTCAGCCCAACTAGGGAAGGTCTGCTTTAATGCATTAATATAATGATTTACTTGATCAATAGGGGCGATCTCTACACTATAAAGTTGTAGTCTAGCTAGTAAATTATTAAAATCAGTATTAAAAGCCTCTAAAGATCCCTTATAACTTGAAAAGTTTAGGGAGTGGTAGCTAGCGTATAGTGTACCACGCTGGATTTCAGCACTCTGCGAATACTGCCTAATAAGGACTTTATAGGCTTCTTCGGGGGATTTTTGCCAACATATAGCAGCCTGTGGTCCTAGTTGACAACTATCTCTTAATATCATTAAAAGAATAGCTTGGTCACAGTCAGCTAGATGGCTTGCTAGGCTTGGATTATCTATAAATTCAGGTAATCCTAGGGCTCTAAATTGTATGCTCAGGGCTTGCTTCCACTGATCATAATTTTCAGGGCCTTTTAGCTTAGCTCCCTCTGGAATAGAGTGAACCTTCTTATTTAGTTTCTTTATAGCACCTGTGTTAAAGGCAGCTTGTAAGTTACTAGAAGGTACGCTCGCAGAAGTAGTAGCTAGGTCTTCCTCTAGAACCTTAGTATTTTCTTCCTTAGGTCTATTAGAAGCCTGAAGACCTTGCATAATAGTTATGGTTTGCGTTAACTTCTCTAGAAGATCATTAATGCTAGCCTCGTTTTTAATACGATTTTCCTCGCTATGCCTAATAAAATCAGTTAAGGTCTTGCCTTGTTGTTCAATTTGGCCCTGCATCTGTAACTGTAGGGCACTGGCCTGAACAGCTAGTTGACCTTCTATATCCATCCTACTAGGGTCCCTAGGGGGGCTAGAAGACCCTATAGGGGCCTTACCCTTATAACTAGGTGGTGCTATCTTCTAAATCTTGAAAAGAATCCCCGTGTAAAAGCTCTAAATTCGTTCCCGTTGCAAATAACGCGCGCTAGAAATTGCTTGTGTTGCAATCTGGTTGCGTACGCAAAATGTGTGGCGGGGCTGTTTGAGAGGGTAGCCCTTAGGTGTAAAAAGTGGGTCTTCTGTATGCGCGGGCAGAAAAATGGCGGAGAGGGGTCTCCGAGAAAATTTTCTCAACACCAAGTAATAGGAATCGTAGATAATAGGTATTACAGAAGTTACAACACAACGCAACGCAACGTAATGTATAGTGCGTGTAACATAGTGTAATAGGTTAAAAAGCCTAGTATAGATATACTAGATGTCTAATGATTTCAAAGGATGCAGCGTATCTACTATTGTAGATAATATCAAATATAACGGTCGCAGTAGTGAATAGGATCACTAAAAAGGTTGTGGTTGTAACTAGGTAGTTACGGGTTGCGGCTGTAGTTAATTCAACACCAAGGGTCTGATATTGCAATGCGTGGTGCTAGTAAATGAAGAGCTTCAAATTCTAGTGGTTTCCTTCGTAATCTTAAGAGCCCATAGGTATAGTAGGTAGTAACTGTACCTAAAATCAAGCAGTAATCGCAGTAGAATAACGCAGTAATGTAGTAATCTATAGGCCTTCCGGGCTTATAACCTATTGAAAATGGAAGGGAATCTAACTAGAGGGATAGGAAGACCTCCCTAGTAGATTCTAACGCGGCGGCTTCTAGATTCACTAGATTATAGCTTATTCTTTAAGATTAGGAGCTTTTAATAGTTGAATATAGTTGATTCCTAGCTAACGGACGGTCTGACGAGCAATAAGAGGATTTCTAGTCCCCTCATAGACCTACCGACCGTATCGGAGGATCTAGACCGCTAGAGAGGTCTTAGGAGCTACTTTTTATTTTCGGCAAAACCTATTTGTATGGGAAAAATAAAAAATCAACTCACGGCCATACAAACTAGCTGCCTAGGTGCACTAACTAAGCATTTTTAATAGGCAACCCTATTAACAAAATATACCATTAAATCCAGAAAAATTCAAGGATTCGAACAGTATACGTCAGCCTTTTATACGACTACTAGTTGCCTAGTTACAGTCGATTTCAGCTTCCCTATAGGGTAACCTAGTTGGCTTAGTCATACAAGCCCGTGGGTTGGTTGTGGGAACGCAGGTCATAACAAACAACGCTGCAAGCAACGCTCGTAACCAACGTTGCAACAACGCAACAAGGCAACTAGTGGGCCTATAAAATAGTGCTATAAATAGCATTATTTTAACAATATCCCCTAAGGATTAGTTAATATAGCGCTAAAAGGTTACTAGGGCGCTAGCTAGGCTAAAGAGGCAAACTAGCTACTTAAATAGGCTAAACCTTATATAAAACACTATAAGGTGCTTCTCTTCCTTAGCTATCTATAGTTTATAAAACGCTATATAAATATTTACTTTAGTAAACTAGTATGCCTAGGATAGGGATTATAGTGTCTCTTTAATTAGTAAGAGAGGGTAATAATCCTATACTATTATCTTATTAAGAGCGTAGTAGTCTACGCAAAAACGCTAACCCTTATTAGCCTTTTTAATAAGGAGAATAGGGGCTATAGCTAATAAGGAGCTAGCATAAATCTAGCCCTTATCTATTAAGTCTATAATCTAGCGCTAAATCTCTAGGAGCTAGTCCTATAGTATATTATATAATAGTCCCTATAGGAGTGCTAGCTTAGAGCTATCTAGGTTCTTATAAAGGTATATATAGTAATTAAGAGAGCCCCTATAGGGGGGTAGTCTATTAGCCTTAGCCTTATTAAAGAGGTTCGCAAAGTCTAATAACTCCTTAGGTAATATTAATATATTAGGACTAGCTAGATCTATCTTAGGTGCTATAATCTATAGCACTATTATTATCTCTCTTAGGCTTATAGTAATAAACCTTATAGTAGTATCCTTATTCTATTATGCCTTATAAGCCTTAGTAGTGTAAAGGGATCTAATAATTCCCTATATAGGTGCCTTTACCTTATAAGTAGTAGCCTTAGAGATATAAAGGCCCTCTGCTACTCTAATAACTAATTATTATTTTACTATATAAATTACTATATTATATTACTCTAACTAAGGTATTCTAAATATTATATCCTAGGTAAGACCTAGGATAACATATAAGTATATAAATAACTCCTAGCTATTTATATTAATTCTAGTGCGTATTATATAAGTAATAGAAAAGAAGTCTTCCCTAACCCGCTTCTCTCTTTATTTTACTTTTACTATAGTGTAAACATACCTTTATTTTAGTAACTATATAAGCTCTAGGCTAAGCTATCTTACTACTAATTCACTTACTATACTATAGTAATTATAACTATAATTAATCTAGATATTAATATAATAATATATATTAAAGAGTATAGGAATTAAGAAAGGTAGTTAGTCTATATATTATACTATATCTTATTCTATCTCTATATAGTAGTTATAATTATCTTATAGTGTAGTAGTTAGCTAGTCTCTTTACCCCTATATAAGACTTTACTTAGAGGCTACTTATTTTCTATAAAGAGAATATTTACTTCCTTATCTATGCTTTCCTTATTTACCTTATATAAGTTAATACTAACCTTTAGGTAGTAGGCTAGGAGAGTAGTGCACTCCTAAATAAAGTAGTTCTTAGATATATACTATAGGTAGCGTCTCTCTTAGTAGTATTTAGCTAATTTTACCTCTAATACCTATTTTACTTATTTTATATTTAAGGTAGCCTTTATCCCCTTCTCCTTCTTAGCTAACTTATTTAGCTACCCTAGGTAAGTCCTAGTTATATAAACCCTAGTTATTAGTGTGTTACCCTTATAGTTAACCTAGGCTACTAGTTTTACTAGTTAGGGTTTATAATAGGTCTAGTACTTATTCTCTAAGGCAAGGGCTTCTATATTAACCATAATCTTATAATATTACCTAATAGCTATATACTAATTACTCTAGCTAACACCTTATCCCACGCTAATCTCTTTTAAATACTTATTAAGCATATATTAGAGCTTTACTAGCTTTACCTTACCTATCTAGCGTTCCCCTCCTACTAGTAAGAGCTTCTTAGAAAAGTAAATAAAGAATATAAAAAATATCTCCCCTAGACCTTACTTTATTTAGTTAAGCTTTATAAAAGCTATCTTCTATCTATAGGGGTTAGAGAATATAGTCCCTAGGTAATCTAGAAAGTAAGTAAGGTTAAATCTAATAGCATTACCTTATTTAAAGTAAGTAGCTACCTAGGACTAGACCTTAGAAGAAAGGTTTTAATAAATAAGTATTTATCTATCCTTATTAAAACTAATAAAGCCTTAGTTTACTTATAACTTATATTTTATTAGGAGCCTTTATATAGTAAATAAGGCTTTATTACTATTATATAGGTTACCTAAGGGGATTAGCTTTTGTTTTATTTTAGGTATAGGAAGGACTAGGTTAGAGGCACTAGACTAGTTAGAGGCGCTAGGCTAAGCTAGAGGGGGTGCTTAGGCTAAGGGTCCTAAGGTATTTATATGCATATGCTCCTAAAGGCATTTAAGCTCTGCTACTTATTTATATAGCATAAGTTAAAGCGTCTTAAATTAGGCTTATTAGGCTACCTATAGTACTATAGCGTTAGATAGGGGTATTACTATCCTATAGCTAGGTTAGTCTTATAGGTAAAGCGTGTCTATTATATCTATTAATATATTTATTAGTGTATCTATTATAAATTTTAGTAGCTATTATAAAGAACTAAAGGAAGTTTCTTAATTATTATAGACTAGCCCCTAGGCTACTATAATAGGGTGTTAATATAGTATTAAGAAACTTAAGGAGAGGAAAGAGAAAGGTAAGAAACCTATTTTTACTAAGGCCCCTTATACCCCCTAACTACCTTATGTAAGCCCCCTTTTCTACGTCCTTGCCTATGCGGGACTATCCCTACCCGCGTGCGCTATGTGAATGCTTAGGCAAAGCCTAAGCCCTTACACTAACGTATAGTGTCTAATACCCTATCCCTTTTAGCTAATAAGAAAATATAATATAGGGTGTTCACTTTTGTAAAACTAGTAGGAATAAGGACATAAGTATTTATAAAGCAACTCTATAGCTATGTCTATATTATAACTAAGAGCTTATAGGCAAGGTAGGGAATAATAGCTAAACCTATTATTAATAGGGCTATTATCTCCTTATGCCTTGCGTTAGGACGCGTAAGGTAAGAGTTATATAGGAAGTTTAGAATAGCAAGTTTACACTAACTAAGCAGCAAGTATAATTAAGGGCAATTATAAAGTAAAGGGGGTACTATATTAGGGTTATAGAGGCTACGGAGTAACATAGGCAATAGAGGCAATAGCATTATGTATAGTAGGACCTACTTAGGGCTTATAGCGCCCTAGCTATAAGGTTACTATAAGCTAGTTATATAAGCGCAAAGGGGGTATTTAAGCAAAGGTTACACACATAGAATATAGGAGGCTAGAGATTAAAACCCTTAAGCATCACTACCTACCTTTAGCTATTTAGCTGCTACTTATCTATACTATCACCCTGTTCTATCCATTTTGGCCTAGAAGCCTTAACAGTATTATAGAAGCTATAACATAACGTAACGTAATGTATAGTGCGTGTAACGTAGTGTAATAGGTTAAAAAGCCTAGTATAGATATACTAGATGTCTAATAATTTCAAAGGATATAGCGTATTTACTATTATAGATAATATTAAATATAATAGTTATAGTAGTAAATAAAATCATAAGAGGGGTTGTGGTTATAACTAGATAGTTATGGGTTATAATGTAGTGGTTGCGGGTGCGGCTGTAAATGATTTTTAACACCAATAGTCTAATGTTATAATACGTGGCGCTAGTAAATAAAAAGCTTTAACTTCTAGTGGTTTCCTTTGTAATCTTAAGGGCCTATAGGTATAGTAAGTGGTAACTAGTACCTAAAATTAAGTAGTAATCGCAGTAGAATAACGCAGTAATATAGTAATCTATAGGCCTTCTAGGCTTATAACCTATTAAAAATAGAAGGGAATCTAGCTAGAGGGATAGGAAGACCTCCCTACTAGATTCTAATGCGGTGGCTTCTAGATTCACTAGATTATAGCGTATTCTTTAAGATTAGGAGCTTTTAATAGTTAAATATAGTTAATTCCTAGCTAACGGATAGTCTAATAAGCAATAAGAGGATTTCTAATCCCCTTATAGACCTACTAACTATATCGGAGGATCTAGGTTACTAGAGAGGTCTTAGGAGCTACTTTTTATTTTCCATAAAACTTATTTATATAGGAAAAATAAAAAATCAACTTATGGCTATATAAACTAGCTACCTAGGTGGCCTAACTAAGCACTTTAATAAATAACCCTATTAATAAAATATACTATTAAATCCAGAAAAATTTAAGGATTTAAATAGTATACGTTAGCCTTTTATATAACTACTAGTTGCCTAGTTACAGTTAATTTTAGCTTCCCTATAGGGTAACCTAGTTGGCTTAGTTATACAAGCCCGTGGGTTAGTTGTGGGAATAACGCGGGTCATAATAGAACGCTGCAAGCAACGCCCGTAACCAACGTTGCAACAACGCAACAACGCAACTAGTGGGCCTATAAAATAGTGCTATAAATAGCATTATTTTAATAGAATCTAGTAGGGAGGTCTTCCTATCCCTCTAGCTAGATTCCCTTCCATTTTCAATAAAAGGGTTATTAGAGATAGACTAGTCTGTTGGAACAACACGATATCAATCGCGCTTGACAGCCGCAATTGCGACCAGAAGAGGGTTAGTCCGCGCGCGCGCGCGCGGGCCTCACTTTTAGCCCCGTAAGCGGGCCCTGTAATAGGGCAGGGCTAGTGTCACGTGACTTATAACAGGTAGCTATTATCCCTTGCAAAAGCCCTCTCTTTTGCTTTCTTTCTCTTCTTAGGTTATATAAAATAACAAGCCTAAAATAGATTATTAATAATAATACTATTCTTAAGGCTTCGCGTACGCGTAATTAATCCCTACGAAACTAACACTAATTAGTGGTTAACCCCTAGGTAACCACTTTTAATTTGTAAGTACTAACCACTCTCTTACAAATTATAATAACTATAATCTAACTTACAAGTGCTAACCACTCTCTTATAGATTATGCTAACCACAGATTAGTAAGGTCTTTTATAGAAGAGATTCTTATAGAAGTAATGTATATATTACTATAAGATCCCTAAGAGTGCTAAGGAAGAAGCCTATTATCTTAAAAGAAGAGTTTAACTTTAGTAGCTTACCTATCCTATTGTTTTTCTTAATATAATAGATAGAAGCCTAAACCTTAAAGAAGAGTTTAACTTTAGTAGCTTATCCTATTCTATTATTCTTCTCCTTAGTGCGTTTTATTACGTAATAAAGCTAACCACTAAGCTTGCGATCTTTTACACACCTCCTTACCTAAAATTTATTATCCCTTTTTCCTATTCTATCTCCTTTAAAGCCTATAAGTTATAATAGTTAATAAGAAAGAGTAAACACAAGTCTTAGCGAGTTATAATAGCTTATAAGTAGGAGACACTTTCTTAGAAGCTTATAAAGGGTAACTAGAGAGAAAACCTAGTATAATTCCCTTCCTTTACATCCCTTAGACCTTATACTATTATATTATAGAGGAATCACTCTGTAAGATTAAAGGATTTAATATTAATAAAGATAATACGCTAGAAACCCTTATAGCTTATATCCTTACTAAAGTAAAGGATTATAAAGCAAGAAAGGTAACTAGAAAAACCCTTTTTATAGAGTTTATTAAAGACTTCTATAAGTAAATACCCTAAACACTTTAAAGAGCACTAGCCCTAGTAGTAAAGCACCTTTATAACTACCTTATAACTAATAGGGTGTATATAATAATTAACTAGACTATAACTATTATTATAAACCTTTAAGAAGTCCTTAAGTAAGAGAAATTCTACTTCTAGTTATAAGAAAAAGTAGATAATGCCTATAAGAAGTATATAGACTTCTAAAGAAAGATTATAGTAAGCAAAGACTTCCTTAATAACCTCTTTAATAAAGGTAGCTTTTAGTAACCCTAAACTATAAGAACTACTTTCCCTCTTTATTAAGCCTTATATTAACCTTCCCTAGCTATTACACTAGTAATTTAGTAGTAACTGCCTTTTCTATAGCCCTCTCCCTTGCCTTAAGAACTAGAACTAGCTTAATAGCACTAGTTTCCCCCTCCCTAAGAAAGGATAATACCTATTAATAACACACTTACCCCCTTATAACCTATAGTAAAGCAAATTATAGACCTTATAAAGATATATACACTAGAAAAGCAATATAGCGCTAAGGACTATAATATCTTTAAATTAAAGCTCCTAGTGTTTAGAGGAAAGTGTAAGCTCTTAGATATTTAGTAAGAGTAATTAGGTTATACACTAGAAGTAATACTAAAAGGGAAAGCCCTTAGGTATTACTTAGACTACCTCTTATAGCTAGGGAATCCTTAGGACCTTATAACCTTAGTAGTAAAGATAAAGCAAAGGTTTAAGATAGAGAATATAAGGTAAAAATATCTCCTTAAGTAGTATAATATATCCCTCTAAAAGATAATCTATAATAACCCTAATAAGTTAAAGGTAAAATGCTTTAATAAGATTATAAAGAAGCTCTTTATATTATAAAGAGCTATCCCTAATATAGGTTAATTAGAGTAAGCCCTCTAAAATTAAATTATAACTACCTATAATAGAATCCCTAAGTATAAGAGCTACCTTACTAACCCCCCTAATAGCCTTTAATAATTCTATAAGTAGGTTTAGATAACTATTTACCTAATTATAGAAGAATCTAGTGGTTAAAGTTAATTCCTTACTAATACTAAACCCTAGGAGTAGTTTTAGACTAATAGAAAGTATAATAGCAAGGGCAAAGAGTTATAATACCCTCCCTAGAGGTATAAAGGTACTAAGGGAGCCCCTTACTTAAAGAAGTGCTATATATATAGTAAGGAAAGGTGCTAGTTAATAAAGTATCCTAAAGAGAAGCAAAAGAAAGCATACTAATGTTATAAAAGCCACTACTTAGTTAACTTTTCTCTATCCCCTAAAGCTTTATATAAGTTATTCCTTACTTAGTATAAAGAAACCCCTAGTTAAGACCCTTTCTCCTAGCCTTCTAAAGATAATAATATTACCTAGTATATAGCAAGCATAGGGTTTAATAATAAAACTAGTGGGAAAGATAGCCTAGTGCCTATAAGCTTCTTTATATAAGAAGCAATGCTTAATAGTAAGAAAATAGTTAAAATCCTTACTAACTAAGTAACATAGCATAGGCTAAGTAAGAAAAGCCTCTTTAGTAATAAAGCTTCTAATAAAGCTCTGCATATATTTATACTTAAAGACTATTACTTAGTAAAGGTCTTCTAAGGTATTATACCTAATACTAAAGTAGCTAAGTACTTAATAGTAAGTTACTTATAATTCCTTACGCTATAAGGCAAGATACCTTAACTTTAACTTAATAAGGCAAGAGTAAGCAAGGCAATAATTAGGTTTAGAGGTAGCATAGAAATTATCTCCCTTAGAATAGTTAATATCCTTACCCCCTTTAGTAATATTACCTTTTATATAATCCCTATAAATACTCCCTTCTTGCTATGCCTTAAGGATATAGTTATATTAAAGATTAACTTTATTACTACTAAGAATATCCTTTAGCAAGGTAGTGTTAAGGTCCCCCTAGCATGCAAATAGGGGCATGCGTGGATGCTATTGCTATAAAATAAGGCATTAATTATAAGTAACTACCTAATAAAGGTGGAATTATAATCATTACATTATTAATTTAGCTACCTATTAGTCTAAAGGCTTTATAACCTATTATGTAATTTAGGGCATGAGATTAATATTAAAGCTATTAGAGAGATAATAAAGGTATGCTACTAATATTAGATAAACGCTAATAGCCTCTATTACTTTAAGTTTACCCTTAAGGATAACTATACCTTTAACTTTAAAGTAATAGTAAATATTATATATCTTAACGGAAATTAACCTATGCTTTATGCTATAGATATAGCTATAGCCTTTAACGCAGCAAGATTCCTTAAGGATATCTTAGCTAAAATAATATAGGAAGCTCTAAGAGTATGCTAGATTAATACATACCTTAGACCCCTAGACTAGGTTATTACTAATACTAGTACTAACTTTTATAGTAAAGAATTCTATTAATTCGTGGTATTAATATTAATTTTAGTTAAGGAGGTTCTAATTAAAGCATATTATAGTATTAGAAAGGTTAAGAGATATTATAGGCCGCTTTATAAAGCCTATAATATTATATAATAGGAATGCCTAATAACCCCTAAGCCTATAGCCCTATAGATAGCTATAAAAGCTCTAAATAATATAGTAGGACTAAATAGCCTTATCCTAACCCTTCTAGTCTTTAGGGCATATCTATGTATAATAAGCAAATCCCCTCCTTTGCTAGAGATATTATAGCGTGTGATTGCTATGTAAAAGGTAATAAAGGAAGTTAAGCGCCTCTATACTATCTAAAAAATTAATAAAGCCCTTATAATAAGGAATAGCCTAGATATAGCATTAACTCTTAACCTATTACTTAGATTACTAGTATAAGTGTAGTAAGAAGGTAATAGTTAGTAAGGCCTATATAACTTTCTTTTAATTAATAGAGAGACCTATATGCTTAACCTTTTAAGAGGCCTAAAGGCCTTCTAGTTAACCTCTATTAGGCCTTACTAGGAGAACCTAAACATAGAGGCCCTCCTACCTTAGCTAGCTAAAGAAGAGAGAGAGGCCTAAGAAAGGCTAGTAGCTAGACCCCTAAAGATTTCCCTAAAGAGATAGCTAGGCAAACTATATAAGAACCCTCTAGTAATTATTAATAAGACTAATATGTTTATCTTAGCTAAGGAGGAAGCTAACCTTACCTTTATAATTAGACTATGTAAGGAAGGCGTGATTATAACCCTAGGAGAGCCCTTTAAGCTCTCTACTAAGGCTAAGATTAATGCCTTAATTAACTAAGGTATGTTTAAATTTATAGTCTTTAATAAAAGGGAGCATAGTAACGTAAGGATCTTTAACTCCTATATTATTAATAAGGTTAAAGAGAAGATAGGCTAGCTATATAAGAAAATTATGGCTTATAATCTAAGGCTTTAGTAATAAGGCAAAGCAAGATATCTTAACACAAGCCCTAATAATCTAACAGGCTAGTTAACGCCTTATTCTTATAATTGCTCCCTTACTAATAAAGAAAGACTTTATCCTATGGATTTATAATATTATATAAGCCTATGTTTAATTAAGAACACTATTAAATAGAGTTATCCTAGCTAGACTTCTAGTTTAAATCTATAACTAACACCCTAAAGGAATAATTATAAGGGTTATTAAGCCTCTCTATAGCATTATAGAGGCTAGAACACACTAGTAGGTAACGTATTATAAGTATTATAGAGAGAAGCTCTAGATAAAGACTTCTATGTATAATCCCTACTTACTTATAATAATAAAAAAGAGCCCTTAATTTGCATATATAGGCATGCAAACTAATAACACACTAGGGCTATTAGATAAGGAGTTCTCTAAGAAGGAGGAAAAAGAGCTAGCTACTATAGCCTTTATAGCAAAGCTAAAGTAATTCCTTCTTAAAAGTAGTTCCCTTACCTTTAATAAGGGAATTATAATAATAGCAGTAAATATAGCTATTACCCTTTAGTAAAAGGGGTAAAGTAGTAAACTTAAAGTAATTTTGCTTATAGACTTAAAGCAGAAGTATATTAAGCAATAAGCTTAAGGCGCCTATATTGCCTTAATTTGCTAACTAAAAGCCTACTATAACCTATTTATTACTATATAACACTAAGAACTAATAGTTAAGAACATTAAAGCCCTTAATTATTAGATTTAGTAGTAGATAGACTACCTAGAGAGAGGCCTTACGTTTATTCTAATTAACCTTACTAAAGCAAAGCTCTATGCCTTTATAGATAGGTCCTTTGCAAATAACTAAGACCTTACTTTATAGCTTAGTTACATACTAATCCTAGCTAATAAAGACTATAAGGATAGCAAGTTTATAATTATAAGTAATATTATATACTTTAGCTTAATAAAGAGCAAGAGAGTTATATAAAGCATGCTAGCCTCTAAAGTCTATAGTATAGTTACTAGCGTTAATATAGCTTATGTAATTACTATAACGCTAGGATTAATCATAAACTAATTAAATACCCCTCTAACCCTAGTTATAGTTTATATAGACTTATACTCCCTATATAAATGCCTTATTAAGCTTAGCATAACTAAAGAGAAGTGCCTAATAATTAATATTATAGCCCTATAATAATTATATAAGCGCCACAAGCTTTGCGAGATCTAATAGATTAATAAAGCTAATAACCTAGCTAATGCCTTTATAAAGGCATTGCTAAATAAGGCCCTAGAGTAATTTATCTCTAGCAATAGGATAATAATCTAGATAGAGGGGTAGGTAACCCGCGTAGGTAATAGGATAGTTACTATAGGTAATAGGGATAGTTACTATAGGTAATAAATATAGTTACTATAGGTAATAGCATTAGGGCTTAGGCCCTAATACTATAGGAGAATATAAACCTAGGAGGAGGAAGGGGAGAATATCTCCCTAGGTAAAGGGGCGGAGGATAGTTACTATAGGTAATAGTATTAGGGCTAAGGTTCTTAGCCCTAACTAACCTAGAGAAAGTGTACCTAGGGAGAAAAAAGGGGAGAATATCTCCCTAGGTAATAAGGAGAGGTAGAAGAAGAAGGCAGAATAGTAACTCCTATAGGGTAGTTCCTATAAGAGCTACCCTTAGTGTAGCTCTTAGCCTTATAGGAGTTACTAGAAGCCTCCTAGTTATCTAGAGATTACCTCTAACACTATATAACGCCCTTAAGGCCCTTAAAAGCTATTCTTTGCCTTTACATAGTAGTTATTACCTCTATATTATTTATATAAAGCATAGAGGTGTAAAACTATTATAGTAAATAACTAGGAGGGTAATAGAGAGCTAGATAGATTATAGGGGGGGGGTAGAGAGCTAGAAGAATTATAGGGGGCAGAAAATAGTTATAGTAGATAACTAGGGGGGGGGGGGTTATTAGAGTATAGAGGTGTAAAGACTATAATAGTAAATAATAAGGGGAGGAGGGGAGGAATTTAGAAGGTAGTTATATAAATATTATTAATAATATTAAGAGGCAAAAGGGATTAGGGGGAGGCTTACTTATCCCTTTAAAAGGTTATTAAAGGTAGACTAGTCTTTTCCTTCTTTTCTTACTACTATAGGCATATATAGCCCTTATTTTTCCTTTCCTTATTTATATTAATATATAAGCTATATTATTATTATTTTCTTTTCCTTCTTTTAATTAATATTATGTATTAATAGTTATATTAAAGAGAGAGTTTCTAGTGTTAAAATAATATAATATTAATCGCGCTTAACAGCCGCAATTACGACTAGAAGAGGGTTAGTTTGCGCGCGCGCGCGTAGGCCTTACTTTTAGCCCCGTAAGTAAGCCCTATAATAGGGCAGGGCTAGTATTACGTAACCTATAATAGGCAGCTGTTATCCCTTGCGAAAGCCCTCTCTTTTGCTTCCTTTCTCTTCTTAGGTTATATAGAATAATAAGCCTAGAATAGATTATTAATAACGATACTATTCTCGAGGCTTCGCGTACGCGTAATCAATCCCTGCGGAACTAACATAGTCTTTTCCTTCTTTTCTTACTACTATAGGTATATATAGCCCTTATTTTTCCTTTCCTCTTTTATATTAATATATAAGCTATATTATTATTATTTTCTTTTCTCTTTTTTAATTAATATTATGCGTTAATAGTTATGTTAAAGAGAGAGTTCCTAGTGTTAGAATAACACGATATTAATCGCGCTTAACAGCCGCAATTGCGACCGGAAGAGGGTTAGCCCGCGCGCGCGCGGGCCCCACTTTTGTCCCGCAAGCGGGCCCTGTGATAGGACAGGGCTAGCGTCACGTGACCTATAATGGGTAGCTGTTATCCCTTGCGAAAGCCCTCTCTTTTGCTTCCCTTTTCTCTTCTTAGATATACAGAATAACAAGCCTAGAATAGATCATTAACAACGATACTATTCTCGAGGCTTCGCGTACGCGTTATCATTCCCTGCGGAACCAACAGCGCAATACAAACTTATTAATAGTAGTTTCGCTCCCTCATCATTAGACCCGCAAGCTGGAACACAACGACAACGGCGTGTCCATCGAGCTCCATTACGTCCGTACTACGAGAAGGATTCCGTGCCCCGTCCCGTCCAAGTCCTCGCTGCACTTACGCAGTAGTAGTCCGTAGACATTCCCCCTTTTCCCCCAACAAGGAAGTCTTGTAGTCTCCCTCGTATTTTTACCTACCAGGAACCCGACTTTACCAACCTATCTAGCCCCCCTGTACCTGCACAAAGTACTCCGCAGCGTAGATTTCAAAGACGGGGCGGCGCGAGCCACGGGCCTTGGAACTACGCATTCCTACCCGGCACGGGTCTTGCCGATCTAAGACGTCGGGATGCAAACTCGGGCGTATTGCATGACCGTTCGTTCATCTTGTGGTGCTGAGAATCAAGTCCATGGGGGATGCATCAATGGAATGAAACGTCCAAGGGGGCAATGCTCGTAGCCAGTTCTCATCAATTTGAGTAGTCTACCCTTTATATCCTATTCATGTTTGCTTCGTAGTCTTTTAAACTATTGTACACCGCTGGTTGTGATAACGAGAGAGTTAAAAAAAAAGCAAATACAATCAAAGTGCAGTAGGGTGCTCTGTACAAGGGAATATTTATATATCGCGATCATCGTGATAGGATGTGACATGTCATTCAGTTCGATTGAGCGATTGGTCGGGTTGGCGACTGAGAACCCGTGTCTTCGGGTCGCGATCCCTGCCAGAAGTCCCTTGCTTTTGTCTCACATCGCGTCGACATGATTTCTTGGTGTTTCTCATTAAATTGTTTCGTCGGCAGCGGACCATCCGTCGCGTTCCCGGAAGCTTGGGCTCCCGCTAAGAGAGAGTGCGTCATGGCCAGCTCAGGTTGCGGCCCTACAAGTCGACGAGAGCCTTGACTGGCAACGAATCTCGTCTCACGAGAATAAGAGATCCCATGCCAAGCGAACGGTGAACGGTGAGCGCGAGGACCATCATTAGCACCAGGTAAAGACGGGATTCCTACTCTTGACTGCCTCGAGCCGTTCCACAATGACTCTTCGTCGGTTGCCCATTTGTCCCTCGGCGGCAGCATAGCCCAGGTCCCCCTCGAGATCATCGCCGCTGCACAAGTCTTGCGAGTCGCCGTAGAGTTGTTGTGCAATAGTACTGCTGTTTTGCCGTGCCGCAGCTGGAGACGCAAACGAGTATCGCCGTTGCTGGCGGGGGCCATGCCGCGAGGGTTCGTAAACGTTGAGTGAACGTGATGCCGTGCTGTTTTCAAAGGGGCTCCGTTCTGGCCCCTTCATAGATATTCTCTCGGGGGGGGAGCGCGCATCGTCTTCGTTTGGGCTTGAAACCTCGTCGAATCGCAATGAACGAGGCATCTCGATTGGCGCAGACTGCAAGCCCAGGAGATCTGCTGTGGTGTCTTGTGCGGCTGTAGCAGAGCTCGCAATGTCGGCCTCATCCATGGAATCCCGGAGAAACGAGTTTCGACGGAGCTCTGAAGATGTCACGCGCATTGGAACTGCAACAGGGACTTCAACGAGATCGTCCCAGACACACACTTTGGCTCTTCTTGTGAGTTCAAGAGGACCATGGTCCGGTGTTTTCAGGGCCTCTACTACATTCCAAGCTTGGCCCTTCATGACGGCGATTTGCTTGGCAAACATGCGCTCTTGGAAATCCTCGTCAACCTGAAAGACTCTTTTGAGTGCCATCTGCGTCTGGGCCCACCATGCCGTCGATGTGAGTAGGGGTAGGAAATGATCCCTCGTCTTTTGTGAAAAGGGTCGGCCAATTAGATCGACAGGAAGGAACAGCCAGCCAAATGGAAAGCTACCAACGATTTGGTTAGCAATGCAACGACTGTGGAGTTGGTTGACATGTCAAGTACGGCAACATACCTTCGCCAAGCATCGGGATGCTTCCAAGGCCAGGACAAGGAATTGTCAATGGCCCCCACAGAGATGGTGGGTTCCTTTGAAGATGGAGCCTTGTTAGACGACGCATTCATAGGCCTCTGGCTCTTATAAGGATATGATGCACTCGTTGCAGACTGAGGCATTTGCTCCGCCTGTACAGGGCGTGGCCCACTGTCTTGGTCGTTGTCCCGAGAGGTCTCCATGTTCAGGTGAACAGGATCAGAAACCACAGACACTTTCCCGGCTTCCCAGTCGACCTTGATCATCCAGTTATCGAGACCTCGATCTGTATTTCTCATGATGTAATCCAGAATGACCAACTTTTCGAGTTCCTCCCTGAATGATATTTTGATCTGCTCGGTCCAGACAAATC
Organism: Epichloe amarillans; assembly: GCA_024072835.1. Taxonomy (NCBI): domain Eukaryota; kingdom Fungi; phylum Ascomycota; class Sordariomycetes; order Hypocreales; family Clavicipitaceae; genus Epichloe; species Epichloe amarillans. The sequence continues at coordinate 4,858,785 of CP099635.1, read as the reverse complement.
GTGGGGGTCCAGTGGCTTCTTCCGTGGCTTCTCGAGTTTCTTCATCGCTCGAATCACCATTCTCTGGCGACCCGGGTGTGGATGGGCGACAGTTCTCGGTCCATCGTTTCTTGCGGTTTCGATGCGTCTCATTTGCTCGAAACCCGGACCAGTATTGATCTGGCCAAGGATGCTCACGCAGGAAAACATTTGCGTCTTTGTAGCCTTTCAAGAAGACCTGGAAACTCCCTGGCTTGGTTGGTAACGGTTTATTCTTTCTGTAGAAGCTGCGTCGGTCCCAGAAGGGATAATGGAACGATTTGGATGATAGCCAGACGACGTCTGTGTAGGGTACTAGGTGGGTGCGAAGCTGGTTGTCAAGTACGTAGGCTGCGGCTTCACTAACATATGACAGGTTTGGGATGAGACTAGAGAAAGAGTCGAAAGGTCAGATCAAGGAAAGAAAGAAGAGAGGAAAAAACACGAAAAAGAATATTGCACATCGGTTGTCAAGCATACCAGGCTCGGCCAAAACAGCAGGGGAAGAGGTTCCTGTGAATCCATTTATTCCACTTTGGATTACCCGCCGCATAGGGTTCCTCATCTTTTGGTTTGAACACACCAACAATCTTGCCGTCCGGGTTCCTCGCAAAGTAGCTGCCCGAACTACCCTGCGAAATCATGCTTGGATGGACCTCCTGTCGTATCGCAACCCTTACACTCTCCACGATGGCTTCAAATTCAGCCCGGGTTATCGCTCCGGGCTGATCCTCAGCGAGGAATTCTGGCGTAACAGGCCTCACGCCCTCGGGGGGTTGGAAAACAGAATGTTGGATTTCGAGCCGTTCTTCTTCGCCCAAGATGCTTTTCTCCCTTCCACGTTTGAATTTGGAAGTTATCTCGTCGGCCCATCGTTCTAACCGAGCGTTTATGGCTTTGATATCTACGCCCCCAGAGCTTCCTCCCCGTTTGTGAAGCTTCGGCCTTTGGTTATTCGCCTTGGGACTGACGATTCCTGAGCGATACTTTGGTTGCTGGGTAATAGGTGCGAAGCGTGGCGCCGAGGCCGGCTGCAGAGAGGCCGACGAATGTGCGAGATCATCGTCGGAGTCGGTAAGGTCGGCTTGGGTGAGGCGTTCGTAGCCGGTAGTAGGGGGGCGATCGGGGGGCATGATTTCCAGATGGGGATGTTGTGATTCCTAGGCCATTCCCATCGCAATTGCTCGAGTGGTCGAGGATGCTTCTGTTCTGAAAAGAAGGTCGACCAACGGCGTCAGCTCGCAACCGAGTCGACTGGATAACGCGTATGGCACGAATACCGAGAAAGATGGGTGGCGGGCAGGAAGAAGGCCAGAGTGGCCTGGCCGAGTGACGTGCAGAATCAGACAAGAATGAAAAGGAGTGACGTGTTGTGATAGCCAAACATTGAATTGGAGCTTGGCAACTTGGAGCAGCGGACAAGGTGACAAGGTGCGTGCATGTGGGACCCGGCGGTGGGCCTGGATCCCTCCTAAAAGGGGCATGAAGAGGTTTATGTATGTATGTACACAGTATGTACACATGTATGTACACATGTAGTCCGTATTGCAGACCCTACGGCGTAATCCGTCAAGGATAAGGATAAGGATGGTCCTTTTCATGATTCCTGTTGGCTCCTTCCAAGCATTCCCATCCTCCATCATTTACCTCTTTTTGCCAGCGGACGCGAAGTCTACGCAGCTCCCCAGCTCGGCTGGCGTGTTGTTCTTCGTTGAAGCGCAACTTGGATGCGGTGCACTTTTTCGCTGAGATGAAAGGCGTTGGTGGTGAGCATCATCACATGGCGCCAATTGCTTGCCGCAGTCCGCAGAGTCAGCCGCCCCGGCCAGGCCGCCTCGTCACTCTCGATGAGTCAACCGGCCATCATCAGGTCGCAACATCGAACTCATCTCCGTCCTCGACCACAGTATCCCAGGTGGTGCGGTCAGAGGCATTGTCCGTGGCAATCGACACAAGAACCTCCCAGCCCACCGCCGAAGTAGTCAACGTCTGGCGCACGAAAGCGCCTGGAAGTCATCAAGATTGACGAATCCAGCGATGCCGTCAAGGAGTTCCTCCCGCAGGTCGAGCAAGACCCCGTTGTGCTGGCCCTGGTGTCCAGTAGAGGGCCCTGAGACCCCAAGGAGGCAAGGACATGAAAGCCCAGGCTGGAGGCGTGGAGCAATGCCCTCCTCGGCGTTGCGATTTGTCTACGAGAGGATGCAGTAAGGGAGAGATGGGCAAGACGCAGAGGTGTAGGTGAAGAAGACGGGCGAGAAAATCGAGGTCAAGGAAATCGAGGTCGAGGCCGAGTCCGAGGCCAGGCCCACGATCGTGGGGACAATGTGCCTGGGGTGGGGTGAGACAATGCCCAGACAGCGCATCATCATTGCACGGCGCAAATGGGCATCAGAGGCCATCCGATGGATTGGATGGTGGATTGGATGGTGGATTGGATGGTGGATTGGATGGTGGATTGGGCTATTACACACAAGTATCGCTCCGTGATCCGGGGGCAGTAGTCCGTATTACTGGCCGGCATTGGACGTTGGGGGCTCGGACACTCGGACACTCGGACACGATGATGATGATGATGATGATGATGATGATGATGATGATGATGATGATGATGATGATGCGCTCTTGGCAAGCGGGCATTCTTCCTTCTCTATTCGTTTGTTAGTGTTCAGCGGCGGACTAGTAGCGCGCGCATACCATTTTATGACCATGTAAACTTACTCTACGCCTCGTCACGAGCTGTGCAACGGCCTTCTTCACAGGAACGGAGGGACAGGAATGCGACACGAGCAACGTGCAACGTGTGCTGCGACGCAACGTTTGGTACACGATACTCGCAAGTCCTCCGTTTCGAATTCCTAATTCCAAGAAAACGAAACTTGCCTTGCACCAGAAGGCCTAGCCCCCGAAATGGCAGCCGTTCAACATCCGTGGCAGAGACATGTTCCCGATGTGTTTACGGACGTAATAATCCGTACATGCCCTGATCTATCCAGCCAGGGTGGAGGCGTCCAGTCTGAGCTTTCGCATATCGCTGCAAAGACAGGGTTTCCCGAACACGTGGCAATGCCTGTGACAGGATCGGCAGTTTTGGTTGTAAAAGTCGGCCTCTGATGACACACGAGGGCGGACTGGCATGACCGGCGACCGTGCAGCCGATCTCCCTCGCGACCAGTCCGTTGTTGTTGCCTCGAACTTTTCGGCTGATAGTTGAATATGCTTCATGATGCGTCGTCTCCAACATTGAACACGCCCACAAACACTCCACTTGGCCTTGGCCGGCACTTGGGAGGGATGACACAGTAACTACCGGTACTACTACATAATTACCTAAATATATTACAAGGGGACGACGCGACCTCGTGTGGGCGTCACATTCCGGATCTGTAATAAATGTGTTGAAATAGGATGATGACCTCTTACCGATGGCCGGGTTTGTACTCCCTCCGGATTATACCGTGAACTTTGCAAGAGTACATACGGACGTACACGTAAGAAGGTGTCGCCAATGTGGGTGGGTAGTATTCATATGACCATGACACCATCGATTTGAGTCATCATCAGCATCATATGTATGTACATGTATGTACATGTATGTACATGTATGTACATGTACTCCGTACGGATCCGTGGAACAGCAAACTTGGGTGGGTCGGCTTTTCTTACGGATTACCAGCGTGCCAGCCAAGCTGCTATTGCAGCATGCATCTCGCCATGCATCTCGCCGGGTTGGTGCTCGGCGGAAGTGTTGGATTGGCTGGACATGGCTCTCTACTCCTGGCTGCTGGGAGTTACAACCCACTGTGTACGTACTCCGTACTGATTACGGGGCTCCAGTCTTGGGCTGCCAAGCCCATGTCAGGCTACCTGAGACCCCCCCCCCAACTATCCCGGAATCTCCCAGCTGGTACACCTGTCGCACCTGTCACTGTAGGAGTATGTAGGTGGCCTCATGGCCTCATGGCCTCAGGTGACCTCGAACAAGACATGGTCCGCATGGAGGAGCGGGAGCCACTCCCCGGTGCTAAGCTGCCTGTGTATTATTCGGATTACTCCGTACGTACTTTTAATTACACGTACATACACGTACACCTCGCTTCGCACCACACCACCTGGGGCCTTTTTCAGTCTCTCTTCCTGCGTTCCACCTCTTATTTAATTGTATCACCTTGGTCCTCGGGTGTTCATCACTCCTGTTTGATTTTCGCTTCTTTTCTCTTCCTCTCATTTCTTTACCTTCTATTTCAACAGTCAGTACTCCGAAGCTCTCGCTGGTTGAAATCTGCCGAGAGATTCGCTATCATTGCTGTAATCATTGTGCTGCCGCTTCGCCCCCCCAAATATTAGGCACACGACCACCTTGCTGCTGCATATTTCAACCACATCGCAAATTTCTCTTCCACAATTTTCAATCGATAGCTACCTCGAGGCAGAATGGCACCTCTTGCTGAGACTACTGACGCTTTCCGAGATGCTCCCGTCGCTGGAATGAACGAGGACATTTCTAGAGGACGCAAGAGATCCCGGAGCCTCTCTAGAACTTCAAGACCGAGGTCCCTTCGACCGGACGAGTCTAGCACACTGCGAGGACGATCACCACGGCGAGCGACGTCTCCCTTCCAGCTGCATTCTCGCAATGCCTCTCCGACAACCCTGAGGTCACCCACCACCCAAATCCTACTGTACAACCAACTTTGCCGGGCTCGCCGCGAGCACTGCCCCTCTCGCACCGCCTCGCCAACCGACCGAACAGTTCGCCGTCGTCAAAGAACAAGAAGTCGAAGCCGCAAGCCTCGACGGGACCACGAACCAGTGCGATCCCCGGAGGTCCTATCTCGTCTGAGAAATGAGGTTTTCTTTGAACACGCAGGTAATTCAAGCACAACATCTCAACAATAATACCCAACACACTTATCGAGACACTTCCCGGATGGCTGCTGTAACAAGATTGCATCTTGTTGTATCATATATTTCAGGCGTAACGTACTCGTTATCCTACTTTTTCTTTGGTCACAAGAAGCATTGAAAAAAAAAAACCCGGAGTAATTGGCGTCTGAGAGATTGGTCACATGGCGCTAAAAAAAAACCGGGCAAGACAAAATCACATCTGTTTTGGCTGGATGATTTTTCCATTTGGTTCTTCATCCTCTTGCATAAGGCTGGTCACACATTGGAGTTCCACTGTGAAATGTCATTTTCCTTTCTCTCGCTTTCTCTTCCGTTTCATTTGATGGTTTCGGGCGGAATTGCTGGCGCTTACCAAAAATCCGCAAATGTGTATTTTGTCTTTTGAATTCCCCTAGGTTGCAACAGACAGGATAACGGCCTGGAATATTATCATAAATCACTCATCTTCCTTAAAACCCATGGTTCCAACCAAAGCTGGTCATATCGAAAAATCGTGCGAGAACATTTGAAGTTGCATAGTTTGATGTGCTGCTGTAAAAACAAACGGGATTATGTACATGGACTGGAGACGCTGGGCCCCACTTTACCATTTTACAATGGGTCGTAGTGGAGCCATGGGAACCAAAGCTTCTTTGCCAGACGGTTGACGGCTGATGAGGTAATGCATTCATGCACGTGTTGGAGTCTGGTGAGCCCGGCTCAGAGGCACGTACGGAGTACATACATACCCGGCCGAACTGGCCGTCAGCTTTTTTTGGATCTCTGTCAATGCGTGTAGGTGAAAGGTCATGATATTTAACCCAATTGTGGGTGCTAGCTAACTATATGTGTACCCTGTGGTCACGTGATGTGATAGTTGCCGCTAACGCATTTAATAATGCCCTTATTGTCCTATGTATTTATAGCAATTATTCTCTAATTATCCTTATCCTAATTTATAGCACTTATTCTATAAGCCTACTCTATTCTAAAATATATTTCCTAGCGTATTTCCTCCTCTATTCCTAAAACCTCCTATAGGTCTACTATAGGATAGTATATTCCTATTAAGTGTAGCGTAAGTAACGCTATATTTCTATTAATTATCTCTAGTCTCTATAACTAGTAAGTTAGATACCTTATTTATACGTTAATTATCTATATATTTGCTATTGTAATAATACTCTGTTATAATTATATTATTATTATAATGTTTTCCTTAAGCACTTTAGCTATCTTTGCTAATACACTTATATTATTCTTAATGCGTTTTAGTTAGCCTTTACTATCTAGTCCTTGCTTCTTTATTAGAGGCAATAGTCCCTTATTTCCTAGTGTAAGGCTTCCTTATAGCAATAGTTTAATAGTCCCTAATAGCTACCTAACTATCTATAGCTTTACTATTATAAGAGGTGTGTTAATTAGGGTAAACCCTATTAATTATAGTGCTAATAATAGCTTATCTATTACTAGTAATTAGCTTAGCCCTAGTGGTTTATTAGTTAGAGTTATATCTATTACTAGTAATTAGTTTAGCCTTAGTGGTTTATTAGTTAAAGTTAAGTCTATTATTAGTAATTAGCTTAGCCCTAGTGGTTTTCTAGTTAGAGTTATTAGTGGTTATGCATTAGTTACTTGCGTTAATAGCGTTAGCATAGGCTAATATAGCTATAGCTTCTTGCCTTTCTTATCTTTCTTTAGCATAACTTATTTCTTAATCTTCTCCTATTAAATTCTAGCATAACTATCCCTAGGTAATTATATTAAAGTATTTATATAGTTAGCTAAATAAATAATATATGCCTAGTTACCCTTATAAGCTAATTATCCCTATATTAATCTCGTAAGTGCTAGCATAGCTAGTGTTTTCCCTAGTATAACTTAAGAATTACCTAGCTTCTTAATTAACCTATAGTTTAATAGTTAAAGTATTAATTTTATAAATAATAGAAACTCCCTAAGGAACGCTCTATTATATAATTATATCCTTGCCTTAACTAGCATAAAGCTCTAGTATCTCTTGCTAAAATTACATGCTATAAGGTGCACATTAGTATTTATAGAAACCTTACACACTATATAAGCCTATTCTAACGCTTTGCTCTTTTATATTGCCTTATCTATTGTGTTAGTAATTATTAATTAGGGTTTGCTTGTAGTCTAAGTAAGTATTATAATTATTACAATAATATTACTAGTAATATTAAGAAATAATATTTATGTAAAGTAGGAGAGTAAAAGAGTAAAATATAAAAACTAAAAACTAAATTCTAGGGGATATAAGTACTTTTTCACTTAGTTAGCTATAATAGCTATTGCTACTTTATTACTACGCGTAGTCTAGCTCTTAACTACCTGCGCTTTATTTATTAATTTTATAACTACTACTAGTGGTAACTATTAGTTATATGCTAATATTAAATTTTTAAATTTAACTAAATACTTAATAATTCCTTCTATGTTATTTTAGGCAAGAATTGCTTTAATTTCGTGATTTACTAATTAAATTAGGGCTATTACTCCAAATTATCTATTGAATTTATTAGCCTAGAATTACTCTAAATAATCCACAGAGATAACTAAATAAATTCGCTAATTATCTAGTATATCTAGTTTATACGCTAATTTGCCTATGCGCTCTAGTACCTTAAATAGTCTAGTAAATTTTAGTCTATACTTTAGACTTATTTATTATGGAATTATATATGCCTAGTTATCTAATCTAATTAGTACCTTATCTCTAGGTTTAAAGAATTTACTAGTATACTTTTAATTATAATATATCTTTATCCTTATTACTACTAATGTAATTATATTATACGCCTATAACCGCTCTAATAGTTTATTTAATATTTCTAGTTCTTTTAGGTATAGTAGTAATATAATATTATTAGGTAAGAAGCCTATAACTATCTAGTTTAGGGACTATCCTATTACCTTAATTACTATATTATTAAATTCAAACTATAAGCGTAGTAGTGTTTGCTACTATAGCCTATTATTATCTAACTACGCAAAATACATTTAGATTGCTAACTTAATTATTTATATAGTTTGCTTAGTCTGCCTATCTATCTATAGGTAGTATGCTATTAAATATAATAGTTTTATCTTAACTAGCTTCTAAAACATCTTCTATAACACTACTAAGAATCTCTAATCTTAATCGCTTATAATTACCTTAGGAATGCCCTAATTTAATATTAGTAATTAATTATATAACTTCTTAGCGCATGCTACCACTATAATATTATTCTAATAGGGTTCTAGCATAGTCTGTTTACTAAACTTATTAATAATAACTAGCATTAAGTCATTGCCCTCTATTAACATTAGTAATAACAAGAGGAAGTTAATTAATATTATATAATATAGGGCTAGTGGTGCTAGCAATAGCTATAGATTGCTATGCTATAGGTGTCTCCTTAGTTAGTAAATCTAGCATAAAGGATATGTCCTTAAATAATTACATAATTATTATAAGCTATAAGGTATGCAAAATTACTAGATAACCTCGCTTAATTTTAGATAACCCACATAGTTACTATTATATATAGAATCATATAAGTCTTTAACCGTAGATTTAGGTACACATAATTATAGCTAAAATCCTAGAGTTATCTTCTATAGTAATCTATCTTCCTAGGTAAATAGTAGCTTTGCCTAATTTTACATAGGCAATTAGGTATTGCCTTCTAGGACTATCTTAATATATTACTATGTTAGGTCCTTATTATATCCTAATTATATTAACTTCTTAAAATTAGGGGATATGCCTACTAGAGATACTATTAGCCTCTTCGCTATAGGTGTAGTAAACTATAGTATTAGTGCTATAACTAGATTATACTCTATATGTTATACCACTTGCGATTCCTATAGCGATTTCTAATGTTCTAGTCTATTATCTAGTATATTATCTAATTATCTAGGCGCATTATTATTATGCGTTTTTTCTATTATCTTTAATTTACTTAGAGCATTAGGTATTAGGTAGTCCCTACCTAGCTTATAAATAGCTTTAATATTAAACTAGCTAATGTATTCTATAGCTTGTATTAATTTCTTATTTATAGCGTATCTACTTATTATATTTGTAATATCTAATTACTAACCTATATTTATAATTAAGTAGTAGTCTGTGAAACAGATAACTAGTAGTAGTTAAGTTGCCTTAATCCATTGCCTTAATTTATAAAGTATTTATATATAACTATAAACTTTAAGTTCTATTAACTAATATCTCTTCTCTATATTAGATAATGTTCTAGAAAGAAACGCAATTAGCTAGATAGCTATACGTAAAGGGTATTTAATAATTCTCCTATCTATACTTAGTTTTAAGATTATCTTATCTTTAATATAATACACTATAACACTAATACCTACTTTAGAGGTATTAAAATCCACAAATAGTTATTAGTTTAGTGAGAATAGTGTTAGTGTAGTATATTTTATTAATACTACCTTTAATTTATTAAAAGCTTTAATCTCCTATCTTAATAGTAATAGTATATTAATACTCTTTGCCTAATTATATTATGCTAGCTTAGATATCTTTTTCTTTAGAGCTTTATTATCTTTATCTGTTTTAACTACCTAATGCACTTAGAGTAAGTTTATTTTGTAATCCTATAATAGTTTAATAATTAACGCATATCCTAGAATATATTATCTTAGGGCTCCTATAAACCCTAATAGATATTCTAATGCTTATAGCGTTTTTAGGAACTCTAGATATTATATTACCGCTAATTTCTTAGCTAGTGTTACTATTCCTAGGGAATTAACTATCTTACCTAGTACCTTTACTATTAGGTACGCTATAAATGTCTTCTTTAGGCTAATTAAAATATTATTATCTAGTAGACGTTAAAACGTCTGTTAAAGGTCCGCTATATGTTATCTAAAGCTAATTAATGTAATAACAATATTATTATAATAGGCTATCGCTCCTATATCTTATAATATGTTATCTATATGCCTCTAAACATAAGCGTTTAATCCTTTATATCCTATAATTAGGACATTAAATATAAATTATCTATTATAAGTAATTACTAACAAAGCCTATTATAAGTCTAGGTAAACTATCTATTAGTAATAAAACGATATAGTGTTAATAACTATAATATGTGTAGCGTTTGTAATGCCTATAATAACTTCCTCCTATTATCTTATTAGGTAGGCATTAAGCATTATTATAACATTTAATCCTTATATATTAACTACTATTTATCCCTTTTAATTGTCTCCTATTCCTACCTATATAATAAAGACTAGAAACGCAAATAGCACCTAAGACATTATATAAATAACCTTTCCTACTACTAATAATTCTCTTATTATTTTCTTAATAATTATTTAATTATCTAGGCTAACTAGATAGATCTTGCATTTCTTTAGCACTAAGTCCTACTATCTAGGCTTTATCTATAATTATATTTATTCCTTCTAAGGAACTATAGTAAATCCCTTATTATAGAATAATTCTACATACTCCTTAAGGAGTGTATATATTTATTATTACTCCCCTATATCCTAGGGATTAAAATAGTTAACTTATATATTTACATAAACTATAGTCCTTAATTCTATTATAACTTACTCTATTATTAGTAAACGCTTTTTCGTGTGTGCTCCTATTACTATTATAAGGTCTGCTACTATTACTTATTCCTTAGCGTTAACTATATATGCCCTAGCCACTAGGTTAATAGACTTAAACCTACCTAATTCTCGCTTTTTGCTAATTATTACTAGTTTATCTATTATATTACACATTATAATGTGTTACGTAGCTCTATTAGCAATTGCTACGTATACCCTAAGCTTGTTTACTTACTTTAGTTTAAATAATACCTAGTTATCCTTGCTAAGCTAATAGTATACTAGAACTAACGTTATAATACCTAGTTAAATAATAATTACCTAAGCTAACTTAACTAGTATATTAATCTTTAGTTAATTATACCACGCTGCTATTAGAATAGTAATATCTTTACATATCCTAATAATTGCCTTTCCTTTGCTAACTATAATGTTAATTTATTAGGGTATAATGCAATCCATGCCTAATAGTATGTTTGCTTGTAATAACTTAACTATTAAGACCTCCCTAATAAACAATATAATTATAGGTTATTTATCTAGTGTATTGCTTAGAAAGTTTATTAGTAATAACACATATTTATCTATAGAATAGGTGTCTATACCTATCCCCTTTATATTAATAGGCACTGCTTTAGTTTAAATTTTAATATTTAGATACTATTTAGCTACCTATATAGCGTTTACTAATGTAATTAAGCATCCTATATTATAACAGATATCTACCTAGGTATCTAGATTATCTAAATTTAGGGAAATCTAGAATTATAGATATATCTAGGCCTAAAACGCATAGCCCACGCCTACGTCACGTTGTATGCATTGTTAATTAAAAGATTAGTATATAAGTACTTATTTTTATCTTAACCTTTATTATATCTAGCAATAGCGTTTCCTCCGCTACTAATTTTATTTATGTTTATATCTTATCTATTATAATATTTAAATAATCGTAATTACTATATATATAAGACAAAGAATAAGAGTCTAAAGTTTTATTACAAGCTACCTTACCACTAATTATGCCCTTACGTAGCACTCTATGCGTAATATTTAAATAGTTAAAGAGTGTATTATTAGATCTAAACTAGGTAAAGCACATTTAGTAAGTATAAATTATGCTATTAATTACTATAAACTAAACCTATTTTGCCTAGCTATTAGACTATAGGCTTCTATCCTAATTATCCTAGGGATATGTCTCCTGCTATTTTACCTCTAGGTATAGTATATATATATCTAAATCCTCCTAATCTAGTTATTAACTATTATTTTCTTAATATATCTTATTCGCCTACTTATCCTAGCGTTAATTATTTTGCTCTTTATCTCCTAGTTAATCGAATTTATTTACCTAATGCACTGCCTATAGCCACTATAGTAATATAGCTAGTTTGTTTAGTGGTTTTATAGCATTGCTAAACGGGGTAGCCCTATTAGTAACTAGTCTATTATATCTAGGGTTAGGATTCCTATATAGTCTTTGTTAATTATTATAATATAGCTAATTACTAAACTATCTCTCCTAATTATTATAGTATAGTCTTTGCTATCTATATTATTACTATTAGTAACTATTCCTATTGCTATTCTAGTAGTTATTCTAGTAATTATTCTAGTATCCTTATTAAGGTTATAGTCTAGCAAGCCTATTATATAGTTAGTATGCTTTGCGCTATCCTTAATTATTATATCCCTTACACACATTTAATCCTTAATGCAAATCCCTAAACTACTAATTTACAATCTATTAGTATTAATCCTATGCCTAACTTATAATTATTAACTCTCTTTCTCTAATTTACATTAGAAACTAGTTAATTATTATATTTGCTAATAGTGGAGTTATAATAGTTTAGATATTAGAATTAAATGCCTAGTAAACCGTTTATAATTGCGTAATATTATCCTAATAACATGCCCTTATATCCTAAAGCAAATTATACATAAATATTATAATATTCTCTCTATTATAATACTTCTGCAAGGAATATTATGCGTTTTTAATCCTATTTAGGGCTATAAATTATAGTTCCTAAAACCTCTTTATAAGGCATGTGTAAATAGTCTTTAATAATGCCTCTTAAAGCAATTCGCGCTCTAATGGCATTAATAGATAACTATGCTAATTAAGGGCTTATTCTCTAAGATAAGATATTTATTTATCCTTCACTAACTTCTCTAACTAGCTAGCTACTATGTCTTCTAAATATTATATAAAAGCTAGTATATATTTATAGATTATTATTATAGATTTAGCATTTACTATAATTCCCTAGCCTTTATTATCCTTAATTCCTAGGTTAAAAAACCCCACGTCTACTGCCTATAATAGTGGTTACATAATTAGTACTATCTTAGCTTGCTATGTGAATAGTAGCTATCTTTACTATACTTATTATCCCTATTATATATATTATAATAGTGCTTAATTTATCTTAGCATTTTCCTTAAATAAATAATATAATATCTAGGTTATATCTATTAGAGGATTCTAGACCCCTTCTAGTAGCTATTATTTATTATTACTAGGCATTATATTATAATGTTATACCCCCCTTAGCGTGTATAATCTTAACTAATATAATAAGGAATTATTAGGGGGGGAATTACTAAGTAAGGAATTATTAAGTAGCGTAATAGGTAATAACTTAATAAGTATAGGGCTATTCCTTTCTAACTCTAGGGATAATATTAATAATTATTGCCTTAGTGTAGGCAATTTCACACGCGAAGTCTTATCTAGCTTAATGCCTAACTTAGAATTACGCCTATAATCTCCTATTCTAAGGTTAAGCTCCCCTAACTATTTTATTATAACTATAACTAAATAGTCTATTAGTATTGCATTAATTAATGCGTTAATTAAGTCCTATATATGCTTATTTTATATCCTTTTAAACTATATTAGGCTATATCTTAGGCCCTAAGATAATCTCTCCTTATAGCGTTCCTAGCCTTTAGGCTAGGAATCTATTATTAGTGTAATTATTAGGTTATCCTATGCTAGGGCAAATTATTAGGCCTTCTATAACTACTTAATTAAGAATTAGTAAAATCTTAATCTTTACTCCACCTATTTAATAGGGTATTTAAATGTTATTATGCCCTTAAATAGGGAAAAGTTTATTACTAAATATATTACTAATTATCTCTAATTATCCGTAATGTCTAGCTTAGCCGCATTAATATACTAGAATAATTATTACGTGTTTATAATTAACTTCTTATCTAGTGTATTCTTTAATATTTAGTGTTTTAATAAAATAAATTTAATTAAACTATAAATTAGAATAAGAATAAAATAATAATATTACTAGTTTACTAGTTTAGCTCGCACGCGGAACGTATAATTACTACTAACTATTAATGCGTGTAGGTGAAAGGTCATGATATTTAACCTAATTGTGGGTGCTAGCTAACTATATGTGTACCCTGTGGTCACGTGATGTGACAATCTCACGACAACGTGTGAAAGCCCTTCGCCTTGTCGTGCCGATCGTACTTTACTCAACTTTCATTTGCAGCATACACTCACTCGTGTGCACATACGTCAGGGTTCTGCATTTCGACTGCTGGATGAATTCTCTCCAACGAACCCATCTGCCCTCGAAATAAGCAATTTTCTTCCTCCCCGAAAAGCACCCGCATTCTACACGGCGATCCGGTGCAACTACGCCCTTGAGTCTTCACAAACCGCACAGCCAGCCGCGGGCATGCCAATCCGACTCGCACAAGCTTGGGCGTAGCAGTCGGCTGCCCAATCAAGCCTCATGCTGGAAAGAACGGCCGCCAGCCTGGAATCATGCAGCCTCCAGCGTGTTCTCTCCAAGCCAGGCAGATTATCGAAACGATGCAGACACCTTTCTACGGACTTTTGGCATCATGGCGCCTTGGCAATCGAGCTCTCTGGCATGTGGCCGTCTCTGAATAGACGCAAAGAGCGCGAGCAGGACTTTTTTGAACAAGCGGATCCTCCTCCGCAGGCGGCTGGCCTGTTGGCTTCTGCCTTCTTGCTCGACTTTTTGTATCCCAGTGGGACGTACGCTTTATTGCGTCGACTTTATCCGGCATTACCACGACCGCAGAGTGGCAGGACGTCGGCTGGAGCTGCACGACCAATGAATTTCACTTCACATACCGTTGCTACAGAGGTAGATGCGTCTGTCGCGTTATTTCGGTGTGGCGAAAATGGGGGTCGGAGGAGCAATCGGGTCAGGCAGTATGCATCGCGCAGTGACGAGAAAGCAACAAGAGACAACGTCCCCTTAGTTGTCAACACCGAATCTACCACCGCCGATTTTGGCCCGTCCGACGCGACGGCTAATGGACATCCCCGAACGAATCGCAAAGCACATTCTCACAGCTTGACAGACCTGCTTGCGAGACCGGAAGATGCGCTCTACAACGACGTGTGGGATTCATATGGCAAGTTGAACCAACAGCTGAAACAGCCTTTTCGCTCTGCTGTTGTGGTGTATCTTTCAACATCGCGGAGCATAGTCGACATTGGTCGGGCTATATCCATACTCCGCCAAATCCCGGTTCAGTCGTGGGATGATGACGTACAGGCTGCTGGCATTCTTGTGCACTTACGAGCTGGAGACTCGGCGGCTGCACTCGATGTTTTCAACACGGGGCTCCACTCTCGACATTCGGGAGCAGGTCTTGAACATTTGTTAGAAGATGCGCTCATGAAGAAAGAATGGACGACAATCCTGAACGTTTGGTTCGAGCATTTCTCGACCCTGGGGAAAGCAACGTCATCCTTTTCGGAGCACCATGGCAGGCGAACTACAACAATGGCCACGATCCCAGATCTGGCAACATTGTACTTCGCCTTTGAACGATACCTAGAGATCGAAGCGGCAGAGTCTGTAAGAGCCATGAATTTATATGAAGACACAAAGCTTGGTCTAGAAGCACTTCGTCGCTGGTTAGCCCAACAAGTCCTGCGACAACCGTGCTCGCCTAAACAAGCAAAATCTATCCTTCAAATATGGAATGACCCAGCACTATACGAACAGTACTTAAGTCGTATGCTATTTCGCTGGGAGGAGGGATTCGAAACGAGAGCCGGCCTCGGTCTTTTGTCCGAGATTTACTCCAATTATCGCAAGCTCGATGGGGTCAAGACCCCCGTCCCGATACTACGCAAGATGTTTGATTTCTACTACCCGTCGGATGCAAAAGGGCTAGCTGATGTGTACCGCGACTGGCATCATAGTTGGGGAGGCCTTGATCGATGGGGCCATGAGAAATTTCTGAAGTTCTACTCTGCGTGTGGTGATATCATCGCCGTCAAGGATCTTTGGATCCGATACACGACGAAATTCCCCAAAGTAGTGAAGCGGCCGCTCGGTTTCCGAAGCACATTGAATGCGTTCGCACAAGCAGGCGACGTCGCAGGCGCCGAGAAAGAGTTCCGAACCATGACGGAGGAGTATGGCGTAAAGCCTGATATCGACAGTTGGAATTCTCTGCTCAAGTGTTATACCAAAGCTGATGCCCAAGCTCGCGCCTTTCAATGCTTCGAGGAGATAAAAAAGGTGGACCGACCAAATGCCTTGACCTACGCACAGGTCATGGCCATGGCAGCCAAGCGAGGAGATTTGACTACTGTTCTAGAGCTCTTTGACCATTCGCAAAAGGACAAGATCTCAATCTCGAAGGAAATGGCACTTTCGTTGGTCATGGTGTATTGTCACAACGACCGTTTGAAAGATGCCGAGAAGATCTGCACCGAATTCGCAGAGCGCCACGTGACTAGTGCCGTTGTCTGGAATCAGCTCATCTACTTCAACGGCCAGCGCGGCAACCTGAACAAGTGCTTCGCCCTACTAAAACCCATGAAGGATTATGGCGTGGAGTGGGATCACCAAACGCACGAGTTCCTTCTGCGGGCCATGATTCACGTTGGCCAGATACAGCCAGCTTATCAACTGCTTCGGACTGCGCGCCAAGACGGTCTATTTCCCGTCGGGCCAGAGCACTATTCCGTGGTCGCATCCGGTGCTGTGCGTACAGGGCAGCTGGACCTGGCCGAGACGATACTTTCTCATATGCGGTCTGCAGGCTTCGAGGTGCCGTTGAAAGCTCATGTTTCCTTGGTGCAGGCGGCCGTCCGCCGGAAGCCGTCCGCAGGAAGAACTCGGGCGCTGGCAAAGGATCTCGTGAGCCACTTGCTCGCTACGCTGACATCTGCAAGGGCCCAAAAAGCCGCCCCAGGTGTTGATCCGTCTCCCTGGACAACATCAAGCGGACTGGTAGAGTTGAGGCGACAGACGGCGGATGTTGGGCGAACGGTCATGTTGCTCGTTGAGCTACGGGACTATGTGGCTGTTGAACGACTGATGACGGCGTACCTAAAAGCCTTTCCCGAGTACAAGGAAGGGGACTTCTTCCCACCCGAAATCGCGTCGGCGCTGATGCTAGGGTATTTGAAAGATGGCAAACTGGACCAAGTTTGCAAAATGTGGAAGCGGACGTTGGACGGAGCCACGGCCAACAGCAGCAGTGCTTCAGGGGCCATCTATCCCGCATGCCAATACGATCTCGCGCGCCCGCTCAGCGTGGTCATCAAGGCGTGCAGGGAAGCCAACGACGGGCGCGGCCTTCTCAACACCGTCGAGCAAGTTCTCGGTTCTGGGTTCAAGCTCACGGGGACCAACTGGAACCTCGCGATCCGCCACCTCGCTGACCTGGGCCACTGGGAGCGCGCCATGGACTGGTGCGAGCAAATGCTCATGACGCACTGGCGCGGCTGGACAGCCTCGCCCACGGCCAGAACGCTCCAAGAACGCAGCGACCTGAAGAACGACCGCGTCCTCGTAGCCTCCAAGGCCACAGTGTTCAGCCTCCAAAGAGAATGGCTCAAGCTACGCAAGCTGGCCGCCTGGTCTGGCGAAGTATCCTCCAAGCTCAAGGACATCGAGCAGCGCCACCCCAAGCTCCACCACGCCTTCATCACGACCGACTACGAACACCTCCCCGCCACGTGGGTCCTGCCCAAGAAGAAGAGCATGACCAAAGCCATCAAAGAGATGCTAGAGCCCCTTTCCCACGACGAACTGAAAGCCATGCAAAAGGCGCTCGAGAAGCAATTGCGTCGAGAGAAGAACAAGAATCGTCGTCGGCGCAAGAGCAATCCAAGTTCATCTCGCGTCGTTGCAGGACGAGGCAAGATGCAAAATCAGCGACCGACCCAGGTCCCGAACCAAGTTGTCGCCAGGGCCATCACCTCGAGCGAGTTGAACAAGCTGGATGCCATGCTGAAAGGGGAGTTGGCTGGGGAGAAGGAAGGGACTGCGTGATGTCGTGCTACATTGAAGGGTGGTTTTCCTTTCCCACTGTATAGTAATCGTATAGAGTAATTAGCGTCAATCACAAACCTCATAGATGGCACGGTTTAGCATCGGAATCCCGACTTTGAATGGCAGGGTGGCTGGCGTCATCGACCGGACGACATGCGGCAATGAATGCATGTGGTGTGACGCACCATGGTCCGACGTTTCTCAGTGCCGTGTTGCTACGGACGGAGCCGCGGTTTCGGCGCCACATTCCACCCCTCTTGAAAATTGCTTCAGTCAACATCTTTTGGATGTGAACTTCATAAATTTCCGACTTCTGGCGGGCATGTTACACCGCGACGCGGTATTAAATATGGGTCAAGTGCGCCCTTGGTCATATTGTGAGCGGTAACTATATACAGAATATACCCAAGGCGCCGTGTCCAGAATATAAAAGGCCCGTTGTACGAAATGAGCGTCCGGCAGCGGCAGCAGCAGCAGCAGCAGCACCAACAGTGTGATGAAAATGTACGTCAATCCAAAATAAAAACTCCATTCCCCTTTCTATAAGTGACCATGTTCCCGTTTACAAAAAAAAAAAAAAAAAAAATTATAAGAATCAGACAACGTTTCATGTACATACGCAAGTGAGCTGACTGATTAGATTTGTTTCAAACTAAACCATCATGCTAAATCCTCGGCTGACTGAGGAGGTGGGGGCTTATTGACGCCGAGAGAGCGAAGACGCCGCGACAAGAGGCCTTCTGTGCCGGCGAGACCGCTCGAGCCGGCCAACTGGGAGAAGACGTTGCCGCCGTATCCAAAGTCGCCTCTGTTGAGTTTCTCGTAGGACGAAGTGTCGCTGGTGGTGGCCATGGTAGCGGAGTCCTTGGTGGATGGGCGGCTGGAAAAGGCCTGCAAGGAATCAGAGTCGCTTGCGTCGCTATCGCGGGGGGGGTCCCGAGAAGGGAGGCGGAATGGGACGGGCTCGACGGGGAGCGTGTTGCCTGCACCGCCGGCGGTGGAATCGAGCCCGTCGGCCATGTCGAAGGCGCGAGAGGATGCTGCTCCGACGGGGAAGCCGAGGCTGCGGCGGCGGAAGGCCTTGTCAATGGCGAGCATGGCGCCTGGTCCGGATGATACGGTGAGAGGGGGGTGCATGACCCGGATGGGCTTGTAGGGAGTGAAGCGCGGCTCGGGCCAGGTCGTTTCGTTGCGGAGCTTTTCTTTGCCCTCGGGCACGCGGTTGGCAAAGACAACGCGGATGGATTTGTAGAGGTAGAAGCGACCCTTGGAGGGACAGCACATGTGAAGATGGACGAGGTAGCGGAGCATAGGGCGGCTTTGCGCATCAGTCTCGCTGGGATTCGGCACGTTGTCGATGATGGGGCCTGCCGAGTAGCTGCGCTGGCGGATGAATGTCTTGGTGCCGGGCTCCATGCCCGTGAGGTCGTAGGGCATGAGGAACAACTTCACGGCCGTCTTGTTCTGATTCTTGATGACGATCTGGATTTGACCCTTTTCTGGGATGCGGTAGCTGCCTCCTGGGGGGGCACGGGGTGAGCCCATACGCCTGTTTGGCCGAGACGATTGTCTTGGGCGATCACCAAGGCTCGAGTCAGGCATGAGAATGTCGTCGCCATGGTTGTCCATGGGTTTCCGTTCCATATATCGGCCATGTGCTTTTCGTTTCGACCTGTGTTCCTCTTCCAGATTGGGCAGTCCGTTTTCCAGGTCAATCTGGCCAACATATGGACTCGGTCCGTCGTCGGAGGCTGACCTACTATGGGAGGTGCTGCTGCTGTAGCTGTAATAGACGGCGGGGAACGGCAGTGTGACATGTGCCGGGCAGCGAAGGCTCGATTTGCATTTGCCTTTGCCGAGAACGCCGATTTGGGCAAGGAAATCAAACGGCTTGGATGGGGTCGTGGACATGCGGCCTCTCAGAATGCTCTCTTCATAAGAGCCAACCATGGAAGCATGCTGAATCGGAGACGAGTCTGAGCCAAACGAGGGTCGCCTGGTGCGAAGTATGGCTGGTGTCTGGTGGGGAGATGTCCCGCGCTGGGCGAAACTTGGGGTCAATGTCAGCGACCTCCTGGGCTGGTGAGCCTGGCATGGTTCGCGACGGCCAAGGGAGAGCCGAGAGCTGCCAGCAGCTGGACGAGGCGACGGTGTAGCAAACGATGTCGAGGTGGCCGAGTTGAGTGCTTGCAGTCCTCGGTTCAGCTCCCTCGACGATAAGTCAAGACTACGGGGAGCCACGGCAAAGTCAAGCTCGTCATTGCTTTCTGATTGAACCAACGGGCTGGTAGGAGGATGATACGCGAAGCATGACGAGAATGATGACGACAAGGGGGAAGCTGTGACGGACCTGAAGCTTCCCGTGTCGCCCAGGAACGGTGTACTTCTCTCGAAACGAAACGGGGCGAAATCTCGAGGCGGTGACGTCGCGATCCAGGGCGATTCAGATGCCAGCTGGCTCGCAAGCGGCTTTTCATGGTCCCGAACTAACCGTCGTTGCCGCCCTTCCTGGCTATTTGTAAAGTCACCACTATGCAATGCCGACCTGGGACGTTCAATCTCCAACCCATCTCGGAGCCGGTCTTCCGCCGAGCTTTGTGCTCCATTGTGTGCTTTCTCGGGCGTGATCTGGACCGGCGGCAGTAGCTTCGGCGACTCGGGTGAGGTCCGACGTGCAGTAGGGCTATCCTGTCGTTGGAGTATAGATTCGAGCTACAACGGGGGAGAAGACGTGTTAGGCATGGCATCATAGTGGCCGATTGAAACAATTGACGTGTTATATGCAAGGGCACCACACTTACATGGCGGTTCGGTGCCCATGTTGGACTCTCCCCCTTCTTCAGTCTTTCTATGAGTTCTGCCCGGCAGGAAATTGCCGCATCATCGTCGATTTTGGGCGTAGATGGGCGTGTCGGACTGTCGGGAACCGGGCCCTCACAGAGTTCTGTCGGCAAGCTCTCCTCAGAAAGGCGCCTCAAAATCGGAGGCGGGGGGTCGATGGGAGAAATTCGTGCCGAAACCGATCGACCAGAACGACGAGCATGATTGTCAAGATCGTCTTGGAAGATAGGCATGGTGGTTTGGAAGAGTGGGAGAAGAACAACAGCTCAGGACTGGGCTGTGGTCCCCCAACCTGTGGCTGGACAAAACGGTACGGCGGCGGTTGGTTGACAAGTCGAGAGAGGTCCAGGACAAGTCATGTGCCATCAGGGGACAATCGATTCACAGGGGTTGCTGGTGTCGAAGTGTCTGTTCATGGGCACGGGCAGAGGGAAGAAAGACAAGCCCAGCAAAGCCGGGGAGTTGGTTGGTTGTTCACTAGAAAAAAAGGACAAACGTCTCTGGTCGTTTTGCGGTTTCAGAATAGTTTTCGACGTTGCGAGTCGGCGCCGAGTGGAACAACTCGCAGCGCAGAGGGAAGCAGCTAGTGAGAATGGTTCCTACGTCGACGCAGGAACGAAGCAGACAGCACCACGAAGAGGCATAATGTGGTGGGTGTGGTCTGGGGAATCATGGCCAGGCCGAGAACGGTGTGTGGGCGGCCAGACAGACAAGCCAGAGTGGATGGCGCTGGGGCGTCACATCGTCATGGGATCGTCGGTCGGTCGGTCTGCGTAATCAATTGCCTGCAGACCCCCACTGTGTCGTGCACCCGCCAAGCAGCCGATGCGGTTGTTGTGGACGTGGCTATAGACGTGGCTGTGGACGTGGCTGTGGACGTGGCTGTGGACGTGGCTGTGGACGTGGCTGTGGACGTGGCTGTGGACGTGGCTGTGGACGTGGCTGTGGACGTGGCTGTGGACGTGGCTGTGGACGTGGCTGTGGACGTGGCTGTGGACGTGGCTGTGGACGTGGCTGTGGACGTGGCTGTGGACGTGGCTGTGGACGTGGCTGTGGACGTGGCTGTGGACGTGGCTGTGGACGTGGCTGTGGACGTGCAAACTTTACATGTGCAGTACTCTGAAAGTGAGGAGCATGGGCGAAAAGCTCAACAGGTGGACTCTACACTCGGTATCAACCTTGAAATCTATACCGCGACACTCCGCGACACTCGGAACATGGCTCCAAAGAGACCCCTCGACTCTGCAGAGTCCGAAGCCGCGGCCAAGAAGCCCAAACGAGGATTCAGAGTCGGCCCAGATAACTTGCCAGACGGTCCATGGCGACGAAAAGGTTTGCGAGCACCCACCCACTCACCCACCTACTCACCCACCCACTCACCCCTCACTCACCTACTTACTCACTTCACTTACTCACTCACTCAATTACATCTCACGAACGAATCGTGCATATGAAAAGAGAGAAAAAGCTTCCAAGTACTCAGCTAACTCACTGCCTATCAAAGTCACCAAGATAAAGAAGGATCTAATCCACAAAGCCAAGGTCAAGAAAGAATACGCCAAGATCAAGTCTCGCGAGCAGGCGAAGAACCAGAAGAACCAGAACAGGGAAGATAATGACAGCAACAACGATGAAGGCGACGGTGACGAGGACAGCAAAAACGTCGTCGCCTGCGCACAGAATAGTCAGAATAGTCATGGAGAACAGGTCAAGAAGAAGATGCACCCCACTCGCGAGCTGATGCTCAGAGATGAAGAGAAGGCACAAGCGGGCGCCACGGCATCCGAAGACGCAATCACCAGCGATGGCTCGAGACGACGCACCAGGCGGCCGGGCTACTACGACAAGCAGCTCCAAAAGGCCGAGGAGCGGAGGAAGGAGGCAGAGCTGCGGCAGATGGAAATGCAGCGGAGGAGAGAGGAGAGGGAGAGCAAGATTGCGGAGAGGCAGAAATTCAAGAAGGCCATGGCCAAGACTGTGGGGAGAGATGGCAAGAAGAAGCTGGGACGGGAGAGCACCATCCTGCTGGATAAGGTGAAGAGGATGATGGACAAGTGAGCATGCCCAGGTTGAGCATCACTGTTTGGTGGGTGCCGTGGATGACTTGGGAGTCGCGTGGGGAACAGGCTATGTCCTACAGGCATCATTTTGCATCATTTTGCATGGTTAGATTTCGTCGATTTCAGCCATTATGAATCATGATGAGATTTGACTGCTACCACCGCCCACTACTACGCGACTTCTTTCTCAGGAAGAAACATTCCTACAGAGTATCAATACAGGCCTCAGTTCAAGTCCGGCTGCCTCGATTGTGTTTCGCATCCACAACTTGCAAGGCAGGCCGATTTATTATTAGTCAGTCCACTGCTGGACGAGTTGCAGGGGGAAAGACACGGCATCTTGTTTCATCGACTTCGCTCCACGTAAGATGAAACACCACATGAGTGGACGCTGCCGCCAAACAATAACCTGATAGTGGACCTGATAGTGGACCTGATGCTCCGTACGGATTATTAGTAGATACGGAGTAATAAACATTGATGAATTGCTTGCTTTCCCCCGGAAATGTGCACCAAGGAAGGATTATTACGGACTGCAGACTGCACTCCACACTCCAATTGCTGATGAATTGCTGATGAGATATGCTCAAGTCAAATGCACGGCGAATCCCTTGAAGTTGGTGTTATGAGCGCTCCTTTTAATCACACCTGACCTTCAATGGCCTAATAACAAGTCGCCAACATGTCCGATGCCTTCTCGCCTTCATCCTTCATCCGTGTTCCTCAGCAAGCCTCAAGATTGGATTGGATCGTACTCCCAGGGCACACCGAAATCCCGCAGGTTTGTAAATGATCCGTAACCCCTTCCCTTCTGCATTCCAGACGGTCCAGACGGTCCAGAATAATTCACAAAGTGCGTACGGAGTACTCCCGACAGCAACCAACAAGAAACAGCCGTGCTTCCATCAATTTTCAGTCATCCCGTGAAGGGGTGGCCACGCAATCACGGTAATTCATTCGCTACTCCCTGAATGCTCGCTCCAACAACGCCAAAGTCATTGCTATTTATTGTCTTTGCGCAAGGCAGGCCGCGGATGGTAGCTCTGTGGGGACGGGTAAAACGACAATGTCTCAGTAATGTATTATGCCCTGCTTGCTCAGCAAGGGACGTCCGTCTCTTCACCCCCTTCGTCATCTACGAGTCTACATGTACGAGTAGTACATACATATACATGGAACATGATGGTCTGGTTCGCCATCAACTACGCCCTGAGTCCTGACACAGAGCAGTCCGTAGTAAGGAAAGTACATGGACTTTTACCAATTCTCGCAATTCTCGCGAAGCGGAGCCATCGTCTCAGGAAGCACCAACGTGCCCGCGTGCGTCGCAGCCCAACTTCATGCGCTCGTTCCTACTATGTTATGTATGCACCCACCATGATCTCGCAAGTTGCGAGTGTGCTTCTGAGGCGATTAAACGATTAAATCGACATGCGGCTCGGCTGTCCTTCCTTTGTTGTTGAGCCGAAATGCGCCGTCTGTTACTGCGGCATGCAGGAGCAGGAGCCTCGAATCGGATCGTTGATCAGTGAGCGTTGAGAGTATTGGCGCCCCTTGTGCATGCATTTATTTCTTTGTGCCCGCGTTTTCGACAACCCCCTCGCATGAGACCGACCATTGGACACCTAACAACAAGGACAACAAGGACCCGAGTAATACTCCGTACCGAGTACTCCGTACATAGTTCTGTACATGTCAATATTTATCTGCACTGCTTGTCGACGTTCCTCGCCCTCCAATCGCCCTCCAATCGCCCTCCAACCAGCGTCTCCGTCTGGTCCGGCCTAGTCTGGTCCGGCCTAGTCTGGTCTGGTCCGCAATTGCTCATCCTCCACCCTCCAATTCTCTCCAATCTCCAAATCTCCAGTCTCCTGCTTCACTTCCACTTCCTCTCCCTGTCGCCCTGACTTCTTGGCACTCCATCATTTCGATTGGCGGCAGCTCTCGTGTCGGCGCACCCGTCTCCGCGCCGTCGATGAGTGCAAATCCAACATCTGAGTATTCCCCCCCGACTTCGTCGCACCGTGTGGCCTCTCGCCAAACACCACACCCACACCACCTGCCCTCACCTGCCCTCGACATATTGTGATTTTTCTGCCTTCGACTGGCCGCGCCCGCTTTCACTATTGTTCACCATGGCTGCGGTTGTGGATGACTACCTCGACAGTCCCATGGACAATGACGACATCTTCCCTTGCAAAGGCTGCGGAGAGGTCAGTACACCAGCCATGAGAAGATGGTCTGCTAGAAATTACACTGCTCTCTAGCCATGACTGTATCAGCGGCTGACGTGGGAAAACCATCTGATCTAGATTCTCGAAGAGGGCAAAGCATTTGAGTTAGGTATGTCACCAGGCACGGAAGGTTTGCCATGGTTCAATGCCGCTTTTTGGTGTCAAATTCAAATCTTCATCATTTCGCTCGCTACTAATGGATTGTGCATGACTAGCTGGGAACCGATGGCATCTCGACTGTTTCCGCTGCCACACATGCGGCACCCTCCTCGACTCCGATGCCAACTTGCTGCTTCTGGGCGACGGATCATTAATCTGCAACAACTGCACGTACAGCTGTAGTGCATGCGGCAACAAGATTGAGGATCTTGCCATCTTGACCGGAGAACAAGCTTTCTGCGCTACTTGCTTCCGATGCCGCAACTGCAAGAGAAAGATCGAGAATCTGCGATATGCCAGAACTTCCCAGGGCATATTCTGTATGGGATGCCACGAAACGCTCATGGCCAGGCGGCGGAAGAAAAACAAGGCCACCTCGGGGGCGAAATCTCGAGACAAAGACCACTCACCAATGGTTCCCGAGAAGTCGCTTCCCGCACTGCCCGAAAGCGCCATTCCTCCCAACGCCTTCTCCAACGATCGTGTCGACCCCGATTCCGACACGCCCACAGAAATCTCCCCACAGCCACGCGCGACACACCGACACAACAACGAGTCTTCGTCGAGAGGCAGCTCGAGACCTGCGCGCTCACCAGAAGGGCGAGATTCGTCAACCAAGACGGAGGGGCTGAGCTTGCCTGCCACTACGTATCGGAAGAATCGCAACTCGTCCATCTACCAGAGTGCAGACTCTGCACCCGGTGAAGGGCCAGAAAGCTTCTTCATACCCGTAGCTCTTGACCCCAGCCCTGGTCCCGTGGGCACTCCTCGATCAATGTCAGACAACGCTGCTGAAGGTAGTCGACGCAAGGAGAGGGATTACTTCAGTGTTCCAAAGTCGTCTGGGTCGGACAGGCGCGATGATTCTGCAACCTCGGCGCCTCATATTGCGTTCCAGGAGAAGGGCCGTGCCACTTCGTCGGATCATGATGTTGCAAGACTCAAATCCGCCAAATACTCCAAGACGCAAGAACAAGGTCAAAGGAAGGCCTCGGCATATGGTGACGAGTTCAAGCTTCAGGAGGCGCCGGTTTTCAGGAAGGGGGTATCAACTCGCAGCAGTACTTCCCATTCTCCTGCCCCCCAAGACAATGCGTCCAACAAGATCAACAATGGCATTGCACGGAAGGATGGTCATGCCAACCTGTCGGAGGCTCGGAGAGTGAATGAGCCACGCATTTCCGATGATTCGGACGGTATCAAGCCAACCAGCCGCCCAGATCTTACCAAGCCCATCCCTCGAAAGGGACTTCCTTCGACCAGTGGGAGAAATTGTAAGTTTCGCGAATTCTTGCTCAAACTATGATGGGCCTTCCATGTTCTTGGCTAACCAAGCCTCCTCAGCGAATGGACAATCCGGTTCGCGTACAGCTTCATCAGAACAAACTACTCAGTCTGGCTCAAACGAGTCGTACACGCAGCCTCGCGCCGCCCCGCCCCCGCCGCCATCAGCTGGCGCTCATGTCCAAACCCCTCAACAAGCGTCGGGGGGCGCGAAAGATCATGGTGAACAGAAAGTATCGCCAAAACTACCTAGGTGGAGCAATGGGGGCGAATTCAGCATGGACGAAGACATGGCTAGAATCCTTGGCACCGATGAAGGGTCCTCCTCTATTCTACGACGAGTTTCCAACGTGGTACGCCATGGCCGCACCGGCAGTGTAGAATCCAGCTACCATCCCAACCCGACCAGGATCAGCCATAGCCGAAGCATCAGCGAAACAACACAAGCTACCACATCGCCCAGGTGGCCCAAGTCTCCTTATGGGGTCGACGATCACCCAACAATATCTCAAGATATTAGCAGCCCGATGTCCACATCATCTCCCGACGATGCTTCCTTGCTGAAACGACAACTTAGGAACTCTGAACAGCGTGTAGCCGAGCTGGTGAGGCAGTTTTCGACAGAAAAGGACATCAAGAACCTGAACAAGAAGTTGGTTGAGAAGCGGAAAACGGTGTCCGTCCTTGACACGCAGACGGAAATAATGATTCGTCAGCTAGAAGTGCTCGCCGGCTACGTCGAGCGCGCCAAGGAAACAAAAAAACCAATCGACCCCTGGGAACTGGAGGACTCGGCCATCAAAGAGTTCGTGAAAAAGCTGGATGCTGTCAAACAGGACATGTCAGAAGCGATTGAGAAACTGCATGAAGAGCGCGATCAGCTGGTTGAAGAAAAGGAACAGGCAGTGGCTGATCGGGAGCGAGCACTGATGGAATTCGAGCAACTTTCGTCCAAGAATGCCCAGTTGGCTGACATGAACAATGACTTGACTCATCAGATCCAGGAACGCTTCAAGTCTCAGATTGGAGACGTCAAGTCACCCAACGGTCTAGGTATTTACGGCCCTGGCAAGACTGGCGGCGCCGGAGGATCATCTCTCAACCTGGAAACCTCGAGCTTGGCGACAAGCACCACGTTCGTTGGCGGCGATGAAGAACCCATCGTTGAGAGTGGCCCGACGGTGGTGCAAGTCAGAAAGGGGCAGGTGAAGAAGTTCAATTGGAAGAAGGGCTCCAAGACAATGGCGCAAAACGTCGCCAAGGGCGTCAACAGAGCAGTCGTGGCCTTCCAGCAGACCGACCGAGAGAGACTTCAGCAGCAGCAGCAGCAAGGTATGGTCGGGGACAACATTGGCCTGCCCTACAACATGACGGTCTCACAAGTCGAGTCGATGGGACCCTCATCATTCAACAACTCATCATTCAACAATGTGGGCCAGAACAAGCAGCAACTGGACCCAGGCAAGCAAGGGTTCGGATTCTTTGGCAAGAAGAACGCAATGCCCAAGTCAGTCTCAGCCAGCGCGGTCGCCACGGCGGCAGCTGCAGAGCCCGCCTCGACCTTGTTCGGGTCTGATCTAGTCGAGCGTGCCGAGTATGAGCGTCGTCAAATTCCGGCTGTCATCACACGCTGTATCGAAGAGGTTGAGCTGCGCGGTATGGACCAAGAAGGCATCTATCGCAAAACGGGCGGCAACTCTCAGGTCAACATGATCAAGGACGGCTTCGACAAGAACGAGAACTTTGACATTTCGGATCCAGACATGGACATCACCGCCGTTACAAGTGTGCTGAAACAGTATTTCCGAAAGCTGCCCATGCCCCTCTTGACTTTTGATGTTTATGATCTTGTACTGGAATCAAATGGTAAGATGTACCGAAAGTGATTTTGTTGATTTGCAGTAGAGAAGCTAACAAGGCATCAATCATCACCATGTAGCTATTGTTGACGAGGCTGAGAGGTGCATACATCTCAGAAAATCATTCGCCACGATGCCCGAAAGGCACAGAGACTGTCTCGAGTTTCTCATGTTCCATCTTCATCGAGTGGCCCAGCGCGAGTCGGAGAATTTGGTAGGTGATCTGAGATGTTCAAAAAGGGCACCCCCCCGCCCCCCCCCCGCCCTCCCGGTCTTTTGGGGCCATGTCTCACATTTCTCTAGATGTCACCAAAGAACTTGGCCGTTGTGTTTGCACCAACAATCATGCGAGATCCCAGCATCGAGCGTGAAATGACGGACATGCACGCCAAAAACATTGCTGTGCAATTCGTTATTGAAAATACGAATCGCATCTTCGATGATTCCTAAGCCCTCGCTCTCCCATGTGGTTCGTTCCGTCCCCACGTGTGCATGAAGACTGGCCCTCGTATGACATGACGCGACGGGGCTTTTCGACACGGGGTCGACGTCGAGCGGGGAAGCTGGTAGCACTGGCGTTTGTTTTTCATTCGACAGTTGATGGTAAAATCCTTTTGTCGTCTGAGCAAGGCATTGTCGCGTCGGCCTCACTGTACTCTTCGGTATTTGACGACTTCGTTTAGCAGTCATACAAAAAAAAGTAGCAATAAGAAAGACGACGTCGAGACTGGGCATGACGACCCCTTCTTCTCCCGCGACGACTTTTCATCTTGACCACAATTTTCTTGCCACGCCCACTCTTGCGGCTTATGCGGAAGTCATCAGGCTCCGCGGCTGTCATGGCTCAGGACATTGTGCATACATTTTTTTTCTCTTCTTTTTTCTTGCAACAACATTTTACTGGCGAGTAGTCTCAAGGTTCGGGGGGAGGGGGGGGCGGAGAAAAAGAAAGAAGAAAGACATGTACATGTCTTTCTGTGTGTTTTTCTTCAACTTGAGATGTTACTTTAACTATGCACATCCTCATTGGCGGCCTTGGTGTTGAACAAGGTCTCACAGATTGGTGTTTTTTTTTTTTTCAGCGTCTGTCGCGGATCCGCATTGTATAGTCTTTTTTTTTTTTTTTTTTTTTTTCCCTGCCTTGTCTCTCTCAATCACCTAGCTTTGATGCGCAATTCTCGCCCGCTGGTCGGTGGAAGATGATGGCGTATATTCACTCGGCTTGTAGGCAGGTGCATGGAGGAGTCAATTTGAAACGGGAGTGCTCTGGAGCAGTCAAGCCCGCCCAAGACTGAAGCTGTCGTTAAGCTGTCACGTGGATGCCTTCTCCGGGGTCCTTGGAGGATGAACAACCAATCAATCTACCCCGAATCTAAATCTTGTCTGCAGCACCATAGCGGATCCCATCATGCTTGACCTTGGACACTTTGAGTCATCGTCATCTTGCTCGAGGTCGTTCCCCAAGTCAAATTTGCAAGTGCCACCCATATAATGTTTGAAAAAAAAAAAACCTTATTGGAATTATTAGTCCTACATCAATCAACCTTTTGTTCGCCTACCCATCCGCCCAACGCCGCCTTGCGACAGAAGATGAACGCCAAGCGAGCAAACTTTTGGAAAGAATACATGGGGGGTTTTTTTTTTTTTTTCAAAACAACAACAACAAAATCAACAACACCTACGCAGTGGCACCACCCTGCTCCCGCTGCCTCTTTACAATATAATACGTAATCAAACTCTTGGGATCCTCCTTCATATTGCTCATGGCCTCCCAGAAGCCACCGTCACCGACCCGCTCATGCAACGAGACGCAAAACTTGACGGCATCCATGCGAACCCCCGAATCAGCCGACTCCAGACACCGGCTTGACAGGCCCGTCAGCTGCGCGAGTTCCTTCTCCGAGGGCACAAACTCGGTGCGCTTGTCCACTATCTCCTTGAGAACATGCAGGCCCATGCTGAGAGTGCGACAGCCTTCGACGGTGCTATCGCTACGCGCTTGCAGCCTCTTGCTGAGAACGACGACCATCTCGGACCCGTCTCCGATGGTGACGAGCTCGTCGGCGAGGAGCTCCAGGCCGCTGACGACGTGGGCTCTCGTGTCGTAGGCGCCACGAGTCTCGAGGAGCGATTCAAGACCCTTGGAGACATGGGGCTGGAACTTGTCGCGCTCCTTCTTGAGGAGCAGCTTGATGGTGGATAGGATCTGTGCCTTGACATCCTGCACCTTTTCCGTGGGCATGCCGGGCAAGGCGTCTTCCAAGTACTGGAAGAGTCCTAGCAAGAGGGCTTCGAACCTCTCATCTGTAAACACAGTCTTGCTGTCGCGGATGAGGGACTGCAGCTTTCTGAACCCGTGCACCTCGAGATTCTTGTTCCTGATCTTGCTGATTCCGCTGTCCAGGAGTTTGGAGTTCTGGCGAGCCTTTTCCGGCGAGTCGAGCTGCTGATCTGTCGTGAGGAGAGACTGGCCGTTTGCCTTGGGCAAATTGCCTGCGTCTTCATTGACCGGCTTGTCTTCCAGCACGGGTGCGTTGAACGTGGGCTTTGTAGCGGACGCGTCGTCATCGGTGAATGGGTCCTCATAGACTTTCAGTGAGCGAGATGGCGTTTCTGATAGAGAGTCGAGCTTGTTGTCGCTGCTCAAAATGTTGTTGTTGTCATCTTGTGAGTGGACTTCAGGCTCGGCACGCGCCATCTCGGGGGATTTCTGGGGCTGTGTCGCCATGTCTTGCTTCGGAGGAGAAACGTGCGAGGTGGCAGGCCGAGGTACTACTACTTGCTTGCTGACATCCTCCTCGATTGATGTTGCGCTACTGACAGAGGGAGGCGATGTTTGCGCATTTTTCAATACCACAGGGCTGCCGCGAGGCGAGGCAGTGCGCGTTGATGTGGATTGTTGGAAGGCAGGCGAAAGGATGCTTGATTCGCTAGCATGAGATTGATGTCCCTGCCGAGTTTTCGGGACCGTCTTCTTTGGCGTGACGGCTTTCGCTGGTTGCCTGGGCGTGGGATGATGCTTGGACTTGATGCTCTCGGGACTGGAAGCTTCCAGTACGTGATGATCTCGGACAGAGTATGGACCGGCGGTGGCCGGGCGAGCAGCCGTTTCGGGTCTCCGCCGAGTCGGCCGCATGGGAGCCACCGACATGCCTCCGGCGTTGACGGACAGGGTTGATTCGGGGCGAGACCTTGTGGCGGTCGACTTGGTGGATGTCGTGGATGTCGTGGATGTCGCGGAATGAGCCGAGACATTCGATGTTGTGCGTGTTGGTGAAGAAATGTGAGCCATGGCTGATCCAGGCCGGGCTGGCAGATTCTTGGCAGCCAGCGCGGCCTTTTTCTGCGTCAGCATGGTTTCACGGAGACTTGGCTTGCTGGACGTCGTCATGGTGCTCCTTGAAAGCCCAAGACCAGGTTTGGCTGGCGGATCCGACTTCTTGGGGGAGTTGGGATTGCTGGCATCTTTGTCAAGGAGTTTTTGCGCCGTAGCGTCCAGGTCGGCCATGATGCTGTCCCTCATGTTAGCAAGCTGGAACCAAATGGACTTGGAGAGTTGCCGGATACATGTATGCATTATTGCAACATAGCATAGAAATCTCAGGGGTGCACTTACGCATCAGCTCTAGCAGGCCACACGCCCCAAAAGGCCCAGTACGCTGATCTTGTCTTCTCTCTCACGCCGGGGTTGGCATCGCCCAGTCCCTTGCGGAGTATCTTCTCCATCAGATCCACGCCGCCGGTATGCTCGACGTGGCTCTTGTGACCAGCTTCTTTCCGCAGCACTGTTTTGAGCCAATTGGTGGCGTACGTCCTAGGCTGGACGTTCTTGTCTTGACTCGCACACCAGATGTGGTACATCAATCGCTGATTGTAGGTCACTCTGCCAATGATTCGGTCGACCGTCACATTCGCCATCTGCGAGCTAATCTTCTTCGTACCAGCGGACAGCTTGACAAGATTCTGCATGAGCAACTCAACCATGGGGTCCATGGCCGGACCCAGCGAGACGGCGAGTTCCTGCACGAGGCCGCAGCCCTCCTTTGACAAACTTGTCCGCAACGAGCTGACGGCCTTGATAATGCCGTCCAACATGCCGCGCAAGCCGGTGACAAAGACATCCTGGAAGTCTGTTGCGGCATTGCCGGCATTGAGTCTGCGGAGAGTGTTGATGGACTGCTCGCGCTTCATCCAGTTTTGCTCCGATTCTCGCCCGTCAAAGTGCGGTGCCATGTCCTTGAATATACCGTCGAGCTCGCGATTGGTATTGACATACTGCGGATCGACTGCATCGGCTTGCGCATCGGGCATCGGGGTGACTGGGCGCTCGCTTGCTAGAGATGAGACGCTGGCGGCGAGGTGCGGACGGCTCGGTTGCGACAGCTGAGATGGCTGAGAAGACTGCGAG
This sequence comes from Epichloe amarillans, assembly GCA_024072835.1. NCBI lineage: Eukaryota > Fungi > Ascomycota > Sordariomycetes > Hypocreales > Clavicipitaceae > Epichloe > Epichloe amarillans. Next base: position 4,826,115 of record CP099635.1, on the reverse strand, counting down.
GCGAACCCGTCGCAGGGAGTTTCTGGGCGTCCACCGGGGGGGGCCAAGGCCTTGACGATGGCCTGTTCAATGGCAGGGCGAACCCTGAAATTTTTCAATTGTCGCTTGAGGTCTGACTTTGCGGTATTAGGGGCCGTCCTGGTCAAGACGGTCAGGTTAGCAAAGCCTCCACGGAGCAGAGCTTGTTCGATGAGACGAGTCTCTCACTTGAACAGTTCAATCACAGTGGTCTTAGCAGTGTCGCGAACCATGCCGTCTGCATCCTCGAGAAGTTCCATGAGCAGGGGTACATAGCCGCGGAAGGGCAATCCTCGTTCCTCGTGGGCCTACATGGCAACGACAGACGTACGAGTTAGCACGCACGGCGCAAGGGCGTGTTGGCAAGGACAGCAACCATCTAGAAGATGGGAATAATTTATATACCTACCTGCAGCAGCCAATGCATGCCCGCCTCCTTGGCTCTCGGATTCTTGCCGGTCAAAGCAGAACTACGCACGAAGCGCTCAACTTCGGCAGGCGCGACGGGACAGAGCGTGTGGAGCGACCCCGTGGCCAGAGATCGGTACTTGTCTTTTGAATCGCCGAGCTTGTCAATAATCAACGGCAGGGTGCGCGCGGCCTCGCGAGCAAGGAGCTTCGGGTCCTGTCGCGACAGACGAGTCAGGAGGTGATTGAGCGCAGTGAAGCCGGCATTGACGAGGGCAGCATGTTGCGAGGAAGAAGCAGTGCGTAGACCGTCGAACAGGTGAGGAACGCAGGTCTCGGGGACATTGTGTTGCTTGATGGCGGATTTGATGGTTGTGACGAACTGCACTTTGGCATCGAGAGACGAGTCGCTGCGCAGGATGGTCAGCAGATCCGCGACCTGCTCATCCGTGAGCTTGTCGGCCATGGCCGTCGGCTGCTGTACTTTCGAGCTGCGAGAGAAAGAAGAAGGGAGGAAGACGAAGGGTAGCTCGAAAGCCAAAAATCTGGCGGGCTGGGCTGGGCTGGGCTGGGCTGGGCTGGGCTGGCTGCGACGCTCGTTGTTAGAACCGTCCCTCGTGTCGGGCCATCACAAGAAACAGAAGCGCGGCATCATGGGGGACGTGGAATTGGATGAGGTGTGAGCGTGACGAACGGGGTGGTAAAATTTATCAGAATAAGATGAATAAAATAAAAAAAATAAAAAAAACAAGAAAAGAACGAGTCGAGAACGAGAGCCGGAGACTAGGTGAGGTCATTCCGGGGACTAGAAAAAGAGAGACGCGAGTTTGAGTGGTCGACAGGCCCAAAGAGGGGCAGCTGATTAATAAGGCCGGTGGTCTGGAAGAAGAGAAGGACGGGGAAAGACATGAAAGGGTGGGCGCGCCAAGCCTCATGGAGTCATGGACGTGTCTGAGAAACGTAAAAACATACCTATTTACGATGGCATCGGGGGGATAGTTGGAGTTGCGGCTGCGCGCCACAGTGTAAAATTGAACGAGGCACGACTCGGACAAGGATGCGATTTCGTTTGGTGAGAAATAACATGAGAGAACCGATGCATTGAAGGGAACATGTGGTTGGTGGTGGAACAAGGTGCAAGGGGCAAGGGGCGAGGTGCGAGGTGCGAGGTGCAACGGCGCAGCGCAACGGCAACGGGCTTGCGAGTTGGCCGTGTTGTTTACATTTGGCTGTCGGGTAAACTATTTGCAGTTGCCTGGACGAGGGGGATGCGGATGCGGATGATGCGGATGATGCGGATAACGATGGAGATTGGGGATGCGGGGCTGTCAGGTCAGTCAATCCTATCATACGGACGCATACATATGTCTGTCCTACCGTGGGTGTAATATGTAATATCATGAAATCGAATCCAGAAATCTCTCACTCTCTCAAGAATTCACTCACACCACACCCAAGAACCCACCGCCCTCACCGTTCCACCCAACAATCAGTCAGTCAGTCAGTCCGACTACACGGCCTCGATCAAACAATGTCCCCCGCCGTGTCCCCCGCCGTGTCCCCCGCCATACGAATCACCTCCACCGACGACGACGACGACGACGACGACGACGACGACGAGCAGCAACAATCGCCCTTTACGCTGCCCAAACTCCGCCTCGAGTTCAGAGACATCACCCACCCAGGCGCCAAACTCTTCTTCTCCTCCCTCAACGCCACAGAAGTCATCACAAGGGCCGCCGCCAACGTCCTCCGCCTTCTCTACCGCTCCCCGTCCGATCCCACCACCAACGTACCGCCCACCCGCTCCGTCACCTTCATCTTCCGTGACATGCCCGGCGTGGCATACACCACCGGCAGCGAGCTCGACGACGACCACAAGGAGGTCCACTTTGCGCTGGACCACATCTCCAAAACGGACAGGGCGCGGACGCGCTCCGAGGTCGAGGGCGTCGTCACCCACGAAATCGTCCACTGTCTGCAGTGGAACGCGCAGGGCACCTGCCCGGGGGGTCTGATAGAGGGCATCGCCGACTGGGTGCGGCTGCATTGCGGCCTGGTTCCTCCGCATTGGAAACGCGAGGTGAGGGAGAAGTGGGACGATGGGTACCAGCACACGGCATACTTTCTGGACTATTTGGACAAGAGGTTCGGGGAAGGCTTCGTGAGGAGATTGAACGAGGAGCTCAGGGTGGGCAAGTACCACGAGAAGAAGTTTTGGTCCGAGCTGACGGGGACCACGGTGTGTGATCTGTTTCAAGATTACGTTGCGTATCTCGAAGACGACGAGAGACAGTCCGCACAAGCGGAAGGAGAGTTGGAAGAAGCAAGCTAGGGATCGGTATCAATCACCATAGGAAATCTTGGCCTCTATTTGGATAATATAGATATATTCGCCAGTGAAGGGTGCTTATCTATCAGATCAATTCACATGCCACTGTTTACGAGAACAGTGAGACTTGGGGTGCAGTGCATCTCCTTCCACTTGTGCGATCCACCAAGAGATATATGTAGACCTTTTCAAGGAGCCGAAGCGTGGCGTTTGATTCGACATTTGGCCGGTTCTCACGTTTAATATTGACGACCTTTTTGGAGAATAGACCATGTAATTTCAAGTTGTATTTTCTTCCGTGTTTCACCGTTGTTGCTTCTGTTGCTGGTTCTACATCAACAAATGGAAAGGAAAAGGTAGCAATCATTCATCGCCTAGATATAGCCCATTCTTGATGGTTTACGAGTAAGATGTTGGGGGGGGGGGGGGGGGAATTGGCAAAGATATCCCTCCTTTGAAATAAAACAAATTCAAACGCCAGTGCAAAACTCCCTAGTCCAGAAATCGATATGCGCATGAAGGTGCGTCTATCCACGCAGTCGTCACTGCTTTTACATGCCACGTTCCACTTGGGTCAGGAGGAGTGACCCATGGCCACTTGCGTGTCCAATCTACCCGTGCAGAGGAATATTGGTATGACCACTGACATGGCCATACGCGTCGTTCTCGCTCACAACGCTCCCCACCTCCGACCAGCTAGCTGGCGTGAGCATTCCCTCGCTCTCGCTCAGTACGTCAAACGGCCGTTGTGCTTCTTGTGTAGCGTTCCGCCCCAGCTCGACCTCGCTCGACCCAATAACAGACACAGAGTCCGTGGGAGTCAACTGTCCATCGCTCAGGACCTCGGGCTCAGAGACCGGTGCCACGGGTGTTTCTGGCAATGGAGAGTACAAGTTCCGGCTGGAGTCTTGAGCCCAAGCCTGAATGGTAGCATATGACTCGTGGCGATCTTCTTGACTGGCAGTCGTGTGTTCATCATCAGCGAGCCGACGCTCGACCATCGGCGGTGGTGTGAGCTGTGGCGGGGAAAGCTCAATCAGGGCCGGCGAGCCGTCTAGTGTGCGAGAGAGAACATCGTCGTCTTCGCGAGTCGTTGCGCTGTATATATCCGACATGTGCTCTTCCTTCTTGTTCTTGGACACGTACGTTGCCGACAAGTCTGCTACTTCCTCGTTATCAATGTGGTGCTCGTCTGCAAAAGGGTTGGTGTACAAGGCGGATGCAAAGCCACTGCGGTGGCGAAGCCCCGTATTCTCGTCTTGCACGTCGGTGCCCGTGTTGAAAACATATGCACCCTGTTCAGCAGTCTCATCTTGCTTCAAGAAGTCGTCGAACGATGATCCGCGAGTCCCCACGCGAGGCCGAGACAATTCAGCAGCCGGCAAGGGAGCGGGGTTTTTGGTCGTCTCCTCGTCCCCCTTCTGCTCCTGCTGCAGGAGCACCGAGTTCCAATATAGTAGTTCCTCACGCTGTCTTCGACGAGTTTCCTCGTCTGCATCGACGCCCGGTTCGGCGCCCGCTCCACGACTGGATTGCAAGAAACCCTCTGCATCTTCGGGCCTGTTGAACATGGGAGGCCGTTCGGGGGGGTTGATGCCTTCACCCAGGGAGTGCAGCGCCATGGCGATGCGACGTCGAATATCATCCGCATATCTTCGCAACTCGGGGTTCTCGTACATGGCCATGGCTGCCGCGACGGCCACTGAGACAGCCACCACGGCTCCGGAGGCTAGCACCACATGGTTGACGACGGGCATCCTGCAACGTTTTCGAGATCGGTTTATACCACTCTGCACGGGCAGATGGTGGTGGCGGGGTAGGCAGAACAGCACGCCCGAAACAAGAAGGTCCTATCGAGGCCTATCGGTCAGAAAGTAAGATGACGTTGGCAAGAGGAAGAAGTTTGGACTTCTCTGGTGCTGGAGGGGATTTGAAACATTTAAAAAGGGAGATGTGCGTAATAGTCCCTGGTCAAGAGACCTCGCCACTTTGCCGCCCCCAGGCAGGTGCAGTCGCCTGATTACCCGATTGGGAGGCCTGGGTTTGGAGGCCACGTGTGAAAAGAGCAATGTCACATGACTATGCCTTGCAGGCGTGTTTGTTCTTGATCCATTTTGTTGGGACAAAGTTTTTTTTTTTTCAATCAGTCAGCTGGAAAGTTTAAATTATGCAAGCTCCAAAGCATATTGATTCCCATGACTAGAGCTCTCATCGAGCGTGGTGGGGGACACAAAGTGGGCTGCAGTGAGTGCACCACACATGTCTGGTACTTTTAAAAGTCTACACAAGTCGACAAGTCGCAGGAAAGTACTCCGTACTCACCAAATTAAAAAGCCAAAAGCTCATTATGTATGTATGTATGTATGTATGTATGTAGAGAACTCTCAACAACCATGATAATGTGCTTAGTCATTGATGTGGACGCAGGCTTGCCACGCCACCCTAGAGCCCTCGGGTTCATCGGAATGGAAGGAAGCACCGATGACACGCACAACCCGCACAACAGACACAGCAAGGTAGGAACAAATACATGCTTGTATGTACCTTCACACGTGGGCACCTTCTGTATCCAGGCCCCCGGTTCCCTCTAAAGCGTTAAGGGACCGTATTAACGCTTTACTGGGAAAAGTTTTATATTGGAACAGTCATCCTCAACTCCCAATCGCCAAGTACATACATGAGTGATTTCTCGGACGTAGAACAGATGGGAAAACAGCAGAGAGAAGAAAGATGATTCGAGAAGAAACGCACGCACGCCAAATGTGGTACAAGGAATAGCCTGTACTATTACGGACTATTGGCCGCCACTTCGGGGTTTCGGGACGACAGGACTCAGACTTCTCTCACCACCACCACACCACCACCACACCACCAACTCGCTTGTTCATGTCCGGCTGTCTGGTCCGGCTGTCCATTCGTTCAGTGAGAGGAGTGGGTTGATGAAGAGCTGGAGTTGACAGAGTCGGCCGAGTCGGCCGAGTCGAAGCGACCAGCCTTTTTGCGCTCACTTGAAGTTGAGCATGTTAGCAAGCTCGATGGACAGTACTTTTACCAAGGGAATCCAAAGTCATGACGTACTAGGCTGAGCGGTCCTGCAAGATGCAAGCCCAATGCGAGTTGCCAGTCTTGATGTGGAACTTGATGCCTCTGTTGTCACCAAACGAGGCAGGCACAGCGGGAGTGCTGGCAGCAGAGGCGGGAGCAGAATCAGCTGAGCCGGGCATTTCAAGATGGGTTGAAAATGCAAGGGTTTTGGGGTGATGGAAGGATGAAATGTAGATATGGAGATATCAAGAAGAGAGAGTTCAAGCAATAGTTGGGAAACGTGACGACTCGCTTGGGAAGGCGACGTGACGGGAGCCCAGCATCTTCTTATACAATTAGTCCTACACCAATGCACTACAAAGACACGACGTAATGGGGCTGCTCTTATCAGGGGAGGGTGGAGGGCTAAAAAAAAAAAAAGTGAGACCGTAAAGAGACTTGGTACCATGTCCAGGGTACTGTGAGGAATCCCGCGCACACTCGGATCCCAGACACCCAGTCACCTTGTCCTTGACCAGGCTAAAACATATCTGTCACTACGGAGTAATCCGCAGAAAGGAGAGAGACCAGGTGAGTTATTTTCTGGCATCCACAGTAAGTAAGTATAGTCGGGAAGCATGACAGTATAAAGGACGACAGGGCCTTATTGAGACAAGTAGAGCATGTGCATGTGCATGTGCATGTGCACGGGGGATTTCCGGCGCCATGCAGAACAACGTTTGATGCGTCCGCGTCTGGTCCGGTTGCCCTACTAATAAAAATAACGAGATGCCCAATGATCAATTGTCGCTGCCTATCACTGGACAGCAGAAGGTCATCTCTTTCCTTCTGGAAGGTCCATCATACAGCCCGACTGGATAAATTCGTCAATCTGAAACACGGTGGGCGCGCGCAGCTGCAAAAACACGTCATTGTCGCTTGCGACGAAAGATGGCTCATGGGGTCATGATGGCAGTGCCACTGATGAAGCTGCAATGGCCGTTGCAGCGTCGATATTGTAACCTGATGACACTAGATTCGACCGAATGGAAGTGATGCCATGCAAATCGCTCGACCTTGGTCATGTACTGTTGTCAAGGGTCGACAGGCAACTGTCTTTCAAGTCATTGGCAATTGAACAATGTTGAGTGCGATGTGAGTCTCGGTGGTCATGGCGGCTCCCACGTCTCTGTCTCGGAAGAGGAAAATCGAAATCGAAATCGAAATCGATCCTTGGTTCTCTGTTATTATGGTTTCACATTGAACTATATCGGAGAGGTGCCATCGACTTTAGGCTTCGATGACGATAATGGTATGTGGTGTACTCGGTATCAAGAATTGAAAAGATCGGAGTCGAAAAAAGCAAGAGGTTGGCTCAACTTGGACATTGACCTATCGGAATCGAGGTTACCCGCGGGCATAGCTTGTGCGAGGACAGAACTCAAGATATGGTGCTCAAGGACAATAAGAGTCTCGTCGGAGAAATGACGACGCCATGATGGAGAATTCCATTGTGTGGTGAGTTTGGTGACACAGACACGGGACGCAGAAATCCACCTGCTCTGCGGAGCGTTGTACGTCATGCCATGCCATTGGCTAGCTTTGGCACGGAAAACGAACGAACTCTGCACTCTGGCCCCCTGCAGGTTGGTTCAGCTGAAGAATTCCGCAATTGGGCAGGCACAAGATTTCTCGTCGAAGGGGGGCTGTGCTGATTGGTCCAGACAGAAGCGGGCTCGGCCACGAACGGCAAGTACGTACATGAGGCGTCCTCCCAAGCGCCTGCCGGGAGTGACTCTCGGCGGCTGATTGGTCTGATTGGCTGGCGGGGGTTGACCGTTTGAATGTTCGGACGATCAGCAGAAACTCGAGGCTTCGTTTTTATAGAAAAAGGCACAATGTCCTCTCGCCAGATCATGTCGGAGTTCCAAACGCATTCACAATCGCCGTTCATTCAATCTTCGTAGGGCGCCGGCGTGCAGTCTTCCCTCCTTCCGTTCTTTCTCCTCATCGCCTTCTGCTTTGCGCAGGTCGCTGCCTTTCCTTGCCGTGTTCTCGACGACAACCAACACGACGACTTGTTAAGTCGCCATACATTCATTCCCTGACTGCTGCGCAGCTCTCACGATATTTTGATGATTTTTTTCTTCTCATCTTGAACACCATCGTTTTGTTTCCCCCACCTTTGATTTTTTGAAATATATCCAATCCGACTCGATCCGACTCGATCCTTGCCATTACGTTTCGCCCTCTTTTCAATAGTCGCGAAGTCAATATGAAGAAGGCTGCACTCCCGACTACTCTCTCCACCTTCATTGCCGCGGTGGCAGCTTACCCTGCCGGAGCGGCTATCTGGCCACGAGGTTGCGAGCCCGGCACCCTGGTTTGCAATGGCAACACCAGATTTGCCATATGCAACATGGACCGCACGGCCGTGTGGATGAGCGTCTCTGACGGAACCGTATGTGTCTGTTCCGGCTCTGGCTGCACCATTGCGGCGACGACTGCAGCTTCCACCTTTACTCCAACTCCAACCAAGACTCTGGCTTCAGCCATGACTGAAACCCTGAGCATAACTCAGACTCAGACTCGGACTCAGACTCAGACTCAGATTCGGATCCAGAGTCAGACTCAGACTCGGACCTCGGACCCCAAGTCGTTGCAGAAAAACCCCGTCAACCCCGTCAACCCCGTCAACCCCGTCAACCCCGTCAACCCCGTCAACCCCGTCAACCCCGTCGTCGTCAACCCCCGGCCTACATCTGCCGCGGTTGTCGCCGCCAGCTCCCCCCCTCCCGTCGCAGTCTCTACCATCCCGGCCTCTGCCTCCAGTGCAGGCAAAACCTACCTCAGCACCTTCAGCGGCAACGGCGACGCATCGCAGGGTTGGCCTCAAGAGTCCCAATGGGCCGACTTCGAGACCATGTGGTCCTCGAACCTCGCCAACACCATCTACAAGTCGTGCGCCGTCTTCGGCCAAGTCAACAACTCGGACCAGGAGAGCGCGGCCCTCAAGACGGCCATCCAGGCCGAGTCCAGGTCGTCGGGCGTCGACGAGCGCTTCATCCTCGCCATCGTCATGCAGGAGTCGGGCGGCTGCGTGCGCGCCCCGACGACAAACTACGGCGTCACGAACCCGGGCCTGATGCAGTCGCACAACGGCGCCCACTCCTGCTACAACGTCAACCCGTGCCCCGAGGCGCAGCTCGTCGGCATGATTCGGGACGGCACCGCCGGCACCCCGTCCGGCCAAGGGCTCCAGCAGATGCTGGCCGCCGTCGGCCGCGGCGCCGGCGCCGGCGCCAGTCAGTACTACAAGGCCGCGCGCATGTACAACTCGGGGTCCGTCGCCGCCACCGGCCTGCTGCAGGACGGCGCCGCCACGCACTGCTACGCCAGTGACATTGCCAACCGACTTGTTGGCTGGTCTCAGGGTGTCGGCACCTGCAAGTTTGGCTAGCGGCTTTCCTTTTTTTTTTTTTTTTTTTTCTTCCTCGGCTTCATTTGTGTGTACGAGTCTGCTCTGCTCGCATCCGGCCTCTGGCTGGCTTTGCAATTCTGTACAATTTCACCATGTACGAGTACCAGAGAGGGGTTCTCGGTTACTGCGTCGTGTCTGCTTAGATCCATTGACTTCTATAAATGCTCAGCGTTATACAATGTGCCAATGTAAATGTCATCACTCTTGCGCAACCGCCCTCCAAGGACTCACCACCTGCTGCTGTCCATCATTTTCATAATCTCATCTTCTTCTTCATCATCCGTCTTGGTACTACCATTTGACACCCGCAAGCCTCTTCTGTTCATTTCCTCTTCCACCAGACTTCTCGTTGGCACTCCTCGGAACAAATGCGGTAGCTCCTCCCTTCGTTGTCGCAAGCAGCCGTCCACACTCCTCATTCCCACGACAAGAAAGCCTAGCTCCTCTCTGTCGACATCGAATACCTCCCACCACTCGCAATCAGGCATCTTGGCACCAAGGTCCTTGGCAGCGTTGTACACGGCAGCCGTGGCTAGAGCGTGCGGCTGGTGCGTCAGATAAAGCATCTGCGGTGACAGCAATGCCGTGTTGAGATATTGTATCGTTCTGCGAGACACGGTCGACTTGGACTGCGACAGGAAATCCAGCGTCTGTAGATACGTGATGGCTAGGGCGTGAGGGAGCGCGACGTGGGTGTTGAAGGACAGGCTGTAGAGGATCCGCACTTCGAGAGCGAGAATCCGGGTTTGAAAGGCGAAATAATCCGCTTCGGATTGGTAGTACGACCTGGCATCATCTTCGGGCAGGTCGCCCGTCCTGAAGAGGGCCGAGTTGCGGGAGAGGAGGCAGGCGTAGACGTTGGACACATCGCGAGGTGAGCGGGGGATGGGGCCAACTTTTGCGACAAGGTAAACGGATGCGGCGGAGACGTCCTGAACAAACAAGGGAGCAGTTAGTCCATGCTGCGTCGTGAGTGCTTTGTTGGGAAGAAGAAGAAGAAGAAGAAGGGGCTTGGTACGCTAAACTCGTGGGCCCATGGTGAAGTTACGAGCCAGAACCTGGCCAGGATGACGTTTGCCTGGGCAGTGACGGACTGCGGCAGGTCAAGAAGCTGGCCGGCAGCTTGGGTGAGGCACTGCGTGGCGATGAAGATAGATTCTTGGAGATCCTGCGGCAGAGAAGACAGAGAGTGGTGCTGATACAGCTGTGATGTGGTGGCGAGAGGATTGGTGAGATGCGCCATGGCTGCGCCGTGACGCGATTGACGCAAGAAGAGAACTTGGAGGCATCAATTGAAAGCTGAAGTTGATGATGGGACGTCCAAGTGGATCCGAGTTGATGGGGAGCTGATGTGGAGCCAGACTGACTTGACTGACTTGGCTGGCTGGCTGCAGGCACTTGAAGAAAAGTGGATCACGATGGCAGCTCCCGAACCCCCCCCCCCCAACCCAGTTCAACCTCGCCTCATTCCGACAAATACTCCGTACACAACCGTACACAAAATACCATCCCTTTTCGCCAACCCCCCAACTACCGAACAAATCCATCCGACTTCCCCAAATTCACCGGGAGCGCAGCGCAAACTCGCGCGCCACCCCCTCACAATGGCCGCCCCGGGGCCCCCCTCCCCCTCACACATCTCCGAGAAGCAAGCCTTCGACCTCAACCTCCAACACGGCCACAAAGACCTCGTACAAGCCATCGCCTTCAACACCTACGGCGACCGCTGCGCAACGGGCTCGGTGGACGGCAAGATCCGCGTCTTCAACCGCCACAGGGACGGCACCTGGCGCCTCTGCGACACCTGGACGGCGCACGGCGGCGAGGTCCTCGAGCTGCAGTGGCTCCCCGCGACAATCTACCCCAACCTCATCGCCTCGCTCGGCATAGAGGGCTGGTTCCGCCTCTGGGCGGAGGATCCGTCGGCCGCGCCAGGCCGGCGCTTCTGCGCAGGACGCTCCGGCGGCGGCGGCCGGCCCGCCTTCGACACGCGATCCACGCGCTCGCCCTACCGCTCCTTCTCCATGAAGCACAACGAGGACACCCGCCACACGTACCTCGCCCTCCTGGCCACCGACGGCCGCCTGACCGTCTACGAGAACGACCAGCCCGAGAACCTCTCCGAGTACACGTCCATCGACGAGTTCGCCGTCTGCAGCAGGCCCAGCCGCGGCGAGGAGGTCTCCTTCAAGGTCCGCTTCGACCCGAACCCGGAGCCGTGCTACACCGCGCTGCGCGCCGGCGTGACCCTCGACTCCCTCGGCATCGTGGTCGCGGCCATGGACGCCGTCAAGATCTACCGCTCGCGCGACGTCCTCGCCGCCTCGTACGGCGTGGCCCAGACCCAGAAGGAGTTCTACCTCGCCGCCGACATGGCGGGGCTGCACAGAGGGCTCGTCCGGGACGTGGCCTGGGCGCCCGGCAACATCCGGGGCTACGACATGGTCGCGACGGCGTGCCAGGACGGCTACGCGCGCGTCTTCCGCATCGACACCCCCTACTCCGAGGACGACGGCAAGTCCTGGTCCGCCAACGACCTGCTCCGATCGTCGAGGACACCCCGTCATCGGGATCACGCCGGCGCCAAGGACTCGTCGTCGTCGCCGACAAAGGACGACGCCTCGGCGGCGGCGGCGGCGGCGGCGGCGGCGGCGGCCGATAAGCAGACGCAACCCTCGACGCTGAGCGCGAGTCTGGCCAAGAGCGGGACGCTGGGCGATAGGCACTGGTCCGGACAGGAGGGGCAGGTGCACCATACTCACAGGGAGATCTCGAGGCTGGACAGCCACAGGACGCCCGTGTGGAGGGTGGGCTTTGACGACGATGGCCAGATCCTCGGGAGCACAGGCGATGATGGGAGGCTCGTCTTTTACAGACAGACGCCCGATGGGGTCTGGGCCAAGAGTTCTGAGCTGGTCATGGCGAAGGCGAGCATGGCGGCACCCTGATATGAGCTGCCGAGTTGGCCTTCCCCGCCGTCGACACGTGCTTATTATACACACACGTGTACATACGCACACACACACGCACACACACACACACACACACACACACACACATGTATATGTATATATGGATGGGGGTGGATGGACTTCACTGCTGTTGTTCACCTACGGGCATTCGCCGCTGGACTCTGCGTCCCGTTGATCCTGGCGAAGGACGTATCTGCCTGCTGGTAAATAACGACACATGTACGATTATATCAGCATAACTACTAGGCGCACTTGTAATCATGGAAGACAAGGGCATGCATATGACGAGTTACAGAGCGGCATGTCGATCTTGTTTTCAACTAGATTCAAATGCCACGACTTTGAAAAAAAAATATTATACTTCATGTCTCGCGTTACAAGACTGTTTTCGATGTCGGCAAGTCGTCAAGAATATGTCATCACTTAATTCACTTCGTATTGCCAAACGTAGAGGAATTGTTAAACAGGGTTCGTTTGTTGTGAGCAGAGTGCAAAGCGTCGAGGTCACACTCCACCAGGTATATTCTATATTGAAGCATCTTCCCCATGGGAAAGCTCATTCTTTTTTTTTTCTTTGGTCTACATCGTGGGCAGAGAGGCTTTCTGCTCCTGTTTCATGTCCACGAGGAGACGATATAATTCAACTCGGCCCGAAACGCCATTTTCCTGATAGAGATTCTCAATCTGCTCGTAATCAGTTGTCAATGCACCTTCTTCATCTCTCCAATACACCCCTTATTACACGCTCAAATACAAACAAAGGTTAATTGAACCAACGCATATCGATCGTACTGCACATTATTCTAGACCGCGTCGAGATGATTAGGCGGCGTCAGCGCTGGCCACAGGTTGGACAACCTTGGTGACCTGGGAGCCGGCACGAACGATGCGCTGGCCAGCAGAATCATTCATGTACGTGACGTCCTTGTTCTCAAATTGAGCGCGTTTCCAGATCTCAACTTCGCATCCACCACGGAGCACACCGACGCGCATGGTGGAGAGCAAGTTATGGGCAGCGTTGGAGTGGTTGTACACGCCTCCATTGAAAATCGACGTAGCGTCCTTGCCAATGGCGGAGGAGATGAGGGCCTTGCCACCAGGGTGGTCCTTGATAAAATCGGTGACATCATGGATCACACCAGCAATAGCAACAAGACCCTTGCCGTTCTTGGACTCGGTGACGAAGTCGTCCCAGCTGATGACGGGTAGCTGCTCCAGAGGGGTACCCCAGTCAAGAGTGGAACGCTTCTGGTCAAGCTTCTTCTGCAACTGTTGAACGCGACCCTTCTCAATCTCGTTGGCACGGAACTGCTTGAGATCAGAAGCGAGACCGAGACACTTCCAAGCGAAGATGGCCCACTTGGTAGGGTCGTACTGCCACCACTCAATGGCGTTTCGGTAGTCGGAAGGAAATTCGTGGTGGAAGTTGTGGTAGCCCTCACCAAGGGTAACGAGAGCGGTGATGAAGTGGTCACGAGGGGAGTTGCGGTCGTCGAAAGGTTGGTCACCGAGCCAGTGAGCAAGCGAGTTGACGCAGAAAGTAGCCTGCTGAACGAAGCAGATGCGCAAAATACCGCCATAGACGAAGCCTCCCCACCAGTCGTTGAACAAAAGACCACAGAACAGAGTAGGAAAGACCAGACCCATGAAGATGACACATTTCAGATAGTTCTGGTGTTGCCAGACAACGACGGGGTCCTCGTTGAGATCGGTGATGTCGGTACGTCCAGCACGCTTGGGATTCTGCTTGAACACCATCCAACCCAAGTGAGAGTAGAGGAGACCCTTGCGAACAGAATAGGGGTCCTTCTCAGTGTCAGTATATCGGTGGTGAGCTCGGTGGCCGCGAGACCACCAACGGATGGAACCTTCAACGGCACCAGCACCAACAGCAGCAAGGTAGATCTTGAGGGGCAGGCTGGCTCGGTAAGAAGTGTGAGACCAAAGACGGTGGTAACCTTGGAGTCCTATGTTAGCAGTGATGCCGGAGCGGAGAGAAACCTAGCATTTCAATCTTGTTGTTGAAAGATAAGCTGTACGTACCAGCAGTGATGCCAAGACCAGTGTTGAAATAGTAGACGACGGCGAAAATGGCAGTGTACAAGTGCAGAGGTACCCAGTAGGCCGACACGAAACCGGCCAGAGGCACAAAAATGATGAAGATAGTGTTGAGCCAGTTGACATGCTTGTGCCAGTTGGACCAGGTCATGGGTGTCTCGGAAATGTGCACCTTGGCAAGAATGTCGGTTTTCTTCGAGCGCAAGGGGACGTAGTCGGTGGTGCCATCGGGAAATGACTTGGCCTCGACCGCCGCAGATGAAGACGACATGTTCGAGGCGATGTTGGAGCTTCTGGCTGGCTGAGCTGTGTTGTTGAGTGAAACTCTCACACGGAGCTAATAACCAAGTAAGTGTCTTGATCTCAATAGACTGCAGTGAAGCAGCGATAAAGAGGAAGATTGTCAATGAGAGGTGATGAAGGGGAAGCGAGAAAGATTTGAGTCTTGATAGCAGGAGGGAAAGAGGTTAAAAAGGAATCGAGGACGAAAGGGAAAAAAAGTAGGCAACTCGAGGGGCGTGCTCGAGAGAGTGGGCGTGTGTTGAAAGAAAGTGCAGCGTGGCGTGCCGAGGTTGGGGCAAAGGAGGAAAAGTTGTTGTATGTTTATGTACATGTACCACGTACGGAGTAGGTGTGGGCCATGCATATCAGTAAAGGTACCAGCACGCACATGCAACACTCATGTATACTTTATACGGATCCGTAAACCGTACTCCGCAACCCGTATGGTACTCTCAGATTAGCAACGCGGCCAGCCAGGCCCAGAATACATAATTATTTCTCTTGACGACAACACCTATGTACATAGATTAGAAGGCTGGGGACCGGCGAGCGAGCTCTCGAAGGGTGGCGTGCCTGCTCATAAACAGATTGCGTTTAATATCTTTCGCATGAAATGTGTCCATAACGACCTGGTCACCTGCGAGAGAGAGGTGGGCAGCAGATAGTACTTGCAAATGTAGGCGCCGTGTCTCATTCAACAGAAATCGCGACATCACGTCGCCATATCGCCATATCGCCACATTCACACATTCACATATTCACATATTCACATGGTGCATCTTCATTTTTCGAGTGGACGGAATGATATTAGTGTATGTAGGTGACCCGTCGTGTTGTCGTTGTCGTTTACCTCCGTAGTGGCGGCAGTCGCACTCCCGACCCGGCCCAACCCTTTTCCCCAACAACTTTTTTTTTCCTATCCGTGTTTGGCAAGTGGGTCAACCCACCCAACGGGTGCGTCGCTCCTACTCGTGACTCGTGGTCGCAAGGCTGGATGGATCGCCAAGGTGAGAGAGGGTGTGTGCATCTGGGATAAAATGGGTTTGGGTTGGTTGGGAGACCAGGGGGTCGACCTATCCTCTACAGTACGGATCCGTTATGTATGAAAGTTTTACGTCCTTAAAGTTTCGGCGGTGCAAGACGATCGATGGCCCTGAGTGCAGCTTCTGTGGTAATTTCAAGGACTCACTGACTGACTGACTGACTGATGAGACTGACTGGCATGACGACAAGTTGGAGCCTTTGGGACGCAGAGACCGTGCTGTCCAAGTCTCGCCCAGACAGACGCCAACGCCAAACGCCAACGCCAAACGCAGCGGGTGTTACCTCGGTGAAAGCAACTCGATCAGCCACCACATGGTAAACTCCTATCGCTCCTCATCAGAATACAATTGCTCAACCTCGAAGTGCAGGTACATACAAGATGTATGTAGTCCGTAGTAGAAGTCATCATTCCTCGGACCCCTCGACCCGTCAAATGGCCAAAGCTCTGTCTCATTTCGTCCCCGTCCCCACCGCCACACAGCTCAACAACAACCAGCCCCCCAAACGGCGCCCCACCTTGCCGTCGAACTTGGAAAGTAAAGCGCCACCCCCCATCAGTTTTTTCCTAGGCCCCGTTTAAGGCCCCCATCCCGTCCGTGTGAGTCCCCTGCCTCGCTCGGCCACACAACGAGGGATCGCTCACGTGCTCTTGCAAGATTGATGTCATCACTACGGACTATCTGCTGATAATCTGCCCTTCATGTTGATGAACAGAACGACGGGTGTACGGAGTACGGAGTAACCTGCGGAGTAAGCCACCACGGCTCTGTATCTTGCCACAACTCGTTCATCAATACATACATGTTCACATGTGGTTCGTGAAGCGCCTACAGAGTGCAACGACCCTGATTGGTAGAACTGCCGTTGAACAACACACCTGCCCATCGTTACCTCTCTTCTTAATCGACCAGATGAAGGCTGATTACCTTTCTTGTTCCCTTGTCAAGCTTCTTATGTAGGGCCTGTATGGCGTTATCATATGCTGTACGCACACAGTCATCGCGATGTCATACCAACGTCACACATGACCTTACGAGCACGCGTTTGTCGAGAAGAGTAAATTGATGATGCTGCACACTGACGTGACCAAAGCAAACCTACCCCTACAGGGACTCCTTGCATCCTGGATTTTCCTCGCATCTAAAACAAAGCAAAAGTGTACCCCCTAAGACCCCTTCAAATCGCCATAAATTCTTTACGCGTCATCTCATGTCATCTCTTGTCATCTCTCATGTCATGCAATGTTCGTGCCCTACTCCATATAACACCATTCGCCCGCAAGTCATCTAAAAATGTACAAAATAAAACGCTAAGCCACATAAGACATCATTAAAAAAAACCATGGTACATCAATCAATATATGGGGTGGTTGGAGGCAATACTGTTGTGCTTATCCTTATCCTTATCTTTGTGATTCTGTCGTAACCAATAGTGCTTGCACGGTAGCTGGTCGTGCTAATGCTTTGAATTCGTCATCCATTTTCTTCTCGCCTTTCGTTTTTGCATCGTTGTCAAACGGCAGGCCGGCGCCAATACCTGCAAGGGACAGAGGTAGAGATCTCTGACGAGAAAATGGTTGGCCGCGCCATGTAGCATCGAATCTCCCCGTTGCCCTGAGAGAGTCACTAGGCTGGCTATCCATTTTCAGGTGATTGTTTGAATCGGCTGTAGGCTTCTCGACTTGGGCCGAAGATATCTTCTCGATGCATGCGCTATAGGCTCTGGATTCGTCCTCCCTCGTCTGTTCTGTTCCCATGCCCTGTGTCGGCATCATAAATTTCTTGCTCGGTTTTTCTTTGATCTCATCTGCTCGCTGTAGGTGGTCCGGGGCGGTACACTGTGCGCTCAGTTGCGTTATACCCAGGCCGCTCAGGTCAATTTCTGACTGGAGAGATACGCCACCATCTAATTCACTCTCTGCAGTCTTTGGTTCCCGTGCTGCAAAAGACTGTTGCTCGATGGCATCGGGGTAGATTACACCTGTTGCCACCGGGGCGGCCGTGCCAAGTTGATCATCATCCCTACTAGGTGCTGTATTTTGTCCGGCATCATGTCTCGGAGCTATAATAGCCGTGTCATGTCTGGACAGCTTGGGCGTAGAAAGCATCCGCAACCCATCTCCCAATGACCTCTTCCTTTCTATCGACGGCGTTCCCGCTCGTCTGGGGCTGACATTTTCCAGATCCACGTCCGCAGGAATATATGTTGCAGAGTCTACATCGTCTTTACCCAGGGACAGTGGCGTTTCCGGTCGTAACGCCGTCCCACCGATGTTCTCGTTCGGTATGGCGGCATCATCGTCTGCAATGTCGCTATAAGACGGACGGACGCTTTTGTTTGCTGCCCAGGAAGTGCTGCTGAATGATTTGTCGCGAAACTCGCGGCCGTCGAGATGACTTGGAAGTGGACTGGGAGGCGAACGTCCGCGCATCGGATAGTAGGGCTCGTATCTATCTGGGCTTGGGTCGACATAGGTTTTGCTCAAATATGGCCACACACCAGATGGCTCCACGGTTCTAATAACGTAGGGTTGCATCGTACTTGGTTCGCAAACACTTTCTCCATCTAAAGAGTGAGCATCATCAACGTCCAAAGGTGACCCCGTGTGTCCTTCAGAATCGGGCGGAAACATGTGTAGGAGTGAGGATGCTTGTAGCCTCATTCTTGGATCTGTGCTGAGACATATCTCTGTCATGTGGCGATACCAATCTGGAATGTTAATTTCTGGTCCCAACATCAAAGGTCGCCCGTGAGTCTCCGGCTCGTCTTCCAGCATGGCTAGTCCCCATAGCACCATACCGAGTTGATAAAGGTCAGACTTTACACCGATGTACATGTTGATTCGGTGATTTGCTTCGATAAGCGCGGTTGATTCTGGTGGCTCCCATCCTACCGGACAACCTCTCCTGTTGATGTCGATAATCTTGGCATCCCCAGCGGCGTTGACGACGATGTTTGAGAGCGTGAAGTCGCCTTGAACAAAGCCAGATTCATGAATATCTGCTAGTCCTTGTACAATCTGTCTTGCCCAGCACTGGCGTTTATCCCATGCTATTCCAAGGTTTTGCTCTTTGCAATTGTCGTATATGATATCGATTAATGCCCCTTGCTCCGCATAGCTTATAAGAAGGCCTTTGACATGTTCATCATGGTCATCGACGACAACTCCATACAGCTGCACAACGTGCCTTGAATAGCTGAGACTACTAAGGGCATTGACTTCATATGAGAATTCCTCGATCGTATCAGGGCTGGGGATTTCCTTCTTGATGAGAGTCTGCCCGTCAACATGGACCTTGTACACAAATCCAGACATGTGAGAGTCGAAAACAATCTCTCTTTCGCGAATACGTTTGCAACCCAAATGTCGAATCTGACTAACCAAGGGGTAGTTGATGATCTCCTACGAGGTCATTAGTATAGGGAGACTAAGATATGACTTTCTTCACCCAAACTGATTTGCGAGTGGGCTTTGACCATGCATGGCACACTTACATTACCATCTTCAACAACATGCACGTGTAGTCGGCCAGCAGTTGTTTGAAGTTTCAAGTTCGTCACGGTGTCATAGAATGCGATTTCAGGAAGGCTCTCTCGAATAGCCTCGTAAATCTTGGCACTCTTGTCCCTTTGATACCGGGTGTGTAGCAGGTCCCTTTCCAGAGAATTTGGCGGTGCATCTCGATAGTCGAGAGATATCGTCACGCGTCTCCATAGGTGGTCTTCTTTACGGTACGTGACAAAGAACTTCTCCCTTTTTGATCGGTCTCGAAAGTGCATGCTGAGGTTGAGAATCCATCTTCTTTCCAGTTCATCGGCAATCATTGCATCATGCTGTGACGGTGTCATGGACACAGTATCCGGGACTGAATATGCGTCTGTCTGTGGGCTGTCTTCGTATTGACTTGTCGAATCAAATGGCGCGGGCTTCATACTGCGAGTCGATAGGTGATAGTTCCCACGCTCACTGAGTAAGTGATGACTGGAATTGGAGCGATGGTCATCAAATGACGGGCTGAGATGGCCACAGGCAGCGCCTGAAGAAGGATCTGCAAACGTCGTACCGAGCTCGTTGCTCATTTCAACAGATCTTTTGCCCACAGAAGGAGCTCTTCGCTCCTCCGTGGTTGTCGAAACAGGTTCTAGATGCATCCTTTGCTCCGAAAGCTTTCTTTCAAAAGTCTGAGATCGAGGTAGGCCTGTGACAACTCTCCGTGTCGGTTTTTCGGCCGATGAGTCTGGGGCCGTTGGCGTCGTGTCATCGCCAGATCTTTCCTCGATCGTTTGATCGGGCTTTGGTTTCAACTGGTTGGTACCACCGGTTGCATGAGCGAGGTTCTTGAGGGTGAGATGCCGGCTGCCAGTTGCCAGCTGGGGCTCGGCTCCAAAGTCGCCGCCCAGGTCAGCCATGTTAGGCAACAAGCCGGTGAACGTGTTACGACAGCCAATGTGTATCAGTCGCCCTTATTCGTTGAAAGGATATCAAGCAAAGGGCCGAAATTGCACACAAACACAGGATGGACCTTGCTTGCTCAGCTTGGAAATCGGCCTTGCTTGCTCAGCCCAGCTCAAGATAGATCGAGATGTATGTAAGTCGATGTGGCTGGAAGTGGGTGGGTCTGTACCTGGCCCGTGAACTGAATGTGACGAGGACGGACGGACGAGCATGCAGGCAGCCGCGCGCAGCTCATAAAAACTTTGGAAGCAAACAAAGAAGAATCATGATGGTTATACAGTCCTGAAGTCGAGGTTGTGAGAGAAAACAATGAAGCGAGCGAGACGAAAGGGGAGGGGGCAGAGCAAATGGCGGCCAGCCCGCATACGCCCGCAAAAAAAAAAAGGCCGGGTGGTCGGGTTGTACGTAGTCCACTCGTCAAATCGATCGCCGTCTGTTTTTTTCAATGGTCTCTCTTTTTTTTTTTTTTCGCTAGTGACAGTGGGTTTGTCGACAAAGACACACAACGGCAGAATCGAGGTCGGGCTGCTCTCCCCGTCGGACTGCGATGGGTATACTCCGTAAGAGTCGGATCAGAACCAGAGATGGTCGATGGCAGCCCGAGAAATGACGAGGATCATCGTGGGATGGGATGCGGCTGCGTTTGACGAGCTTTGATTGAACAGCTTGGAGCAGGAGAAGAAGAAGGAGAAGGAGAAGAGGAAGAAGAAGCACCGAGTCACCCGCATGGAATGTTCCTTTTCTGGCGCATCTGGTGTGTGCCTGTGTGCCTGTGTGCCAGGCACTGCCAGCAGTCCTGCAGGTTGCGGTGTACAGTGGGGGGTACAGTGGGGTGTGCAGTGGGGTGTGCAGTGGGGTGTGCAGTGGGGTGTGCAGTGGGGTGTGCAGTGGGGGTGTAGGTCCGTCGTCTCCTGTGCTGGTGAAACAGGTCAGGCAGAGACGGGCCGGAAATGGGGTCCATCAGTCATCCATCAGTGGACCATCACACAACAACTCTGTCTGTCAATGGCGTCCATCCAACATCCCAAACAAGCGGGCCGAGGAATTGTTAGTAAGATGGGTTGATTCATGATGCATACATATGCCTCAACAGGCCACTTTCGGCGCATGGGGCGGGTGGTCCAGTCTCCAGCAAGTTAACCAGCAAGTCTCACGTTTCCCGTTTCCCGTTTCCCGTACTTCTCCCCACTTTACGAGGTTTTTCATGTTCTAATATTGTACCGACTTTTTAGTAGTGCGCAGTCATCAGTCACACGTTGGGCACCCAGTCCACAGTCCAGCAAGCTCCGTTCCAGCTCATGCAAGTTGACAACACGCACGCATCATGCATACATAAACTGCTAACCACAAGCAGTCTGGGGTACATACAAAGTCATCAAGTTGTTCGATTTGTTCGCGGAAGCTCAAGCGGGCGGCCCTGATATGCATGTACATATGTACGGATTACATGGGGGCTCACCGCGTCACACCGAAGCCCACCGAAGCCCACCGAAGCCCACCGAAGCCCACTGCAACACCACTTCATGTCCGTCGACCGACCCTATTCCCTACGGATCCCTACGGATCCCTACGGATTCACCTTGCCTACATAATCCGTATCATGTGCCATGATGCCCAGCCAACTCGCATGCCTGACTGGACCATCGTCTGCCCTCTCGTGATTAGGCACAGATGCAGGCAGGGTTGGGGTTGGGGAGGCGCGAGGTAGAAGAGTAGGCAGGATGATGACTTGTCATGTGTGCCTCGTTACCGTGCTGTACCGGATCGAATCGAATCAAGCCTTTGTGGGGAGGTTCCATCCATGTGGCATCTATCAGTTGGGTATCACGACATGAACCCAATCGCAAGAGAAGTCAAGTATGTATGTATGTATGTACATGTATGCGTTTGAATCATGGCCCAAATATTACATACAATATTACAACCATCATGTCGATCCAAGCCGCGGGCCTCCTCTGCGCCCCATCCATCCATGCCCACATTGGCAGGCCGGCATTCGGCATCAACATGACAAAGTGCAGTTGGGATGCAATACGGAGTATGTACATTACGTGTTCGACCTTCTTCACCCGAGTTACATACCTATGGGAACACGCAGTCGGCAAAGAGCAAGAGATAAGACGCAATTAAAGGCCCCGTCCCGTCGTCCCGTCGTCCCGTCTCGTGCCCGTATCCGAGGTGTCCAGGATCCTCTCGTAATCCTCATGAGCATGACAAGTCGATCTGGGTGGTACATATCTTGAAGCATGGTTGTCGACTCGGACCGCACAGTGGTTAGCAAACATGCTGTATGTTTCAACGCCCTTCGTCACAGCAACAACATGACAAACACGCATTTCCAGAGCCTGTGAATTACTTCCATATTTCATGCGTTTGCAGGGCCGTGTCATCGCCCGGCCTCGCCATTACCCCTCTATGCTACATCCACAAACAAATACAAGAAAAATCCACCCGTGTTTCCCCCAAAAATGTACAGAGAGTAGGAGTGAGTTGCGTCCAGGGCCCGAAAAAAATTCTCATTTTTGTCCCCGAAGTATGGTTGTAATATGAAGACGAGAAGGAAATGTAGGTATTCCCGGGAGGCTTTTTTTTTCCTGCTTGCTTGCAAGAACAGGGGAATAATGTTCAACTCATAACGCCCCAGCGTATGCTGCCCTGTTCTTTTCCCACGCGAGAAAGAATAGAGACACGTACATGATTGCCGTTCATCATGCAGATTTACAAGCCCAAACCACAAGAAAGAGTCTGGACATGTCTTCTTATGTAAGTTTCCGGGGTTTTTTTTTTTTTTTTTTTTTTTTTTTTAGGGAAGGCGTCGTCTCTTTTTCTACTCGTCATCTTCGTCACGATCCTCCTTCTTCTTCTTGTCGAGCACCCTGCTCTTGTTGGCTTGCTCGCGGTCAATGTCTTTGAAGATGAGATCAAAGATTTCGTTGTACCACCCTACGGCGTGGCCGTCGATGCCTTCTTTGATGTTCTAGTGTGTGTGTTCCGTGTTAGTCTGTGTTCTGGTCCTAGTGGAGGGACGTGCTTGGGGATGATGACTTTGAGCCATCGTCTACTTACCTCGGGCAGTTCTAGCCAGTCCGACATGTTGTCCTTGGGGAAAATGACAGTCTTGCAGCCTGCTCGTCGAGCAGCGACCGTCTTTTCACGTAGTCCGCCGATGCGCAGTACTTTGCCCGTCAGTGTGATTTCGCCAGTCATGGCGACCGTTGGATTCACAGGGGCCTCTAGAGCTAGAGATAATAGGGACGTGGTCATGGTGACGCCGGCAGAAGGTCCGTCCTTGGAGACCGCACCATCAGGAACGTGGAGATGCATCTTGCCCTTGTCGAAGAAGTTGTTATCGGGAAATTCCTTGGCCATGAACGCTTTGGCGAAGGAGTAGGCAATTGTCGTAGACTCCTTCATGACAGATTTGAGATTGCCGGTGATCTCTAAGCCGGGTCTCGAGCTGGCGCGCAGAGGAGCCTGCAAGATTGACTCGATATACATGGCTGCGCCGCCCATTTGCGTCCATGCCAAGCCCATCGAGACACCAGGAGGGCTCACATCATAGAGACGATCCGACGTAAAGACTGGCGGTCCAATGTAATCTACGAGGTTGTCTTTGCCAATCTCGACATCAACCGAATCGGGCACGCGGAGGGCCTTGCGGGGTTTCTCGGCCGTCTTCGGCTCGGTTGCTTCCATGGCAGCTCGTCCCTCATCTAACTTGGTGTCTTGACCGAGGGCGGCGTCGGCTTCGGCCTTCTTCTTCTGGACTTCCTCCAAGGCGGCTTTTCCCTCATCAGTAAGAGCCTCCTCCTCTGGCAACACATCTTCTCCTAGCTCCTGCACGATCTTCAACGCAGATTTACGATAGACCTTTTCAATCTGCTTCTTCAAGTTCCGCACACCAGACTCACGGCAGTAGGACTTGATGAGCTCCTCGATCGCTTCGTCGTTGAGGTTCACTTTGGCGTCCTTCAAGCCAGCCGCGTCTTTAGCTGCTGGTGCCAGATATCGGTTTGCAATGGCCCTTTTCTCGTCTGCAACATATCCTGACAGAGTGATCAATTCCATACGGTCCAAAAGTGGTCGCGGGATGGTATCCGTCATGTTGGCAGTGCAGACAAAGAGAACCTTGGACAGATCAACAGGGACGTCCATGTAATGATCCAAGAATGAGCTGTTCTGTTCGGGGTCAAGTAATTCCAGGAGTGCCGAAGAAGGGTCCCCTTGGTATCCGCGTCCAATCTTGTCGACTTCGTCAATCAGTACGAGGGGGTTCTCAGTTTGGCATTTTTTCAGGGCCTGAATGATACGGCCGGGTAGGGCACCGACATAGGTACGTCGATGACCCTTTATCTCAGCCACGTCCGTCAGACCGCCGACACTGAATCGGTAGTACTCTCTGTTGAGAGCTCGAGCAATAGACTTGCCTATACTGGTCTTTCCCACACCTGGAGGACCAACAAAGCACAAAATCTTGCCTTCCACCGTACCTCGGAGCTTCCCGACGGCAATGAACTCCAAAATGCGATCTTTGACGTCCTTCAGGCCGTAGTGATCCTCGTCCAAAACCTTCATGGCGTTGGCAATGCCGAAATTTTCCGCGCTTCTGCGGCCCCATGGAATCTGGGTCAGCCAGTCGAGATAGTTTCGGGTGACGTTGAACTCTGATGCCGCGGCTTCCAGGTGAGCGAGCTTGTTAAGCTCTTCGTCAAAGACCTTTCGCACAGGCTCAGGCATGGCTAACTTGTTGGCCTTTTCTTTGAACTTTTCCACGAGCTTGTCCTTGCCGTCGGACTCCAGGCCGAGTTCACGGCGAATACCCTTCATCTGCTCCATAAGCCAATACTCTCGCTGCCTTTTGCTAATCTTGCTCTCCACATCCTTGGTGATCTTGGACTGAAGTTGAGCATTCATGAGTTCCTTCTTGAGAACAATGAGGGCTTTTTGCATCCGCTCCTCAACATTCATACACGACAAGACTTCTTGCAATTCATTCTGCTCGCCAGAAGAAACTGCAGCGGCGAAATCGGCCAGTTTTCCAGGCTCCGAGGTGACATTTCCCGTAGACTGGCTCATGGAGAATGTCGAAATCTGATCCCGAAACAGGTTGTTCATAGTTGCCACCTCTTTGAAGACATTGACAATTTCGTTCGTGACTGCTCGGATGACGGGGCTCTTGGGGTCGTAGGGTTCGTCAGCGAGGTTGTCGACATTGACGAGGCTGACAGGCCATTTCTTCAACCATGATGTAGGCTCATATTTCTCCGCGACTTGATCCGGTTTCTTCTCCATAGCACCTTCTTCGAAACTGGCCACAACGTCGCCTTTCTTTTCTAGCGGAGGCTCTCCTTCTGTTGTTGTTGTTGTTGTTGCTGTTGCTGCTGCTGTTGTTGTTTGTTGCGGTATGACTTCTGGGATCTCGGGGTCTGGCTTTGAGTCGGTCTTCTCTACCTCGGCCATGCTTGGGGGCACTAGACTGGAGAGCTTGATTCGGCGGTGCGGATACAGGATGGCCGTCAATGCCCCTTCCTGTCCATGGATTGGAAATGCGCTCGTGATCTGGGCAAAAACACCAACATCGTGGACGTCTTCCACGTTGCGGATGATATCCTCGTCCTCATTCTCGTTCTTGAACAAAAACGCGCCAACATATGGCTGCCCCCTCTTGATCGATTCCGTGATGGCGGTTGCGACGTTCGGGTCTTTGATCGTGATGGCTTTGTAAAACCCGGGAAACAGTGGTCTTCGAGCAATAGGAATGGCGAGAACTTGAGGGTACACATCTGGGACCACCGGCTTCTGCAATGCCTTCTCGGCCGACTTCTTTCCTCTTTTGCCACCTCCATCGCCGCCAGAGCCGTCCCCTCCAGATCCTGAGCCGCCAGCTGCTGAACCACCTGCCGTGCCACCGACTTTTCCATCCTGGGATTTGCTGCTAGTATCACCTTTTGTTGAGGGGGCCTCGGCCTTGTTCTCTGTTGCTTCTCTCTCCGATTCCTTCTTCCGATTTTGCAAGTTTGCCTTGACCTCCTCTTCCGACAGAGGCTCCGTCATAGTCTCGGGCGAGGAGTCGAAAAAGTCGCCGTTGTTCTTGTCATCCTTCTTACCTAGTCGCACCGACGTGGAGAAAGCAGCGCCGATCAACCTTGGCAGGATGTGAGGGAAGTCGGATTTATACACATGTCGACTGAAACAAGTTGAAGACAGAGCCCATCTTCTCGATGTCGAGGAAGCGTGCGTTCGAGACGCATGCGCGGCGGAACGTTCGAGTATAAGTCGCCCGGACAGGCGGGATCGAGGAATCATGGTCGGCGACTGTGAGCTTCTTTCCAGCTATCACCAAACTCGGACGTACGAGACGGCGAAAGTGGCAACGCCGAAAACGAGAACCTAAGCGTGGTGCGACAGGAATATGATGTATGGAATGGTGAATTGACAAATCGTAGATAGTAAAATCACCTTATCGTCTGTTGCTCGTGCTGGCTGTCGTAACAGCTTCGTTGCACATTGCCGCTGCGGGCCTGGATGGATGATGCGAAATTGTTTGAGGAATGACGGCCGAGGCGACACCGGCCGAACGACATGACCCAGAAATCATGGCATGGTTGCTGGGAACTTCTATCGGCAGATCCTCGGCCACCGGCGGGCGGGTCTTCTCAACAAAAGCTGCATCGCTAGGTCCGCAACGAGGCACCCAAGTATACACAGAACACTTTCGTAGGCATTGAGGAAACACACAAATCATGGATCATGGCCTCCATATCTCGCAGCAAAGACAAAGTGACAGAATCCCTATCGAATTTGACCCTTGACACAGGAAAAAGCAACAGCCGGCCGTCAAATCCAAAGTCCAAGAAAAAAGTCCTTGACTCATGGGAGGATGACGAGGAGTCCTCGGGATCGGATATCGAGCAGCGCACACCAGCGGTGGCGAGTCCGGTAGTGCCATCTGCACCACCGCCTACGCCATTCACAGCCAACTATGATACTGTATCGGTCCCCGGCTGGAACGATATCGCCGATGGGCGAGCCTCGCCCCGCGGAGGAGACGCTCCAAAGAGGCCGGAGAAGACGGACGCCGTTGCTCGTCGTATGATTGCAGCCGGTCTTGGGTTAAAAGCTCCCAAACAGACGGAGGAGCAAAGGGCCTTTCAAAAATCTGTTCGAGAACAGGAGAAGAAGAAGCGGGACCAGACGAAAGAAGAAGAGCAGAGGAGCCGTGAAGAGTCGGAGAAGGCCAAAGCTGCTGTCTGGGAGGACTGAGCTGAAAGGGGGGGGACGCTATCACGGTGTAAATTGTAAATCGGGCTATAGTATATATGATACACTTTCGATGAATAACATGGCAAATGTACATACGTTCTCGCATCGCTCATGATGATATGATACTGGTCACGACCCAATGTACTCGACGATGGCACCGGATCACCAAAGAATCAGGTCATCGGCGTTCGGGTCTCGAGTCGCTGGGATTCGGCCATTGGGGTTGATCTTGGGGAAGGACTCTTCTAAACCGGTTTATACTTTCCTTCGTCAAGGACTCGAGGCCCCATTTCCCAGTCACTGTTCGACTTGCACGGGTTGATCCACGGCGTTGACAGTTATCCCCAACCGAAGAATGCTGATTCAAGTCCCCCGCGCTAGGAAAATCACTATTATTAATGGACGCACTGTTCCAATTGTAACATTTGTCAGTTGCTGGGATTTCCTTTATACCTTTGGCAGCGGTCACGGTGATGATACCGCGCTTTGCACCAATATGAAAGCCCTAAGTACCACGGGCAGGGAGAAAAAACTGAATGCAAATACTAAAACACATACAGGCCTCAACGACATCAACTGTTCCGGAGAGGTAGCGTCCTGCCATTATGCATCAACACCAGCTCTGCCGCTCCGCCATGCCGAACAGACACTCCGTACCCATCCAGTCCCAGCTCCTGCGCGCGCTGGTTCCAAAGCATCTGCGACACAAGTCCATCCCGGGAGCAGCACATGCACACCATCGGCCATTGACTCCTCCCCAGGGAGTCCCGCACGCCCTTGGTGGCCGGCCATTCACTCACCAGAACACCCAGCACGCCCGCGCCTCTCCAGCCAACAGGGGCGCCCACAAAGGCCCCTTCGAGCTCGCGAACGTGCCGTGGCCCGACGCGTTGGCTCCCTGCCTTGCACTGTACCAGCGTTCTCATAGAGAGTGTTGACGACTTGGGGGACGGGAGAGTCCAGGTTCCCACAAGATCGGTGCCAAAGTCTGACGAACCTCCGATTCGCTTGAGAAAGAAGCCATATCTGGACAGAGAGTGAGCCACCTTGTACTCGTAATGAGTGCCGACGTAGACGGTGGAATTTTGACCAAGGCCAGTCCTTTTGGCGTAGGAGACGAATGAGTCGAGATCTGAGTGGTGAGGTGATGGCGAATCGGGGTACTTGAGCCTGTCAGGTTGTTTGTCCGAACTCTTGTTTCGCAATCGGCTCGCACTGAATTGACGGGAACTCAGCCGACACGCGTGGAGTGGTGACGGTGACAATAACCGCAAAATTATTGCACGACTGATGGGAAACATGGCTAGACGTCCTACATTTCGACAACGCGCAACCTGATGCCTTTCCAAGGCTCGTGATAGTCCAAACACTTGCTAGCCTTGTAGTAGACCAAAACCTGTTTCTCGTCAATGAAAGAGGCTCCAGGGTGCCAAGCTCACAGCTGCACGAATAACTTGCATTTGATATTTCAATGCAGCTACTCCCTGGCCACAGCGAATTCGCTGTGGTTTTAACACTTTTCTTTACCTTTATTATGCTACTAGGGGATATTATTCCATTGGAAGTCACGTGCTCCACGCACAGCAGGGGGCTGCCCCACCACCAATGCCCCACCAAAGACCCAGCTCATTCGGCGGCTTACGTACATTAGCTTCCTCAACTTTCTTCGACCATTAACCAACCAACCAACCAACCAACTCCTCTCTCGCGACCGTCATAAAATCAAGCAGCCACTCGAAACAACCTCCTCAATCCCGAACCGACGAACCATTTAATATTTCTCATACCATAATACAAAACCCCCCCCCCAAAAGCCATGGGCACCATCCTCCTCCCCCATCTCGTCACAGCATGGCACGTCGACCAAGCCATCCTCAGCGAAGAGAACCGCCTCGTCGTAATCCGCTTCGGCGACCCCAACAACAACCCCGACCTAGACATCATGGACGAGGTTCTCTCCAAAGTCGCCCCCTTGGTTCAAAAATGGGCCGTCATATACGTGTGCGACATTTCCAAAGTTCCCGACTTCAATCACATGTACGGTACGTACTGAACCACTGGCTGGACCTCTGTTTCCATATCCTAGACATGTATCCCCGATACCCCCCCATACATCCTTGTCGGCTCGCAAGCGCTGTCAGGAAAACAAACACCCCTCGTTCGATCCGAGACTAACGTATATCTCAAACTAGAATTGAACTCCAACGAAGAACCCTTCGCAGTCATGTTCTTCTTCCGAAACAAACATATAATGTGCGATTTCGGAACCGGTAATAACAACAAAATGAATTTCGTGGAGAGAAATCGGCAGGATGTGGTGAATATCCTAGAGGCTGTGTATCGGGGTGCGACAAAAGGAAAGGGTCAAGTCAATAGTCCCAAGGGTGAGAACCACCCTCTTCTCTTTTTCCATATTGTTGGTGTTCCGAAGAAGACGGTTGGGCTAATGATTGACAGATTACTCTACGCGCCATCGATATTAACTTCGTCTTCTTGTCTTGGTTTTTTTTTGTCCAAAGATGGACAAGTCTCCCGACACGGGCAATACCTTTTATCTCTATTACGACGTTATGTGCAGAGTACTAGTCGCTTGACGGCTGTTAGGAAATTGATTTTGGCACGCAAGGGTTGGTCTTTTCACTTGGACTCTCAAGTCTCTAATTATTGCTAACACATGGAAAAAAAAATATGAATTTCAAACAATGTTGTTTACCTCTTCGCTACAAAAACTTACGGAGAAACGCCCGTGCGCCGCTTTGGACCCTTTCCTTTCATTTTGCATCGCGACTTGAGTAGGCCTCTCTTTTCTTGAGCGGGCTCTTTGAATCCAATTCAACCCGTAGAGCTTTCCTAACGTGGTCCGAATCTATATCTCGCAACTCGGCCATCGATATTCTTACTTGTAGTCAATCGAAAACAAATCTCATTAATTTCTTCCTCCTCTTCCCCCCCCCCTCCCCTTATAAAACGTCCCTAGGGCTCCTCAGATTTGGGTGAAATGTCTTATTCGGCATTCGGGGCGTGACGTTAGGTAGAGTCGGTTCGCGTAGACTCTCATCGCGGGATCTGCTTGCTGCAGATCTCATCGTGGGCCGAGAGCCGTGATTTGGGGACTTCATGCCGACTCTCATTCGTGGTCGTTCGTCATCAGCATCGGAGAACCCCCCGGAGATGCATTCTTCATCTGATCCAATCTCTGCCATCGTGTGAGGCTGATATGAAGCCGGGGCAGATGGAGAAGTAATGGACCTGGAATGAACCGCTGGTCTTGGGGACATGCCAGCGGTGAATGCGCCGGGGTTCATCGTATTGGCGGCCATGTCTCGTGGCATGCCCATGGCACGATCTGCAAATCCATTCTGGAAGGCGTTGGTACTAGACGCCTCGTGTAAAATTGGTAGAATCTGCTCGTCATACAGATCCGTTGCAGAATCGAATGCCTCTGGCGAGAACTCCGTCACTGTACGCGAGGATCGCCCATCATCATCGGTAGTGGGGCTGGGTGCTTCGTCAAAAAAATCGTCCAGGCTACCCAACTTCGTGACCAGATCTCCAACCAGGCCGTCACCGCGTCCGTCGTCAGAGAGCATAGTATCTGCTCTTTCGCTCCCATCGAAACAACCATACGGAAAGTCGTCATTGTGAAACTCGACTTCCACCGTTGGTGTAGCCTCTATAGATGATCCCTCCGTGCTCTGGCACATGTAGAATGCAGCGTGAATGTTGGCTCGTGTTGACTCCGTCTTGCTTGCCGGCACAGGAATGGCCCATCCAGATGCCTCGGGGATGCCAAACAGACTCTGAGTGCGCTCGTATTCTTTGCGAACTGCTTTCGATGTCGACCGCGTCATGCTCATTCTCAGGTGGTGCTTGTCCATGTGACTGCCTGACATGGTCATGACGTTATCCAGAACTTCTAAAGCATCCATGCAAAACTCTGTCTGGAGCAGACGCAGCAGCGGCGAAATGAGATCGGAGCCATGCCCAGCAAGCTCAGGATTGCGCATGTCAACTTCTGGAATGGCCACACATAGTATGCGCATAGTCTGTACCTTGACCCACGATAGCGAGTTGGTGAGCAGGCCGATCAGGAATGTAATCATCTTGAACTCATGTTGCGGTAAGAAATGTTCTTTGAGTGCCATGAATAGTTGGTTGAGAAATTCCGAGCTGTCCTGTTGCTTGCCGGAGGTGAATTCGTCGAGGACCAATCCAATCGATTCGAGACCCAACTTGTCAGCTTCGGTGAGAAGTAATCTGGCGGTTTTAAAGGTTTTTTCTGTCGTATTTGCATTTTCCAACTCATTCATGAATCGGGGGAAGTTTGCCAGCAGCGCGAAGAACAACCGACTGTCATCTCCCGTCAAAGGGTCCGCAGGCAGTTTGACTAACTTGTCGATCGTGTCCAAGGTTGGTTGCCAGCACAGAGAAGACCGGAGGCCCTTGTACAGAAGCGGTTGGATCCCGTCAAAATCACCATCCCAGCGATCAGGCTGGCCGTCAGCAATAATTCTCCGAACGTTCGGCGACCTAAAGTCAAGTTTATTGACGAGCTCGCTGAGCATTTCTGTAGCTTCCAGGAATTCACTCTCGTTGATGGATTCCAAACATGCACATGTTGTCCAAAAGAGTTGAGGAAATGTGACAAGTTTTTCAGAGTCCAGCTTTATCAGCAGGGTTTTCAGAGTCGTCAAAATCTCCATGGAGAAGGACTGAATCTCGGGATCCTCGTCCGCAATAGTGTTAGATAGCCTAGCTAACATATCGCCAAGCATATACTGGTCAATCGAGGTGAGGACACAGCGAAATATCTGGAAGGAGCGGCAAGCTAGATGTCTTACTGGACAAGACGTGGCCCAAGTCAGAGATAGCCGTCCCCAGTGCTCCTTGATCATTGGAAAGGTGACTTGAAAGGTTTTGACAACTTCTGTGGTCAAAAACTCCATGCTAGGAGGGACCTTGTTGTCACGATCTTCAACGTTGCCATTGCTGTCTTCATATCCCCAGACCACGGTGCGGTCATGGCGACGTATCGCATCAACCAAGTCCTCGATGGACTTCTTTGCAACTCCAACAGAAACGTCGTCCATGTGTGATATGACGAGTTCGTGAATCATGTGCACTAGCATTTCTCTTGCCTGCTCTTGCACGAGAGGGGTATAGTGATCCCAAAGCACTGTGACCACTTGAAGCAGGAGAGGGACATTGTCGGGCGTGAGGTGAACTGGCGAGACCATCAGGTCCACGAGTAAAATGAGTGATAGCTGGCCAAGCGAGAATCCTGCCTGTTTGGTTCCAACAGGCAAAGCTTCGGCGAGGTCAGCACAATACGGGAAGTTGTTGATATCCGAAGGTGGTGGAATGGACTCTCTTTTCTCATTGGGCACCATCGCCTTGGGGTTGATTTGCATGAGCAGGAATTCCACGACCTTGATCCCAGGCGTGCTATTCGTGGTAGATAAGAATACTACAATCTGTTTGGCATATTCCACAAAGTTCTGTTCACGACGCTCCAAACATAATTGCATGATGAAGTCCAATATCAGACGAACATTTCCCGGATGTGGGCCAGTGGCAAGTGCCTGCCAGAGAGCTTGGACCTCGTTGTGCAAGGCGCCGCCAGATTTGATGGTCAGTTCGAGGAGGTTAGCCAACAGAACATATGACTGAGCCGTAGGGCCACCGTTGGGATCAAGTTTGAGCTCGATGGTTTGTATCCACGGCAGAATGACAGCAACCGCATTTCTTTGGGCGACAGGTTGAAGATCTTTGAAATAGTACGTGAATTCAGAAAAGACGTGGAAAGCAAGCTCGGTATACTGCTTTGAGAGCCGCTTGGATATCTCAAATTGAGCCAGCTTGTACACTGCTTGTGTCTTATCAGATATACTGATGTCGAAATCCTGAATTTTCGAGTTGCGCTGTTGGCGGGTTTCGAGCGAGCGAAGTACCGTGGATGACTTGGACCGTATTTCGCTCTGCTCGTTTCCCAGGGTAAATAAGCAAAGAGAAAGTAATTTCCAGAATGGGCATGGGTAGTTTGGATGTTGCCGCAACACCTCTATAGTGACCGAGAAATAACTCTCCAATACCTTTGGGACTTCTGACAAGTAGCAGCGTGCGATGCAGTGTTCAAGAAGGTACGGGTACTCTTGATTATGAAACACAAGGTTTTTGAGAGCCCGTTGGCCAATGACATTCATCTTGTCGCTTCCAGAGTTGAAGATGGCGTCTAGCCATGCCAGCATTCGGCGGACATCAAACTGCAAAGTAACTCCACTTTCGGTTGTAATACTAATGGGGCCAGCACAGAGAGCAGCCATAGCACTCAACGCAGCAGTTCGAAGGTTTCGCTTCTCGATTTCCATCGCTGCTGTGGCGGTCCCCCGCTCACCCAATGACTGTTGGTCAATAAGAGATTGCCGCATGGTGTCCTCTCGGGCTCGAATCTGATTCTGGTTTGGGGAGAAGCCACACCAATCTTCCATCAAGGAGAAAGCCGATTTGCGGGATTCAAACGTCATCCATCGAGATGGGTCATCCGCTCGGTTTATGCCTTCGAACAATGCCTCCATGAGTCCACAGTAATAGCGGCGGAGCTTCTGGAATTCCCAGTCCATTTGAACCTCTCCATCCATCAGAAACAGCTTGAGGTCCTTGGCGTACGAGGTCAGGTTGTTCAGGAAAAACTCTGATTGGAATACTTGAGGGTCTTTGAGGAAGTGTGACGTTAATTTGAACACATGTGTGATTTCAGTCCGCAATAGATCCATCTTGCGATTGCGACGCGGGCTGCTGTTCGTTCTTTGGTGAATTCTTGCCCGGGCCTCGTCGTTGCATCGAGAAACTTGGCCTTGCAGTTCTTCTAGAAGCGTTCGATAAATGTATACATTAATAGAGCCCATCGCAACGACTACCGCATCGCGTACAGAGGCTGATGAAACGGAGAGGAGTGGGATCAGGTACTTGAACAGCGTTCTTGCCGTCACAATCCTGTCGGCCGACACAGCTTTGGAGGTTTTCCGGCCATGTTGACCATCTGGCGCAGTGGCAGAAGGAAGACTTCCGGGGTCGGCAAGAGTTGTGCAAGCGAATATGAGGTACAGTTTCCACTGCTCAACCATGACCTCGGGTTGTGCCGCTTGTGAGCGACTTCCCATCCGGCTACTTGCGTCAGGGTTGTAGTACAACCCCCTCGTTGGTTCAGACACATACACGATAGGTTTATACATTTGCAATATCCGATTGCAGATGAGATCGCGACAGATGGTAACTGCGAATGGGCATCTGTCAAACGCAATGCGGATGAGATTTGGAAAAATCTTGAACCACAAAGTTGCGTCGTAAGAAACATCGCTTGTGCAGAGCTCAACGACTGCACCCTGACTGTTGGCGTTTTGCAATCCTCGCTGCAACCTGCTGCGCTCAGCAACTGAAAGATGTTCGTCGTTGAAGTTCATGACTTGATTCGAGTCGTTTTCTAGAATATCGATCAGACGCGGGGCCTCCTTTTCTTCTGACGCGTCTTTCCCGAGTGCCTTGTCAAAGTCGGTGATGAGGCGCAAGACTGTGACGGCAAAGTACCGTACCCTTCGAGACTGCGAACACAGGAAGAATAGACCGTGTGCTTCAGCTTGGTCAACTTCAGCCCATATACTTGACAAGTCTAGCTTCAAGGCCCTCTTTTCTGATTCGTTGGCGTCATGTTGCTCGTTTGCCGCTTCTCGCGACTTGTGTCTGATTTCTTCAATCCAGATCTGGAGTAACTCGACATATAGACGAAGAGTATTCTCAATGTGTCCATGTCCAAGCATGCCGCCATCAGACATTGTTGAATAGCGGTCATCGAAGTTGAAAATGAATCGAGCGAACCCCATGGTCACTTGTTGTGCGTGAGATTGTCTGGCTATAGCCTTCAATGAACAGGCGGATGACTCGGCAATATTATATTGAACATGGGCAGTGCCTGTGCATAGCAAGTTGATTAAGGAGTTGAAAGGTATGTCGACGGATAAGCATCTCGGAAGGGCCTGGACTGCCACATGGAGAAGTTCGTAAAACGCTTGTTTCTGGTCGGCTGCATTCGGGTGCTCATCACGTCTTGAGAAGGTAAAATTGTCCGTGATGGGGGTTTTGGGTCCGGGGCTGTTAAACTTCTCATCCAATGCAGCTTGACCGCCAAAAGTGTTGTCACAGACAATCGTGATTTTGCCTAGAATTTTGCAAAATTGAAGATAATACTCGCGTATTCCATCGTTCAGAACATGAGTTAGCACTGGACGTGAGACCAGCTCCTCCTTTGAGCTGTGAGTTGAATTCGACAATGGGCCATCCGTGGGGAAGGCTAGCACAGGAGAAGTCGGCCATCGGTCGCCTGATGGCGGTGTATTATAAAATCTTGGGAAGGGAGGACGTCCTTGTTCGCCCTTTTCAAGGTCAGACATGATGCATAAGAATGCACGAATTCCAACCACTATCCTATCTGGATCAAGCTGTTCGACTCGCAACTCCTTGTCTGTCGTGAAGAGCTCTGCATTTATCAAAGGGAAGATGACGGTTCTAAAACAATACTCTGGGTATTTGAAACCAATGATTCGAATTATCTGGATGAGTGGCTCAGCTACCGCAATGTCCGAGGCAACAATGCTTCGCTTTGCACTCGGCAGAACCAGTCTCATCACATCGTCGAGCTTTCGGACAGAGGTTTGGAAGTTATCGTTGGTTCGGTATAAATACGTCCAGACAAGTCTCGAGATGACTTGCAGACAGAGAGGTCTCGTAAGACGATCTTTCAGTTTGGTTTGCACAGAGAGAACCAGCTGCAGCCATTGGGAGCTGAAACTATCGGGCGAAGATACACAAAGCAACGTCGCCGTCAAAGGAAAGGCAACAGTCCAGTGGCGCGGCTTGATGAACATTTGCGCGAGCCGATCTCTGATTGCGGCGACAACTTCGGACCATTTGGGGTGCAGGAGATGGCTGTTGCTGGCGTTGGCGGCAATAGGTAATAGCAACATGTCAATTACTTGGCAAAATGCTGTTTTCACCTTCTGCCCGCGACATTTGCTGAAAAGGCGACCTAGCGAGACCAGGAACTCGCATGACACCACCCAAGCAGATTCCGGCGAAATTCTGACCTTGAGGTGTTTCATGCCCCCAAGGACAAGCTCTATTTTGCCTTCAGCCTCCCGAGCTGCTGATGATGTTGGGCTCTTGATTGACCTCTCTTGTAAAGAGCTTTCAAGATCCTCGATGAATCTTCGTGAGACACCTGCAAAATTGATTCCACTCATGTATCCCAGTAATTTGGCGAACAGGTTCCAATTTGAGAGCTTTAATGGTGACAACATAAGTTGTTCACTATCCGCAATCTTGAGTTGGCCGAAGATTATGCTCTCAAGTTTGTCCTCCATTTCCGGCGTGATGGAAGCGAGTTTACTTTGCCGAATTATCTCCAGAAGAACTCGACACAGTATGTATATAGAGACGGTCGACCGGCGCTCTTGTTGAGCCACGAATTCCTGTTTGGTAGACAATGTCGCAGAGTTAGGGTTGGCAGAATCAGTTCCCCCCGAACCTGGACCAGGCTGTACCGGCTCCGTATTTCTACGCAGTAGGGGGCCGCCAGGTTGATTTCCGCGCATTTGTTGCAATTGGCTTCGGGCCTCATTCGCTCCATCGCTTTTGCTTTTCCGCCATAGCATCATGGAATCAATGAGTGCCTTGGGTTTAGGGCTAGCGATATGCCCCAGTGCCACAATCAACTGGTCGAAGGTTGGATCAACTCCAGGACCGCATATGCGCTCGATTTGAGGCTCAGGATCAAAGGGAACGGTGATGCATTCGGTCAGCTTCTCCTCTGCCTGAGCAATAAACTATCCATCTGTGAGCAAGAGCTAACGGCCGCATGAGAATGTCGTGATCACACTTACGGACGTAAAAAGCACGTGCAGAGCATATTCCCCAACTGTTTTCTGATCGTCCCTGTGCGTCCTTGAATGCGATTGATGTGTCGGATGCTCCCGTCTTGATTTGCTGTGCATCCTCTCCAATTTTCTCTGATTTAATCCCGTGAGAGAGACATCAGCAGCAGCCGAGGCAGACCTTTCCATTGGCGTAGAACCGAGTGGACTTAAAGTCGGTCCAGCCAGAGAGGTTCCCGGTCTTGAAGGCAACTTGGACTCCATATCCAATCGCATTGCGACCGATTGCAAATCCGACCTGTCAAGCCCCACGCCGACCGCCGCGATTATCTGCGGGCTCAAAGGGCTGGTGGACACGCTTGACTGGCTTCCGTTTCTCGAGTGCTGTATGCCATGAACTATGGATGTTTGCCGATGATGTCCATAAACTGTCGTCTTGGTGAGGTCTATTGAACGCTCAGCAGCACCAGGTAGACCCTGTCGTGATGGACCTCCGTGCAGTCGAGGCGAGGTTATTCCGGACGGTGAGTGGATAGTCTTGTCGGCTGATGACTCTCTGGAGTGTGGTAGGCGCCGCGATGGGGTTGTGAAGGCACTTGGGCGGATGGTCTGGTCCCAGAACTGTTCATGATCGTTCTCGTCTTCGTATCTCGCCCCAGGCCGGGGTGGCTGCTTCAATGGATCCGGTGGGTTGTCAGGAAGAGCTTGAGATGGGGCTATACGATCGCCAAGTTAGTAATGGGTGTTGGTCCAATGCATTGCGTTTGTGAGACACAGACACCGAAGAAGGCCGCCAAGTGAAGTGGCAACAGACATTCGATTGGACGCGTGTCTTTGCATGAGGGCGTCGAGCCAACTGACAGCCAAAGAGTTTCACGGCAGTATGAGAAGAATGGAGAACTCACCCATTTCAAAGCGGACCGCCGCCCAATTCCTCATGCTGCAGCGTTGGGCATGCGAGGCTAAAAGAGCACGACAACATGGGGTACTTGAGAATCTGCCCGCGAACAGTGGTGTGGGCAGAATCGAGGATGGAATAGAGACGAGCTCGATGCTCTCTCTACAGATGTTCAGATGTTCAACCACAGCACCTTGTTGGGAAAGACGCCATGAT
Source organism: Epichloe amarillans (assembly GCA_024072835.1). Taxonomy (NCBI): domain Eukaryota; kingdom Fungi; phylum Ascomycota; class Sordariomycetes; order Hypocreales; family Clavicipitaceae; genus Epichloe; species Epichloe amarillans. The sequence continues at coordinate 4,787,740 of CP099635.1, read as the reverse complement.
CATTGCTCGCCAGTGGACAACGCGGTCGCGGTCCACCATCCACCAGCCCCGTCGCCCACCCACCCACCTACCCCCTACCCAGGCCGCAGGCGCCACCAAATTCAGTGGAACACCTGAGTGATTAGTCACCGCGGGCAAGTTCGGTCGGCGCGGGAACGCCAAGTAGAAGAATCTCTGCGTCTGAGCATCATGAGCAGTCCTGAGGATGTCGCGCTCTGTGAGGGTGAGGAGCCAACAGTGAATAATACCTGCAAACGCTTTTGCGTGCAATTATGGAGGTGGAGACGAGACGGCAAGATTCGTCGGAGTACTTTCAAAAGAGCTGCTAGCTTCTGCCTGAATCCACTCTGATACCCAACTAGACAATACATAATATCGACAAAAAGTCCAGCTTTTGCGGTGCCTACTTGATGCAACCACAGAGCAAGTACATTTGAATTGACGGGTGGACCCTTTTGCGGAGTGACACCGAAGCCCGGCTCCAAGGCAATAGAAGCGGCGCGTACGGAGTATTGTACGGAGATATTGGGGCATCGGAATGGCCGTGATAACATCAAGGCAGTTCAGCGTATGCATGAGTCACATTCGGGAAATCGACACCCCAAGTTCAGACCGAATATCGAATTGTAGCCATCAGAGCGTTTTCAAGCTTGACCGTCTAGGGCATTCTGTGACCTACTTTATTCGTCGTGCCCCGTAATTCATGTGTAATTCATGTACGTTAGAGAGACGATTGACCCATGGACGGTTGGAAGAGTCTGATCGGCTTCCTGGCTCGGTGCAGAAGCGCGGCTACTCCTAGTCTTACTAATGATTATTAGCTATATATAAATTACAATGCATATGTCCGAGGACCCGAGGTCCGGCAAGACCAGGTGTCCTCTCCTCATCCCGTGCGCCCCTCCAGATTTCCCCCAGTTTTTTTTTTCCGCGTCGCCAGGTGGCGTACAGATTCTCGCTTGGTCAGGTGGTTTCACTCTAGACTGCGGTCTCCTCCTCTTTGTCTACAATAATCCTCAGCACTGCACCCGAGTCGCCCATCATGGCTGAATTAGACACACTCGACATCATTGTCCTCGGGGCCATCCTCTTGGGTACCTTGGCATACTTCACCAAGGGTACGCTATGGGGTGTCACCAAGGACCCCTATGCCAATGCCTTTGCCAATGTCAGTGGCGCAAAGGCCGGGCGCTCCAGAAACATAATCGAGAAGATGGAGGAGTCTGGAAAAAATTGTGTCATCTTTTACGGATCTCAGACCGGAACAGCTGAAGATTATGCCTCGCGTCTGGCCAAGGAGGGCAAGAGTCGATTTGGTCTGGAGACCATGGTCGCCGATCTGGAAGAGTACGATTACGACAATCTCGATACCATGCCCAGCGACAAGGTTGCCATGTTTGTTCTTGCTACTTATGGCGAGGGTGAGCCTACCGACAACGCGGTCGAATTCTACGAGTTCATCACCGGCGAGGACGTCAGCTTCTCCGAGGGCAGCGATCCACCTTTGGAGAACCTGAACTTTGTTGCCTTTGGTCTTGGCAACAACACCTACGAGCACTACAACTCCATGGTTCGCAATGTTGACAAGGCTCTTCAGAAGCTCGGCGCCCATCGTATTGGCGAAGCTGGTGAAGGTGACGATGGTGCCGGCACCATGGAGGAAGACTTCTTGGCCTGGAAAGATCCAATGTGGGTTGCGCTGGCAGACAAGATGGGTCTTGAGGAACGCGAAGCTGTCTACGAACCGACTTTCGATATCGTTAATCGCGAGAACCTCACTCCTGAATCCCCCGAGGTTTACCTCGGAGAACCGAACAAGATGCACCTCGAGGGCACAGCCAAGGGCCCGTTCAATTCGCACAACCCCTACATTGCGCCGATCGCGGAATCTCGAGAATTGTTTTCAGCCAAGGACCGAAACTGCATTCACATGGAGGTCGACATCAGTGGATCTAATCTTTCTTATCAGACCGGTGATCACATTGCAATTTGGCCTACCAACTCCGGTGATGAAGTCGACCGATTTTTGGACATTATTGGCTTGAAGGAGAAGCGAAACAATGTCATCAGTGTCAAAGCTCTGGAGCCGACTGCAAAGGTTCCTTTCCCGACACCCACCACCTACGACGCCATTGTACGATACCACCTCGAAATCTGTGCCCCCGTTTCTCGTCAATTCGCCGCAACCTTGGCTGCCTTTTCGCCCGACGAAGAGGTCAAGGCTGAGATGACCCGGCTAGGCAGTGACAAGCAGTACTTCCACGACAAGATCGGACCTCATTTCTACAACATTGCTCGCTTCTTGGAAGCTGTCGGCAAGGGCCAGAAATGGACCAATATCCCCTTTTCGGCTTTTATCGAAGGTCTCACGAAGCTACAGCCCCGCTACTACTCTATTTCGTCGTCTTCCCTCGTGCAGCCCAAGAAGATCTCCATCACTGCTGTTGTTGAGTCACGAAAGATCCCCGGTAGAAACGACCCCTTCAATGGCGTGGCCACCAACTATTTGTTCGCCCTTAAACAGAAGCAGAATGGTGACCCCAATCCCTCCCCCTTCGGCGAGACATATGCTCTCAACGGACCTCGCAACAAGTTTGATGGAATCCACGTCCCCGTACATGTCCGTCACTCCAACTTCAAGCTTCCTTCTGACCCCGGCAAGCCCATCATCATGGTGGGTCCCGGCACTGGTGTTGCTCCTTTCCGCGGTTTCATTCAGGAGCGAGCAAAGCAGGCTCAGAACGGAGCCACTGTCGGGAAAATGATTCTTTTTTTTGGTTGCAGAAAACGTTCCGAGGACTTCTTGTACGAAACTGAGTTTGAAGTAAGTTCCACACTAATATCGAATGGAATCCTCCAACAACACAAGCTTCTTACAACCAAAAACAGGAATACAAGAAGGCCCTAGGCGATAGTCTCGAAATCGTCACCGCCTTCTCAAGAGAATCCTCCAAGAAGGTCTACGTCCAGCACCGTCTGAAGGAACGTTCCAAGGAGGTCGGCGAGCTACTCTCCCAGAAGGCCTACTTCTACGTATGCGGTGACGCAGCACATATGGCTCGAGAGGTCAACACCGTTCTGGCACAGATTCTCGCCGAGTCACGTGGCGTGTCAGAGGCCAAGGGTGAAGAGATTGTGAAGAATATGAGAGTCGCAAATCAATACCAGGTATGTATTGCAAACTGGGCTTTTTTTCTCCAATTCAACTCATTGGTGAAATATGGCTCTAACCTAAATTTACAGGAGGATGTTTGGTCTTAGAAGACAGGACGAATATACACCTTGCTTGTTTATAAAGCGAAATTCGATGCGGCTCGCTTACATAGAGATGCAAGCGTGCTTATCGATTAGATAGTTGGCTGCATGCTTATGATGAAGTTGCATGGGAGTTAGTTCCCTCGGAATGCCCACGGCAAGTCGAACATGCATGTTCCATTATATAGACGCGGGCTACACGGAGGTTGTGCTGCGGCGTTGGTCTTTGCCAAACCCCCCCCCCCCCCCCTCTCCCCTTTCATCTTATGGTGACATATTCGTCTCCCGTGATTCTTCCAATAAACATAGATTTCTTGTCTCATTATACAAGTCTGCAGCAGGATGGGTTATTCGAAATAGTGCACTCGCCTAATGTGGAGAAACATGGTATTGTTAGGCTGTATTGGATTGATTGCAATGAGATACGAAACGAAGCTTAACACGCACAGTTCCTCTTATTATTTCTACGACCTCTGCTTGGCCTTCGCTCGCAACAAAGAGAATGTACGGTTTATAAGACTGATGCCAGTCAATATGGAACTGCCTTTACTTGCTGCCAATATTGCTGGCAATGGGGGCTTGACTCAGGGTAGTGATGCCTGAGAGACTCAAGCCAAGAGGAGAGGAGGAAAAAGCAAGATTTTCTGCCACTCAATAATTCTCTGCCATGCCCCGTGACCTGGAAGACAGTCCAATCTGCTACCGGAACCAAATGATTGCTTGGTGAGATATGCTATCTACTACTACATGCACGAAGCGCGGAGAGGGCTCTGGCTCCAAATTTTGAGGTGGAGAGATTAACGAGCGTCTGAACCAGAGCTCGAGAGTCGGCGCTGTTCGACGACCCCGAAATGGATGGACTACCATACTTTCTGGGGAGACCTTGATCAGGCAAAATCAGGAACTTGAGCATTCGACAAATCGGAAAGGGCGGACTGTACTTTGCTTTTTGAAGAGCCTCCCTAGCACCAACAAATCCGTTTCCGGAATGGTCAGTCAAGGGCGAATAGTTGCTGTGGGGTAAGGTGGCAAGGTCAGGTCGAGGGTTCTGAACGAGTTCTGAACCGCATCATCAGCCACTACCATCTGCTCGTTCGATTCGAGGCAAACAATCACTTCGGACACGTTGTTGTAAGGGACCTGCTACCATTATTGACTCGCGTCTAGACGTTGGACGTGAACATGTAGCGCAAGTCGCTGAATTGCTGCCATCGGGCGAAAGATCTTGTACAAGGTTGTTTCAACTTTTTAGTACAAGCAGCCATGGCGTCTTGCCTCTCCCCCCTGCTAGACTTGAGGCTCGGGAGTTCCTTTTTCGGCCGGAGGCTGACCATTGAGATGCTTTCTCCCTTGCATGTGAGGTTTGTCACTTCTCTTGTTTCATCGTTCGGAAGGGTACTGCGAGTGGCCGTGAGCCCTGTGTGGTATTTATAAAGGTCGTGCTGGATCCGAATTCTGATCGCATGGCAACACGGATCTCAGACCAGACCCCGGCTGCCGCCATTAGCACATTCATGTAACACCGTGGAAGGGAGAGTGAGGTCAAGGTCGAGTCTGGCAGTTCTCACGAGATGTGAGCGGCGAATAGGTTAGCCAGAAATGTCTCAAGAGCCTCGGGAAGACAATAAAAAGTCTGGAATGCGGCCGTACTTGATCGCCATCTGGGACGGGCGTCGGAGAAAATTGACACGAGAAAAGCAAAGCATACACGAGGAGTGCAGTTGTTTTCTTTATTCTAGATGGATGGCTGGATCCACGATCGCCGCCTAGCAAAGAAACGCGCCTTCGGACCGTGGTGCGTGTGCCAAACAGTGTCCAAGCTCCTACCTTACAGCTGGCTAGCGTCCGTCTTAGTATCCTAGCATGGGCCAACAAAGCAAGCCGCCAACAATAATCCGTACGGAACAACCGATGTCCTTACCAACACCTGTAAACCTCCTCGCGTGAATCAGAGGTAGTGAATCAGAGGTGTAAGCGTCTGAGATGGGGGGAAAAAGCAACGCTAGGATGGGTGTCACGATCATTGCTTCTGATCCCAATTGCTATGTATGGTACAGAGTTTAGTCAGGTCAGAACCCCCATTTAGACCGGGCCGTCCCACCACGCATTGTGTAGGACGCGGCTGGGCTGAAGTTGCATTATTGTTTCTTATCATTATAATATCGAGGATGACCATTTGCTGAGCCTTCAATCACCTTCATATTCTTTAATCCATCGTTTGCTTCTCAGTATTGTTACAGTCGATCCGAGCCATAGGAGGCCACAAATTACATTGTCGAGTATTAACAGACAAAGAAACTGGGAAGTCTTGGTGGCTATACTCCGTTAACGGGTAGAGAGAGCCAGACGAGACGGCCTTCTTGAATCACACAGTGTTTTTCCGTCCTTTGACTAGTACAGCCTGTGAGTATCAGTTCGGCCATACCTTACAGCTGTCAGAAGGTGGCCTATGATTACCATTGCCTTCTCAGACAGACGAGAGCGGGTGGCAGCTGACTCTGACAACTGGCAGCGAGATCTTCGTTTGACTTGTCCGCTTGTCGTCATAGCTCGACCCAGTCACCTCTCTTTCTCGCTTCACTGCTCTCTGCTTCTTCCTTGTTCTGACTTGTGTTCTTGAGATAACCGACGGCAGGGCCAATACTGCCCGCCTGCTTGCATCTGGTATCTTCTAGCTTGCCTAACAATACTTCGCAACTCCTTCCTCTGCATCATAGCATAAGCAGCATCGCAATTACCTCACCAGCACCTGTATTCATTATTAGGTAAGGTGCCTCGCTTCTGTTCCCCATCCACTGACTGCATCTATCTCTCTCCCATCTTTCGTGACTCCTTTCTTTACCAGCTTCTTCCACCTTTCTTTTCCCACAATATCAACACTGCTCGACCAGACCGTTCGAGTTCTTCTGATCGGCGGATTGGCATCATACAACAAGCCATTTGCTCAGCTTGTTCTATCTTACTGACTCCTTTGCTTCATCCCAGTGTCTCGATAGCAACATTTGCCTTTGGTAGTTCCTCGCTGCTTTCACCATCACGCAGACGTTCGATCAGAAAAGCGATGTAAGTATTCATTCTGACACTCTCCTTTTTCTTTGATTTCCACGCATCCTCAGCTGGAAATATTAGCTGCCTCGTGGTTATCGGCGTGCCTTTTTGTTCGTTCACCTTGAGTGATGGTTGATGTCCATGGCAAGGTCATTGCCATATTGCTAACGCTGGCCATTGGCGCTCTTAATGCAGATCTTTGTTTCTCTCAGATTGACAAATTCTCAGTCAACTCTTCAAGCTTATCCCTCGCTGTCTGTCAAAGTAAGTCAGCTTTCGTCCTTACGATCAGGTATCATCGAATTATCTCGCCACTCCAAACCCGTATGACCAGGCTTGACGACCCGGTCTCGCTTTTCTTGACAGTTTCTTGATATTATTATCTCGACATTCGAGCGCAATGGAAGTTCAGCTTGCTGACAGTCTGTTTTTTGACATACAGCCCTCAGTTTTACTCAACCAGAAATTGAAAATTACAAAATGGACGCAGGTGGCAGCATCGGAACGGCCTACCTTCCCCATCATACGGGTCGCCACGTCCATGGTCATGTTTCTGCTCACTCAGCCGCGGACCCAACCAGTCTGATGAACCATTTCGCAGGTATTTCCCTGGGAGGACTCGGTATTCCCGGAAACTCTGGCCATATGGCCATGGGGCCAGGGCCAGCATACGTCGTTGGATCAGATGGCCAATACGTTCTCGCACCAATGAACCACCAGCCTCTTAGCATGAGTCACGGCAATGAGAACCCATATTCTGGATTTGGTATTCCCGCTGGTGGGTATGGCCCTCCCTATGTTGGCCTCCCTATGCCCTTGATGCCTTACACACCTGGGCGACCCAGCGCAACCCATGCTCGTATGGATCGTGGGCATTCAGACGTTCCTGGCCTTGAGAATCGTCGTGGTTCCTATTCCACAACCGAATCAACCCCAGCTACTCCCTTCTATGGAACTGTCTCGCAGCGTGACGCTGGACCTCGAGTTGCAAGCCTCGATCGCTCAGCCTACACAACCCCATCTCCTCAACAGATTGGCCTTCCTTCCCTTCAAACCGATATTGCCAAGTCCGCCATTGCGGTGGTGCCCGACCGCACAATCGACGAAATTCTTAAGCAAGAGCCTGCTGTTCCCAGAGCTGTGCCTGCTGTGTTCACACCTCCAAGTCAGATGAAGAGTCTGGAACAAAGCTTGGAAAATCGAATTCCTGGCAACCGCAACGTCTACATTCGCGGCCTCCATCCGACCACGGACGATGAGTTACTCTACAAGTTCACATCTCGATTTGGGCCGGTTGAGACTTCGAAGGCCATCATTGACACTGGAACTGGGGCATGCAAAGGGTAGATCTCACCCCATAGTTGGTGCTCGATGTTCAACTGACTTTTTTTTAGATTCGGCTTCGCTAAATTCTTCGACGTTCAAGACTCTGAGATGTGCATTCGCGGCTTTCATCGACTCGGCTATGAAGTTGGCTTTGCGAGGGTGAGTGATTCCTGCCCTGATGTGTGTCGGTCCCTCTCTGACAATATCAACAGGAATCTTTCAATTCTCGTCTCAAGGCGGAGGGAGACGAGGGGTCCACGAATTTGTACATTTCCAATCTTCCCAAGACCCTGACCGAAGTTGTAAGTGAATTCTCTGAGCCCATTCTCGGGCGAATCTTGACAAACTGCTAACAAGCCTCTAGGAGCTTGGGGCTATCTTTATGGGATGCACGATTCTCTCCAGCAAGATTCTCCGCGACAGCATGGGAAACAGTCGTGGAGTCGGGTTCGCTCGGTTGGTGCTTCATGCTTATTTCTGCCAAATGGATCATTAATCATCCTCTACAGATTCGAAAACCGTGATATTTGCGATGAAATTATTCGAAAGTACAATGGGATGGGTATTGGAGAGGAAGGGCTTCTCATGAACATTCGATATGCCGACACACCCTCCCAGAAAGAGCTGAAGCGAGTTACGGCTGAACGCCGTCAATTCCGCACGAACGAATACAACATTGGGGCTTACGGTACACCGCTTGTAGGCATGAGTCCCACGCTGTATAACCAACAGTCCCAATGGCGTCGAGCGTTGCCCATCTCTCGCAGGTGAACAGATCTCCCCCTCTTTTATCATGTTTTCACTGACATGGTGAAGTGGGCTTTCTGCTTCATCGAACGAGGATGGTAGCATGATGAGGCACTCGGGGACCCGACATGGATTAACCGAGTATGCTCCATCGCGAGGTGCTTCCAGCGTGTTCTAACTGTGGTTTCAGAGTTACTACGAACGCAAACATCGAGGTGACAGCCCCGGTGTCCTTGTCATCGGATAGTGACGAAAGTGTCACCATTCACGCGGGCTCAGCTGCCGCCACCACCGTCAGCGGCAACGATGAGAATCACTCCCCTTCACCAAAGGGGGCCCGACGTGAGGAAAAGTAAACGTCTAATGTGTTCTCTCGTCTTCTTCCTCCACACCTCTCTCTCTTTCTTGGACGATAGTATGTTTTGCTTGGCTCTGTTTTTTGCTTGTTTTCCAGCTGGTATCATGTTCAGCCATGTGGCTATATTTTTTGCTGGTGCTTTGTCCTTGTGCTTTTATTCTGTTCTTGTCTTTTGATGTATTTGCCAGATGAGTTGCAAGCAGACATTACCTATCAGTGGCATGTTAGGACCGGAAGTTCCCTATGATGCAAATTTGCAAGTGCACAGGGGACTTATGGCCAATTTTGTTGAAATTGTACTTTAGATCTTAGAGGATTGGACTCGGAGCTGAAGACAACACAATGATGTGTGGATGAATAAATTATTCCCATGAGCAGAATGTACTCTACGCACCATTTGCTTTTTAAATTTTTGATCATTTGAACCTGGGTACGTGAACAGTTGCGACTATATTGACAGTTTCGACATGTCCTCTTGTGGAGCTCCCTGATCAGCGACATTGTTTGAAGCGTCAACATCTTCAGCGTGGCCTTGAACTATATCACCTACTGCGTCCATGTGATGTTGGCCCGAGATACCGCCAATTGGTTCCTCTTCTTCGTCTTCGCCGGTTGATGAAGCGTCATCTTCATCTTCATCCCCTTCGTCTTCGTCATCATCAGCTTCTTCGGATAAACCTTTTGAACCCCTCTTCTCTGCTCGTTCTTTGATAGCAGCTTCAAGATCTTTCAACATCTTTTTCGTGAAGCCAGACGCTTCGACGGCAGCATCAAGTCTAGTGACTTGACTCTTCTTCAACTTCTTCTTGATGTCTTTGTAGAATGGCCCTGGTGTTGTACTAGTGAAGTGAAACCGGCGTGAGAAGAATCGCTTTATGCATTCAACATCCCTGTCAAAGTACATTTCAGCATTCTGGTGCTCCATGGATACCATTTGAGGGAAGTCAATGACGACGGGTTCCAGTCTTATTGATTCGACGCCGTCCTCCAAAACGGTCTTCTCCTCTTTAATCAGGATATTGAACTCGTTGAAATCGCCGTGTATCAAACCGTGACTTGCAAGTCGAAGAATGAGTGCAATGAGATCAGCGTACAGGGACGCGGGATCAGGGACCGTGGAAATTTGTCGCAATGGAAAGGCATCCACTAATGTCATGACGATGGTGTGACGAGACTGAGCCAGGGGAACAGGAACGGGAAATCCTTCCGCGTAGAGTGCTTTCATGAATGCATACTCCTTCATAGCAGCTAGCCTTGACAGGTACATCCAGGACCCCGAAGCCCGATTCTTTAGGTAGTCTCGATTTGACTTGACTGTTCGGAATGATATTCTTCCTAAGCGATGGATTTTGAGAACTCTTTGGGTGCCGGTCTCATCTGCCACGACCATGATATCACTCTCTTTTCCAACACCAATTCGGGTGCCCACGCTGTAGAGGTCTTTGCGTGTAGCGTGAGTGTGTAGGGCCAGATAATCGAGACCTCCGTATGTCAAACGATAACCGTCATATTTCGCCTCTTTCACTTTGGCTATAAGACCGACTTTGGCGAGTGCTGATATACTCCTGTGAACTCCACTAGCTCCGCCTCTCAGTCGCGCTAGCTTCTCTATCAAAGGGGTCGGCACAAGCTCATGATTCTTGCTTCCCATTTCTACCTGTCATAGGGTCAGTACTGAGTAGCAGTCCATACGGGTGCGCAGACAGAACTCACTGCTGTGAGCACTCTCCAATCTTCAGGCGCCAGATAGCGCATAGCTCTCGTGTCCAACTTCATAATGACAGCTTCAAGGCTCGATTCTTAGACTTGAGGTCTCAATAATATGGCGAGTCGATGTTTCGCCGACGGAATATCCTCATTTGACGTGGGGCAATCGCAATGGCTGCTCTGTGACGACAACTTTTTTGGTGGGGGGGTGGTGCAACGAACAAGAAATTTGTTAGCTGATAATATGTAATCGATAAGACTTTCAGCATTGGGGCTTATTTCCTTGCGGATTAACTCTTCGGCTTCAAGGGGGGTTGCCACAGCACGTGATGAGACTGGCAACAGGCTGGGCAAGGCGCCAACGCCTCACGTAATAACCGGAGCTCGCAGCAGCACCTTGTCTCATGGAGCTTTGTTGTTGACTGACAAACAAGACGCCCATCAGCATCCACCACAGCCGAGCACCTGGGATATACATCCAGGCCAGAATCATTACACCCTCATCACCACCCCTGTCAGTCCTAATCATTTTTCCTTCTCGACACATCCGCTTCTACTCGTAGGATCTTCGCAAAGGGCGCTCAACCCATCGACGCCAACATGGCTCAAGACAGCGATGCGCCCAAGGCGGTGGGCAAAGGCAAGGGCAAGGCCGTTGATGACTCCAAGGAAGACAAGCCCGTCTTGAACGGCAAGAAGGAAGATGAAAAGAAGGATGGTGAGTATGGGTTCTAACTGACATGACAGCGCACGGTATGCTAAGTATGTGATAGTCGCCGAAGAAGAGCTGAGTGATGAGGACCAGCAGCTCAAGAGTGAGTTGGACATGATAATCGAGCGGCTGACGGTAAGTCATCTGCGCAGTAGAGACCTGTAGCCTCGTCTCATCGACGCCATTAGTGCTGATACGAAATGATCACAGGAATCAAACACTGAGCTACACAAGACGGCACTGGAAGCAATGAAAACTTCGATTAAAACTTCAACATCATCAATGACAGCAGTTCCGAAACCTTTGAAGTTTCTCCGACCACATTATGCGACGTTGACGAAGCTGTACGAAGATTGGCCAGCAGGCGGGAACAAGACGTCATTGGCAGACGTTTTGTCGGTCATTGGCATGACTTTCTCTGACGAAGACAAACAAGACACGCTCAAATATCGACTCTTAGCCCCTACGTCTGATATCTCATCCTGGGGTCACGAGTATGTGCGACACTTGGCCTTGGAAATTGGCGAGGTTTACGGCAAGAGGATTACGGCTGATGAGCCCACCGCGGAGCTGATAGATCTTGCTTTGGTTCTCGTTCCTCAATTTATCAAGAGCAATGCCGAGGCAGATGCAGTCGATCTAATGAGTGAACTGGAAATTATCGAACAGATTCCCAAGTTCGTCGATGCCAACACGTATCCCAGAGTGTGCTTGTACATGGGCAGCATGGTCAACCTGCTCACGTACCCCGACAACGAGACTTTCCTGCGCACTGCACATAACATCTATATGGAGTACAAGCAGTTCACACAAGCCATAGTGCTTGCCATTCGATTGCACGACTTCGATCTCATTAAGGCTGACTTCGATAAGGCCGATGATCCTGCCTTGAAGAAACAACTCGCTTTCTTGGTAGCTCGACAGAGGATAGTGCTTTATCTGCCAGAAAGTAATGAAGATGAACAGGAGACTGTGGAGTGCTTGTCGAATCTTAAGCTGTCGGAACACTTCAAGTCGCTTGGTAAGGAGCTGAACATTCTAGACCCCAAGACAACCGAAGACATTTACAAGAGCCATCTTGAAAGCAGTCGAGTAGCTGGTATGACCAATCTCGACTCTGCTAGGCATAATTTGGCTGCCGCGTTTGTCAACGCGTTTGTGAATGCAGGGTTCGGCAATGACAAGATGATGCTGGTGGATGGCGAGAAGGAGAGCTGGGTATGGAAGACCAAGGCAGACGGCATGATGTCCACTGTCGCATCCATGGGTACACTATTGCTGTGGGACATTGAGAATGGATTGGACATGATTGACAGATACACGTACTCCCCCGAGCCTGAAATCTCGGCTGGAGCCATGCTTGCTATCGGCATCATGAACTCGGGTGTTCGCATCGACTCTGAGCCAGCTTTGGCTTTGCTCGGAGACGCTGAGAAATTGCATCACTCGAATCCTCTTGTCCGTACTGCCTGCATCATGGGTCTGGGCCTGTCCTATGCCGGTTCGAATAAGGAAGAATTGCTTGAGCTTCTGTTGCCCATCATCAGTGATGCATCACAAGACATGCAGATTTCTGCTATGGCTGCCCTCTCCTGCGGATTGATCTGTGTTGGCTCTAGCCACCCGGATGTCACAGAAGCCATTGTGACGACACTGATGGATGACGAGCGCAAAAACCAACTTACCGACAAATGGACCCGATTTTTGGCTCTTGGGCTAGGCCTGTTGTACTTTGGACGACAAGAAGAGGTGGATGTCATCTTGGAAACCCTCAAGGCTGTGGACCATCCCATGGCCAAACCCACCGCTGTCCTCGCTGAGATTTGTGCCTGGGCAGGCACCGGAGCGGTGTTGAAGATCCAGGAACTACTACACATTTGCAATGAGCACCAGGAGGAGACGGACGACAAGAAGGGCGACGAGCTCCTCCAGGCTTATGCTGTCATTGGCATTGCCTTGGTGGCCATGGGTGAGGATATCGGCCAGGAGATGGTCCTGCGACAGTTCGGACACCTCATGCACTACGGAGAAGCCAACATTCGCAAGGCAGTCCCATTGGCTATGGGCCTCATCAGCCCAAGCAACCCCCAGATGAAAGTTTACGACACCCTGTCAAGATACAGCCACGACAACGACCCGGAGGTTGCCATCAACGCCATCTTCGCCATGGGAATGCTTGGAGCGGGAACCAACAATGCGCGTTTGGCACAGCTCCTGAGACAACTGGCGAGCTACTACCACCGTGATCAAGACGCCTTGTTCATGGTCAGAATTGCTCAAGGTTTGCTGCACATGGGCAAGGGGACTCTGTCCATCAACCCCTTCCACACAGACCGCCAAGTTCTCTCCCAAGTGTCAACTGCCGGTCTGTTGGCCACCTTGGTGGCCTTGATCGACCCCAAAGAATTCATCACCTCGAACTCTCATTATCTCCTATATTTCCTCGTCACAGCCATGCACCCTCGTTTCCTTGTCACGCTTGATGAGCAGCTCAAGCCTCTCAAGGTCAATGTGCGAGTCGGTCAGGCTGTCGATGTTGTTGGTCAGGCTGGTCGTCCCAAGACCATTACAGGATGGCAGACACAAAGCACGCCTGTATTGCTGGGATACGGCGACAGGGCAGAACTTGAGGACGAGGAATACATCAGCTTGAATGGTACACTGGAGGGTCTTGTCATTCTGAAGAAGGTAAGTTGACGGTTACTGCCAAATTCATCCTCTTCTTTTCTTCCCCTTGTACCCCCCCCCCACCAACTTTGCTTTGATACGTTGGAATGCTGACAGCTTGCAGAACCCAGAATGGGAAGCCGGCCAATAAAGGGGGTAGTGGTGGATGGTTAGACGGAGTTGCCATTCCAAGGGGAGGGTGTGGTAAATGGTCCTGGGCCAGCAGCTCAGCAGGCGTTCGACTTTGCAATTATAGCTGGTCCACTGTATAGTAATCTGCTGTAAACGACACGGAAGAAACCCCGTGAAGAGCTGTGCGTTTATAGATATATGGCCTTTGAACAAGATCAAATTTAATTAAAAGAATGTGGGTTTGTCTGGGGTGAACAGTGATGATGTCAACAAAAACAAGTCGCGTCATAAACTGTTTTATTTCGGCCATTGCAATTGTGAAAAGCCCAGTCCATTCAAGATGAAGCACTATCCAAAAGATCACGTCCTTGCTTCCCAAGAAACCTATGCCCAAGGGGGGGGGCCAAGGAGGGCCCAAGTTTTCAATATGTGAATCTAGATGCTCCATTGTAATGCGCATGTCATGCCATGCCTGCGGCCCCTTTCAGGCCTTTCAGGCCTTTCGGGGCGGGGATATTCTTCTCATTCCATCCTCACCAAGCATGCGGGCCAAAAGTTTCACCCTCTGGCACCTGTCTATAGCTACAAGCCTGCCAATCACAGCCCTGCTTGTAGACCTCTGTCCCCCACCACTTGAAGTTCTTCATCCACCCGGGGTAGAGGAAGCCAAAGAAGACGACGACGATGCCGAATGCGAGGCCCGAATCGAGGGCCGCGCTAAGAGTCATGGTGTACTTGCCCCACCAGGCATTGGCGCGTCGTCTGATGACGAAGTTGAAGAGGTAGCATACGACGGCCCACACGGAGAAATTGAGACCCGTGGCCGGGGGGACCCAGGACATGGCGCCGAATATGACGGGGAGATTGACCTTTCGGATGATGCTGCGGCGTCTGCGGCGGGCATATAGCCACAGCGGGATGGGGAGGAGAGCACCGAGCGGGAAACACCACACCAGGGGGCGGTAGATGGCGCCGGGGCCGAAGAACTCGCCGGGGCCGACGACGCCCCATAGGATAGAACCGTTGAAGTGGACGCGTGCAATGGGGCAGGTGAAGCCGTTGAGGGCGTCGGCGGTACAAATACCCTTGACGTTGGCGAACATCCAGTTCAGAACACCGATTTGCGTCACGGAAGAGACGACTGTGGCCACAAATTGGACGAGGAACATGATGCGAGGGGGGATCTTCATGTAGTGCCCTAGCTTGAGATCAGATGCGAACTTGATGCCTTGCGCAGAGGAGATGTAGCCGTAGGTGACGAAGACCATGTTGGCGATGGGGCGACCTGGAAATGCGACGCCACAAATGAGCTGGCAGATGAGGTAGATGCTGCTATGTTGGTTGGTCACGGCCATGATGATGCCGTTGGGGATGAAAAAGATGGCTCCGATGGCGAGGGCTAAAAGGAGGCCGTACCATGGGAGATGGACGGGATAGCTGCGCGCGGGAAGGGGGGGGGGGGGGTAGGTTGAGTTAGAAACGTGCGTGGTTTCCTTTCATGTGCAAACGAGAGCCAATCAATGGTCTGGTCATGAGCGATGGGCGACGACTTACTATTCGACGACAAATATGCCAATGGCCGTCATGGAGGCAAAAGTGAGTAGATACCACGTATAGGGGGCGTCTCGGTACCGACTCATCAGTCGACAGTGAATATCCTCGCGGCTGATGAGGTTGTCGACATTTGAAGTGGATGCCGGCATGCGGCTGTAGTTCTCGCTTCCGAGACTGGCAGTCGGCGAGTTGGCTTGCGACTGAGATCCAGGCACATGGCGGTATGTTTGCTTGCCATCATCCTGGCGTGCTTCTTCCAATGCCCTTTTCCACGTGCGCCAAATATCCCTTCCATGCCAGCAGTATGTGTGGGTGAGAAGAGCAGCCAGTCCGGCAAACTGCATGCCGTAACTGAGCATGTATGTCACGGGGAGGAAAACCCTGCTGTAGGATTTGTAGGCCTCTATGTCGAAGAGGAAGGCTGGTGTCAGGATCTTGCTGACGTTGTAGACCTTGCCAGTATTGTCAAAGACGCTTGCGGATAGAACCGGTAGGTACGAGGTATACAGGACATTGGCGTAGTAGAAGATGGGCGCGATAATCCACATGACAATGGCGAGACCGCCAATGACATTCAGGGCGGCCCAGAACGGCACAAGAAGAGGGTTTCCGACGTAGGTGATTTGCGCCCAGTCGAACGTCATGGGAAACAAGCCAAGGCCGGACGCCACGCCGAACAAATTGGCAATGACAACGTTCTTCGGCGCAAACCAAGTAATCACGTTGAAGTAGCTGAGGGCCGGCATCAGCAGGCCTGGCAGGAAGTAGAAGGCAAACGCACCAAACCAAACCACGTAGAAGAAGTTCCAGCGGCTGATTGTCCATCCATTTGCAGGTTTGTTGTCCTGCTTGTGCAAGGTGGAAAACATGGCGGCAGACATGAGAGTTCCCGGCCAAATCATGCCGCTCGGTCGCACGAGGAACTGCCGGGCCATGCCTGCAAAGCCATAGCCTAAAATCTGCGTCGAGATGGTCAGGAGGAGTTGGTACACGATTGGCGCAGGCTGATTGTAGAATTGTGTCTGCTCGACGATGACATCCGTGGCGAAGGCGAAGCCAAAGGCAACGTTGCTGCTGACATAGACGCAGGTGTGTTCCTTTTCGTTCCATTTTCCTTGCGCAAACCACATCCGCCATGTCATTTGATGCTTCCCTCGCCCGAATGGGTCGCCACCGCTGTCGGTGGTAGTCTGCGTGCGAACACCATGGACAAATACCTGATCGGGGTCATCAGGCCGTTTCAATACGACATCCCACAACAGACCTAGGGGGTGGACGAGTAGTAGGGCTATGACGGGCGTGATGGCCACGCTGGGATATCGCAGGGAGAAGAACAGGTTTGTTGAGGAGCCAAGGATGGAAAACAGGACCGACAAGCACCACATACGAGGGGTGTTGATTGACAAAGTTGTATTGTCCGTTGGCGGGACAGATGCTCGAACAAGCTCGTGAGGCGAGTCTGCCTCGGGAAACGCTCCTGACGAGTCATGGGAGCTGTCTGTATCGTCATCGTCTGGGCCTGCTTCGTCCGGGAGTGAATCATGCTCCGAGCCCCTTGCGTCGTCATGTTTGTCGCTCGCTACTATCTCGCCGGCGAGGGGAGCTTCTGCTAAACCAAAGCGGCCCTCCAGACCAGATACCAGCGCGGCGCCGTCCAAGTCTTCGGATCGCCGTGACGGCAGCCGAGAAGTCACGGATCGCCTGGAGCTCAGACTTTGATGACTTCGGGTGTTCGAGATGACCTGGCGAAAGCGGTGGGTGCCATTTTCTTCAGGATGGCTGCTCGTGGGAGACACATCGCGGGACGCAGGTACAGAGCCGTAGGGAGAGGACTTGGGATGGAAGCCATGAAGGGCACGCGAAATCGGCGTCGTCTTGGAGACCATGTCGACAGCATCGAGGTTTGTGCGGCGCAAGTCCAAGGTCGGGTCAGTTATTGCCTCGTGGAGGCTGGAGGAGACAGAATCATGGCCAGATGCAGAGGAACATGAAGGCGAAGGGTGCGACGGTAAAACCGCAGCAGCAGAGGGGAAAGACTCTTCTGCAGTCGAGGTCTTGCTCGTCGGCAGCGGCGGAGTGGATGAAGTTGTCGAACAAGTGGATCGCGGATTCTTCGTGGAGGACGATGCAATTGCCAGGGTTTGGAGAGGGACGTGGTCGTGCAGCTCGTGCAGCTCGTGCAGCTCGTGCAGCTCGTGCAGCCCGTGTACATGTAGCTCGTGCAACTGGGAGTCAGACCCCCTTGTCTCAGCTGGCGGCAGCGGCGTTCTTGATCTCGTTAAATCAGTTAGTAGTAGTGTCCGTGACTTGTTGTTGGTGGTGGATGAGGTGGATTTGCTGCGCCGGACCATGGTGGGGCTGAGGCAGAAGACGGGGAGGGGAGGTGGGGGGGGGAGGTGGGGGGGGAGGTGGGGAGAGCAGGAGGGCAGGAGGGCAGGAGAGCAGGAGAGAGCTGGCTGAATTCCACTCTGCAAGATGAAGCTAAGCGCGCTTCTTCACGCAGCCAACAAGCTGCTCACTTTAAGTGCTGCAGGAGTCAACGTACTTATATAATTGAATGCACCCATATGGTGTGGTCTGGCCGGACAAGTCGGAATCCGCATCACGGGGGGGGGGGGGGGTATCTAGGTGAGCCGGGTTGATACGGGCAGACAACTACGGATTACGAAGTACAACGTAATGACCTCCCCGTCCCCTTGTCTCATCAACTCATGTATGTACACCCACTGTACTCCGTAGTCCGTAAAATACATACATATTGTAACTGTAACATCGTAACCCTGGCGTGTGTGTTGTGTGTGTTGTGTGTGTTGTGTGTGTTGTGTGTGTTGTGTGTGTTGTGTGTGTTGTGTGTGTGGTCCTGGTCTGACCACTGACGACCCACAAGACCCACAAGCCTGCCGGGCCTGGCCCCTCCTGGCCCCTGCTCCAAATTGGCAAGTGATAGACAAGCTGCAACAAGCTGCACCAAGCTGGAGGGACAGACGGAGGATCAACAAACTTGGATACCAACCATTTCATTTCATCCTTGACCCAGACGGCCATCACGCCGGTTCGTGTCTGGCGATGGCGATGGCTTCCCCGTTGACGGCCGCTAAGCAGCGGCTGCGAGGCCTGGTCAAACAGAGACTCTCGTCGGTGCCCGCGGAATCAATCACAGCACAAAGTAAGGCAGAAGAGCCCCCGACGCCCAGGTCGGCCTGGCCTGGCCTCACCTGCCACAGCCAACCCGATGACTGATGCACGCAGGCCGCAAGATATTCGAATCACTCCAGAGCCTCGGGCCTTACTTGGACGCCAAGAGAATAAGCATCTATCTGTCCATGCCCTCGGGTGAGATCCAGACAGACGCCATTGTGCGGCACGCGCTAGCTTCAGGAAAACAAGTATTTGTCCCCTATCTTCATGCATCTCCGCTGGATACGCCAAACACCCCCGCCAGGGTAATGGACATGGTCCATTTGAAGAACGTCCAGGATTACGAAAGCTTGAAGCTCGACCGCTGGGGTATTCCCAGCATTGACCCGGCCACGGTACATGAACGAGAGCGCATTCTTGATGGTCTTGATGCTCAACACTCTGACCAAGCTGGCCTTGATCTAATGTTGCTGCCCGGCGTTGCCTTCGACTTTGATGAGTCCGGAGCTGTCCGGAGGCTGGGACACGGCAGAGGATTCTATGACTTTTTTATGAACCGATACTCGGCCACGATGATGTCGCCCGACAACGAGGCGAAACCCACTCAGTTTTTCGGATTGGCCCTCACCGAGCAGCTCCTCTCGGGTGGCCCAGGAGAACAAGTTCCCATGGGACAGTACGACAGAAGGCTTCATGGACTTGTGCTGGGAAATGGCCAGATAAAAAAGAGTCGCTAGGATAGGATATGCGCCACCTAGTTAAGCGCAGCAAGTCATCATATTCATCATATAGTACATGAAACAGATTCCCGAAAAAGCATCGACGATGCTGCGGCGGCATAATAATATGCGCCCGAAGCGCCCGAAGCGCCCGACGGTCCAATATGTTATGTTGTTCTGCAGCCTTGTCGGCTTTTTTTCAGTCAGTCGTAATCCGTAATCCGTAAACTTTTTTTTTTGAAATACCGACTGTAGGGTGGGTCGGTTGTCAAGGACCAAGAGGCTCCACTTCGACCGTGGAAAACAACTCGTTGCTCGTTGCTGGGCTCTGCCAACCCCATTTCCCATTGCCCCGCCAAAGATTATGACTGGAAGCCCCCATGTGGTGAGGTGGCCCACGAACGGAGCCGAGACAAGACGGCTGAATGGATGATTTCTAGACTTTTGATTCTTCGTGCCCCTTCTTCAACCTCCAGGCTTTCCTTCCACCCTTGCCTTTCTCACACTCAGCTTTACCTGCCAGGCCGGTAATACACGTCCATCATTTTACCCCTCACCTTTGTTCCTCGTGGCCGTATACCGGTGCTGCGTTTGAGCTGCGCGCATTGCGCCTGTCGACACCCTCCGAGGCTCGAATCCATCATCATCTCCGAGCATTTGCCCGACTGTATATGGTCTTCTCTCTCCTCCGAGACGTCGTACCCCCTTGAAAAGTAGCTGGGCTGTTCACCATGGCGTCCGGCGGAGCCCAGGAGGCTTTCACGCCGTCCGACGTGCTTGCTGCGGTCATGACGATGCGGACTGGAGAAAAAGAAACCAAGACCAAAGCCCACGAATATTTGGAGAGATTCCAGAAGTCGGTACGTTTGCCGGCCTAAATTTGCTTTCCTTTGTTAGCCTTGACTCGGCCACTCCAAAAAAAAAAACTTGCTAACTCAGCATTCTGTCTAGAAAGGTTCGTGGGGTACTCTGATGGGAATACTTCAATCCAGTGCCGAACCTGAGGCGACTCTGTTCGCCGCCATCACCCTTCGTGGAAAGGTTTTTTTAAAGCATTCCATTTGCTTTCAGAAGCTCTCCGTCGCGATTCTAACATCTGTCAGATTACCTATGATCTCACTACCCAAGTCCCCCCAAGTGAGCTACCCGCTTTGAGAAATCAGATTCTCCTGCTGCTGAAGCACTTTGCCGCCGGGCCAAAACCCATCCGAGTCCAGCTCTGCGTCTGCCTGGCCATACTAGCGATACAAATGAGGGACTGGAACGATGTGCTTCCCTCTGTGGTGCAGTCCCTCGGCGACAGCCCCGAAAGCCATGCCTGCATCTTGGACTTCTTACGAGTTTTGCCCGAAGAAGTGACTGAAGGTCGAAGGATTACCTTGTCTGTACGTGGATCGCAAACCTGTCGACTTGGAACAAAGTTTCTCGCGACGACACACTTCTCACTCGATCGGCGTCAGCATACCATGGGGGACCAGAGTCTAATTGTTGGAACATAGGAAGAAGAACTTTCAGCGCGGACCCAAGTCTTGCTGGGAGACAATACGGAGCAGGTGGTGCAACTCCTGATCAACTACTCGCAATCTTCAGGTTAGTCATCCTACGTTTTGTGCGCCTCATCCGGTGAGTCAATGGCCTACTCTGAATACTTACAGCCTCGTCAAGCGGCAGCGTCACGCAACCCTCAGCTCATGGAGTGCATCACTTCATGGCTTCGAGAAGTTCCTGTCATGAATATTATCACTTCGCCCTTGCTTGAGAACATCTTCTCGGGTATCACCAGTGACGAAGGTGGACCGGAAGCTGCCGAGTGTTTGTGCACAATTTTGCGAGAAACCCGGGACATCGATGAAAGTCAAGATGCGGTTCAGGCAATGTATCCTCGAATTACTGCCATCAAGCCGCAAATTGCCAAGGCTGCCGAAGATGAGGATGTAGATAGGTTAAAGTCGCTTACCAAGGTCTTCTCGACTGCCGCTACCAGCTGGGTTGTTGGAATAGCTCGCCAACCATCCCATTTCAGACCTTTGGTGGAGGCTGTCCTCGAATGCGCGGCTCGCGACACGGAGTGCGACGTCATCGAGCATACCTTTGACTTTTGGTACGAGCTCAAGCAGTATCTCGTGCTGGAGCGGTATATTCAGGGCAGAGTGGAGCTTATGGATGTTTACTCAAAGCTTGTTGACATCTTGCTCAAGCACTTGGAATATCCCAAACCAGACTCTGGCAACGAGGCCGACCTTTTCGACGGAGATCGAGAGCAGGAAGAGAAGTTCCGCGAATTCCGACATCGAATGGGCGATACCTTGAAAGATTCTTGTGACGTCATGGGTGTGACCGAGTGTCTAACGAAGGTTCTGCATGCCATTCAGCTTTGGATGCAGAAATACGCTGGAGAAGTCAATGGGTCCAACGTTCCCCATTGGCAAGAGCTCGAGGCTCCTCTTTTCGCCATGCGAGCTCTGGGTCGTATGGTTGACAAGGACGAGGGTGTTGTGCTCCCACAGCTCATGCCTCTTTTGGTGCAGATTCCCAGCCACGAGAAGCTTCGCTTTGCAACTATCATGGTACTGGGGCGATATACTGAATGGACCGCCGCACATGCTGAGTACCTGGAACCACAATTCAACTATATCGTCGAATCTTTCCAGACGGAATCCAGAGAAATCTTGAGAGCCTCGGCACTTTCCCTCAAATTTTTCTGCACCGACTGTAAACACCTTCTCAGTGGGCAGGTTCTGCAGCTGCAGACTTTCTACGATCAAGTTCTAGACAAGCTTCCGGACTTGAGCAAGGAGGAACTGACAGAGGGCGTTGCCAACGTCGTTGCTGTTCAGCCCGTGACCGAAACATACAGACTACTCAAAACTTACGCGGATCCTCTTGTGCAAAGACTAATGACCAAAGCCAACCAAGCTACCAACGAGGAAGGCAAATTGGCATTGGCAGGTGAGCTACATGTCTTTGACCAACTTTTGTTCCATCGCAGCATATTCGGTGACTAACTCGAATCTGCATAGACCATCTCCAACTCATCACAATCTTTGTGCAAAACGTCATACCCTATGTGAAACCTGGCGAAGAGAATCCGGCAGTCAAGTATTGGCAAGAAGTTTTCCCCATCCTGTCTACCGTTCTGGACAACTTTCTGGATTTCAGTCCGGTTTGCGAGCGAATCTGTCGATGCTGGCGCAATATGGTTACGTCGTACCGCACGGCCATGGCTCCCCTGCTTCCCGAAATGGCCAACAAATTGGCCAGCAGCTTCAACACTTCGAGAGAGGGATGTTTTCTCTGGGTCACAGCAGCCATCCTCCGCGAGTTCTCGGAGGATCGGGAGCACCTGGATCAAGCTACCACGGAACATATCTACACGTTCTTTGAGGCGCAAACGACAGCTTTCCTTAGGGTGATGGCAGATTTGCAGCCCAAGGACTTGCCGGACGTCATTGACGACTTCTTCCGCCTTTTGATCGATGCGCTCCTGTACTATCCACAAAAGTTGATACCTTCTCAACTGTTGGCACCCATTTTCCAGGCATCAATCTATGCGTTAACCTTGGAACAGAGGGATCCTCTATCGTCCACCCTCCACTTTCTGCGAGACTTGTTGTCATATGGTGGCGACAATCCCGCGACCAGTGAGAGCCTACCCGAAACACAAGTGGCGGAAATCAAGGGAATCGTGAAGAATCTTCTGATGGCACATGGAACCGATCTCGTCAAGCAGACGATGGCCGGCATGATGATCACATTCCCAGGGGATTGTTTCGCAGATGGGAGCGGAGTCATCCTGGCGCTCTTTGAAGTCATGCCTGCAGAAACCACGGAGTGGGTTGCCCATACCATCGAGCTGCTTCCTCAGGGAACTGTCACTGCACCCGAAGCGCAAAGGCTTATCACAAAGATCAAGGAGAAGCTTTCATCTGGTGATGTGGGAGGTCTCCGACACGTGCGAACATTACTTCAGGACTTTACGACCAACTACCGACGGCGCAACGTTGCCCCCCGGGATGGTTTGGGTCAGCTGGAAGCCGCTAGGTTTCAGTTCTCTGGCTGAAGAGCCGCGGGGAGAGACCAACAGATCATGGGACTTGCGGGACTTGTTGGGGTGGCGCAGGATTGGGAGTTGGGCGGCGAAGCAATCACGTAAAGCAAAAGTACCAAATAACACACAGAAGACATTGCTGATTTGCTTTCCACGTCATGGGAGGTGAGAGTGGTGGGAGAGGAGACTTCAGGGGCCAGAGAGCCATGATATATGGACTGTAACTGATGAATGGAGAGCAACATCTTTGGGAGTCATGTCGGCGGCAAAAAAAGGACAAGCGTGCAACTACATACAAGTGAAAACAAGGTGATTGAAGCAAGACATGGTTTATGAGCGGACGGTCCGCCGTCGACGTTGTGTTCTCTTGTGCGTCGCGTCGCTCTCGGCCCCCGTTTTGAGTGAGCGAGCAGGCAAACAAGCGCCATGGAGGAATGCGGCGATTTTTAGTTCTATTTATTGACAGACTTGCTTGATTGATGAAGCTCTCGACGCAGCAGTTGGTGTCGCAAGAGGACTTGTTTGACCAATGGTGTTGCGCAGCAGCGCAGCGCAGGGAAGTAAAGTGAACATTGTACATTGTTGATTGGTGGCCGGCAACAAACCCGCCCCCACACCCCACTCACTTCAGTGTTGGTTTATGGTGAACAACTCGTGAAAATGCAAGTAAACGGGCATCAAGATGTTCTGAAGGTAGAGATTCTGGTCGAAAGCGCGGTGTGCCCGCCGCAAATGCCTCTCGGTTTTCAAGAAGGAAAGAAAGGCAAAGCTCATACGCGGGCGGGGAAGGAGGAACGAGTTCCTCCCCATCATCAAAGACGCGTCCTCGGACGCCAGGAAAAACATTTGATTTTCCTCGCCCACGTCTCATATAAACAAACAACCCGTCGACCTCGGCGGATGAATCAGCCTTGTCCTCGTGCTCAGCCCTTTTCGCTCTTTGGTTGTCCCAAGGTTCAACGTGCCCCAGCCCAAAGGTGGTCCGTGTTGCGGTGCCTCCCCTCCCCCTATGCGTTCGGCGATAACTGCTCTCACCAGCTTGCTAGAAACCTCTTTGTTGGCAGCCGGGACTTGCCCAAAAAAGATTGTGCCAAAGGTCGTCTTGTTTCGAAACGAGCCTTCTGGAGATTCCGCAAGCCGGTCGGTCCCCATGATGGGACCTGTTGGTGAAACAATTTTTTTTTTTTGTTCTTATTTTCAAGGGTAGCTGTTCATTCGGGCCGCATGCTTTTATTTGCCCTTTCTGTTCTTGACCGAGACTGTTTGGCAAACGGGCCATGTCGTTGATGGAGGAGGATGGAGCCAACTGTTTATGTAGATTATAATTCATTGGGCTTTCCTGCCCCTGTCCCCTTGCTATAGCTTTCTGAAACTCGATGCTTGAGGTTTCCAAAGAGTCACTATACTTGCAGAACCCTGTGCTGCGTCTTGTTCTTGTTCTTGGCTCTTTCGTTTGAAAGAACCAAAGTGAGTGTGAGTGCGTTTGTGAGATATAGTCTGATTCAACAACTTGTTCTCAGAACGTGGCAGCCCACACCACCACCCTGAGCTCTTGTCCACTCTTTTTTTCTCCCTCTTCCCTCCTTCTGTTTCTCAGCTTTGCTCATCCCTACTTTTGTCTTGTTTCCCTGGCAGTGGACTGACTTGTTGTTCTTCTTTTTTTCAAACAGAGGCTTGGCTTCGGTTTCGGATTTCACGCGGCAAAGCATGCCGCCTCGGCATCCCCTTCCCAGTGCGGCCGTCAGAGCGCCTTCTGCGTCCTCAACTGCTGTCACTACGAGAGAAACCAAGAGGGGAGCCTCTGGTGATGATCAACAGCAAGATTATGGACTTGAAAATGCTAAACGGGTGAGGATATCGCACACCGAGCATCATGCCTGCGACCACAGCGGTGATGAAAGCGATGACAAGCCTGACGAAGAAGAGCATGTTGGCAAGTATGAGTTGAACGGCGACGAAGGGGACGACAAAGACGACGGTGACGGTGACGGTGACGGTGACGGTGATGATGATGACGATGAAGAAGAACCAGAAGAGGTGGTACAAATAATCTGTACTTTCTGCCAGAGCCATCCCTATGGAAGGGAAATGCACAAAATCAGACCATGCGACTGGAGCAACCCCCGAGGAAAGTACGTCCTGGAGTGCCAAAACTGCGCTGATTACAGATTCGAAAGCAATGACGACACCCACGCTTGCTGCGTTAGGGGCCAGAAACAAGTTTGGCGGATATACGCGACCAAACACCCGGACGATTATCCCCAGGACTCCGCCTGTACCAACTGCAAGGACAAAGGACAGGAGAACACGTGCGATGCTGATCCCTTTTTGGGACTTAAATGTTCGAGTTGCGTGACTGCGAAGCCACGTCCGGCAGACAAGGCACGACATGGTGAGTGACCCTGAACCCCCTGAACTGAGCCAAGAAAGATAAAGATGGCTTCATCACATACTCCGCACAGCAGGGGAACTAAGTGGACCAAATAGACTTCTTGCAAGAGAAAGAAGAAAAGACGGGAAGCGACCGCGAGCCCTACGATTGTAACAGATGTTACGTAGGCGGCAGGGAACTGGCTCAAAAGCCCAACCTCCGCCAGGGGTACACCAAGTGGTTCCGCCACGCGTGTGACATCTGCAAGAATAGGGGCAAGAAGAAGAACGATTCCCCCTGCAGCTGGCTGGTGAGCAGGAAGAACTGGGAGAGCCCGTGTGATCGATGCGACGACCTGAAGATGGTATGCATGAGCAGCGGCTGGCCAGTCCAGAACCCGACTTCGCCAGAACCCCCAGACAAGTGGTCTACCTTGCACTCCTTACTCTCCGGCTGGGCGGAATGCCGCGGAGGGAGCCCTTATAGACGCGGCTGCAAGGCATGTCTCGAAGGGACAACGCACCATTGTCGCGCGCTGGCAAGGGAGATCGAATACTCGTGCTCCATGTGTTGGGAAATGGGCATCGTCTGCTGGGATGCCGGACAGCCAGACAAGTCATTCCCCCTGTACGACTTCAGCCGCGTCGGCATGGGAAACATGTGCACCTTCTCCAAGTGCAAGAGATGCAAGGAACTCGGCCGAAACTGTGACCGTCAGAGGCCCTGCGATTCGTGTGTCGGGGAGCAGACGACGGTCGTCGACGAACAAGGCAACGCCGTGTCCACCTGCTGCGATGACGAAAAGGACGGCTACAACTGCATCGAGAGGCTCCCACATCCTCCGGGGCCGATATACTACCTTGCGCTCGGGTACGGCGCCGGCGGCGTGGACGACGTCAAGGACGGGAGCAAGATGGAGCACTGGATCGGGCCCCTTTTCCCGCTCTACGCCATCGACAAGAAGCCGCCTACAGAAGACCAAAAGAAGGCGACGAGTGCTGAGAAGAAGGAGAAGACGAGGAAGCTCACGGACCAGATTCGAGAGGCCCTCGGTAAACATGGTTAGTCAACTGGTCCCTTTGGAATGAAACCAACAACCCACCCCCTCGCACCCGTGGCCGCCAACAAGCTAACAATGGTAATTAACACTGGTGCAGATACCGCAACGGTTGCTGCGCTAGTCGCGGGAGAAAAGAAGCCCAAGAAAGAAGTCGCTGTGCGAAGGACCGAGAACAAAATGACCCTGACTTCCATCGCCCAGGACATGCGACAGACGGTTCTGCCTCCCGGCCAGCCACCCTTGGGAACTGATCTCGCTCCGAATGTGAGCGGAACTGGCCCCGGGGTCGGCGAGCCCGATCTGAACACGCCTCAACGACGTCTTGGCCAGGCCAGAGTTCAAGACAAACGCATAGACCAGCTTTCCGCCCAAGAACTAGCCGCCATGGTCATGGCCAAATGGCCTGGCAATTCTGAGCCGTTCCCGCCGAACCGCCATCCAGAGTATGACGCCGCCATCCAGCGAGGAAGGCAAGAGGTGGCGAGTCTCAAGGCAGAAGATGGGTCGACTGTTCCGGCCAAGAGACGAGTACGACCCAGGCCGTCTCGCAGACGTGTGAATAGAGACGCCGGCGATGGGCAGGACGATGACGATGACCCATACGGTGACGATGTCAAGTGGGAGGATGAGTTTGATTGTGAAACTGATCATGTCCCCCATCGACATCACCATTACTATGGCCATGAATTGGATTCCGAACCAGATGATGTGAACGAGGGCAACCAGCTTCTCCTGCAGCAGCAGCAACAACAACAACAACAAACACAACAAACCGGCCTCGGTCCTTATTACCTCAACGACAACTTCGGTCACAACCAAGCCAACAATCAAGCAAGTTGGGACCCGCAGCAAGGGTACATGTCTAGCATGACGGCCACCGCACCACCGCCTCGTTGGAGCCAAGTATGGCATCATCAGTCGTGCCCGTTCTCGACAGGCCCAGACAGCAACATCAACGGCAACAGGTCTGCAAATTATCCCGCTCAAATGCATGCTTCGTCCTCTTACACGTCCTTGCCCAGCCTGTTCCCCAGCACGAGCACCATCAATCCTCAGGATATGTATAACCATGCAGCCATACAAGGCCCACTCGTCGACCCGACGCTTCTTCTTGGAAATCATCATCAATCAAGAATCACATCCACGTACCCTCTCATGGAGTACCCTGCCACGTTGCCATCCTTGTCTCAAGCTCGATTCCCTCAGCAGCAGCATCAGCAGCACCAGCAGCATCAGCAGCATCAGCAGCACCAGCAGCATCAGCAGCATCAGCAGCACCAGCAGCATCAGCAGCATCAGCAGCACCAGCACCAGCACCAGCACCAGCATCAGCAGCAGCATCAGCAGCAGCATCAGCATCAGCAGCACCAGCAGCACCAGCAGCAGCACCAGCAGCAGCATCAGCAACAGCAGCAGCATCAGCATCAGTATCCGCATCAGCAGCACCAGCAGCAGCAGCATCAGTATCCGCATCAGCAGCACCAGCAGCATCAGCAGCAGCATCAGCATCCGCATCCGCATTCGCATCCGCATTCGCATCCGCATCCGCATCCGCATCAGCAGCATCAGCATCAGCATCAGCATCAGCATCAGCATCAGCATCAGCAACAGCAACAGCAACAAGCATCTGGAAGAGCCTCGTTGCAGACCTATGACGGGGCAGAAATGGCCATGAGTTTCGATTTCCAAAACCAGACGTCTTCCCCAGTCGCCAGGTCCGAAAAATCACCCCATAGTGACAGTGATGCGGAAGGGGAAGAAGTGGATTTTCAAGCTTCTTTTTGGCCACGGTAGATATGAATGGCCTCGAATCAGACTCCGGCGAAACGGAGGCGGAGTCGAATATGACTTGTCGGGCGGGAGCAGCAATACGCACCTGTTGTCACCTGCATCAGCGGGAAGGTGAAGGGGTGAAGGCCTGCACTGCAGATGGGCTTGCTGCAGCAGGACCTCGTGTGGCAGGATCGGTGAGTTGGGCAAATTCAGGCAATGAATGGCTTTGGCGTCGACATGACTTGGATAACACTTGCCTTTTGGAGCATGCCATTGGGGAACCCGTGGTTACACGCGTGGTTACACGATTCTGTTGGAGTCTGCTTCCCCGATCCAATCGCAAGGTCGGTTTGTCGGTCTAGACTGGCAGAGAGAGAGAGAGAGAGAGCACTGATGCAGTTCATCCGAATCTTGACGCAGCTCGCAGAACGGCCAGTCATGTGATACGAGAGAGACGAAGTAGAGCGCGCAGCAGTGACAGAAATTTCAGCAATATTATTTTTGTCTTTGGTATTGAACGGACAGACAGGATCAGGACGAACAACCACGGGCAGATGGCGGCGTCGTGGATTTCTAGACGGAAAAAGAAAATTAACAAGAAAAAGAAAATTACAGAAAACTGTGTAGAACATTGGGGGGAATTGTAAGCAGATAACAATGAAAACTACCCGTATCTTTAAGAGGAAACCCTCCGTGCCAGAGGAGAAATAAATGAAACAGTAGGCCTGGTGAGGACGAGGCGCCTTTGAAAAGGGACGACCATGAAGTCTTGGTTCCATAGCCGTGGTAGAGGCGGGGTGTTGAGACAATTCTTGCCAAGACTTTCGCAAGAATGGGACTCGAAGAACGAGACATGAAGCACCATGCATGTGCCATGTTGGTGGTTTCTGTTTGATCGGCGTTCTGTCTCCAAACTGAATGCCTTGACAGTCCGCTGATGAGTAGTCCATGCACATTCAAACTTCTTTCTTCGCCTTCGTCGTCCGTGGCCCCCTCCTTCTTCTGACTCTGTTCCACCTACACCGAAAGAAGTGCCGGCGACTACAAGAGGTATCCGATTCCGATCCATGACGTTTCAATTGGAGGGGAAAAATAAATAAAAAAACAAGTAAAACAGACCAAGGTGCGTGGCTGTAAGCAGTCGTGCTGCGCTCCCAAAGCAAAAGAAAGCAAGCTGAGCAGCTGAATTGGCCGAGTTTTGGCCGTGCTCGAATGACATCGTAATACAAATGGCCTTCGCAAGTCAGTCAGAGATGGCGTGTGCGTGCACCCAAGTCAAAATCCGACTCCTCATCCGATGCAATGAAAAGAAAGTTGCCCATCCATCCACCCTGAATAATTTGCCACAATGTTGGGGACAGTCGTAGGCCGTGTCTGTGGCTTGGGAAGGTGAAGAGAGGGCGAACATAACCTGTCCTCCACCGTCAACCCGGTGTTTTTTTTCCAATGCCCTTATCGCCCGTCCGATCGAAGACCGCCTTGTCCTGGACCAGCGTCACGTACTCACGTGTAAATCATCCGCCGCCCGAAATCCTGTCTTGCCTTCCTTTTTCTTTTCTTTTTTAATAAAAAACCCCAAAATAGAAGAACCTTCCATGAAGGCCTTCACATGATGATACACTTGCCGCAGCATCCAGGCTCCTTCTCGCCGTCTTCCATGTCCATGGGCTTTGGAGGACCATTTCCACCCGAGCCACCGCCACTGCCAGTGGAGTAACCTTGCATCTCTCTATTGTATCTTCTAATCTCTCGAACGATGTCGTAAAACGCCTTGTCGACATTGATGCGCGACTTTGCCGAGGTCTCAATGAATTTGCAGTTGAAAGATCGTGCCAACGCCTCACCCTCTGCGACGAGGTAAAGTAACCAATGTCAGCCAACAGTTTCGTCAGAGGGTTCAAGAATAAAGTATATCGAAGACAAACCTTGTCTAGTGACCTCGCGCTCGCCTTCTAGATCGCACTTGTTGCCAACCACAACCATGGGAAAGTAATCCCTATCCTTCACTCGTAGAATCTGCTGCTGGAAGGTGGTAATTTCCTCAAAACTTTGGCGAGATGTGATCGAGTACACCAACAGAAAGCCCTCTCCAGTTCGCATGTACTGCTCGCGCATGGCGCTATATTCTTCCTGACCAGCAGTATCCAATACATCAAGAAGTGCAACCTCTTCGTCGATGACGCATTGCTTTCGGTAGGAGTCTGTCAAGCCAGTTCGGTTAGTCTGCATTCGGCGGATCGCAATCAGGCGGACATCAATTGGCCAATGGATAAGTTTCATCCGAAGCCTTCTGGAATTGGAAGCGTACCTTCGATCGTGGGATCATATTCATCGACGAAGTGGCTTTGAATCAATTGAATAGTCAAGCAAGATTTACCGACACCACCGCCGCCAACAACAACGAGCTTGTACTCTCGCAAAAACTATTTCAAGGGTGGCATAACGGATTAGAATATGGTCTTTAGTGTTCATTTTTGATCCAATCTCTGCCCAGGGTTACGGGCGTACAGAAGAAGAATGCAAGATTTGAGCCGAATGTCCCCCGGGAAAGGGCCAAGACGGGCAGAGAATATGCAGACGCTACAACTGAGCTGGACTATCGTACCTTTGTGGATGCGGCCATTGCGAATTAGTCTGAGTTTTACTCTTGCGACAGAAAGTGTCTTGTGAGAGGATATCGAGTTTATCGCACGACGAAGGGGGGTTTCGATCAGATTCAAATTTGACTTGCGCGAAAGCGAGGGGGGACGGTCAGTAAGGGGCCACCGTGCTTCGCAAAGAAGGGAGAGATCCGCGCAAGCAGTCCAGGGAGTGACAGAATTCAGTAAAAGAAGTGTAGAAGGGAGGAAGATGGTAGGACCAAACGCAGCGCAACGGCGGCGGCGGCAGAAGGGAAGAGAAAAGGCGATGGTTGATGAAGCCGAAAGTAACAGCTGCGAGGCTCGAAGGATGGAGGGCAAAAAGATAATGGAGAACGCAGAAGAAGTGGAGGAGGGACGGAGAATGGCGGGCGATGGATGGTTGGTTGGTGGACGGGGGTGGTCCGTCGGTGGATGGATGCAGGTGGTAGATGCACTGGCGCTTACGGATTACGGAGTACATGTACTTGTACTTGGTGCTTGACTGGACAAGGGGGATGGCAGGATGGGAAGGGGGCCTGGCCACCACTGACCAGACACACTCCGTGTTATCGCGTTGTTATCGCAGGCTTCGGGTACGCAGCAGGTAGGTATAGTGGGGTATGTACCTGGCCGCCTGGGTAAGTTACCGGGGCAGTGGAGCCCCATTGCCTCCCCAGTGCCTTTAACTTGTGACTGCCTGACTGGACCATGCTTGATCGAGTATGTCCATCGAGTATTTTACCCCTAACATCCTTTATCCACCAACTATCGAGGATCCTGCCCTGCTATACGGAGTACATATGTACTCCGTAGACATTGCTCAATGTGGTCAAGTCAACAACCTCAAAAGCGCCACGCTGCAACCCGTGGACACACATTGGGCAACAAGCACTACATAGAGTATTATTACGGGCCGTCGCCAGCGAAGTCGATGAATATGCACCAAGGCATCAAATTTTCGAGACGGGCAATGGATCAAGCCGTTGTATCAGGCGGCGGCTGCACGACGATAAGCTACAAAACGACGACCAGATTGCATTCGTACGTACGTTGTATCGCATGCTCAAGGATGTTGATGTTGTTAAATACCAATGACCGCCCGTAATACATTCTTCTACCCGCTGGCAAGCATCTATCACGACCCAGTAATCCGTACTCCGTAAAATATGTGCAGATGCACGCTTCGGGGGTTGTACCAGATGGCATCGGCGCGGCCACTTGGGTAGGGTATTCCTCCAAGCCTCCAAGCCCTCTTTATCGCCCAAACCCTGAACATTCGGGCACAAAAGCGAAGTGCTCCCTCCAAGTCTCGCAATGGCAGTGTTATTACCCGCCATCTGTATTCAATTTTCGAGGCAAGCAAGCGAAGACAAGTACACAAGTACACAAGTACCCCCAGTCAGGAACCTGGTGGAGTGCTTCGCAAGCAGACAGGGGGGTGAGCCAAAGTGGATGAAGGCTTGGTTTTTTTTTTGCGACAAGTCAAGTGGACCTGGCTGTTCGAAGCTGGCGTGGGATTGGATGGCGCTATACATAGCTTCTTCTTGACGAGCGTCAAATGCGTAATATCGGGACGGCATGCATTGACGGACGTGGGGGGGGGGCCAGCACTCATCCGGTTGCGCACATTAGAACCGAAGCAAGTAGTCAAATCGTCTGTACGGAGCATGCTTCAGGAGTGAGTGATGCAGCTCTCTTTCAGACGAGCATCGGATGGTTCGCTGCTTGGTTTATTTTGTTTTTCTTTGTTCCTCTTCTTTTCTCACCTCCTTGTTTCTTTCTGCTGCCCTCGGTCTCTGTTAGATTTCTCTGTGCGTTGACTTGCTTACTCATGCATAGCCTCCTCGTTGACTCCATAGATGTCACTATTACGCCATCTGTGAGTCTGATAGATATCAAGTTTGGCACTATGCAAACCCAAATGGACAAGTTCGGCTGTCGCTGGAAAGCCCCTAGGCCGACAGGGCATCAGAGACATTATTTTGAGTCGTCAACCTCTTGTCTTCTTGGGGACTTGTACATGTAAGACTACACTTGAGGACCGACCCACTTTTCTGCGTTGCCTCAATGGAGTGAGCTTGGGTAACCTTCCAAAACATTACACGCTGAAACTCCATGTAACGCGTTTCATGCCATACTTAAAAATTTTTTTTAACTAGATCCAAGGCCTCTAATAGCACTGTCAGGAGCACAGAGGCAGAGAGGGCAGAGAGGGCAGAGAGGGCAGAGGCATACATGTAGGCGCGACCACATCACAGAGCAGTGGCCTAGCTGCTAGCTAGTCACGTGTGCGCAAGGCGGGGTATATAGGGAAGACCGCTCACATGGTAGATCGAAACCTTCACGCATCAATCCCTAGCTAGCATCTTCCTAGCAACGACTTAGAATCTCGACCTTCATTCTGTTTTTAGAACCCAGGCCTTAGCCGTGACAGGCTCTCTAGCTTCTAGGTCTTGGTTCTATTGGCTTCGTTGAATTCGTTGGAATCGTCAAATTCGTTGGAATCGTCAAATTCGGTTGCGTCGGACCATAGTCACGTGACTCCCGCATAAAACCCCAGATTCCCCCTTTCTTATAGAAAATCAACCTTCCCTCTGATGCTTTGGCTAGGGATTGTTGAATTAAGAAGATTTTGAGTTTTCAAGGCAGTATTTCATCGGTATTCATCGCTACAGCCGTAAGGGTGTTGTTTTTTCCGTCGACACAAATAGGGCCTTCGCCGGGGACGATATTCTGATAATTTTGATCATTAGAGGCACTTTCAAGCTGCCGCCGCGAACCTGAGACCTCTCTTCTGTTCCTTTCACTAGATTTACGGAAGCTGACTATTACGACTTCTTTTTTTTTTTTTCTCCTTGGTCCGGGTCAGCCAGATCAATGAGATCAATTGAATTAGGTCATCCGATCGATCCGATGTCATCGAAGTCATCAGATTGAATCAAATCAAGTGATCGCGACCGATACCAACCTCTTCTCGCACCTAGTCAGCCTGATCGAACCTTTCCTTAGTCATCTGCTTCATCTTCCTTCGTTATTTCGACCTTTTCTTCTGATTTCAAGCTTCAGACCTTCCTTCGTTATTTTGACCTTTCTTCTGATTGCAGAATTCCGACTTTCCCTGGCTAGCTAGCTAGCTCGAATCGATTCATCATTCTAGCTTTTGCGTAGCTATCCACTGGGGAGGCAAGCAGCTAGACCTTCAATCCGTCAATCAGGTCTCTCGTTTACTAGACCTTTGATCTGACCTTTCGTCAGCTAGGTCCTCTGACTGTTGACGAGGAACCTTACCAATGATGATCTCTCTGACTGTTGATAAGGTCTCTGACTGTCAGAAAGGTCTTCTGCCACGGATCAATTGATTGAATCGTTCACGAGGTCTTCTGACCGATGAAGACCTCTCCGACTGATGATACCTCTGACCATTGACGAGGTCTCTGACTGTTAGATAGGTCTTCTGACCGAGGACGACCCTTCTGGTTGGTACATGACATCCGGTTATTGGATTGGGAGACTCTCGGGCCGCAGGTGTGTTACTTGGTCTTGGCAGCCAATATCATCCAGAATCATCAAAATGTTTTCTCGACGATTGACCATCCAGAATCTCTCATCTCTGACTTTCCTCTTCGCTCACCGTGCTTGAGCATGCATGCGCTCTACCGCGCTGGCAAGAGCCTGATGTAGTGCAAATGACCATCTCGACAGAATTGAATGATCAGGTGAGTTTGACGTCAGGCAATCAATCTCTTGGCAGATGATGAGGGAGGGAGCCTGGTACCTCACACATCGGGCAGTCGGCATCCAATGTGGAGAGTCCCCGGCCTATATGTAATATTGCTCCAATCCTTTGCCAAGAAGCCAAGCTTTTTCGATATGCTGGCCCGGGCCCGGGCCCCGGCCGCAGTTTCGCATGTCTTTATGAGGAATCGAAGTACCATCCTATGGGTTGGTGGTAGCTCGGTATCGCCGTGATCATGTTGGACTTATAAGATGTGCTTATGTCATAGGAGTTGCAGCAGAAGAAATGGTGATGAAATGGTGTGTCATGTCATGTCAGGCACGCTATTCGGTGAATGGACGACTTGGCAGACACAGATCGACATCAGCCTGCCCGTCACCTTGCTGGCATTCATCATTCAATCCCATGCATGGCATGTTGGTGCACATCTCATGTACCTGAGGATGTACACTGTGGGTCTGGGTAGCGTAAATTAGCTGTATTCTAATTGGCCTATCTATCCCCTGTAAATCTATGAAATCCACTATTCATCTCCCAGTACCACGGAACAGCGAATTCAACAGCGAAACTCAAATGCATTATGCATTGGCAAATCAGCGTCGAATGAAAGTAAATGCGTGAAAATGCATCATGCCACACCAAGACCCACAGCGCACTGAGGTCAGGTCAGGTATTTCCGCGACTCCATCCCATGGCATGACTCTCACAGATACAGACGCTGGATGTTCTTCACGACAAGTACGGACTACTCCGTACATACATGCACATACAGTGGAGGGCAATCCCTGACCCTACATGTAGGGGTCCATGTCCATGTCTTGTCTTCTAGAATGGGAGGGACCCCCGCCCAACGACCTCACGTCTCCACTGCCATCGAAACGGCAGCTCCTCTTCCCTGCGTGCGTGCCTGCTGCCCCCCCGTCGGTCCGTTCCCATCCTCCTGCTTCACGATGCCCGTGCACTTCTTCCACGCACAAGGCAAGCAAGCGCGTACATGATACAACTTATGACACGTCACTGTACTAAATCAAAGATAAGAGTGCATGTTCTGGCAGGGCCCCGATACGATTATATGCCGCCAGGCTGGATGGAGTGTTAGGGATCGAGCGATCCGGGCGGCCACATCGTATCAATCAATCACTCGTACCACCTCCCTCTTTCTTTCCCTTGCCAGAATACACATCGACGCACGCCCAGGACGTGATGCGCACCAGCTGATGCGCACCAGCCAGATAATTCATGTCTGGCGGTTCCCGCCTTCCGCCGATCTAGGGAGAAAGAAATCCCTCAGGGGCACTCTTGTTGCCCCGATCATCTCGCGATGATTTCGGGTTCAATATGCATCGAATCGTTGTCATGAGACGCCTCGAGAAGGCCAGGATCAGCTTGTTGCGGGTAGACAGTGGGCCGAAACGACGGCCGGCCGAGTGGGAGCGAGGCATTTGCGCGACCGCATCTCGTACGTAGATGCTGCAACGAAACAAGCGACTTATTGGACGGGACGGCATCGGGCCATCTAATCGATGGGCATTCGGGGCCGATTTGCCCTGACATGGCAGGGGTTCTCGATTCTCTTGATTCTAGCTTCATTATTCGGCCACAAATTCCGCTCTCATGACACAATGACTATTTTCAGGTTCAACGACACCTTCATCGAAATTTTGCCAGAGCCTCAATCCAGGGTGCCACATTGAAATCTTGACACATAATTATTCATGTCCCGTGGAAAACTGGTCCCGGTCAACTATTGTAATCGCCCTCCACGAGCTTTAATCATCCAAATGATCAAGCTCATCCACAGTTTCGACACGGCGCCCTTGCACATTCTCCTCAACCTCGGGAACCAAATCCTCCAAGACTTTTAGATCACTGTCCCATTAAGTTAGCTATAAGTCACCCGATTCAAGTTGATTTCGCGATTGGGAGAAGAAAATAATGAAGACCTCGGGTTCAGAGAATGGAAACGGGCGAGAGAAGAGAAGAACATTGGAGATGAGGTAGTACTAGGGCTCTTTCTCATCTTACCTGCCGACAAGGGTGATGGTATTGCGCTCCTTTCCCCATCGTGGATAGCTTCCAACTTTGACACCAAGGGACTTGACCTTGGCAGCCAGCGTTGTGAGATATCCTGCACTGACGCTTTCCGGCTGCGGAGTAGAGATCATGACTCTGGCGAAGGGTTTGTCTAATCTCGAGCGTAAATGGGGCTCTAGCCCGTCAAGGAGTTTTACGACTGTGAAGGGAGAACGGGTTAGTTGGAGTATGACGCCTGGAGTCAAAAAAGAAGAGGAAAACTCCTTCTGTGGCTTTGTGCCGCAGAAGGCACAGAAACATGTAACAGCTGCATCACTTACATAAAGCTGGCACTCCAGGCAAGATATGGACGTTGCCGTTGACTATTGAAACGGGAACCCACAGGTTCTTAACCGGAAAAACGCATTGATCGCTCATGCTGCGACTTTCATCCGTGGGCAGCGTAGCCATGCGAAGTTTCGCCCGAAGAGATGGGGAGTCGGTTTCCCAATCAAATTCCGTGTCTTTCGAAAGCTCCTTCATCCTCGCAAAGGTCTCCTCGTGCCGCATCAATTTCAATTCGAATGCTTTGGCAACGGACTCGTACGTTATATCATCATGGCTAAACAGGACATAATGTCAGTGATCGGCGTCGTGTCGCAAACTGGCTGGCGTAAAAGCTACTTACGTTGGTCCGATGCCGCCGCTGGTCATGGTGTTCTTGATTAGCAAGCCGTTTGTTGAAGGGGTTCTCTTCTTCACATGGTTCGGTTTCTCAAGGAACAAAAAAGAACTACCTCGGGGCTGTCAAATAAAAGTGCTTACCTGGTGACAACGAAATCGTAGAGACTACTCATGCGACGAACTGCTTCCTTGATGTCGCCTTCAACGTCTGGGATGACCTCCGTACGCTGCAGTTCCTATCGGAGAATGATGAGGATAAGGTACATCATCAGCTCAGGCAAACTGTTCACTTACGATGCCCAGACAAAAGCACCATTTGGCCACGTATGCTGAGTTAGTCTTGTGCCTCGCGTCAGTAGGTCCGTCTTGATGAGCGCCGCTGAGTGCGACGATAAGTTGTCAGTGTATGACGTACATCAACAGTCTGCCGAGTTGCATTAGCCGTGAGCCTTTCACAGGGAGACCTGCTTTAAGAGAGCAAGGAATCAGATAAATCTCACCTGGCCGCCGAGAACTTCATTTCCAATGATTAGGCATGCGCCAGTACGAATAGTACGCGTGCATCTCTCTTGCAGTGTCGTCATCTTCGAGATTGGGGAAGGTCTCCGTGTTGTTTGTGCAAGTAACCGTGATGGGGCTGCGAGATGTCGTGCTAGTTGAGATACTCGCGGAAGCATGGGGTGCTGGACAGATAACTCTTTACTGAGTTCGTGGGAGTTGGCGACGGGATGCGGGATTTACAAATGCAAGAAAAAAAAAAAAAAAAAAAAAGACTTGGGATTTTACTGATGGCCGTGACACAATGACAATTACACAATGTTTATTCATAAAGCGTTGAGCTCGAACCAGCAGCAGCTTTGGACATGTGGGGCAGGCAGGTCTACTAATGGCGACGTAATCGTAATCGTTATTCAGTCTTTGTTGGGGGCGTCCAACTTCATCCAGGACGCCATTTCAAGGCCTTTCGCCATTTCTCTGTCAAGCTCGATCGGGAAGTTCTTCCTTCTCTTCACAATGGTACGGTTTCGTGTTCCGCCCCCCCTCTTCCCGCCTAATATCTGTGAGTAGCTCAAATATGTGCTGATGCTTGTCTCCGACCCAAACCAGGCCTCTGAATCGAGGTTATACACATTCTCCGGCGAGACAAAAGAGCAGCTTCGCAAGTTCCGCCTAACTACCTCCAGAGCGAAAGAT
The DNA here is from genome assembly GCA_024072835.1 of Epichloe amarillans. Lineage (NCBI taxonomy): Eukaryota > Fungi > Ascomycota > Sordariomycetes > Hypocreales > Clavicipitaceae > Epichloe > Epichloe amarillans. Next base: position 4,748,877 of record CP099635.1, on the reverse strand, counting down.
CCCCAGGCCGTCATCTGTGCGCCGGTTCCCCCTTCCCGATTTATCCCTCGCATTTGCGCCCCGTTCCTAACCACGTCGGCCCCCGTCCAGACATGATTGATAAGAACACGCACGAGATTCGACAGGCCCTCGATGACTACGACGAAGCGCGAGTATACAAGTCCCTCGAAGAAGTTGGCGAGGACTTACCGGATCATTCACCACGATTTGTCTTACTGAGCTACCCTGTGACCACCGTACGTTTTTTTTCTTTTCACCTCTTGTCTCTCTCCTTGCGTACAACTACTCCACGTAATCAACCTTGTATGTAAAAGCTGAAAAGCTGATCTTTCGATCGGGTATCTATAAGTCGGACGGACGATTGTCAGTGCCGTATGTACTGCTATACTATCTCCCCATAACTTGTAATGCTGAGGTGAGGATGCTGTATGCTGGCGCAAAGGAGCTGATGCGGAGTACGAGTGAGGTTGGCAGCGTGATTGACGTTGAATCCGTGGATGATCTGGAAGATATCCCCGAGAAGCTGGCTAAAAAATAGAGACACTGGGGGGGTGCAGTGTGCAGGATCAATGATCCACGCGAATGCCCCAGATCACATGGCATATGTGATGTTTTCTTTTCAAAGTAGAGCATTTCGTCTTGGGTATATGTATACTGTGCATAAATCATAGTCTAGCCTTCGGGTAGAACTGTTTTGGCGTCCAACCCAAGCTGCCCCGCCACATTCTTCACCACCTCCTTGAACGCCAGACAGGCTGGGCTGTCTGGGAACGAATCAAAGTAACTCTCTCCATAATCACAGGCCATCCGTATCCTCGGGTCCAAAGGGACCGCGCCAAGGAACGGAATTCCCATCTCATCGGCCAAACCCTTTCCACCGCCGGTCGTAGCTCTGAATATTTGACTCTCACCTTTGCACTTGGGGCATACGAAGCCACTCATGTTCTCTGCCAACCCGATGATCCTAATTCCCGCTTTGCGACAGAAATCCATCTCCTTGCGTACGTCGAGTAGCGAAACCTCCTGTGGCGTGGTAATCACCACCGCGCCATCAATCCCGCTCTCCTTCAGGAACGAGTTCACGCTCAGATGCTCATCACTCGTACCAGGGGGCGTGTCGACCAGCAGGAAATCCAGATCGCCCCATTCCACGTCCTTGAGAAACTGTTTGATCAGCCCGTTCTTCTTGGGGCCTCTCCAAATAACGGCATCGTCCCGATTCGGCAGCATGAACTGGATACTCATCACGCCTAGGTTGTCCATGACCCAGACCGGTGACCAGCCCGAACTGCTGACGTGGATCGCCTCCTCCTCCACGCCCATCATCTTGGGGATACTTGGCCCGCAGATATCCGTATCCATTATGCCGACGTTGTTGTCCGGGTTGGTGGCAAAGGCATGCGCCAGCAGCGTTGTGAATGTGCTTTTGCCCACGCCGCCCTTGCCACTCAGCACGAGAATCTTGTGCTTGACATTCGCCAGGCGTGCCGAGATGAGAGGGATGTCCGGATCGGGTCCCTTGGGGGCAGATGCGCATATGGCTTGGTTGGGACAGCCGGCGCAAGAGTCTGCTTGCCCCGCCTGCTGCGATTCAGGGCCCGGACAGTGCTCTGGCTCTGGGGCGACGAGCTGGGGCTTTTGTTTGACCGGGTTGGCGAGGACGTCTGCTACCGGCTCTGGCTCTTCGAGTGACGGAGCCATTGCGCGAAGATTCTGTTGTCTCGTTGGAGGGAGGTGAGGGTGTTGGATGAGAATGTGGATGGTAGTGAGTGAGAGAACGTGGCGATTCCTGTTGTCCGGTTTGGCTTAATAATGCTTGTTTGACGTATTGAGCATTCACAGCTGCGCATTTGTACGTCATTGAATTGGCAACTATTTTTTTTTGGTTCTCGAACACAATCGGATGAAGAATGACAATATAGTATTTCTTGAATTGAGCAGCTGAATGCAAGACGGTGCACAATGAATGAGTTTGTTTAAATGCTGCGCTCTGCAGGGTATGCAATTTCCTCTTTACGAGAAAGATGCTGCATACACACACAACTAACTACATTTGGATTTGTGACATTTAATTGCTAATAAGGGTAAAAGGTAACTTTTATTAATAAGGGAAGAACGACCAACAAGTTACCTTGTAAGGTCACTGTAAAGGAGGCCAAAAAGCAAGGTTCCAGGGGGAGTCGAACCCTCGCTGGCGGAATCAGAATCCGCAGTCATAACCGTTAGACCATGGAACCGATTGAAGTGGTGAACCACTTCCCATGGATAGACAGATGTGTCTTTTTTGACACTATGAAATTTTTAGTCGTGTTAGCACGACAAAGTCGGCGCGGCCCTGCTTATCGCATATCACCCCACCTAAATTTTTCTTCTGGGAGTTTACGACAAAGCGGCGCACAATATTGGTTCACATTGACAAAGTGCACGTGTATCACCTTGAAAATGTCAGAAGCTACTGTTCAGAGCCTACGGGAGAGTCTTTGCTCCGAATCGACCCCTCTGCCCGTCCGTTTTCGAGCCCTGTTTTCGCTGAAGCATGTTGCGACAACCGGAGACCCTGCGACGGCCGTTGCTGCCATCGAGGCTATTGCTGCTGGATTTGCGTCGCCTTCAGCACTCTTGAAACACGAGTTGGCATACTGTCTCGGACAAACGAAGAACAAAGCTGCCGTCAATCCCCTGAGAGATGTGCTCTCGGATCTGAATGAAGACCCCATGTGTCGCCATGAGGCTGCTGAGGCTCTTGGCGCGCTGGGCAATTCTGAGAGCTTGGAGCTATTGAAATACTTCCGCGACCGTGAAGGTGAGGAAGTTGTTGTTACAGAAACTTGCGAGATCGCGATCGATCGGATAGAATGGGAAAGTTCGCAAGAGCGCCAGCAAGAAAAATTACGGCAGAGGTTGGTATATGTTCATCAATTTGTCTTGTCGTTTGTATCGAGTACACTAATAGCAACATCCAGTGATTTTGCTTCAATCGATCCTGCGCCACCTTTGCCCGATTCCGGCAACACCGTCAAAGACCTTGGCAAGACTCTTATGGATACCACCCAGCCTTTGTTCATGCGATATCGTGCCATGTTCACCTTGCGCGATCTCGCCTCACCGCCTGACTGCCCTACTGCGGTTCCAGCGGTTCTCGCTTTGGCCAAGGGCTTCGCTGACCCTTCTGCTCTTTTTCGCCACGAGATAGCCTTTGTTTTTGGCCAGCTGTCACACCCAGCTTCCATTCCTGCTCTTACTGGGGCTTTGAGCAACGTCGAAGAGGCCAGTATGGTCCGCCACGAGGCTGCTGAAGCACTTGGCAGTCTTGGAGAGGAAGAGGGCGTCGAAGAAGTTCTCAAGCGTTTCCTTCACGATAAAGAGAAGGTCGTCCGGGAGAGTGTGATTGTAGCGCTGGATATGGCTGAATATGAACAAAGTGGTAACGCCGAATATGCATTGATACCGGAAGCTGCTAGTGCTTCAGCCTAAGAAAAAAAAATATATCTGACATCACAATTGAAAAGCCCGCGTTGATGGCATTTCGATTCTGTTCAATTATTATCTTGCCATCTATTCAAATTAAAGAAGTTAGTGAAACTACAGAGACATGGCGTTGGGAAGCAGCTGGGGACAACTAACGAATAGCCACACTCGCAATTATAAATGATTGTTGAACCTTCATCGGCACCACGAAGCTGCACGTTGGAGTATTTGACTTCCTCCCGACCACAGGTGGGGCATCGTTCTTGCGCAACACTTTCGGTTTGTACATTGTGTCTTTCAACACGTTGTACAGTCGACTGTAGTTTTTGTCGGAGGGCGGAAGGGAAATCTGAGGGCTTTGATTTCGTCAAAACAACATTCGATCCAGTATCTATGTGAGGGATGGTCAATTAGCGGCAGTCGGGGAGGAACATAAACTGCGAGTCGCCATTGTCGCAAACCTTTGTTCCAGGCACCGCAGCATTCACACTTCAGGGAATTCTTTTCCGTGCCTTTGGTGGCAGGGAGAAGGTTACCGCAATCTTTGCAGAAGACGAGAGACCCAATTGCAGCCATCTCTTATTCGCAATTGTGGAATTCAGGTGAGCGTGGTCGAACTCGAGCTGGAGACGCTGCAGATTTGACTCAAAAGAATTTTGGCTTGTCGCAGTCTGCATTTCTACATTATCACACCATTTTCTTGCGCACGGATAAACTGATTAAGCAAGGGACGAAACGGGGGCGACAGGAAAAGTTCTGATTGGCCAGATGCGATCGGGTAGTGGACCCATGTCATCCATCCACTAGGTAAGCAGGTTGCCTGGGCATCCCGTCGTCGCAATTGTTTCTCCATGTTGGCTCCAGCCCATCGCAATCCTCTCTTTGCGTCCTCAATCGCTCTCCATGAACCTCTCATAGCTATTGCTTTCCTGCGCAGTACTTATTGCCCGACTGACGGAGGCTTGCCAGTGCCTTGGCCGGCTTTGCGCCACGGGGTTCTGTTGCTGGCGCCGCAGTTGTCTAGCCTATTGTCTATCTCCTGCGGTTGTGCCTTCCTAATGTGACGAAACCGGACGGCACTTGCCCTCGATCATGCCTGACTGGTTCCCCTATTGTAACAACCTACAATATGGCAGGCATGGCTCCGTACAATACAAACGGCCCCAAGAATGGGGTTGAAACGCGGCAAACTTCCGGAGCACTGAACAATAATCTCGCTCGACCGTTCACTCTACAGGAGTCATTGCCTTATTCACCACAAACCTCTACAGCACCCTTCCTACCTGGTAAGGACTTTTTTTGTTCTTGAAAATCCAGGGGACTGAAGCAACTCAATTTCAACTTGGCTGACAGAAACTGCCCAGACATCATTCCGGACCCTAATGTCGGCTCTGGGTCACCGGCTTTGGGTATCAGAGATTTATACCCCACGCAAGACTTTGATAAAGTGAATTACGAAGCAGCAAACTCACCAAACGGCCCTAAGAATCTAAAACAAACCGTCGATCATGTACTGCACGATCTGAAACCATCGAAAAGGACTCAATAGTTGGTGCAACCTCACGCGTTTACATGCTAGTTAGCAATTCTAACGTCTCGTTAGTAAATTTCCATCCGTGCCTCAAGGGAGACCGCTGAGTTCATCATCGAGCCGGCGCAAAAGCACATCTGAAAATCTGTCACCTCTTGCGAAAGCAGTATACGAGAGGGTGGGTAGTTTCTTCAAGGCGACAAAGCCAAATACTTCCAGTCCCAAAGTCGCAAACGGAGATTCAGATCGATCAAGCAACCCCGCGTGTCACCAGACACCAACAACTCCTTATCTGCCAAAGCCTCCCGTTCCGATCAGCAATGGAACTTTGCATCCGAGGATAGAAGTGGCTATACCTTCGAAACCTTTCGACCGTTCGTCCTACAACGAAATCCCAGACTTCGATCAGCCCGACCAACAGAATACTGTCACTCCATCAGAGCAATTAGTCGTTGAGGCTCGACAATATACCCAAGCCCAGTTGGCAACGCAAGATTCTATCGTTGTCAAGAACCCGGATTTTCGAATCGAACTGCCCGGGGCTGGACTCAATGCTGGCGATTATATTGAGTACTCGGTCGCTCCAGACGCCCCAGAAAATCTGTCAGTCAGAAGGAAGGAAAGGGAAGCGTTTGGGGAAAACCAAGGTGTCATCGGAACAAGTCTTGATCAACGTCAACGTGGCGAGGCCGCGGTTGATGCTCTAGGAAAACTGATGCGTTCCGTATTTTCTGCTGCGGGCAGTGCCTTGGCTATGGAACCTGGGCTGGACCATGTCATTACGATAACGAATGACCAGGAAGCTGCAATGACGGCTGCAACGCAGCAGAAGATGCACACTGCACTTCAGAAAGTCATCAGCCTGAAAAGCTTTGATTCTGTTCCTTTGGAAAACCTTCTTAGGGTGATGAAGCTCAGTGAAGCCAGCCTGAAACAAGCGGATGGTCTTGATATTCGTGTGGACGAGAGCTGGGATGAGACAGCTGTTCAAGTCTGGGTCGAGCAGCTGAATGAAGTGGAGACTGCCTTGAAATCTGCGCGAACATGCCTCAGAATACTATCTGGCTGCCGTGAAGACAAGCAGCTGTACTCTGAAAGCATTATCACCAAGTGCGTCAACATATTCAAGGCTGTGACCGAAGACGTCGTGATGCCTTTGGTCGAGCTCCGGAATTCGGGTACCCATGGTAGCCTTTTCAAGCTCATACAGAAGCATAAGAAAACGATTGCCTCAATCTTCGTATGCTGCCAGAAGTTGTCGGTGCTTCTGGCCGAGCTCATCACAAAAATCGAGTTATCTGAGTCCGTCATCAACACGCTCGAATTCACGGCTTCGAGGTTGATATTCGTGGAGAATGCGTATCTCGAAAAGGACTCAGCGATCGGTTTGCAGAAATTTGATGGCATTCGCTCCGTTGCCATGGATATGCTGTGTCAGATTTTCCTGATTAAGCCTGAACAACGACAAGGAATCATTGACGACATTTTGACTTCATTGGAGAAGTTACCAGTTGGGAAGCTTAGCTCCAGACAGTTCAAGCTAGCTGATGGAGGAAGTATCCAGCCTGTATCAGCTCTCATCATGCGGCTCGTTCAAGCTAGCTCTGGGCGAGTTGGGGGCGGGGATGCCTCTGGCAAAAGCTCCAACATCCATGCTATGAATACAGATGAACTTGGAGAAGATGAGCAAGACGAACGACAACTACCACGAGCTCAGGTAAACGCCACTATCGTGAGCGAGGAACAGGGCGCACAGCAACCAGCTGTGGCAATCCAAGAACTGGAAGCTCTCGCAGCTCCATTGAATGATACTGCCATGCGTAATGCCTCCTATGTCATCAACTTCATCGTGAAGCGTGCTATGGGTTCCACGAAATCAGGAGATACCCCGTATCGCAATCTGCTGGACCTTTTCGTGGATGACTTCACGACTTGCCTTTATCTACCTGACTGGCCGTCGGCCGAGTTGCTGCTACGATTGCTGATGGTAATGATGGTGCAGTTGTTTGAAGCACCAAAGACCGCAGCTCCCGCGAAGAACATGGCTTTGGAGCTCCTAGGAACGATGAGTGCCGCTATTTCCCGTCTTCGTTCTCATATTAAGAAAACCGCCAGCACTTTTGAAAACAGCGATGCCGGTGAATATGCGCAATACCTTTCAGATCTTGCCACTCATTGTCTCGAGCAAAGGTGTCCCATGGAGCACATCGTTGCCTGGTCGGGACCATATCGAGGTGCTCTCGAGTATCTACAAGAAAAAAGCTCCGATGATCCGCATATATCCAGTTCTGTGACCTTTCTGGTCCTAGATTGGGCGACTAGAGTCCACACAACTTACGATAACACCCAGGATGAGGACTCTCAGCGGGAAAAGGAGCTCGGACGCTCAGCGTATCGTTTGCGAATGATGATGGAGGATCGAACCTGGCTTTCGAGTGAATACACGTTCAAAGCCATTCCGGCAAACGTGGCCAAATTTGCCTTCTCAATAATTTTGCTACGGTCCACCTTTTGCGAATCATTTGGCAAAATTCTCAACATTCTTCTAGGTTCTATGGCCAGCGACCAAGCTACAGTGCGAAGCAAAAGCTTGAAAAGTGTGAACCAGGTACTCGAGACTGATCCATCTATCCTAGATGGCGACTCAAGTGTCATTCAGCTCATCCTCGACTGTGCCAGTGACTCGTCTACCCAAGTCAGAGATTCAGCGCTTGGTTTATTGGGTAGCTGCATTAGCATGCGACCCATCTTGGAACCATCGCTGATGCCCAAGATCATAGATCGGTTCCAGGACGCCGGTGTTGGCGTGCGAAAGCGAGCAATGAAACTGGCTCGTGATATCTATTTGCGGAACCGGAGCAAAGTCTTACGGAGTGCCATTGCGAATGGTCTCTTGCGTCGAGTTCAAGATCCGGACGAAGGTGTACGCGATCTAGCTCGGCAAATGATTGAAGAGGTTTGGTTTGCACCATTTTATGCCCACGAGAACACTGCTAGCTTCGAAACCTCTCTCTCGGAACATGTTGCACTGATTATACAGACTGTCAAGGGTGGCACCGTGACAGAGGTTCTGGATAAAGTTTTTCAGACAATTCTCAAGCCTCAGCACAAGCCTCCCGAGGGCCAAGGCCCATTTGGTGTTTGTTCGCGACTCGTTGGGACCATGTTTGGGTTAATCGACAACCCAGAATCAGAAGATGCCAGTGTGCCTTGTGGCCGTGATGCCCTTCAAGTGCTTACAATCTTTGCAAAAGCTGACCCGAAGCTGTTCAGTCTGGAGCAGATCAGACTTTTGAAATCGCAACTTGCCAGTTTCACCGGGGCTGAAGAATTGGCAGCGTTTAGAGCGGTTACCGTTATTTACAAACGGGTATTACCGCAGCTTCCCACCGTTCACAAAGAATTTCTTGCTGAGGTGAGACTGCAACTTCTTAAAGGCATCGGGAAAATCTCGTCTCGGGGAGCACTCGATGACTTGATTGCATGTGCACATACGGTTTGTGAGCTGCTCGGAGATTTCGCGCCTCTGGGCAATCTCGTCGCGTCCAGTTTGATGGCAATCCAGCGACTGACCAAGGCACCGCTCGACGCCAAACGGCTCAATCTCCTCGCTGCATATTCCATTATTGTTGGTAGCGTCGGCAAGCATTGTGATCTGGACAAACAGGTTCAAATTTTCAGAGATAAATTCCCCGGCTGGAAAGGTGACTCGGTACCCAAATTAATCGTGGACATTCTGTCTCCATTTGCCTCACCTCAACATTCACTGGAAGCTCGAAAGGCATCCATCGAGGCCATCGGGCTTGTTTGCCAGTCCTGGCCTCGCAACTATGTACTGGCCAAGGTTTACACTGCTTTCCAACAAGTCTTCCAAGACAAGGTTCCCATTCTGGAAACCATGATTCTGCGATCTTTCAAAGAATTTCTCGTTACGGAAGAAAAGAGATCCGAAGCAGCCGCAGAAGATTCCACGAAAGAGGAAAAGAAGGAATTGACTGTTATGGGAGGCACCAATTTTGACGATGTTGCCAGTGCCACTACGCAGCGGTTTCTCAAAGACATCACTCGGATCGCGTTGTCTAGCCAAGATGAACATGCCTTTTTGGCCATGGAAGTTCTCGGCAGCATCAATCGCCAAGGCTTGACGCATCCGAAGGAAACGGGTGTAACCTTGATCACCCTCGAGACGTCTGCTAACAGAAAAATCGCTGAACTTGCGTACTTGGAACACCGATCTCTTCACGAGAAACACGAGACTGTGCTAGAAAGGGAATACGCCAAGGCTGTACAGTCTGCGTACAGCTATCAACGTGATGTCGTCAAGGATTCGCATGGTGCTACCATGGACCCGTTCCAGTCAAAGCTTCATTTGCTGATGGAAGTTTTGAAGATTAGCAAGATGAAGAATCGGCAACGGTTCCTGGAAAAGTTTGTTGGCCAGGTAGATTTTGACCTGGCGAGGCTGAGTGCTAAAGAGAACATGCCACATCATGTCGACTTTTCGCGCTTCATTGCAGAAAATCTAGCCTTTTTCGAATACCAAACTGTGGGAGAGCTTCAGACTACAGTCGACAAGATTGAGAAAATTGTAGCCGGCACAGGAGCTGCGGTCGCTCAAGCAATAGAATATGAGCTGTTCAATGTTCGCATGGATCTCGATCAGCCAGAACAACCGGCACCCGCAGTTGCGCCGGACGTAGTGACGGCTGTGTCAACAGAAGGAGCATTTGTCGAAGCACCAGCCGAGGCATCAGCTTCCACTGCTGCAGCTCCTGTACTGTCAGTGGAACCGCAACGACTACGCCAACTGACTGCTGGATCTATCATTCTTCTCTCACTTTGGGAGGTACGAACACATTTGCGCAGACTTTTCGGTATGGGAACGAATCGCCACGACAATCGTGCCAAAGCCTTGGCCAAGGACCTAAACAAGATGCCCGTGAAGGCGCAGGGTGTGCACGGCGAGAGAGTTTGGGAAGAAATTGAGTCTCACATGAGCGGGCTGTCCAGCCAGGAAACCATGGCACAAAAGTGCAAGGCATTCGTGGAACTGATGAACGTCGACAAGGAGTTCAAAGTGGTGAATGAAGAAGACGAGATGGAGATGGACGGGCCGGGCACACCAGGCGAGGGAGAAGAGGATGACGAGAGTGGTGAGAGAGGCCGCAAAAGAAAAGCGGCTGGGACGCCAGGAGGAAGAAAGAAGAGAGCGCGGTCAAGCTCACAGCAGCCGCGCAAAAGAGGAAGACCACCCAAACAGAACGCGGATAGTGATGATGAAGGAGATGTAGACGGAGACTGGGTTTGAAGGGAAGAAGACAAACCAAACACGTTTAAGCAAGACGATATATGGGGAGAGGGATCATGGACGGTTTATGATGTGCACACGTGGGTAGATGATGATGTTGATGACAAGGCGATAGTAACTATATGGGCCCATTTATTAAAGAGGATGAGGGAGCGGCGGAGTGGGCGGAGTGGGCGGCGTTGGGCGGCGTTGGGCGGCGTTGGGCAGATACGTGCTCTTTTTCAGAAACGGGATCGACTGTAATATACAATTACACCTGAGATAGAATCAATACGTCGCTGTTGTTTTCTCTAGGCGGAGATGACTTGACGTCCATCATGAATACCTCGTGGGTTATTTTACAAATCTACGCGCCCCAGTTATTTCGTTCCTCTCTAGCAGCTGTAATTGTGTTATTAGTAATAAAAGGTACCTTTTCATCCTAGCCCCTGTCTCCCTTATTTCTAAAATAATTCAGGGGGTGTACGGACTACATGTAGTGTACAAAAGGTACAAAAGACGACTGGAGGCGCATGCGGGCTGGCGGGCGAATGCAAGATGCAAGCCACCAACGTCGTGCAGAGCAGTGGTTGGTGGTTGGTGGTTGGTGGTTGGTGGTTGGCTGACGACTTGATCTCGAAGGATCTCAAAGGAGGCAGCAGCCACATGAACATGCACATGCACTTTGTACCACATTGTGTGCCGGCGCTTAATAATAAGGGCTTGGCTAGATGTATGTGCCTAGCATGCATACTCCGCCTGCTCGTTTCTAAAAACCCAAAAGACAAGCAGATGATGCTGGCACGGCGTCAAAGCGGAGGAGGAGGAGCAGGAGCAGGAGCAGGAGCAGGGACGCGTCTGTTCTGGAATGAGCTGCCAAATTGACAATTGACCACAATTGACCTGGTCACTCGCTCCCTCCCTCTGGTGCCCTCTGGTACGGACTAATTTTGGGCTCATTTTGGGCTTTGGGCTCGTTTGTTGTCCCACGCACAGTCACTGTCTCACTCACTGCCCAACAAAAGACCAACCTTGTTGTTGGCATCAGTGACACTCGCCTCTCGCCTCTCGCCTCTCTCGCCCCTCGCCATCGCATCGGCTCGGTGAAGAAGCCTGGACGCGTTAACATCGAAGCAAGGCGCTCAACCCCGTCCATTGTCAGTCACCAGCCTCGACCCTGACGTAGCTCTTTTGTACTCCGTACGCTTGCCATATGGGTTTTGAGGGCGAGTTATTATTTATATTTATAGGGGAATCTTGACGAACGTGCCCAAGCAGCCAGGGAAAGCAGCCAGGGAAAAAGCAGCCAGGGAAAGCAGCCAGGGACAGGAAAGTCTGTCAACATGACTTCTTGTAAGTAATGCTTCTTGTTTGTGTTTTTTGCCTTTGCAATTTATCACATCATCGTCACTATCACGCTCACCCCTTTCCCTCTCCTTGGTCCGTCGTCGTCGTCGTCGTCGTCGTCGTCGTCACTTGCAGCAAGCCACACAGTGCCTCGTCCAAGGTTCGACAAAAATCGATGCCATCAAAGCCACGTAATTCACTCAACAAGTCATCACGTTTGCGGTGGCTTTTACAATGAACACGGCAAGGGCTACAAGGGCCCTCGGATGCGCTGCCAAACTCATCTTCACTCAACTCGTCCTTCATGCACTTGACCGGCCATCATCGAGCACAGCCTCATTGACAACGGTGCAAACATGACCCATTCATCACCCGCATCTTCTCGACGGCATGCAAGAACAAGCATTGGGCCCGGCTCGTCCCAGTATTTCCCAACCTCCCTCCATTCTGTATATCCATTCTGTATACCTTTTATTCTCCGGCCCTCTTTACACTGGCGCACGGCTAACAGTTGTTGCGACTCTAATCGCCATGGTAGTCAATCATTTCAAGAACAAGCGCGCGGCGCACACCATTCATCGATCCCAAGCCGATCAGTGGAACCCTTTTCGTCACGTATCTTGGGCCAACCGTGACAAGCGTCGAGAAACATGGGCGGGGGGTCAGTTGGAAGCACAGGATGGGCACAACAACGGCGAAGGGCTCACCCACGCAGTCACGGCACCGACACCAAGCAGTGCAATGCCCGGCAACCCCCCTTCGAATGCCGACACCGTGACCAGCCTGGGCAAGGGAAGCGACGAGGCTAACAGAAGTAGAGGTACCACCAACCTGTCAACAAGCGAAAATGCCGCGCGCGACCGTTCTCTGGGAGATGGCGAGGCGGGGAAACTCAGAAATCGGAAAATGGATGATGATGGGTTCAGAACGGACGGCTCTCCTGTCGGCCTAGAACCAGAACCACCCACTTCTCCCGATGATAACAACGGCAAAAAGAAGGAAAAAAAGGAGGGCCTCATTCGCCATGTTCAGCCCAAGGAGCCCTTTACCGTGGCAAATCAGCTGCAGCGTACCTTTTTGAATTCGTGGATCAACATACTCATTCTCGCTGCACCCGCCGGCATCGCCATGAAGTACGCCAACATCAGCGGCATTGTGGTTTTCGTCATCAACTTCATAGCCATCATTCCCTTGGCAGCCATGCTCAGCTACGCCACCGAAGAAGTCGCCCTGCGCACGGGTGAAACTCTCGGTGGTCTTATCAATGCTACCTTTGGAAATGCTGTCGAGCTCATCGTTGCCATCATTGCCCTGGCTGATGGTAAGGTGGCCATTGTTCAGACATCTCTGATTGGATCCATCCTCTCCAACTTGCTTCTCGTCATGGGCTTTTGCTTCTTCTTTGGCGGCTTGCGAAGACAGGAGCAACATTTCAACCACACTGTCGCCCAGACGGCTGCCTCTTTGCTTGCCCTCGCCGCCGCATCAGTCATCGTCCCATCTGTTTTTGAAAAGGCAGCCCCCAGGGTGGGCCAGGACGATATTGCCAAGATGTCCAGAGGCACTTCCATTATCCTTCTCATCGTGTACAGCGCCTACCTGTTCTTCCAGCTCAAGACACACCAGGCCGTTTTCAACGAAGAGAGCCAGAAGGTTGCAGCAAAACCCTGGTCTCACAGAGGCATTGGCAACGGAGCAGTCAAGCAGGGCTTAGCCATGCCAAGCGCACTCATGGGTTATGCGATAACTGACAAGGACGAGAACCAGCGCCTGTCCAGGATGCTCATGAACCAGCGCCTCTTGGAGGCCGAGGAAGACGATGAGGCCGAGGATCCTCAGCTGCACTTCTTTGTGGCTTTGGCTACACTAACCGTGTCTACCGTCATCATAGCATTCTGTGCCGAGGCATTAGTTTCATCGGTGGAAGCCGTGACTGCGGATGGAGGTCTCAGTGAAGAGTTCGTAGGTTTGATCCTGTTGCCGATTGTCGGAAATGCCGCCGAGCATGCAACTGCGGTTACCGTTGCTATCAAGGACAAGATGGACCTTGCGATTGGCGTCGCAGTTGGTTCTAGTATGCAGGTTGCCTTGTTTCTAATCCCTCTCTTGGTTGTTATTGGCTGGTGCATGGGCAACCAGAACATGGATCTGAGCTTCGACCTGTTCCAAGTAGCAGTCATGTTTGTGGCCGTCTTGCTGACCAACTATCTGATCGGCGATGGCAAGAGTCACTGGTTGGAAGGATTTCTGCTAATTTGTCTCTATGCTATTATTGCTGTCTGCGCTTTCTGTGAGTGTGGCTCCTTTTACGTCCGTTTCATCATGGCAAGCCGCTGACAATCTTGTGCACAGGGTATCCCGACAGCCAACTTGACATGGCCAACGGCAGGACTGGCTAAAAGTTCTCACGTGTAACTTTGTGGCTATATGTATGGCGTTTTGGTTCTGGTCATAGCCGAGGATGGAAGAATAACCATTCACGTACAGCTCACTTGCGTCGTTTTTCTTTGTTTCTTTGTTCTCTCTCTCTCTCTCTCTCTCTCTCTCCGTAAGCCTTCCGCATTTAAAACGGAAATCTATGTTGTTACTTGTACGGCCAACGCTGCCCCTTTCCATTTTTTTTTTTATTTCCTGTCTTAATTTCGTATTTCGCATACTTTTTCAAAAGACCACTACCTACTTATCACGTCGTGTCCTCCTTTTCCAGGCATGACATTTGTCCGTGCAACAGTTTCTTCGTGGCCATGTTGTACATTATATAGCGCCTGGCTTCAGCTCTTTGAATGAGAGGGAAGGGCAGCAGTTATATACTCTAGCGTTGACAGACTACTAGTGCTGTGAGCAATTTAAACCAAAGCTGCGTGTATTACAAGGACCACGCCCCGAGTTCATTCTCAGTCCAGTCCCATAGTTCCTTTGCCAAATCCTCATTACGCGCCAGCCTACCAGCTTTCCCCGGCACGCCAACCGGCTCATAGTACTCTCCGCTGTCGATATTGGAGGTCGCAACCGAGGCCCAGAGCTGGTTCTTGGCCCCTTGGTTGACGGGTGTAAACCAGTAGTTTGCAATGGGCGACAGAAGCCTCGCCGTCAACGGCGCACCAGACATGCCGTTGACCAGATTCGTCCTGACGACGCCCGGATGCACGGAGACGACGGTCAAGCCGGGGTGACGAGCGGCAAGCTGTCGCGCGAACAAGACATTGGCCAGCTTGCTCTGGCCATACCTCTCAAAGGGCTTCGTGTCGGCGGCCGTCGTCTTGAGCGAATCGAAGCGGATGCCCTGCTTGGGCGCCAGGAAGTGCGCGGCCCTCGAGCTCAGCACCACGACTCGCACATCTGCGCCGTCCCCGTCCCGGGCCGACCTTTGCAGGGTCGGGAGGAGGAGCTTGGTGAGCAGGGCGTGGCCCATGTGGTTTGTGCCGAACTGGACCTCGTAGCCGTCCTCGGTGACGGCGGGCGCGGCGGCCATGATTCCCGCGTTGAGCATGAGAATGTCCAGCCGGTCGGACTCGGTGGTGAATCTCTGGGCGGCGCGCTTGACCGACGCGAACGAGGTGAGGTCCAGCTCGAGGACGAGGATTCTGACCGAGGCACCGGCGTCGAGGACGGCGTGTATCTCGTCGACTACTTTCTGCGCGGCGGCGACGTTGCGAGCAGCGAGCCAGATCTGCTTGGGGCCGTGCTTTGCGAATTCGCAGATGGTTTGCTTGCCGAGGCCGTTGGTGCCGCCCGTGACGAGGATCACTTTGCCTTGCAGGGAGGGTATGTCGGTGGAGGGGTCGAAGGGGATGGAGGCCTTGTCCGTGATCAGGTGCTTGAGGATGGACGACATGATGGTTGGAGATGTTGCGCGTTGACTCTCTCTCTCTCTCTCTTTTTTTTTTTTTTTTTTTTTTTTTCCTTCCCTTTCTTCACGGATTAGACGCGTTGCATTTGATGAGGCAGGAATTTGAATGAATGGTGGATCTAATAAGAATGACGACGACGGAACAGACGGCATTGAGCAAGCAGGCAAACAAGCAAGCAACTTACCCACTTTCTTCGGATGCGCCTTGTCATTTTCGTCATTACGTTTTGGTTCGCACCGTCTGTTTCAAAAATGGCAGATCACTACGGAGTTTGGACTTGTGCCGAAAACGGCTTCGTCTTGGAGTAAGTAGTCCGTACAGATATTCTGTCCTGAGGTCCTGGCGTAAGTAGGCTGTGGTGATATTGCACACGGCAACCACGGACGGCTTCCCGAGATATTTGGGGGCAGCCATGCATGCATGGCCCCATGGGATCTTGCGAATTTTTTGTCATGATCGAAGCAAACTTGTCCGACACCCTTTGCAAGTCTGCTCAGTTCATGACGAGGTCGGGGAAAAAAAGGTAGATTTTCCGACGTTGCGTCTTCTCCTACCACTGCGCAGCAAGCAGGAACAAGAATTTTTTTTATTACTTCCCCCATTTTCCCATGACGTTCGCGGGGACGTGCATGGTTACGATGACAGGTGACGATGAGATGACCCGCCCCCCCTTTTCAAGAACATGGGCCTTCCGGTTACCCAACTTGGAGATCTTGATGCCGCCAAAGCAGGCTGTTGAGGGTTTGAGTCCTCCATTGCGCTCCGATTTCAAAAAAAAAAAAAAAAAAAAAAAGGAAAGTGGCTCCGATGACCATCAACACAGAAGTGTCTGGGGTGTCCTGGAGTGTGAACAATACAATACAACATGGATTGGGAAGTAGAAACTTAGCCAGACGTGGCTTTCGGATAAGCTTCGTGTTTTGTTGCAGCAACATGGTTTTTTTTCTGTACATCCCACAAACACATCTTTACTTTCCGATGACATGATTCACAATCTTGCACAGGGATGATGAGTGGCTTTTGGAGAAAGGTACGGGGTGAATCTTGGGATGAGGCTAGACTAATCTCATCTTACATGAAACTCGACTCCCCCCTCCAGCAGAAGCCACCAACTTTAACAATCTGGATTGCAAACGCTGCCTGACGGGACGTAGTCGGAACTGCAGCAAATCAGGGCTACGCAACTGAATTAGAATATCGCAGTTTTTGTCAGAGCTTCTCCCAGAACATACCGCGAGCAATGATATCATCTTGATGACCTGTGAAATTGAATGAGCAATGTATCACCAGTGTTTATTAGAGATTCTCTTAAAAAATACCGGCAAGATCTGAAGCAGCTGTGTAATGAAATTAGAATATATATCGCAAGTCTTGTCAGAGTTTCTCCCGGAACATACCGTCACGAATCTTCAGTGGTCCATCTGTCCAATTGAATTAGAAATACATCGCAGTTTTTGTCAGAGCTTCTCCCAGAACATACCGGCATCGTCAAATGGCTTTGCGTCGGTTGCCTTCGGAAGCTTTGCCTTTGAAAGTTGTGGCGCAGCGACGGCAATGGAGAGAAGCGATAGACCAGCTAAGGCCACGGAGAAAAGCTTGGCAGAATACATTTCGGATGGAGGTAATTCAGATGGGCTCAAAGATGATTCAGATGGCTCAACGTGGGGCGACCGGAGGCTGGTTTTATATCTTGTCCCTCAAAACCACGTGTACCAAATGACGCAAAGTTCAATATGTATGTATGCATGGGTACCGGTCTTTCCGGAAATTAGCCCACTGGCTTGTGAATGCTCGGAAGAAGAGGGCGGCACTTGGAACAACAGGGATTGCTTTTCTATAGTTCATATGTACGGAGTACGGACTTTTTGCATTGACTTGACGCGGTAGCTTAGGTATATATATACATATACAGAGAGCTGGGTTAAAAGTAATATCCGCTCCTACCTACATGTAGAGCAGCCCAAGGCATTAGTATAATAGCCTAAAATGATAAAGACAGTTAGATTACGGATCCGTAGGTACCTCTACTATACAAATTACATACAAAAGTAACTTGTTGTTACTTGTATCATTAGATTCTGAGGCATTAACCTCGTTTTCCCTCGTTAAGGTGGTTAGGACTGTTAAGCTCGCAAGGGTTTACAATCCACCTTTCATCATCATCATCATCAACAGCAGTAGCAGCTTTGTCTTCTAACTCGAATGACAATTGTAAAACAACCCTCTAAACCCTCCAACCTTTGCGATAATTATTATCGCCTTCTAAGCGAATCATTTCCTTGATATGCCTCTCGTTCAATTTACCTGGTGAGGTTACGACCCCGCTGGCTAATTAGGTCCTTCCTTGTGCGGGGTCTTGTGCAGGGGACATGACTTTTGACACGGACCTCCAAGGTTATTACGGAGTATTTATTACATAGATTCTTCCTTGAGGTATTCACTCCGTATATCTAACTCATAAGAAGAGATATCTCCGTAGGATAGCCCTATTTTAATAAAGGGAAAGCGGGAAGCCACGCTTTACCCTACTTGCCGCTGCCTTGGTATGACGCAAAACGCAAAACGCAAAACGCAAAACGCAAGCAAAGCTCCGCCTTCCCTGATAATGCGTGTTTCACACTTTTTTTACGGATTAGCTTCAACCCAGTGGACCCCCCTAAGCGGTCGGCCGGCTGATGACGGCATTGTCTTGTTGTCGCCTGAGGCACCCACCTCCGGCTCAAGGCCGGGGAAAAAAAGTTAGGGACGCGATCCGCATTGCACTCGTGGGCCAGCACCTTCGAGAAGAATCCATTAGCCTGCGAACACCTTATCTGCGTGTTCTTTGTTTTATGGTTTCATCTTCTGGGGCCAGCAGCAGTTTCAATGATCTGGCATCGCTCGAAATGAATTCCAACCTGTTCACCAAGGCGATTCGGCCTGCTCGGGCTGTTGCGCAAAGCAAGCTTGGCAGCCGACCGAAGATACAGCAATGCTGGAACAAGGGCGCCGCCCACCTTCACGCCTCCGCGATTCGTATCGGCCGTCGCGATGAGTGCAAGCGTGTGACTGATAGCCGCGCTCCTGGTGGCAAGAGGGTATGTTCGCAATACCATCCTGAGACTTTTTGTTAGCCCCCTTGCTGATTCAACAACAGGCATTCCATAGCACCAATTCCTTTTCACAAAAAGATCCGTATCAAGTTCTCGGCGTGAGCAAGTCTGCGTCCGCTTCAGAAATCAAGAAATCATACTACGGACTGGCCAAGAAATACCACCCCGATACGAACAAGGACTCCGGTGCGAAAGAAAAGTTTGCCGACATCCAGTCGGCGTATGAGATCCTGTCCGATCCGAAGAAGAAGGAGCAATTCGATCAATTTGGCGCTGCTGGCTTTGATCCAAGTGGTGCCCCTGGAGGTGGTGATCCTTTTGGAGGCGCCGGTAATCCTTTCTCCGGATTCGGGGCGCAGGGCGGGTTCGGCGGCGGGTTCAACTTTGAAGACATTTTTTCGGCATTTACCGGCCAGCAAGGACCCTTTGGTGGGCGCCGAGGAGCACGCTCGAACCCATTTCAACAGGAAATTTTGGTAGGCGACAATATCGAAGTGCAGGCTAGCATCAGTTTCATGGAGGCAGCAAAGGGCACCAACAAAACAATCAGTATTACACCCCTAACAGCATGCGCAACATGCACAGGCAGCGGGCTCAAGACCGGAACTCAGCGTTCGCCATGCAAATCTTGCAACGGGACCGGCACGCGTCTGCATTTCATGCAAGGCGGATTTCAAATGGCCTCGACTTGTGGTGCTTGCGATGGAACGGGTACGTCGATTCCCAAGGGCTCAGAATGCCGAACCTGCTCCGGCAACGGCGTGGTCAGGGAACGAAAAAACATTACTGTTGATATTCCAGCCGGAATTGAGGATGGCATGCGGCTGCGAGTCGACGGCGCCGGTGATGCTCCGCCGACTGGGAAGTCTGCCGACCCCAATGCGAGAACCCAGCGCGGAGACTTGTATGTTTTCGTTCGCGTTGCCAAGGATCCTAGATTCAGTCGAGAGGGCTCAAATGTGCTGTATACGGCCAATATTCCTCTTACTACAGCATTGCTGGGTGGACAGGTCAACATTCCCACGCTCGATGGATCTGTCAATGTCAAGGTGGCCACCGGTACGAACACTGGCGACAAGATGACGCTCACTGGTATGGGCATGAAGAGATTGGGTGCTCGCCGCGGGGGTTCTGGAGACCTGCGGGTTGAGTTCAGGGTGAATATGCCCAAGTATCTCAGCGCCAACCAGCGAACCATTGTGGAAATGCTGGCCGATGAGATGGGTGATAAGACAGCTAGACGAGTCATGAATGTCTCATCGTCGCAAAAGTAAGGAAGAGAATGCTGTTGTAAGCGCATAGAACCAACACTAACCCACGTCACGTACAGCACCGATCCATCCGACCCAGAATCGCACAAAAACGAAGGATTTCTGAAATCCATGTGGCATAATCTCACCAAACATCCATCACACCAAAATGGCCAGGCTGACAAGACCAGCTCCGACAAGAAGGACGACAAGCAAGACAAGCCAAATGATGAAAGCAAGAAATCCGACACCGCATCCGGCTAACCCTGTTGTCAACGTTGACTTACACGGTAGTCTGTATTATAGTTGTGAAAGAATTGTTCGAAATGGATAGAACGCGGGAGTGTGTGCATTCAAAGGTGTTGAAAAAAAAAAGCCCGAACTGGACAGCAAGTGGCGTTTCTCTACAGGCAGGGGACTTTTGAAGCCTTTTTGCGTTTTTGCATTGTCTCATGATCTGCGGGTCTTCAATCCGGATCCGTGTATTGTACATACTGTGGAAGAATCTTTGATGGTAGATACTCTCAAAAAAAAAAAAACCTGATGATTCATCCCTCACTCTGCCACGAAGGCTACTTTATCTCAGCCTTGCTGTATCCGACGACACTATATTATGAGTAGAGAGCTCACTGAGGTGTGCTTTCCAAATCAAAATAGCCCTCATTCCTTTGTGGATGCGCTCTAGACCAGAAATATCTCCCCAGAGTCTATCCTTTCGTCAAGACAATGCTCGGAATGAAGAAAAACCGACGCTCTCATCATTTTTGAAAGTGAATGCACATTACAAAGAAATTGCTTGTTACTCATTACATCATGATGAAACCCGTTCCCACCTGCGAACCCTCACCCAATAGGCTTCAGTTTCTTCTTCTTCTTCTTGTCCCCGTCCGTCGACTTGCCCTTCTGAAACGTTCTCCAACTGCTGATTCTCTCATCTCTCGTCGCCTCCCAATCCTGCTCATGCTGCCTCTTTCGCTTCCTCTCTTCCAAATCAGCGTCCTGTTTCCTCAACTCCCTGCCTTCTTCCTGCATTTGAGCCTTCATTTGCCGCCTCCGTCGGTGCTCATTGTCAATCAGCACCTCTTTTGATTTTTCGCGCCACTTCTTGGCAAAGTCACTTGTTTTAAGTTCGGGGCTGTCCACGGTCCATTTGTTTTCGCGGATCAAGAGCATTCGCGCGTCGGCAATAGCCTCGTCCAGTCTTTCGCGGTGCTTCTCGTCCATGAGCTCCGTTTGGGCCTTTTTGAGACGGTCGAAGGCATCGGAGGCTTGAGGATTCTTCGTCTTGTCCGGATGGATAAGGAGGGACTTTTTGCGATAGGTGATTTTGATGTCGGATTCGGGAACACCTGGCTGGAGGTCTAGCACGGCGTAGCTGCGCGGTGCGTTCTTGGTTAGTCAATGGTCTTGGAGGATGCGTCGACATTTCTTCCGTGTGCCCGCTTCGAGGTGTCAATCTTACGCATCCAGCCGGAATGCCCTGAGAATCCGATCGATTTCAGCATCCTGCGACGTATGGCCCCGTCAGTGGATCACGTTTCTTGACTTTGATAAAAATCGGGGAGAAGATGGCATGCCTTGTCGAATTCTTTGGCTTCCACTTCAAGGGCATCGAGTGCATCTTTGTCTTCTTTCGAGACTTCTGCAGCCATTCTGACACGAGTGAGATAAAGGCAATATTAGCAAAGGCGTGTCGCTTCTTGTCGCCTTGCGAGGCTGTCGTGGGTTCGACCGCCGGTTATGTGCACTACATACGGAATAATAGTACATAGTTTTAGTTTTAAGAGGCTGGGGTCCACTTGCATGCCCCGCGGCGATAAGATAACGGGGTGTGGGTGGGTGCGGCCCCAGAAAAAAAAAAAAAAAAAAGAAACAAAAAAACCACGGCTGCCTGCTGCTTGTGCAGGTGGTGTCGACTTTGGTGAACCGAACTCGGATCTTGGCGAGAAAAGTGCGAGCCCAACTGTCACAATGCCTCGACGTGCAGCTTCTCCGGCTACCTCGGAGCATGAGCTTGATATTCTTGACTCGTTATACCCCGGAGACGACGAAAACGGGGACCAGACTCATTCGGCCGGCAATCAAGTCGACTTCGATGATATCTTGGACGATGCTCAGGGGGGCGATGATGGCGACGAGGCTTTTATTGCCCTCCAGCAAGCGGCATCCTACCGCAAGAATACTAATTTGAAGGGCAGAACAGTTAAAAAGGGCGGCGGTTTTCAGGCAATGGGTACTAACTACAGTTTCCTCTTTTCTTGCCATCCGTGGCCGCACGTGCTAACCGCTTCCATGTAGGCCTCAATGCAAATCTACTCAAAGCCATCACACGAAAAGGTTTTTCGGTCCCCACGCCCATTCAGAGAAAAACGATTCCTCTTCTTCTTGACCGCAAAGATGTCGTTGGTATGGCTCGAACGGGTTCCGGCAAAACGGGCGCCTTTGTTATTCCCATGATTGAGAAACTGCGAGCACACAGCGCTAGGTTCGGCAGCAGAGCTCTGATCTTGTCACCTTCCCGAGAATTGGCCATTCAAACTCTGAAAGTCGTCAAGGAGTTCGCTCGTGGAACTGACCTGAAAGCTGTGCTTCTGGTTGGTGGTGACAGCCTAGAGGAGCAATTCTCCTCCATGGCCGCCAATCCCGACATCGTCATCGCCACTCCCGGTCGTTTCTTGCATTTGAAAGTCGAAATGTCCCTGGATCTCTCTTCTATTCAATACGTCGTATTCGACGAAGCTGACAGGTTGTTTGAGATGGGGTTTGCTACACAACTCACTGAAATTCTGCACTCCTTACCTCCCTCTCGACAGACTTTGCTCTTCTCTGCTACTCTGCCTGCATCATTGGTCGAGTTTGCAAGAGCCGGTTTACAAGATCCAAGTCTCATTCGGTTGGACGCAGAAACCAAGGTATCGCCAGATCTTGAGAGCGCCTTCTTTTCTGTCAAGGGGGCAGAAAAGGAAGGCTCCTTGTTACACATTCTTCACGATGTAATCAAGGTTCCCCTTGGCACTCCAGAAGAACCTAAACAGGAAGGGGACAAGTCATCAAAGAAGCGAAAGCGAACGGCGGACAGTGGCTCAGGTAAACCTACGGAACACTCAACCATCGTCTTCACGGCTACAAAACATCACGTCGAGTATCTTGCCAACGTTCTTCAGAGTGCAGGATTTGCTGTATCACATGTCTACGGTTCCCTTGACCAGACAGCCCGAAGAAACCAAGTCGAGGACTTTCGACGGGGCAGGACCAATGTTCTCGTTGTGACTGACGTGGCAGCCCGTGGTATCGATATACCCATTCTAGCAAACGTCATCAATTACGACTTTCCATCACAGCCCAAGATCTTCGTTCACAGAGTCGGTCGAACGGCTCGTGCTGGCCAGCGTGGCTGGAGCTACAGTCTCGTTCGGGAAACCGACGCACCGTACTTACTCGACCTGCAATTGTTCTTGGGCAGAAGATTGGTCCTCGGCCAGGCGGGTGACGAGCCCTCCTTCGCTTCTGATATTGTAGTGGGCGCATTGAAAAGAGACATGGTTGAGGCCAATGTCGAGTGGATGAACAAGCTTCTAACCGAGGACCTGGACATCAACACCCTGCGCGGCGTCGCTGCCAAGGCCGAAAAACTCTATCTGAGAACGCGAAACTCAGCCTCCAGCCAGAGCGCTAAGCGTTCTAAAGAAATGGTATCATCCACCGGGTGGAACCAGCTTCATAGATTGTTTGGTGAAGACGTCGACGGCATTGAGCAAGCACGAACAGACATGCTCGCCAGAATCAGCGGGTTCAGACCCCAAGAGACAATCTTCGAAGTCAGCCACACCGACAAATCACACGCCGAAGCAGCAGAGATGATGAAACAGCTACGAAAGAGAATCACCCCGAAGAACAGACAACCCAAGAAGCAACAAGTTGATGATGACGAAGACGAAGACGAAGACCTCCCATCATACACTACGCGTAACAATGCCACCGCAGATGACTCTGACGACGACCCACTGGACGATGAAATGCCAGACATAGAAAAGGCCAACTCCCCCTCAGACGACGACGACGACGACGACGACGATCTCGAAGTCACCATCTCAAATCCTTCCAACAAAAAGGGCAAAACCGACTGGCGCGACTCCGAAGTCTTCATGAGCTACACACCACGCACAACCAACGCCGCCGAGGAACGTGGCTACGGTGTTCACTCCGGCGGGTTCGTCGAAGCTGCCCGCGACGCAACCATGGACTTCACCAACGACGAAACCGCAAAGTCCTTTGGCCAACCGGCCCGGTCCAAGATGCGCTGGGACGCCAAATCCAAAAAGTACGTGTCTCGCGACAATGACGAGGACGGCTCCAAGGGAAGCAGAATGATTACCGGCGAGTCCGGCGTCAAGATAGCGGCGTCTTTCCAAAGCGGTCGCTACGACAAGTGGAAGCGATCTCAGCGCATGAGAGGTCTACCCAAGGTTGGGGAGACGGAGAAGCTGGGCACGACGCAGGGGATACCGAACGGTGTGCGGTACAAGCATAAGCTGGAGAAGGCACCCAGGGAGGCCGATAAGTATAGAGATGACTTTGAGGTCCGCAAGAAGAGAGTCGCGGAGGCGAGGGAGAAGCGCGTTGGTAGATTCAAGGACGGCATGGGCAGTAAGAAAGAGCTCAAGGGCGCAAGCGATATTCGCAAATCAAGAGAGGAGAAGCAGAGAAGGTTGGCAAAGAATGCTAGACCGCAAAGGAAGAAGAAGTAAGACAGACAGACAGATGGATAGATAGATACCTGCCTTTACGAATTGACATGCACATATTTAGTTATTGTGTTGTCTCTAGATATATTCAAGGCCAACTGGGAAAACAAATGCGCAACACACACACACGGGCTCAAATGTCTTGATGAAAAAATTTAACTTCTATCATGTAACAATATTCTTGGTATCTGAGCAATAATGCCGTGCGTTATTGCCCTCTTCCTCCAGACGCCTTGCCTCGCCCCCCCCCCCCCCAAAAAAAAAACAAGAACTAGAGGATTAGAGGATTAGAAATGGTAAATCACATGGTATTCCATGGTTGTGCTCGAATTCCCAAGTTAGAACGAATTACAAGCACTGCTCCATTGACAACAGAGACACTCATCATACTATGCCAGAAAACTCGGATTCGAAAGGTTGGTAGAAGGAACAGATCAAAGCAATTATGCTATTGGGTATCGTGGTAGTGGTGCTAATGCAATATCAAAGCAACATGGAAAGAAATTCGAAGGAGAAAAGGAGGCGTGATACGTGTTGCCGACTCGTAGTGACCCCCGCATCTGCTCTTGAGCAGGTGCAGAGTCGGCAGGCCAGCTCAAGAAAATGACGATGGTAACTGTCATCGAGCTTTTATTGCCATGCTACTCAATGGCGTCCATGCTGGCCACCCAATCTCGCACAGCATCACGTAAAATACTTTGGCAATGGCGATCGTGACGGCTGTTCTTTAATCCAACATGATCCCCGTCTCGCTTGTCGACGGCCTCGCGGAACATGTCTTCAAGAGCAGACAAAATGACCGTCTTGCATTGGGTTCTAGGGGCATTGAGAGCTGGATCAGGCCTTGCTAGCTGTGTAATTTCTGACAAGGTATCAGGCATCGTACTATCACTCTCAATACTGTCGTGAATGTCACTGCGGGGTTGCGACGAATCGGTGGAGCTTCCCTTGCTACCATCGCCGTTCATGTGAACGACTTTGTCAACGGCGTCCTTCAGGGAGTCGTCGCAGGTGAAAATCGACTCCTCGATCCATTCTTCCTCGAGCTGTGTCTCATAAGGTAGAATCGATGGTGTCAGCATAATGTTTCCAGCAGGGCCAAGAGTGCCCGTGTGGGTACCACCAGTGCGACCAAGCACGGCTTTTGGTCGTACCAGTCTCCTGTATATAATTCGGCTGATTGTGTTGCTAGTCGTATCCGCAATGAGAACGCTGCTGACATCCACCCATCGTTCCGTTGCTACATGTCCTTGGGGGTTTGTAGGGGCGGGGGTCGGCTCCGCTCGCATAGCTGCTTTAATTTTATCAACAAGGTTGTCCTGTGGTGGTAATGCTTGAAGCGCAAAATCGGGGTGGAAGCGGTTCAACCATCCTGCGGCATTCAAGGGAAGGTCGCCCTCAATGGCGAAACGAGTCTGCTCAAACGTCTCCAAACCATTGGGCAGGCCCAGGGTCGACAGGTATCCGCTACTTGAAGGGGAGCTAATCGCCGACTCAAAAGATGTGATGTAATCAGGAAAGGGGACATCCACATCTATCACGCCGTCCTCGGCATTGATGGACGTCTTAACTGGCGACTCGAACGCGCCATTTGGATCCGGTGTTCGATCGGCCTGAGCAAATGAACCTCGACCTCGGACGCCAGTGAAGCTCTCTCGTGGAGTGCCGACATCACGAGCATCTACCCCTCGACGACGTGCAGCCACGCCGCCTTCGATTTGCTCTTCTGGGGACTCTCGGACCATTCCTGACAGTTTGTCGACACGCCCAAAACTAGACTTTACGGGCGAGCGGAGCTCAGCGCTTCCCTGGCCGTACGTACCACTGTCCATGGAATCTCGACGACGAGGGCTCCATAAACCCCCTATCAGGCTACCCCATTTTAAGCCTGAGCTAGGAGGCCGCGACACACACCCAGCTTGTCCGCTACTGTCTCCTCTTTTCAAGGACCGCTTGAGGTCGTCTGCGGCTACACTCCCGCTACTTCCAGGCCGTGGTCTCCTCTGGTTATCGCGCTGCTGAACGCTCGTGAAATGAGGCGTTGTGGTTTCGGCCATGATTGTCGTCGTAGTTGCCGTGCTACTTTTTCGAGTGACGATGTCTGTTCCGGGCATTGGCAGGTTGGTCGTACGGATGGAGGTGGCATCGGACGCTCGTCTTTGATGATTACGATCGATGCCAATCTGCGCAAGTTGAGGAGGAGCAACTGTCGCGTTTCTCGCACTTTGGCTGGTGTTCCTGGAATGAGACGCTCGTCGCAGTCCACTTCGACGATTGATTTTGCGTCGCAGGGATTCTTCCCGAAGAACGGGGATAATGAATGTCGGCGGCGAGTTGGAGTAGCCGCCAATGGATGCAGACATGCTCGGCCGATGCGCTCTAGTGGTGTGAATTTGTTGGTTGGCGGGCAGGAAAGCAGAAAGCAAGAATATCAGTCGACGGGCAGCCATTTTGTCATTGGAGATGATGACGGTGCGTGCAGGGAGGGACAAGTCCTCCTCATTCCGGGTTCGACGAACCAAGGCTGCACGTTTGCCGTACGCAGGGCCGCACAAGGCTTGAAGCCAGTCGGTATGAGTTGAGAGGAATCCCGTCAGGAGATTATGGAAGAATGCCGTAAGGCCCAATGGGGCTGCCCATTTGAAAGTCCAAATTGCCTCGTCCCTCCAGATGCCCCATCTGCCTTGACCGGTGACAACACGAGCGGCACTGACGCCCATGACGATTCTGCTTCGCGCCAAGCCAACTTCGGAAGCAATGTTGATGTCGTCGGCGAGGCAATTTGGCCACAGTGATACGAGCTTAGTTGTACTCTTAGGGGGCTTAGCTCGAGGCAACTCGCTTCCGCGTCGGTCGGATGTTGACGGTGTGTGAGAGACGATGTTTGCGTGTGACGGTCCAATATGAGGGCCTGGTGATGCACTGTCTGCTTGCTTCAGCATTGCGTGGATCGTCGTGGCAACCAAGGATTGAAGATGGGTCAAAGTCCGCATAATTATGTCCCAATGTTGGGTTAAAGAGTCAATCCTATCTTCCATGTCAATCGCGTCGGCCGTATCTCCATAGGTAACAGACCCTGACATATTCCAGCCAGCTTTTGTCGAATTGTAAGAAGATGAGAACAAATCCTGGTCATTGTACGATCCTGAATCGCGAAACAACGACTTCGTGGGTAGCGCGGATGAGATTCTGGAAACCACTTGAGGGATTTGTACCACTAGAACTACGGCGTACATTGGAGTGCGTCGCTGTTTTGGTTGCGGCTTCTTCTTTCTTTGCCCAGACTCTTTCCCTGGAGAAGGAAAGGGAAATTCGCTACTATCCTCACCCGAGTAGTGATTTTGCGGCGTTGCATTGGAGTCAGCATCGTCCACGGCGAGGTTGACAGGGAACAGCCGAGTAATGAGGACTTTTCGCTTATCATTCTGGCGGAAAGGAACCCCTCCTGGGGAGTGGCCGATGCCTAGAGTAGGAGAGATAACCTGTGATGAATAAGACTGCGAAAGCTTGCTTGATCGGCCACTGGAACGGCCGATGGAACTTCTGCCTTCACCGAAAATCGACGAAGCCGCCGACTCGTTCACCCGAGCGTCACTGGGAACCACATGTACCTTTGTTGAAGTACCTTTGTAAGCCATTAGCTCGGAGTTACCGAAGATACAGCTAGAGAACGTCGCAAGCTCATCCCTATACTCGCGCGCAGCTCTTTGAAATTCAGTTTCGCTGTGGCTCTGGGTTCGGCAATGAATGGATGCCCGGCGATCAAAGGCCCCTTGGCGAGGTTGCGGGTTTTCAGCTTGAATGATCAACGGTTTGGCGGATTGAGTCAGACTGCCCTTACGAGCGGACATGGCTGCTCTCCTGGGATCCTGGCGAACAGGTGAGCGATCCGAGGGCGTCGTCGGTTCGGGGGGCGGGTGACTGTCGAATAACAGCGACGCATTCGCGGGCCCAAGAGCGTCTTGCATGACGATGATGCGAACATCCTTGACGTCAAGCTCGACATCCTCACTGTAATCGAAAGCATGGGCAGTTGTCGTTCCGGGAGTAGTTGGGGTAGTAGAAAGTGGGAAAACTTGGTCATTCCGGTGTTGGTAGAGCGCCTGGGTATCCGGAAACAGGAGATTGCGCGTGTGGATATCCTCTTGCACGGATTCGAGAGATAAAATCGGGCGAGATGTGCTGTTATTGTCTGTTTCAAGCGAGGGTGAAGCGGAGCCCCCAGAGCCCAAGTGAAGCAATCTTCCCAACATGGCGCGAAGTAGATATAACCTACAATGTAGTGGTTGGGGGTGGGATGTTGGAGCTGAGGATGTCGTCTGCGAAGACTGCCCAATGACCAAGAGAATCGCTTTGATTAAAACGATCGACAGCTATCGAGGTCGCAAGAGACGGATACTTCAAGTCCAGTGCGCGGCCATCATCAGAGGCAGCGGATTCAACGACTCCCGTAGTGCATGCATAGTCAACGTGAGCGGGTGTAAAATCCGAGCTCACCAAGATGCTGTTGGAGACGATAGCTTCCTCCGCGTGAGTGCAAGTTTTGGCTATTCAGCGCGCTGAACCTGGCAAGTGCAGTGCTGTCGGCCCGAGAGACGAGAAAAAGTTTTACTACAAGTCACTAGCACTTGGAATCAAGTAGACAGGTGGTCGGGAAAATTGAGGCCCGAGTCAGTTCTTGCGCAA
This sequence comes from Epichloe amarillans, assembly GCA_024072835.1. Taxonomy (NCBI): domain Eukaryota; kingdom Fungi; phylum Ascomycota; class Sordariomycetes; order Hypocreales; family Clavicipitaceae; genus Epichloe; species Epichloe amarillans. The sequence continues at coordinate 4,719,620 of CP099635.1, read as the reverse complement.
GCGTCAAGAGACGGCGGTGGAGGCTGGGTGAGTCGACAGCCCAGTGCAGCGAGTGAAAAGGACTAGGTAGACGGTGAAAAGCACTGCAATCAGACAGCGCGCAAAGCAAGAATCGGTGAGTCAAGAGACCAAGACTGGCGAGATTCGAACGGCGGCAATTATAACAGAGAAGGATGAAAGAGAACACAAGCCTGTCCGTTTTCGAGGAGGCTTCCTGCACGTGCGTACCGTCGGTGCGACTGCCCGACCTGGTACTCCGAAGACCAGGTGCCGCGGCGCGATAAGAAGAGCCGGTGAGCGTTGCTTGTACAAGGGGCCGTGGTGACAACACAGAGTGGCGCAGACGAAGACAAAAACAATTGAGTTGTTTGTCGTTTGATCCTCCAACGAGGCCAAAAATCACCCACGTCCTTTTGCTTTGGCGGCGTCGTGCGGTGAGGAGAAGGGGGCAAGGTGTGAAGTTGGCCGTTGATGGAAGAAGGATGGGTCGAGTGGACGGGAGGTGGAAGGCAGATGAACCAATGACTGACTGGTACGGACTACGCCGAACAGCAGCGTAAAATGCCAGGCAGCTGCGAGCTGCGAGCTGCGAGCCCTGAAATACAGGAAAGTGCGGGCAACTGCAGATAAGCGCAGGCAACAAAAGGGGCAAGTGCGAGGGTCAGATTGGGCGCGCGGCAGGTTGCACGTCGCAGGTTGCACGTCTACACGTCAAACATCCAACCCGGAAAGTCGGCTCATGCAGACAAAGTCCGGATAATACATGTTTACTCCGTACATGACGAAGCTGTCTGGTGGTCTGGGTCTCTCATGCCAGCGAGGGACCTCGATCCCCAAGCAGGATACGCGTTTTGTTGACGTGCGGACACGCTAATATTGCGGGTTTTAATCCGTACAGCCGACGAGACCCAACCCAGACCGACCCCACCGCTCGTCCATTGTCGTACGACTCGAGCCAGCCAACTAGCGTGGGGTCCGGTCTTTTGGGTCTTTTGGTGCTCGCTCCTGCAGTCCTGGTCCTCGGCGGCTGCGAAGCGATGCAGGCCTGTGGTAATCCGTGGTAATCCCGTGGTAATCCGTACATATACGATTACATATTATTACATTATGGAGCGAATTTCTTCACAACGGTGCCACAAATCTTAGTAATAACTGGCGTCTTGTCTTGGACTCCTCCGCTCACCGTGTTGCGTCTCGACCACCACGTCACTCTCCTCGAGGACCACGCTCCCCCGCGCAAACGCTGGGCAATTACTTCGCTGTTGGATTTGGTTTACATTATTATTGAGCCAGCAAGCACCGGGTTGTATATTCTTGGGAGCATATCTTTCTGGCCTGGCATCCTTTCTTTTACGTCGTGTGGAGGAGTCATCCGGAGGAGTCATCCGTACTCCGTACTCCGTCCTGTTTCGTCAGGCTCCATTCCAGAACCAAATTGAAGACAACCAGCTCAGGCGTCATTCCTTTAGCTTTCCCACAAGCTCATGCCTGTGCGCTCCAAAATATGTTGGGGGAAGAAAAGGATTTGGCGTAGCGTAAGAACAGGAGACTATCAGATGCAGAATTTGGTGAGGAACGGCCGCCTCTTCTCTTGCCCCTCACAAGCGCCGCTGCGCCGAGCTTTAGACGCAAATAAGATAAGACAAGGACATGACTGCCCTCCCAGCCCTACGTCGAGATAATCAATGCTCTACGGACGTATGTAGTTCATCGCCGAATCATCGGTGCTGTGCTACCAAGCCAAAGTCAAGCACACGATGCCCAAAACAGCAACTGGGGGAATATAAGAGAGGTGAGGGGAAGAGACGCACGCAACCGCATCTGCAGCGTGCCCGGTCATGCCTTCAATGTCTCATCTAGTATCTCATCTAGTACTCACTCCTTGCAAGTTGTACGGATCACATGCATCTCTACCTCACCCTGCTGCGGGGAAATAGGAACAGCACAATGCTTCCGTCTACGCAGTATAACTGATAGCTGTGGTTTTCAGCGAAAAATGCGGTGTGGAAGTTATATGTAGCTTCAGACGAGACAGGGCTTGTGGCTGTTGGGTCGAAAGTTCGATGGTCCACAAGGAACATCCACACGGAACATCACCAGGAACATGAAAAGAGGGGGCCCTTGACGTGCCAGCAGGGCGGGCAAATGGCGCAGCGTTGTGATCTGCTAATACAACATGCGGCCCTTCCGGTGAAGGCACACAATACATACTCCGTATTGCACATTGCTTACAAATACGAAGCGTGTGCAACAGACTGATGATGAAGCAATCTGCGGCTGGAAACAGAAACATCCAACCAAATGGCAAAGTTGTTCACGAGGTCGACATAATACCTGCGTGCCCCCTTCCCCTGCTGCCTGCCTCGTGCCTGCCTTCCAAATGGACTTTCCAAGTGAAGTGCCGACGATTAACACGGAGTAGTAAGCTTCGGATGAAAGCTTCGGATGAAAGCTTCGGATGAAAACCTGGCCATCACAACGAGTTCGGTGTGCGACTGTGTTTGTTGGTGGGATGTTGGAGAGAGAGGCAAAAAGGCTCCACACCCGCTCGGGTAGCGTCCGAAGTCCCTGGCCGTATCCTGGCCTTGCCTGACGCCTTTGATCTTTGGATAATCATCTTTTTTGTGGCAAACACGGCGGTTGCAAGCATGGGTCTCTATTTAAAGGGCTTGGACCTGGCAAGCACGCAGGGTATTAAACAGGACTTTACGAACCAGCACTTTTCTGCCGTACTTCCATGTCAAGTCAAATACTGGTTGGTATAGGGCGTGGGTAACAAGCAACCCTCGTCTGTTAAATAGCAACCCTGTCTGTGGCTGGTAGGCCAGTTGCGCTTTAGTCTTATAATTTATTATAGAAAGCTAAATTGTCGGAACAAAATGATATCAATCGCGCTTGGCAGCCGCAATTGCGACCGGAAGAAGGTTAGCCCGCGCGTACGTAAGCAGACCCCACCTTCCTATCCGCAAAGCGGGCCCTGCGGGCCCTGTGATGGGGCAGGGCTAGGGTCACGTGACCCACAATAGCTAGCTGTTTTTTCTCTCTCACAAGGGCTCTCACTTTGGCTTCCTTTTTCTCTTCTTAGATAATATAAAATAACCACTAATTAGTGTTAGTTCCATAGGTAACACGTTACGTAATGTCAGGGTCGTGGAGGCTACGGAGCGACACAGGCGATAGAGGCGATAGCATTATGTACAGTGGGACCCACTTAGGGCTCGCAGCGCCCTAGCTGCGAGGCCGCCATAAGCTAGTCATATGCGCGCAGAGGGGGTATTTAGGCAAAGGTTACACATATAGAATATAGGAGGCTAGAGATTAAAACCCTTAAGCATTACCACCTACCTTTAGCTATCTAGCTACTACTTATCTATACTATCACCCTGTTCTATCCATTCCGGCCCAGAAGCCTTAACACGTAAAGCCTTAAGAATAGTATTATTATAGATAATCTATTTAAGGCCTGTTATTTTATATTTTTTAAGAAGAGAAAAAAGAAGCTAAAGTGAGGGCCCTTGTAAGAGGGAGATAATAGCTAGCCGTTATGGGTCACGTGATCCTAGCCCTACCCTATCACAGGGCCTGCTTGCGGGGAGGAAGGTAGGGCCCGCCCACGTACGCGCGGGCCGACCTCCTTCCGGTCGCAATTGCGGCTGCCTAAGCGCGATTGATATCGTGTTTGTCCTGACACTCTTATTTAATTCAATTTACCTAGTGAGATTACAACCCCGCTAGCTAATTAGATCCTTGTCTAGAGTCGGGTCTTGTGCAGGGGACACGACTTTTGATGCGGACGTCCGTACAATGAAGAAAGGAGTATGGTTTTGTTGGTATCACAGGATACCTACTACTTACAAGTAGGGTCAAACGTGTGGCCTAGGGAATAGGTATAATTCATCTATTTCAAGCTACCGAAGGAAGTAAAAGAGGGGATAGAAGGAATGGCTCCTAGTGAGCGATTTATGTATGCGGGAAAGGGGGGCTATAAGGGCCACGTGGTAAGAGACCACGCTGGCCGCGGCGCGGTCGCGAACGCGGTTGCGGTCGGCCTGCTCGCGGCACGGTTGACATGATGCTTGTTCCAACAGGTTGAGGGGTTTTTTTTGTTTTCACATATAACCTAACATTCCTCCGTATGTTTGTATACATCAAAAATGCAGCACTAAAACAATACGTCTTCTTTTTTATGCTAGATAAATGACAAAGGTAAGCCAAGTATTTCATAAGGCATGTCTATGGCTATAATATAGCTTTACACTTGACTAAAATTCTAACTTAACAACTAGACTAGACAGACCCCTTTTCTCTCCACCCGCCACCATGCAAATCCTTATATTGGCAATGCTAGCCACTTCCATTCTCACCCAACATACGCTAGCGTCAGGGTCTTGTCGAAAGCTTTCTTTTTTTGTGGACGGTGGTACCGAGTGCAAGAATGTGCCCGCTTGGGGTGGATACGTTTGTGACGATTATTCAGCAGTACAGCCTAAAGACGGACGTATTAAGCTTACAGTTGGGTTACATCAACAATTGTTTAGGATTCAATGCGAGATGGAAAGAGGGAAATTTCCGATAGATCTTTTTCTTTTATGTGATGCTGGAATAACGTATTCCGTTGAGGATCCATGTGTTAAGACGGTGATTCAGATGGTGTATTCCTTGGTTCCGCGGTCCCCCTGGGAAATTGAGGTAAACTGAAGTAGTATTAATAATATGGAGACGCGTTAGCTACTGTTAGGATGTAAAATGTCAGATATAATGAGGAGTGTGTGTAAAAGGTTATTGTTTAAATCTAATTAGCTAGAGGTTTTAAGCTATTATCTAATATCCTTAGGGGTTTTAGGTCATAGGCTAGCCACATCCTTAGCAACAGGTGTCTGATTGAATTCGCACGATCAATTGAATTCAAGGTTGAAGAGCAATCGCTACCACTTGTTACGATATAGAATGTAAGATATCATAAGTATATAAAAGGATATTTTTTGTGCCAACTCGAAACCTTCCGCGGTCACTAGGAGAATACAAAGCCATGTTAGACGCGATTAAAATCCTAAACGTTTCCCCCCCCTACAAGAGGTTTGCCATTGAGTTCACGTCATGTCTTGGATTTCTACCCTGATTAATTAAGCAGCGAGTACGGAGTAGGAGCAGACTGTCTCATTTGAGACGGCTGCACAGAGTGAGTGCATGCAGTTGTATGTACGGAGTACAGATGTCTAATTATGTAATGCGTGCCCCGTGGTGGCCTTCGAATGAGATCCGGCGCTGTTATGTACATCCCGGGCACATAACAAGGTAGACGAGGCAAGCTGAGCCGCCTTTGCGAGGCACATGACCGCACAGGAACAATACACAACAAGAAAGGAGGGGCGATTCACACGAGAAGACGTGTGGCGTAATTCCACGAGCCGAATTATCAAATCATCAGTACCCCGGGTGACCATACCTTTGCGGCAACAAGCCCTGGATTCTGCTCATGCCCTCGGCAAAAGCACCCACCCTCCTCCTCCCACTGACCACGTCACCGTTCGCATTCTCCAACGCCCCGAGATCTTCAAACCTGCCCACCTCGCACAGCAGCAAACACCGCAGTCGAAACCCGGCTTTCCAAGGAAAACATGTCGCCGTGGCTGTGGCCGCCCACTCCGCAGCCCTCGGCCCTGCTCAAGACGCAAACACTCTCTGCGGCATCGTGGCCGGAACGGCCGGCGTATTCCATAAAGGTCCACCAGCCAGAGTTAGTCGCGGCCGAAGCACCGTCTTGCATCTCGATGGAGCAGGTGCCACAGGAAAGCTATCCAGAAGCGATGGAAACAGGGCAAAGGACTGCAACTCGGTCCGAGGTTCAAAGAGCTGGTCACGCGGTCGCCAGTGATGGAAGAAGGCCTGGCACGAGCCCTCTGCCGGCTGGGTGACGCTGTGTATTATTATTGGCACAGTCTAGAATCCTGGGACTGCGCGGGTGACATTTCGCCCGCTCACACTGCCGTCTGGGCTCACAGCTTGCATCGCGGCCTCTGCTCCATTGGACGCACTCTTTCCAGCATTCTCGGCAGGGTGCTTGCCCGATTAAGCGGGTAGGTGGCTTCACGAGCTCCCATATCGTGAGGCGAATTTCAGTGGGCAGGCGCAGAAAAGGGACGAATTGGGCCTCATGAGCCATGTGAGTCATGAATAATCCTGTTTTGACCCTTGTTGCGGTGGCTGGTCAGGGTGAATTCAAATTCAATGCACGCACATGCCTGATGAAGTAGTAGACCAGACGTTTTGGAATCCTGAGGGAATTCCAATTTCAGGATGAGATTTGGGTTTGGGGGGCGCTTGCGGTCCCGTTAGGATTTACACCCGGAGTCCGATGCATTGCCGAGCGGATAGCACGTTGGGAAAAGAAGGGGAGGTTGTCGTATTTTTTCTTCTTTTTCAGTAGATCTTCTTGGTGAGGGGGGTAATGGGAGATAATGGGAAGGGGAATCGTGTTCTGGGGTATACTTGCATTTTTTGCTGCGTGATTTATGTATGAGGTTTGGGGGGTGAAGGAAAACGATGTAAGCGGATGATGGGCGTGAGATATGACAAGATGTTTCAAATATGGAACTGGCTGAATGGGGAAGATGGAGCCAGATGAGCTTAGCGCGACCGAGTAGTTTATTAACAGAATAAATTGCGGGAGTTTGACGAGCATGAGATTGGTGACAATACTGATTGTGAATGACAATTTGATGAACGCAAAGATAAAAAGGGTAAATCTCGAATGTGTCTCCTCATGAATTCCATGCGCAACCCCAACGTCTCGATAGATGAAGTTCCCAAACTCTGTGCAATGGTGTACACGAGCGTCTCCTGCTGACCATTATGTGCAACACCGCATCCCGGAACAAACACTGCTGCAAATTAGTTGGCAAGAAGGCGGATTGATTCGGCGTTCTCGAACAGCTCCTTCACTGACATCCGAAGCTGATTCTGCGCGCTCCACCATCGCCGGAGGGGAAGCTTCTGGCTGGAGCGTTGCTGAATGAATGCCGTATGCGTGCAAGCACTCCATGATGATCGTTGCCTTTTCAGTAAAGTTCTTGAAGTTTCCATCATCAACCACAATGTGCGCTGTTGCGACGGATTTTCTTTGGTTGAGGCGCCAGATGTGAAGTTCGTGTACGGATTGAATCCCGTCAATCTGATCTTTGTTATTAGTTGCGCTAAATGCGGTGTCTGCCAAAAGTTTTTGGCAAAAAAAAAAAGGGGGGGGGACCAAAAAAAAGAGAAAAAACAGGAAAGAGACAAGGAAAGGGAGGAAAGGAAAGAAGGCTGCCAACTACTCACCATTTCAATATCATGCTTTATATCCTCCGCGTCAATGCCGCTGGGGGCAACCTGCAATAATATGCTACCGCTGCTCTTCGTCAAAGGCACAGCGGTAAGAAATATCATTATGGCAATGAAAATGCCAATGGAAGGGTCGGCATAGTATCGCGCTGGGCTGTCCGTCTTCCAGATGATGAGCGCAGCGATGATGACGCCAACGTTATTGATGGCGTCGCCGACGACGTGGATGAAGACGCCGAGGAGACCGAGATCTCTTTCGGGCTTAGAGGGCGTCACGGCGGCGTGTTTGTGATCATAGTGGCTGCTTGTTGCCTGCAAGCAAATTCTTAGCTGGGGTTTTTATTGGATCCATACACGGTGAACTTGATTGTAACTTACGGAGTTCTTTCTTGCTTCTATGTGGACTCCGTTGTCGTCTGAAAACACAAGAATTCCGTCGTCATCTGACGGGGCGGCTTTGTCATGGATGTTTTTCTCGTGAGCGTGATGATGATTTGAGTGACTATGACCATGCCCGTGATCATGATCGTGTTCTTGAGCAGCACATTAGCACGGTTCCTAGAACCCCCCCTCCCCTCACGGAGATTGTTTACCATGCAAAAATGATATGACCAGTAAGTTGAGACCGAGCCCGACACAACCGATAATAAAGACAATCTTTGGCTGATCGATGTCTATATCCTGATCAGATAATTGCAAATTCGCCTCAATGAATAGAGGGAATACCTACGAGGGCCGTCTGTCAACCTCTGTACGGCTTGCACAAGAATACTGACGCCTAGAGCCAAAAGAAAGACGCCATTGAAGAACGCTCCAAGGAGTGTAGCTCTTTGCCAGCCAAATGTGAATTTTCTAGGCGGCGGTTCGGATCTTTCTGAAACCTGTCAACATGTTAGTTTCGATTGTACTGTGCATCTTCGCTTAAGGGAAGCAACAAACCATGAGGGCCACCAATGCCACCACGAAACCCACCAAATCACTAAGCTATTGGTAGTCGAGTTAGTCCATGTGTACAACAAACAGTAAAAAAAAAACTTTCTGCGTGTGAGAGAGTATCAATTACGTAGTGTAAGGCATCGGCGACGAGGGCAAGAGAATGCGTATATAGACCAACTATCCAAGTCATGTATGTACGTTAGCTGACCGTATCCCAAAAATCAGAGTCAGAAGAAGAGAGGTCGTACTCACCTATAAGCTCTGCAACAAAAAAAGCGGCTGATATGCAGATGGTTGCTATCAGGCGTTGTTTCCGAGTGATTTTGACGACAGCCATCGTGTGCGAGGCTTAACAATGTGAATGAGGGACGGGAAAATCAAATACATCCAGGTCCGAAGATTGTTAAGTATTGACGAAGAAAAGAAGAGAAGATCAAGTGTCAAGCAGATGCGGCCAGCTGGACAATTGACACATGTCCGTCACAGCCAAGAATGAGAAGCTGGGGCCTTTGGAAGAGACACATGAAGCTGGGATAATAAAAATCATAGTGGGAAGAAAGTCAGGTTACAATGCATTCAACAAGTCTGGCTCCAGTCATTTTCCTGCGTAGCAGTGAATAGGCGGTATCGGGGTATCGGGGGGATCTACCGTTGTGCTCGAGATGATCCGAATATGTGGAGTGGCTGGATCGTGGATCGGGAACCTGCCCCCATTTGGCCGACGGGAGGTTGCAAATGCCGGGGTCCAAGCCGGCATTGGATTAAAAATGGTGAAAAGCGTCGCTATTTTGATGCTGCTTCGTTTTTTGAACATGCTTGGGTAGGCGATTTGCTGGAAGGCGGCGCAAACGTATCCTCCAAGCAAGCACCAGGCGGCGGGTTGGTCAATATGGCCCCCATCTTAGGTCGTTGTGATCAAATGTTTCCAGGAACTCGGCGTGGTGGGCTGGATTCGGGTGAGCTACTTTGCAAACAAGTTCAGAGAGGAGACAAAAGCCAAGAACACGGCTTCTGGAGTTGCACGAGTACGGGTTTGCTGCGGCAGTACTACGCTGGGTGTTTGGTGTTTGAGCACATCACGGTAATAGCAATTTGCCCGGATCAACAAACCTAGTTTAAATGATTCTAATGGTGGGGGGGGGGTGGGGTGGATAAATGGGAACTGGACGGAAACCTGCGTCAATTTCGGCAGGCGGTGGGGGTATGGTGGGGGCGCAACACTGACAGCTGCTGCGTCAGTGCCCATTCTGCCACAACTGAGCCGCGCCATGATCATCTACAATGCTACATAGATTGCAGCTGCAACCAGCTCTGCCATGTACGATCCAGCCCCGACGCATCGTACCAGACGACGCATGCTGAGATGAGAGCCAAACCACTCAATGTCTCGATATGCTGCGCCCAATTCCTTCGGCCCGCGCAGGGGGCCGCGATGGTCCCACCTTCATCAATCTACCTCTGTTGGCTTTGACCGCGGGTCAACCGAGTCGCCAAGCTCTCCGGGCAGTACATCGACGCGTTCAACATTTCAAGAGGACAAGAGGCGCAAGTCGGAGCGATGCTGCACCATCTCCGTGAATGATGGATACTCCAAGGACGAGGCTCTACTCAACCTGGATCACTTCGCTGGTCATGTCTTGCCAGGCATGCTCATGGCAATTGTGCCGTTGAAAGGTGATTCTAAAAATAATGCCAGTGGCTATGGAAGCGTGAACAAACAGGTCATTGAGCACCTGGATCATTCTAGAATCGCATCAAGCACCTTTGGTGATCATGAACATGATCTTGGGTACACCTTCATTTTCGTAGCAAGGGACATGACTAAGGAAATGAAGGCCCGTCATCCAGATGTAGAGGTGCATATTGCGAGGCATATTGCCGACGCATTTGGGTTGAAAAGGGGCTCTCAAGTTCTACTACGACCAGTACGTTCACAACCACGCTGTACACAGTACGGGGTGCCTTGTGATGGTTACATGTCTGGCTGACAGTCTCAAACAGGTTGACAATGATCACCCTGCCGTTGAGGCAACGCATGTCGAAATCTCCTTCAAGGACCAGTACCTTTCAAGAGCTGACATGTGGAGGTTGGCTATCGGAGAGCTGACGCAGAGAACAGTGTACAAGGGCCAATCCATATTCTTCTTGGGCACAATCAAAGCCCAGATTACTGCAGTCTACGTCAATGGCCAGACTGTCCATTCCGCATTCTTTGCCAAGAACACTCGGCCAATCTTTCGCAGCGAATCAGCAAAATATGTCCTGTTCATCCAGATGGCGCGGGAAATGTGGGATTTCGACCCGGAGGCCTCGGGAGAAATCATGTTCAACAAAGTTGTCAACGGCTTCTTGCCTGCCTTGTTTAAACGATGGGCAGTACTCAAGGTGAAACATCTCGTCAGTATCGTCCTATTTGCTCGCGTAGAGTATGATACTGGCATAAGTGCAGACCTAGTGAACAGCTCCTCGTTGAATGAGTACTACACTGGGCTGCAGCCGTCGGGAGATCGTCGCCCATACAAAGATTTTTATCGCGTAGTAGTAAGCGAGATGGCAAGCGTTGAATGGACCACCATTCTGTACCAGCTGAAGAAGGAATTCAACTATTTCCGCCGAGACATCAGCCTGCATCACCAAACCGCGCAAGCCTTCAACCGCACGCCTTCTGAGGATGAGAGTGGCAAGGATGGAATGCCTAGTCCAATCAAAGCTGAATCATCCATTTCGATTTACGGAAATGTCTTGGAGGCTATCAACATGGCAGCATCTCAGTTTGCTCACGACTACATAGACCGAGACCTTACGCGAACAGGAATATCAATCACCGTCATAACCCCTGGACCTGGTGTTTTTGAGGTCGACTACGAGACATTGCGACGAACAACGGAAGCCCTCGTAGGAAATGGAATTGGCTTGGACCTAATATGCATGGGGAGCATGCCCTTGCACTCCGCGCCGCTTTTCAAGTACCGCAACCCCCAGTACTCTGATGATGGCCGTGGAGGGCAGGGAAACGCCCTTTCCAGATCCCTTCACAGCCGGGATAGTACACCAAACCAGCCCACTCCAGTCATTGGGAGCTACAAATCCTTCTCTGGGTCATTCTCCCCCACGAAGGCCTCCAATCTTGCGGGCAGAATCGAGACGCTTGCCTTGATGGGAGCCAGCGAGATGTACTGCTATGCTTTGCCCCAGTGGCTGCATGTCTCGTACTGGACTGGAGCCAGCGAAGATTCATTATCATATGCTGGCATTGCACTGGCTGTATCGAACCAAGTCGAACAGGAAGATGATGGTTGGTTCAAGGTAAGATGTCGCATGTATGATTTGCAAATGCAAAGTATCTTGGACGCAAATGAAATCGAGACTGCACCGTTGCAAACCGACCCCAACTATCCAACGCACAGCATCAAAGCAAGTGCTGTCACTAAGCGACGCATGGATCGTCTGGGTGAAACACTATATGTTCCTAGCAAGAACCACCCTGAAGCATTGTTTGATCACGTATACGGTTGCCAGAAGTTTGCACCTGATAAGCTCGCGCGTACAGGAGATAAGTTGCTTTGGAAGCAACTACAAGAATATGACGATGCAAAGGCAAAATCCACCATAGGTCGCCATCACAACCACCGCCGTCGCTTGTCGAAGAACAAAACTGAACTTGAAGATGCGACCCGAAAACAGCAGACTGATGATGCTTCTGCGCTGGGGACATCCCTTCCTGAAAGAAAAGCTGCTGCGTTTTTGCAATCCTCTAGGAAACTTTCGTTGAGCACAGCAGAAATCGAAAAACCCATTCTATCGACCCCAAAGCCCGCAACTGAGGCAGCTCAGGCCAACACTACATCGAAGAAGACGTATTCGATTAGGAAACCCAAATCCATGCGGAAAATCAGTCTTGGGCAGCGAGGATTTGGAGTAGCAGCACCAAAGGTTGTCGCGGCTGAGGTCAAGGTTGAGACTGTCAGCGCGGCGGCTGTGTTGTCGACAAACTCGAGACCGTCTTCCAATCCCCGTTCATTGTCGGATGCCAGACCTGCGACTCCACAAACCATTACCAGTAGCCCGTCCTCAGTGTCAGTGCCGAGACAAAAGTCAGAATCTATTGATACCACAATCGATGGAATGCCTGCGACGCCGAGTATTCCAATCTCGAGAGATGGCTTTAGTAGGCCAAGTGCGACAATTAGCCAAGTGAACATGAAGTCGCCGTCTGTCTTACCCGCCAACCCCGCGATTCGTCGCGAGAGGCGTCCAGAGGATAACGACGTCCGCTTCTCCAACGCACTGCGAGCAGAAGATGCCCAGAAAGTATACACTAGCAAACTAAGAGCCGGCGTCGTTCCAGAGTTGCCGTCCACGCTCTCGCCAACTACAGCCATCACTCCTTGGCTGACGCTGCTAAATCCTTCCAACCCCGAAAGCTACAGAATCGATGACACTGTCCTGTACAGTCGGTGGCAGCACGTCTTTCCACGCACATCCGACATGAAGGTTCAGAAATGGAAGACGCTCTGCTGTCCCGCGGCTGTGCCGTTAACAACAGAGTACTTTCCATCCAAAGCACAGTTTGATGCTGAGTACCAGAGGCATCCTTACAACGTAGATCAGAACCTGGATGACGATATTGTCGACGAACCCAAGTCTCGCAAAGAATTCATGAAGGAGCTCATCAGCATGCGCTTTTCGCAAGGATTTCAGGTCGTTGTTGGGCCATTGGTGGCTCGCGCATTTGGCCAGAAAGTGATCAAGATTGCAGACATATTTTCCCGTGATCAGCCCCTCGATGATGGGACCAATGTCTTCATGTCTATGGGAAACACCATTCATCAGCTATCATGTGTTAATGGCACAGAAGTCGAGGTGAACATCTACCTGCGGAAGCCTACTGATTCGACGTCAGAGTCTCAGAACTTTCCATCGACGTACAGGCCAGCTATCCGGACACATCTGGACTCTGAGTACGAGACTCGATCAATAGATATCCTGACACCCAAACCAGACAGGAACTGGAACACAATTGATTCTTATCTCGCGGGCCACTACGACGAGATGATAGACAGCTTGAGGTTTTGGCGAGCAAGATTCGTTCTCATCCCGCTGAGCCCGCGCCATCTATCGACTTCTCGTGCTCACACTGGTGACAATCCGGAGGAGCTCCGTATTGAAGGGATCAAAAAGCTGGCCCAGCTGTGGCAGCGCAATCGGTATGTGCCGCCGGCAGAGCGCCGATTTCAAGCAGCTGTAAAACGTCGAAGCGCCATAGACATTGTATACAAGACCGAGGATCTATCCGCGGTGATCGCCGCTGAGCTTGAAACCTTGCCACTCGTGGAAAACCTGGAGGGTAGCCACCGCAAGAAACAGCTCGTCACTAGGAAAGAGCGATTTCAGCGGACAAATCTCAATCTTGCAGCGTTGGCAGATGCTATGCAGCAACCAGTGGAAAGTGGCGGAGTGCCGCTTCGAAACCGCCGGTGGCATCTCAGGATGCATACCGCCGCTTTCATAGGATCAGACATGACCACTTGGCTGCTGGACAACTTTGAAGATCTTGATAGCCGAGAAGAGGCTGAGGAGCTTGGAAATGTACTCATGGTCCCCAACGACCCGAAGTACAAGGAAAAGGAAAAAGACAAGGACAAGGAGAAGGAGAAGGACGGAACAGAGGGCAAGCCTGATAAAGGAAGAGGTCTTTTCGTTCATGTGGAAAGACGTCACAATTTCCGTGACGGCAACTACTTCTATCAGATTGCGCCCGAATTTGCAAAGTCTCGACCTGGATGGTTTGGCGGAGGCGGACGCCGAGATGTGTCATCCCCTGCTCCTCCATTGTCGTCGGACGACAGCCGTGATTCGCCTCGCCCTAGTATACCACGGCCACCGGCTTCGAATGATGCGAAGTCACCGGCATCCTTTGGTCTTCCACCTGGATCGAGTCAAGCACTTAAAAACCGCCCGCGGGTTATGCTCAGCAAAATGATCAGGTACGACGTTGATCCACGAAAGAGATCGCAACGTCCAGAGCGAATAGACTTGCACTATGATCGCCTTCATAACCCGGACAACTGCTATCACATCCGCATAGGCTGGATGAGTGCGACGTCCAAGCTAGTTGAAGACACATTAGAAATCTGGGAGCGAGAAGCCAGCCAATATGGCCTTCGGCTGGTCCAGGTACCCATCAATGAGGCGTGCCGCATCACGGAAACCAACCCGTTCCGTAAGCCATACCTGATTCAACTCGCGATTCGGCCACCACTCGAGCGACCTGAGGCATACTATGATCCCAATTCCCTAAGCCTCCAGGCCGGTCCAAGCAAGAGTTTCTATCAGACAGCCATTCTTAAAAGCTTCGACTTTGTCCTCGACATGGAGGCTGCAACCAACTTCCCCTCTGACGTTGATGTGCGCTGCTCATGGGGCAAGCCCGAGTTCAAATACACGCAGTACATCCACCGCTCGGGCGCACTGCTCGCACAAATCACCGATGAGGGAGACTTCTTGGTCCTCGCCAACAGACTCTACAACAAACGCACCAGTGTTGCTCGCGACAAAGAGCTCCGCAGCCAAGTGGTCCACCCTGAACCATCGTCATCTCTCCCAAACACCGGCCGTGCCATGTCTCATATCCCATCCTCCTACGCGGCCGGCCACACCATGCCGGCGGGTGGCAATGCCTCCTCCTCTGATGCTTCCGCACTAATCGTATCGCCGCAAGTACGACCTGCCTTCCACCAATTCTCCCCTGCTACCCGACCCGTCGATGCTCCCGTGGCGGGATGCAAAGTTCCCTACCATGCTGCCCTTCCCGAACCCGAAGCCCTCAAGGCGGAATTGGAAGTCTTTTGCCACAATGAGGCGGCCCTGACGGCATTTTACAAAGATGTCTTGGAGAAGGGTCAACAGCGACCTCACGGGACGCCCACATCCACAGCAACGACTCACTCGATTGCAGGTCTAGAATCCGTCCCCGAGGCGAGCATTCCCTCACTGGGTCTCCCACCGGGCGTGCTGGGTGAAAGTTCTCCGGGGGGGAATGGGCACTCTGCTTCCGCCATGGCAAGCATGCGGATGAGTAGCCCCATGGCGTTCCTTAGGAGAGGAAGCGTGCAGTACGATGGAATGGGTTTAGGGTCGAAGGGCAAATAGGGAAAAGGGAAACACCACCCTAAAGGACGTGATGCTAGCCCACACACACGCGCCCGTCTCGAAGGATTTGGCGGATAACGCCTATTCAAGGCTGATTTTGGCTTTTTTTTTTTTTTTTTTTTTTTTTTTTTTAGGGGAGAGACAAGTAAGATGAAATAAATAGATGCAGATGATCATTCAAGAGGGAAAGATGTCATTCTTATCTCGCATTTCTATTCCCCAATAAAAATACAAATAATGACAGACCATAGCAGCGCTGGGTGAAGAATAACAGGATTGACATGAAGAAAAGGATGCGTCTAACCGTCCAAGTCACACTATATAGAGCTAAAGATATTTTCAAAGCAAACGGAGTATCCTCAGTCTTCTCACTTGCGAGTGCGTCGTCACTCCTCCGTCCACTTGAGAGTGACTCGGTCAACGCCGAGCGAGCTTGCTGCATCCGTTGGCCGCCCGCCACGCGCACATCTCTCACCGCCCGCCCCGCTTGCCTTATAAAAGTGGCAGTTGCGATGTCGCGCTTTCCGCTGCCACCCCTCTACTTGGGTATTTACTAGTCATGATCCGTCACGTCACAGCACATGGTCGCGCTCCCCATTATTTTCGAATACAAATTCTATCAATTGGCCTTTTCAACTTCCCAAGCACTCGGATCTTTTCACCTCTCGAACTACCCAAGATGGCGCCAGCAAAGTCCTCACGGGCTGTTGCCGACGATCACAAGGCAGACTCTGCTGCCAATCCCAAGGAAAAAGGCAACGAGGGCAAACCAACTTCAGCAAAGATGCGCCGAGGTGCTAGCCAGTCCAGTGCTTCACAGCTTCGCGAAGCAGCTGCGGTTGCGCCCACATCAGCTCCGTCGCGAAACATCACCGAGCCTCAAGCACCATCGGTAGGCACCCACTGACTTTTCCTCCTTGCGCTACCCGGTCGCCGAGGCCAAGCCTGCTGGCTTTTATGTGAAGATTTTGCTAACACAATGCCGCCCGGTACAGATAAACTGGTCGTTGTTTGAGCGTGAATCTCTACATTCCTATTGCCGCGAGCATCAACTGAGCGCCCCTACCGCCTTCGCCAGCAAGTTCCATCACACTGTGCTCTCGCGTCCCGGCAGCATCGGTCAATACTCCCCAACGATGATCCGAAAACAGCAGGCCCGACGGCAAAGCAAAGATGGTCTAGAAAAAGCTGTTAGGAAGCATTTCAACGGCCTCGGCATACAAGAGAACGATGTTATAGTCGACTTCATCTGCAAAGTACGGAGTCAAAAAATGTTCGGGGGGGCGGACCAAATCGGCAGCAAGGGGAGGTTCCCGATCACTAGGCATCCTGGGGCTGCATTGTAAATTTTCTTCAGGCGTTGATTGAAACTTTGGCGATAATTATACGGCGTTTGCGGATACATGGGTGACGTGGTTGGAAAAGGGGCTTGGCTGTCAAATGACGGTAAGCATCCTCAGTCGTCCATCTCGACTGCCTGGAATATGTTATTCTATTACAGCACAGCATTGGGTTGGGACCATGGGTTGTTCTCTGAACACAGAGCTAGCTCCCTGAGAGCTCGCCATTGCACATTATGAGCTTCAGAGAATTGCGATCTACCTCGTTTAGCATTAGTCATATCGAATACTGCTTTTTTCATCTGAATTTGCAGAGATGGAGATGTCGAAAGTATCCACTCCAATAAAGTCGTCGCTTAGATCTCGGTGTATTTCCCTTGTTTCGCCGTCGCAAGTGGCCGAGTCGTGCGCGCCAGGTGCAAGCAAACGCAAGCAGACGCAGACGCAGACGCAGACGCAGACGCAGGCAAACAACGCAAGCAAACGGAGGCAGCAGTGACTCGGGCTGAGCCAATGAAGGAAGGGCTCGGTGGTTCACGGCAGGCATTGGGGAACTTTGCTACAACTAGACATCTAGACATACAAATACTCGGTCCGCCTACCTGATTGTTTTCTTTTCTCTGGGGTTCTCCTTCTTCCGCACACCTGCTTTACTTCACACAAACTCCCCTTGCCTACACTCATACGCTCATACTACATCAACTTCTCCTACCCTTCCAATTCTCGGCATGCATGCAATTTGCATGGCCACGCCTCATTCCCACGTCTAGACTATCGCGTCGCCATGGCTCTCCAGTTTCGGGCCCCGGCTGACGATGTGGTTTGCGATCTCTTGACAAACAAAAATTACCTGACCTTGTCCAGAGTCTCTTCATTGTCGTTTCGTGTCTCAACCGCTCTCGTTGTCAGTATCTCACTGCCCTGCTTCCTGCTTGCTTGCTGCTAACTTGCGGCTAGGTTATAATGTCGTCCGTTCGCCCTATGACTCCTGGTACATCCGCGCCTGCTCCCGAAAGGTCTCCTCGCAAGAGGGCATCGCGAGCCTCCAAAACCGCCGCGTAAGTTCACCTCTCGCTTGCAGTGTTGCAGTTGCTAACTCGCTGGACAGTACCATTAAAATTCCGTGCCTCCGTTGTGGCTAGTGGGTAGCAATTTAGCAGATTGTTCCCAAGGATGACGGCGCCGAACCCCAATATATTGTCGACGGGAAACCAGTTCCCGATGAATGTCACCACTCTCCCGGTATGACTGAGCTACGGTGGCAATCACCAGGTAATACCCAAAGTCCTCGCTCCCAAACTGTGACTTGTTTTTTTTTTTTTTCTGCTCGCTCATACTGTCACCCTTGTCAGTTGCCCATCTCCACTAGCATCTTCAACACGCAACAATGGATAGATGCAGGCTTGACGCCGCGTACGCCGATTACTGTCAGCAGTATTGGTGCGGCCGGCCATCTTCAACACGCAACAATGGATAGATGCAGGCTTGACGCCGCGTACGCCGATTACTGTCAGCAGTATTGGTGCGGCCGGCCATCTTCAACACGCAACAATGGATAGATGCAGGCTTGACGCCGCGTACGCCGATTACTGTCAGCAGTATTGGTGCGGCCGGCCATCTTCAACACGCAACAATGGATAGATGCAGGCTTGACGCCGCGTACGCTGATTACTGTCAGCAGTATTGGTGCGGCCGGCCATCTTCAACACGCAACAATGGATAGATGCAGGCTTGACGCCGCGTACGCTGATTACTGTCAGCAGTATTGGTGCGGCCGGCCATGCTCAACAGACTGAGGACGGAGCACTTCTCCTTATCAAACCTTTCCGTTGCGAAACAATGTTGGACACGGACCGGCAGACGGAGCAGCAAGCCAAGAAAATCGAGATGGTGGCCTAGTATGTGGCAGATCACTTGTCGGTCGAGTGCCACGAGTCCAACCAGCGCTACATTTCTTCGGACTCCTCTCCCGCCAGACCCCCGCCGCGGTGGTCACCCTCCCGGGCATGAGAGGCGCGCAAAGTCGTCTTCACTGCAGAGGAGACAAGAGCATGCTGGCTGCTGAAGCGGCCCGCGCCCAGGGCGCGACCGATGCGCAGGCCCTCATTGTCGCGCAGCAGACGACACCCAACCGTGGCTCCCTTGTTCCCGAAAATCAAGCAGCTTGGGGTCGACGGGCGCTTCTTCACCACCACATGCGCGATTTAGTCAGGGGCGGATCACCTCATCGCATCTCCATGAGCTGCGGAATACAAATGAAGCTCTGCAGAGAGACGCTGAGGACCAGCGCGCGCTGACTCTCATGTCATGTATCACGTGATGTGACACGCACCCACACTCTGCTCTCGGGTTACAGGCACGTGACGCTAGCGAGCCACTAGATAAACTTCACGGGCTCTCTTCAAGGCCCCATCTCGGATGCAAAGCTTTTTTGGTTCATTTCCTCTGTAGTCCACATTGCAACGACTTCACTATATTTGATTTACAAGCCAGGCTGCCTGGAAGAAACCGACGGCGGGAGGCTCGTTACAACAACAGGGCTGATTTTCTACTGCTGGACTACCTCTTCTACAATCGCATCCATTAGGACCAATCATTCTGAACCAAAACCACACAAAACAGAAAGAAAAAAAAGAAATGACCGGCCTCGCTCCCTACAAAAAGGACTTCCTCCAGGCCGCCATTGAGGGCGGAGTCTTGAAGTTTGGTAGCTTTAAGCTCAAATCGAAGAGAGTCTCGCCTTATTTCTTTAATGCAGGCGAGTTCCATACCGCTCGTCTCGCCGGTGCCATCTCGTCCGCATTCGCGAAGACCATCATTGATGCCCAGCAGAATGATGGCCTCGATTTCGACATTGTCTTTGGTCCTGCGTACAAGGGTATTCCTCTGTGCTCCGCCATCACCATCAAGCTCGGCGAGCTTGCTCCTCAGAATCTGGATACCGTCTCTTACTCGTTTGACAGAAAGGAAGCCAAAGACCACGGTGAAGGAGGCAACATTGTCGGTTCCTCTTTGAAAGGGAAGAAAGTTTTGATCGTCGATGATGTTATCACAGCTGGAACTGCAAAGAGAGAAGCCATCGATAAGATTAGAAAGGAAGGTGGCATCGTTTCAGGTATTGTTGTTGCCCTGGATCGCAAGGAGAAGCTGCCTGCCGTCGATAGTGACGACTCCGAACCTGGTCCTAGCGCCATTGGCGAACTGAGAAAAGAGTATGGCATCCCAATCTTTGCAATTCTGACCCTGGATGATATCATTGAGGGCATGAAGAGCTTCGCCTCTGAGGACGATATCAAACGAACTGAAGAGTATCGTCTGAAGTACAAGGCAACGGACTAGTTGGACAGGAAGTGTTCAGCTATCAATGGCGGGGATTAGGCGCGGCTATTGACGTGGACTGACAGTGGAAAACTTACCGTTGGATGACAAAATTTCTAACATGTACTAAAAACAAAACCGGCACAAGATCTACTTCGTTAAACATCTGACTTCGTGCAAGTGCTTTGTTCAGCTAAGACTGCAAAAAGTGCGATTTGTAGCCAAGGCACGTTTAGTCGATCACAACGTTCATTCTCTCGCTCAGTCAGATGTTTCGTCACTCCGTGTCGTGCATGGTAAGTTAGCAGTAATTGGTGTCGGGGTTTTCGCTTTGCAAGTAAATGCTCTAGGCTCTTTTGCTTTCCTGAGTCTGGCTCAGGCAGAATGGAACCCGAGGACCAGGAAGCTCGTTTGTCTGGAATATTAGACCGTGTGAGATTCTCGCTCTTTCAATAGCTACGGCTAACTGAAAACCCACCATGTTGTACCAGCCCGAGCCGGCTACAGTCGTACTACTCTTCCCAGCCGATTTGAAACCAACATTGCTGAAAAAGCCCACAAGAGACTATAAATTTCTGATTAACAAGATAGGCAGAGTAATGAAAATGAAATCTACCCACTTCTTTACAGATAAGAGATATCCGATCAGCCACTCCAGACTGGTTCATTAACTGAACGTAAGCTTTCATGGCTGACTTGCCAATGCCAACCCCTTGGACTTCAGGACACACCGAGAAAGAGTGTAGGCAAATCGTTCTGCCTGACATCTGATGACCTAAAGATGAGTCACCCGAAGGTGTTTGTGCGCCTCGCCAATTCTGTGGGAGCCGAAGGTCGTCATCCGTCACTAAAGGGTGCTTTCCTAGCGTGGCAAAAATGTGGGCAAACAGCACACTCTTAGACCCGTCTTGCCTACTGGTCTCTACAGGACGGGCGTGCGGCAACGTTTGAATATGCCAATCGTCGGTGTTGTTAGAGGGGCAGGTATTGAACAAACCGAGACATATGCCTCCGCATCTTCGGATGTAATACTCGATCTGAAAATCTGTCAGACACACAGGCAAGAGAGCAGACATGGTGATGCTAGGAATGCTAGGATTGGCTTGAAAAAAATACCTTTTCAATGCTGCAGGACTGGGTCTGATCTGGCAACGCTGCATGTTCTAATGTCACGCAAGCGGGCAGGTCGGCAGGTATCAAAGGAGAGAGCATTGGAGCCCAATGGAACGGGATCAACGCTCGACGTAATTCTTCAGGGGATTTCTGTTGCTGCATTCTGTTCTGTGTATCTGTTCTTCGAATCTGTACAAGCTCCTCGTCGTCATCGTCAGAATCACCGATGGCGCACTCCTCTGTGATAGACGGGTATTGAGCTGGATCAGTGGCGGATGTAGACACAGCTTGGCAGGATTCTTCGATTGGGTCTGCCCTATTCTTTTCGTTGTCTGAAGATGCATGTCCGAGTACCATTTTCCTACCCTTTGAGTGTCCGGAAGTGTTTTTGAAGATAATCGGGAATACAGGCAAGGAAGAGGAAACAAGTACAAGTGACAAACAACGGCGAATGAAGAAACGAAGACGACAACAAATAGAAATATCGAGTGTCTACAAACACTGAGTGTAGCGGCTGGCACAGCGCCGTGACAGCACATGCGGCAACGAATGCGGCAGTCGGTGGTTTCGTTTGATCTGATGCGGTTCAAATGTTAAATCTGGTGTAATAGAATGGAAGACTGGGAGTTGGCAATGGATCAAAGCACGAAGAGAAGAGTAAGAAAACGGCATGAGTGCGACGGAGAGAACATTCGGAGTGAGCATCGAGCCCAAACATCTGCCGGCCAAGCATTGGTCAGGTGGTGTCACACTGTCGACAGTTGATAAGTCGACAGTCCTAGGCAGTCCTGGGCAGTCCTGGGCAGTCCTGGGCACGGAAGGCATGTAATAATACTTGGGGTTTGTGCCACTTGAGCCGGTGGTGGGTTGGGTTGGATTCGTTCTGGTTGGTGGTGGTGCGGAGCATCCATGTCTCCCTCACCATTATTAGGTAGTTGGAGGAGCGTTAAACCGCCGAGATCCCCGTCTAATGCGACCCTCGATGCACCACGTGAGAATGAATGATGGGGGGTCAAAAAGCTGCGAAGCCAGAATTCGACACGGAGACGGCAAACGAGTTAACGAGCAAACGAGCAAACGAGCAAACGAGCCATGGCTAAGCGACTGGTTGGCCAGAATGAGTGTTTGAACCAAAACACTGGAAGTCGAGGAAGCTTCAGGCCGCGTCCACCTGCCCAGGGAAACCACAGCGATCTGCAAGGACCGCTGAGGTGGTGGTAGGTGGATCGTTTGCCAACCTCGAGCAGCTGGCATGGCAAGTCCTAAGAGACACAGAGGCAGCAATGCAAGTAATTGCAGGCCTCTACGGTGTCAAGTTCTGTACCTTTTTATGTGCCTGGATGTAGATGTTCGCGATCCACGCATCGTAAAATTGTCATGATAATGACAGTCTATCTGGTACCTACGATTGGTTTCCATTCACAGTGCGGACAGTAGCAGTCCAGAGTATGCCTGCAGCGGAATTGTACAGATTGGGTTTAGAAGGGATCAACATCTAGTGCGACGCACCTGGCAAACGACCTACGACCTACGGCCCACGGCCCACGGCCCACGGCCCACGACTTGCATCACTTGACAGGCGACAAGGCGTACTCCGTACTCCGTACACCACCTCGTATATCACAAGCTGTCGGGAATAAAGCGTTGAAACAGGGCCATCTGTGCAAGTTTGCTTCCCACCAGGAGACAAGATCCAGAGAGGCTCGTATACGATAAGGAGGGGCCACATCGAGCTCCTTGCAGGATAGTTGACGTCTCCGTTGAGGTCGGGATGCAACCAGACGAGTCTGCTATCGAGATCTGGGTCTCATTTCATCTACAGAGTACCCCGTAGATGCCTGCTTCATCCGTCTTCCCGGTTGGCTTGCCTCTTCCATCGATGGCTGCATACTTGCAGGATCACACCGACACGCAGACACGCAGGGCCGAGTGTCTCTTGTTGCATGCGCCGGGTTTGACCAAGACTTGGATCGGAATGATGTATCGCCCTAAGCCGTATCGCCGTATCGCCGTATCGCCGTATCGCCAAGTGCGTGCCGGCCTACGTGGGTAGAATAGAAAGGTGTTTTGCAGAGTGATGAGGAGCCCAAGCTGTCGCTCGCAAGTCGCTGCTAATGGCATCTTGTGCAAGCCACCCGGAGCTAATGCATGAAACTACATTTGAAGCGAAGCGAGCTCGAAGTATCGGACGTGTTTTTGATGAAGGCAATCGAGTTGTCTGCCCCCGCCTCATTCCGGCTCAGTGGTGTTTGTTTGCCTTGCTTCCACTGTGGGTCTACCCGCCCAGGTGGGGGTGAGAGGGGGGGGGGTAACGTAGCTCTTTGGCCTCGCATCTGAGCATGTTGCTTCATCTCTCTTTTTCTATGATTTTCGACTTCTGCGTTTCGAGATCCCAGCACCACTGGCTTGCACGGAACGCTTTCGACTCGCCCCTCCAAATTTGCTGTTCTACTTTCCATCACACGAAGGCGGTTTTCTTCAGAAATTCGATTGCGATGTACGTGGCCGTGCCCTCCCACGTCAAGGTGGGGGGAAACCAAACATCCTCGACATTCAAGCTGACTGGAAGCTCTCACAATGCAGGCAAATCACGCTCAACATATTCAATCCCCAAGCCGGGGACCAGGATACGCTGCTGAACCTGGAAATATTCCCCGATATGACCCTCGAAACCCTCCGAGAATCTGTTCACGCCGATACCAACATCCCTGCCACGTCGCTACACATCTACCATAATGGCCGCCTTCTCACCGACGACACCAAGACGATGGAACAGCTCGAAATACCCGACGGCGGTATGCTGGCTGTTCACGTAAGGCACATTAGAGGCAACACTGGTGTTGCCGAATTGTCTACTACTGCAGCATCGGGAACGCCTAGTTCAGCACAAGCACAACGACCACAGCAACCACGACAGCAAGCCAGCGCTCAGAATGATCCCGAGCTGATTCGCCTACAAGTACTCGGAAACCCAGCCGTAAGAGAGCAGCTACAACGGCAGCATCCAGAACTTGCGGCAGCGGTTGATGACCCCGCACGATTTTCTCAAATATTGCAGAGCAGTCAAGACCGGGATCGTAGAGAGCGAGAGGAGAGACAGCGGGAGATTGAGAGGCTAAACCAGGATCCCTTCGATATCGAGAATCAGATGAAGATTGAAGACATGATACGCCAAGAGAGGGTCATGGAAAATCTGCAGAGCGCCATGGAGCACAACCCTGAAGGTAAGCAAAGCGGCACACCCCGACTATTCTTTCTGGCCTCTTGTGACCAAAGTAGTAATATGGGTGTATTAGTATTTGGACGTGTGCATTTATTATATATCAACGTGGAAGTAAATGGGCACAAAGTGAAAGCTTTGGTAGACTCTGGAGCCCAAGCCACTATCATGTGTCCCCTGCATATGCCGAAGCATGTGGCATCATCATGCGGCTCATCGACACCAGGTTTGCTGGAGTAGCTCGCGGTGTCGGCACAGCCAAGATTCTCGGTCGTGTTCACTCGGCACAAATCAAAGTCGGGAACCTTTTTTTGCCTTGCAGCTTTACCGTGATGGAGGGTAAGACAACACACTTGCTTCTCGGTTTGGACATGTTGAAGCGATACCAAGCCAGCATCGACTTATCCCGTGACCGACTCATCATCCAAGGCGAAGAAGTTCCGTTTTTGGGAGAAGCCGACATCCCCAAGGATGAGGAGCCGGTGGAACAGGAAGCTACGATTCCTGGTCCTGCTGGCACCACCATTGGGCAGGAAACCGGTGCTGTTCTGCCTCCGCAACAACCATCCGCTGCTCAGACAACAGCATCGTCGTCGTCGTCGCAAGCACCTGCAGAACAACCCTCAAGAACCAGCCCAGCAACTTCCACCCACGCAATCTCTTCTACTCCCGCGGCTCCTGATTCCGCAACCGCAACCGCAACCGCAACCGCCACCAACGTCACTCCTGCTCATGTGGATAATCTTATTGCCATGGGAGCCACGAGAGAACAGGCTGTACAGGCTCTGCAGGCAGCCGAGGACAATGTTGAAGTAGCAGCAGGTTTGATATTCTTTTGATAACTTCAGTGAACGACACGGGCAACTGGTGAATGAATAGCGTACACTTGCAGGTTGGAAAAGATGGGGAAGTATTAAGGATGGGGAAACTCGCTTTGGTTGCAGCACTTCTCGATTTCCAAAGAACAACATATGATCATATAGAGATTGGCCTTGGATGATGTACTCGGACCAGAGTGCATGAATGATGAGAAATAGGCGTTAGGAAGCAAATAAAAATGTAAACAATCATTTCCCATGCGTCTTTGCTCTCTCCCTCTCTCTCACTCTCTCGCTCTTTTCCACTTCCTCCAAATTCATCACCTTCTATCGGATCTTGTACACGCACGGCTTTAAAATAGACGCCTCATTTTCATGTTTATCCTCGGCCTCACCCTCATCCCACTTTGGCGCAAAGCCCCTCTTCTTCTTCAATTGACCTTGCATTTTGTCCCCTTCAAGCTGCACACCTTTCCCTTTTGTAGGCGCAGCACCCTTGATGAAGTGCATCTTGACAAACATCCTATTCGACAGGTCCACAGCCTCTGCCCTCTCGCCTTGCAAGATGAAGCCTCGTTTCTGAAGAGCCTCGATGAAGGCCGTGACATCTGTCTCGCGGCGACGATCTTCTGACCCGTCCACTTCGACGGCTAGGTCCTCCCCATGAAGAGCGCCTGCCTGCGCGGCCTGCGCGAGTTTCGCCTTTTTGCTGAGCGCCACACTGTTCTTCCTGCGGTTGCCAACGCTGTGCTCGACCACCGCGGCGTTCTTCCGAACCGGTGCGAAGCGGGACTTGATCTCGGCAACCCACAGCTCGCCTTTCCAGTGGAGAACGCGGTAGGCCTCCTCGACGAAGTCGATCCAGTTTGTGCCCATGAGGGCGAGGCAGAAGATGGCGATGTTGACGGACCCATCTTCCAGCGGGAGGTTGGCAATATCAGCTTTGGTGACGAGCGGGCCGGGGCTCTGCAAGTCGAAGCTCTTGATGTCAAGGCGGAGCTTGGCTGCCTCCTTCTGCAACGACTGTGCGAGCCGGGCGTCGCCACAGCCCAGGTCGGCAATGGTGCAGGTCGTTCCCATGGTACGAGGCAGAGCCATCTTGGACCGCTGGGAGGGCGGAGGAGGGCCAGGCCGGCCCTTGGTCGGCGGGCGGGCCTTTGCTCGGCTGCGAATCTCGGAGAGGAAGCTGTCGACGGGGTTCTCGGGCCACACTTTGACTTGCCGCCGGAACCCCTCGTGGTACTCGTCGAACATCTCGGGAGAGTCCTGGAACAGCCCGAACGCTTCGGCCGATGGCTTGGTGTAGAGCGTCTCATTGAGGTGTCTGAAGCGCGCCGAGATGAGCTTCTCACGCATAGACGCCTGCAGCGGCGTGAGCTTTGACGGGGCCGGCGGCAGTGAGCATTGTGCGGCGCCGTCCAGCTTGGATGCTCTGGCGGAGGACGGGGCATTGCTGGGCTTGGGATTCCCATCGTCGGGGGTGGAAACGACTTGTGCGTCCTCATTGAGCGACTTGTTCTGGCCCTTGGCATGTTTTTCCTCCTTCCCGTCCTTGTCCTTGTCCTTGTCCTTGTTGTCATTCTTGCCCTGTTTGCTCGACGAAGCCTCATTGTTCTTGTTCTTGGTCTCGGTCTCGGTCTCGGTCTCGGTCTTGGTCTTGCTCTTCTTGCTCTCGGCAGTCGAACGTGGGCACGAGGTCAGTGCCGAAGCCGACCCCGAAGCCGCAGATGACTCCTTCTTCTTCATGCGCTTTGCCGGCGCAGCAGCAGCATCATCATCGCCACTCGCCTTGTTCCCCTCGGCTGTCCCTTTTGCCTTGCCCGCGACCTCGCCCCGGCCCTCCACCACACTCTCATACAAGTCGGCGACGTTGGCAGCCGTGACATTCTGCGACTCCGCGCCGGGGCCATTGCCCCTCTTGCGCTTCCTCGATTTTGAGGCCGACGGTCCACCACTGCCGGCTTTGGCTGAAGATGTCTCGGGTTTCAAGGCGTCTGCGGATACGGACCAGCCTGGGACGGCGAACATGTTGTTGGTTTGTGCTTTGGGCGATGGCCGCTCCGGTGAGGTCTTCTGGGGAGCGGGCACGGGGGCAAAGACTCGAAATCGGACGAACTGTACGCTAGAGGACGCTGCAATTGCAATTTGCAACTGGAAATTTGTTTAAACCAACTAACTCCCACCGCCCCCCAAATGCCCAAATTGCTGTCTGGTGCATCTTTTCTTTCAAGAAATTTTAAAACGGGTCGCCATCTTATCAAATGGTCCGTGCGTGGCCTTATCGCTTGTTCTGAGTAACCTGGAATATGACTACATAGGGAAAGCAGGCCAATTATATTCAACCGAGGATTAGCGTAGCACTAAGTGGGATGAGGAGTACCTTTCAATTCGTGTTCTTTGCTAGGACTATTAAGTATTTCTTACTGGTGGAAATACCCCTATAGCATCCCTAATAGCTCCACTTCAATGTTAAACCTAACAATGTTCTAATAGTGAGGTGGGGGCTAGGAGGAGGTTTGAACCCCTTCTACATGTCTTGTCAGTCAGCCAAAAAAAAAACCAAAAAAAAAACCTGCTCGCGTTAAAACCACTTTCGCACTGGACCTGATCCTTTAACAAGTCATCAACGTTTTGAAAGTCGTGCCAGTATGTCGGCGATGTGTCAAGAGGTACCGTCTCACCAAGCAGCAGGGTACATATTATCCGCCACAGGTCATAGATCGACTTAAGAAGTGCACGTCACAGGAGCCAGTACCGCATCTCAGTGTACAGGTTACACAGTACCCAGAAACAATTGTGCCAGATCCCCCCTGTTCAGATCGACGGAGAAGTGCCTCCGATGGCTCTCCGCCAAATGCCCCTCGGCATGCGGCATGCGGCATGCGGCGAGCCAGACCTCTGGAATTGTGAGGTTCCACCAGCAGATTGTTTGAACGAGAAATCCGGGCTGAACTGGCAGGTTTCGGGTCAGAGGGCGGGTTTCCCTTCGACAGCTCTGGATTTACATCTACATGTCCATCTCCGGGTGGCCATTTGTCATTTATTATCCTTCTTCTGTCTCGCTAACTGAGACGCCTGGCAAGCGCCTGGCTCTGCGACAACTAGAAGGTGGCTCGGATACTCGCATCCAATGTCCCATGAATGTCCCATGAATGTCCCATGAGAGCCTTGTCAAAGCTGACATGGCACGAACAGGGGCTGCAATATGATCAGGAATTGCACTTGTGATAGCCACGATGAGAATGAGGGAGGGGGGGGTTCCATCGGCGCGGGTCGCACCCAGCATTTCGGACCACAAGCGTACCCGCCCTATTGATGCTAATAAACACACCCTGATGCAAGGCCACCCGCCAGAGACGATCGCGTAGGAACTGGGATAGCTAGTGTGTTGACCATGGCGGTGACACTGACCGGATTATCGGGTGGTAGTACCGTCGATGCCAGGTTCTCTGGTACCTGCACCTTCCATGTACTACTCCCATCTTCTCTCCTGCTTGAGTCTCTGAGAAAAAGGGCAGTTACCGACGATCGGTATCTCATCTTTCGGCTCGGACACTCTGGTAATTGCAGGTCTGCCGATGTTACTAGCCAAGGAAATCAGCAGAGTATGGAGTCAGGATCTGTTGCTTTGACAATGTTGTGGGCACCCATGTTGTGTAACCATTTGTAACAACAACGAATGGTCCTGAAATGCGAAACTGAACATGAAGTAGTTTGCTGAGATGTGCTCTGTCTATAGTGTGGCACGTTAGTCTGATCTGAGAAGGGTACTTGTACAAGTTTACGGATTGTAAATAACGGATTGAGCCTGACTTGAGAGTGACCCGTGTAAGCCGCAGTCTCACACATCGGAGCTTACAAACCACGGGCACTAACATTAGCAAGTCAGTAATGCGTGATATGAATGAACATGTTGAATTTAAGCCAATAAGACCGAACTATCTGTGGAGTTCAGAAAGAAGGTTTGCGCAACATCTGTCATTCGAGCATCATATTGCATACGTGGCCCAGTTTCCATCGGCACAGGTTGGAGCGTCATGTGGTAAGCAAAAGAGCAGAGGGAATTTGCTAACTCGCTCGGTTTGGCGGGTTCCGATAAAGTAATGTCTAGATACTTTCTTCTCATAAGCCTATTAGGACGGGTGACGGGACGCCGCTCGATGTCATGCTGGCTCATGGATACGGATTAGATTCAACTAATCCAGGTATCCTTCTATTACGGCTTGCCCGTGAGTATTTCGGGATCCTCACGCCAGATTGAGAGAAGTCGATCAAGTAGAGTATGTACTCAGATAATGATGCCCCTAATATGATTCGTCCATTTACCTGTAAAACCCTTCAGAGCCTCTTCGCAATGAAGCCCAGATTTCTTGGCCCAAAGGCCCAAAGACAAGTAGAGCACTATCATGAGGGTCTGGTGCAGCACAACGCTGCTGGGATGCGAGAAACTTGCAATACAACGCAAGGGCCCCAATTGTCGGTGTAACGTCGTACAGGTGCGTCTCGAAGTGGAGTTGCCGTCTATTGCACATCCCGTTTGTCCATTCAAAAAGCTTGTAGCATGGGTTCGCGGCTGAGCAGAGACGAAATGCTGTGGAAGGAGAGGTATCCAAGCAGGCCTTTCTGGGTGGGACAGAAGAAGTTGTGCATTTGGTGTTAGAAAGTCGATGCCGTTTCTGGGGAAGTGAAATCGAAATCGAAATCGAAATCGAATCCTGGGCGACTCAACTCCGTAAATGGAGGCTGTTCGGCCGTTGTTTGCTGACACTGGAATCCCAGAGGTTGAAGAAGTCCCGTGCGAGGAGGCCCAAATTTCTTTCCATGGAGAAAGTAGAAAGTTTGCTTCATTTTTTTGGGGGGGGCCGGCGGGGCTCGATGAGAGAGCCACATGCCTGGGGCCCTGGGCACAAGTCTGGATTGGCTGGTTAGGCAAATGACGCAGTTGGGAGCCAATTGCATGTCCCAAGCCGGCATCTATTGTCCACGGGATTGTTCAATGCCGCAAGTGAAGCTGACGATATTAATAGTCGTCAGCCCACAATTTGGTAGGAAACCGCTGGTTGATTGACTTGGCTCAACATATAATCCGTAGTCGCCGTGACCATCAAGGGCAGCAAGAGGGAGGTTCACGGAGGGACAGGGGCGAACCCTCAAAGTTCTGGCCACATCAATGGGAAGGCGCCAGCTTCAAAATGCGCTGGTGGGTCTAAATGTGCCGGTTGGTGACGACTTGGATTACACCCTTGTTGTTGAACTTCATGCCGAGAGCCACGATCTGACGTCTTTTTCCCGCTCTCGGCGATTGTGGCGGGACCGGCGGGGCGAGTCTGTTGGGGTGGAGAATGGCTTAGGTAATCAACGGTAATATTATTATGGACTCTTAGTAGCTAGATTACAAGATAATACAACTATCATTATTCCTATCATTTTTGGTACCACTTTATAGTAATAAGACTAGGACCTTGTTTTAATCTAATTTAGGGCGCCTAAATAACCTCCAAACTAAACAAACAAAGAATTACAATTAAGCAAATATAGAGATTAGGGTATAAGACTAGTGGAGTATAACTATAGCTAGAAACATAAAAGAAGTTAACAAAGCATAGCTATAGTTATTACTATCTATAGGATATAGCTACGGTTATTACCATTAGGAGAAGACATTCTAGCTAAGGTTAGAAAACACTACTATTAAAAATATAAGAATATTAAGGACTATAGGACTAGACATAATAGGTATAGAACTGCAAGACTATATAAAACTTATAAAGAACTAACTTAGGGAGAGATTATAAGATACTAGAGTCTAGATAATATATAGTAACTCTAGATAGAAACAAAGAGAAGGAATAAATATTATAAATAATAACTTATAGCAATAAGGGAAACTAAGAAACAAGAAAACTTAGATATAGGAAAGGCATAGACTAGATATATAATCTATAAATAACTATAAGAGAAGGGGGGAATAGAAGATTAATAAAACACTATAGCTCTAAGATAGCATAATGCTAGCAAACTAGATATGTAACTTACAAATAACTATAAGGGAATATAGGGTAAGAGATTAATAAAACACTATAGCTTTAGGATAGCATAATACTAGCAAATTAGAATAAGATATAGTGGCTGCCTTAGTGGATCTTAAGGGATATAAAGAACGCGAACTAGACACCCGTGGATAGGATGTTAAAACTTAGGTAATTTAGGGACTCCACGGGTTCTACCTAACTAGGGAAATCTAACCATAGGAGACGCTATTTGCAAACATAGTGAAATTAAACACAGTAACAACACTCTTAAACTAGAGTTAGATAGCGCAAGACACCGGATAAAACCTTAGGGAATTTATTAACTATAAAACCTAACCTAACCTAGAAAAACCATCCCTAGGAATTACTATTAGATTAGTTAGGATTAACTAATTAACGTTAGGCCTACACTAGGGACTAATAATATTTATATGGTGTTATAGTGCAAGACACTTAGAAGGGCCCACTAGACATAACATAGACTAAGGACTAGACTTAACGCTATAGGGATCTCGCTAGGGCGCCTCTTAACCCCAAAAACCTAGGTTTACTAAGACAATTATACCACTATAATTAGAGGTAGGACGCATAGACTAGTTACCCTGCTTTTAGGCCTACTCCCTCGTTAATCTGAACTTCTAATTAGGCGACTCCGTGTGAAAGAATTTTCCTACACTATGCCCACTAAGGGGAGTTGCTTAAAATGTTAGGGAAGGAGACATTAAGGGAAGGAATTAGGATTTATTAGGGGTGGAACAGGTTAGGGGATCTTTTTCTTCTTCTTCTCTTTTTTTTTTTTTTTTTTTTAGCTAGGCAGACAGAAATGGATCATTTTGAGTTCTAGGCTTATGTCTAAATTTTCTCTGAAAAACTTTGTTGCGATAAAGTTTAAAGAGTTTAAAAGTCTTAAAACCCTATAAAACCTAAATCCTAGTTACCCTATTTAACACTTTATTACTTTATTAACACATTATAAGAACCCTAACATCACGCTAAACATCTGTTAACCTAGAATAACTCCCTCTAGAATATCTATCTTATGCTAGGGCTATTCTCCACGGAGTTAGACACTAGGACCTAAGAAGAGTTAATCTTAAGTTTAGGATTAGAGCAGGGAGACAGATTATTATTAGAATTTGTTCCTAGCCCTAATCCTCCTTTAAAATAGTTATCCCCTTTAGATAAGATTCTACCGCTTTTCCTATCTCTAACATTATAATAAGTAACTAACCTTATTAATATTAGGAAAGTGGGATAGATAGTTAATATAGCTAGTCTATTCTTCCTAATAAACCTAGCAATAGCGGGTAGGATTACCTTTTCTAGTCTACTAAAAGATAGGCTAGCTAAAGAATATATAAAACACTGCAAGATAATGGCCGTGATAGCTTAAGCACTAAAGGAATACATTAACACGTTTACCTGTTCTACCTTTATCTAGGGTTTACGTAGAAAAGCCGCTGTCTAGTATAAGGACTTAGAATACAAAGACAGAACTTAGGAAAGGATAGCTAAGAAGTTCCTAGCTAAGTTTAATAAGCTAGATCTATTTATTAAAATTTCCACTTAGAGAGAGGTTTATAGTTTTACTTAAGAACCTAGTAAGATATTAAGTGCTTATATCTAATAAGCTAAGCGCTTAGCTACTAAGGCTAAATCTAGTATATAACAGGTTTTTTTCACGAACTTTATTACATATCTAGCAGATAGAGAAGTGGATGCCTAACTATAAGAAAGAGTGTCTAATCGTTTGTTTGCGTTAAGCAAGTGGATAGACAGGATAGTATCTAAGGACTTGACAATGTCTAACTTAAAACTTATCCTATATAACTACCGCTTATCTACCTCTAAAAAGATAACGCAACTATCTAATAATAAGATTTTAATAGCAGGCATAGCTCCCTTCTAAAAATAGATAGAAAAATAATTAAAGAGAGAAAAACAAACCTCTAACTAAATAGCGAAATTAGTAAGACAGCTTAAAGCATTCTAAGTATAAGCAGTTAGTAATATAAATTAGAACACAGGCTAGTATAATTAATTAAGATATAACACAAATAACAGAGCCTAGTCCCCTAGAAGGGCCTTAGGAAATATAGTGGGCTTATTTCCTCCCTAAGGAAAACTATAAAGGGATCCTAATTTCTTTTAGTGTTTCTTATATAGGGAATAGGGACATATAGGGTATAACTATACGCGGAAGGACAGATGCTTAACTAAAGACTTTAAGAGATAATAAGACTAATAGACTTAGGAAGGGCTATAAATAAAGAGAGATTAATAAAGGGAATTAGATAATACAAACTAGATAAACTACATTAGCACTATAGAAATGGGTTAACTAATCCTGCCCTAAGGATATGTCTTTAATGTAGAACTGCAATCCCTTATAATATTATCCCTAAACTACTAACCCCTAAGCTATGTCTAAGAAGAAAACAAGATTAGATAGGTTAACGCTGCTGCTATATTAAAGGGAAAAGAGAAGGAAACTAAGCTAGTATCTACCTAAGGACTAGCTAAAAGGATAATTAAATTATCCACTAAACCTAAGAATACCTTAAGCAAACTGCTATAATAACAAATTAAGGAAATCCTTAACTTAGAGGAGACTATATAGGCTAGGAATAATCCTAGCCTAAGTACACATTACCTACTCTAAGAAATATCCTCTAAGGAATTCTAGAGGTTGCTGCTAGCTTTATATCTATACCTAGAGAAAACCGTGGTGGATTCCTAGGAACTAGCTATAATAACTTTGCTAAGGGAAGTGGAGATAAGCGACGCTGCTTTAAACCCGCAACCCTAACAAAGGTTAGCTCTAGAGAATATTTAAGCTACAGAGGAATACAAAGTCCTACTATTTAA
The DNA here is from genome assembly GCA_024072835.1 of Epichloe amarillans. NCBI lineage: Eukaryota > Fungi > Ascomycota > Sordariomycetes > Hypocreales > Clavicipitaceae > Epichloe > Epichloe amarillans. Next base: position 4,685,503 of record CP099635.1, on the reverse strand, counting down.
CTTAGGAAAACATTTAGGAGAAACCACTATGTCCATTAGCATTTTATAACTTCTCTAAATAGCCCTAATTATTCGTTAATAGCTAAGCTATTTAATGCAATGCTAACGAAAAATAAAGAGCAATAGGGCTAAATCTATTGTTTCTTATCTTATAGAACCATTTAAAGAAGTGGTGTACCTAGATAAACTAGCCTACTAATCTTTAGGTTTAATAAATGCTATAATTACATAGAATAACATCGCTTGCCTAGACAGCGAAGTCCCTATAACCCTAGGATATATTATAACGTATATTAAAGGCATCTAGTGCAACTTAGCGCTACTTAATAGCAGCTTAAGTGTGGAACTAGTAAACGTGAATTACCTAAGGAAACATAGAATTCCATTAGTCTAGCTTCGCGAAAAGAAGTTTATTAAGATAGCGAATAATATAAGTTAACCTATCATATACTATGCCTATCTCTAGATTATGGCAGGCGGAATCCTAGCGCTAGCTAAATGTTATGTTATGCTAGCTTAATAAGATTAGGATATTCTGCTAGGGAAAGTTTGGTTATAACAGGTAAACGCTATTAAACATCATAGGCTAGAGAAAATTACTATTACTAGCACTAAGGGCAAAACACAAACTCTTCTAATATATCTATATCTAGACCTATTCTAATGATCCAATTCGCATGCTTAGCTACCCTAGAGGATAAGTCTAGATAAGATTATAGAGTTTGTGAAAGATAATTAGGAAATATTAGAGGAGGTCAAAGAAATCCTAAGGGGATTAAATAGCAAGATATATATAGAAGCTAGAAACTAAGAATTAGAAAACTAAGTGTTGCGGATAATGCTAGCGATTATCTGCGGCGTGTTTATAACTTACTATTGCTAGATAAAATTAGGATAACAAGTTTTAAGAAGACACTAGCGGAGAATACTTAGGGAACGAGATAAGAACGAAAGGTATATTAGGAGGATAGGAGAACTAAGGGAAGTATTATAGGGAAGAACAACACTATTGCAAATAAAATTAGAAGCAAGGTATATAGTTTACATAGAGCTAGCCTAGATAAAGCAACAAATACAACCGTGGGATAAGCTTATACCTGCGAATCAGAATCAGAGTCTACCGCTATAGTTATCTAGAAACCACTATAGGACGTTATTACAAATAGAATAATCACTAAGTTAAGATCTAAGACAGAAATTAAATCCTTTACCTCTTACTACACTAGCATTAATCCACTAAAACCTGCGCTAATGTGTTAGATAATTACATAGAGTTAGATTAACCACTGTAAGGCTTTATAGGAAAGGAAATTAGAATTAAACTTAAATTATAACTATATGGCACAAAGCATAGGGATAGCACAAAGTAGCGATATTCGCTTTAATAAATTAGGATTATTATAGGAGGATAGGATAAAAGATAATTCTAAAGATCTAGATAAAGAAGGAATAACTAAAGAGAAATGTAATAAACTCACTAGCTTAGATCTAGCTAAGGGATAGGAATAGGATAGGCATAGTAAACTTAACCTATTAGAAATTCTAAGGAATATGCCTAACGTTAGGAAGGGTTAGGATAAACTCACAGAGGACATTACTAGACATAATAGGGTCCTAATTTATGTGGGGAAGCCGAAAATTAAGGGTACCCCCTTGCAAAAGGAAAATAACCACCTAAATAACGGAAATTAGGTCTTAGACTAGGAAGCAAAGTATAGGAGGGGTGATATTTTAGACTTAGGCACATTAAAGGGACAGGAACTAGAGATAGACGCGCCGGGATATAACAGCACCCTAATTTATATAGGGAAATTAAAAATCAAGGCCTACCCCTTAGAAATCGGAATTCACTATATAAATAACTGGAATAGCGGATTAGCAGATAAAACAGGGGATAGCAGGGACTATTGCATAGACTTAGTAATATAGTTAAATTACGTGAGTTATGCCTTAGTTAGCAACGTGGACAACGGGGCGGCGACCTAGGACAGTGTGAGACAGCCTAAATCAATAATTTATATAGGAAACCTAGAGGTTAAGGGGTACCCCTGCTAATACCGAAATCTGCACACAAATCAACCATTATCTAGCTCACTATCTAAAACCATTATTTCTTAGTTTAATTAGTTAAATATTACACTTAGAGACTGTGCGGGGACTGCGGAATAAAGGATAATAATTATAAGGCTATATTATACATTTAAAGAATGTTTTATTAAGAAATTAGAGGATATTTATATAACTAACCTTTTACAACACCACATCCCTCTGATTTTAAACGCGTGACTAGGGAAGAGGAAGCAATATTAGTACTTAGGAATGCATCGCGAGTTTTTAAAGAAGGTGTTCCTAGCTATGGAGAAAGCAGGCATTATTTGTTAAGGAGAATTAGAATAGGTAGCTCCAACGATTTTTGCCCTAAAAGCCCTAAAGGTATTTTAAGTGGTATATAACTATTAAGATATAAATAGTAAGATAATCAAAACAGCCTATCCCTATTATAATATAGAAGCCGATTTAGACTTAGTTTACTACGAAAGATTAACTATATTCTCCTAAGCGGACGCTTTGAATGGATTCTAGGCAATTGGAATCTACCCACTAGATAAATATAAAACAGCCTTTTTAGGACCTTATAGCATGTACTATTATAATAACATAGCCTAGGGCCTAACCGGATCGCTAGCTAGCTACGCAAGATTTAGAGACACAGCCTTTAGTCACTTATTCTTTAAAGACAAAACTAAGAGCGAATTAATACTAGGATACATAGAGGATATCTAGATGTTGTTCTCTATTTATATAGATAATTATTATTTAGGTTCTAAGACATAGGAAGACCACTTTAACTTCCTATAGACATAATATTTCCTAAGGGTTACCTAGGCCCTAATTAGGCTAAGTGGACGCAAGACAACTCTCTTTGCGTCTAAGGTTAACTATATAGGATACTTATTAGAGAATAGGAAGATTAAGCTAGCAAGAAAGCACTAAGAAAGGTTTGCTAATCTAGCAAGATATTTTAAACAGAGACCTCTAAAATTATAGAACAAAGTCTTAGTACTAATATATCTAACGCTATTTTTAAGGAAGTTTATCCCTAGGAGATTAGACCTAGTGCTAGTAATTAAGAAGGTGTTTTTCTAAGATATTTAGAAGGTTACGAAATTAGGAAAGCTATTAGTCTAGAGAGCAGAAGTTCTAAAAGAAAATCCTAAGTGGATATAAGAGGCTTAGGACACATTACTACAAATCTGCTATAGCATTTAGGTAAATGCTACCTTTAGGGCCTAGCTAGGGACATAGTTTTATTTAGTAACGGACGCCTTAGATATAGGTACTAGAGGAGTCTTATTCTAACTAAAAGACACCAAACCTAGCATAAGCATAATGGAATTAAACTTCTTGAAAATCCGGATTATTATATAGATATTACATAGATTAGGGGACGCTAAAAAATAATACACTATACCTAAGAAGGAGATGTTAGCTATTATTATTAGACTAAAGAAGACGTAATAGTTAGTGGATAGTTTACCTTATCTATTAAAGGTATATATAGACCACAAAGGAATCATTAATTCTATAGTAAATCTCTTAGAGGTCCATGGGAAAGTTACTCGCTAGGTGGATATTCTCTAAGAGTTAAATATGGAATATATACACTATCCTAATATAATAAAGATTATAAAGATTACTAATAGGATGTTGCAACTACTAGAGGAATTTAGGTTAGATCTATATAAGGTAAAGAGGAGAATAGGCATTAACGTAATGTTAGCTATAGAAGACTAACTAATAATAATCTCTATAAGAAGCAAGATAATTATACTAGAAGGCAAAAGATTAAGCAACAAAACTGCGGAGATAATAAGGACTAAGCTTTAGGAATAGCTTAACTCTAAATAGTACAGGGAGATTTTAACCTTAATTATCCATAGCTATCACACAATCCTAGCTAAACATTGCAAACTAGTTTAACGTTAAGCACTAAAATACTGAATTCTAGACTAAAAGCTTTATTACTTAGAACTTAATAAATCACTATCTAAATGCGTAATCTCTAATAAGGTTCCGATAAAACTATAACAAGCTTATAACGTAGCGGGACACTTTAGACTAACTATTATAATATAAAAGCTTTGCGGAAGATATTTTTAGCTAGATAAAGCAAGAGATATTAAGTCTTACTACTAATTATATCTTATCTATTAGCAAACAGGAATAAGGTTACCTAAATCCGCTCTAAGAACTATTATAATATTAGAACTATAGGCGTTAGTCGCAATAGATTATCTTAGACCTATTACCCCTAAGGCAAAGAATAGAGACTTATATGTATTAGTCACGGTAGACTACATAATAAGATTTGCGCTAGGATAGTCCTATAGTGAAGCTACTAGGGATTCTGTTACTTAGGCATAGAATAAACACTAGAGCTCTATTTTTAGCTAGCTAAAAGGGATCTACTATAATAATAAATCCTACTTTAAGAATCTTAATTTTAAATCCACCGCGGGAAAACATAGGATAATAATTACCTTTAGACCTATCTTACACCTAGCTTTCATAGGCCTTGCTAAGCGAAATGTCTGCCTAGTAAAGTAATAATTAATAAAATAGGCTATAGAAAGGGATAGAGTGTTACTTAATTTATAGAACTAAGCTATCCTAAGCATTATAGTTATTTTAAATAATTAGTTTATATTAAGCGTAGGGATAACCCTAGCTATGTTAATATTAGGATTTAATCCATTTATTAAACACACAGGGGTTAGAGATAATTCAGACAAAATTAACTTATTAAAGCTAGAGCATAACCCTGTATTAATTTAAGAAACAAACTTATAGCATTCTAATCTAAGGGAGGAGAGAAGGGAGTTAGTTTAATCTCAGAAAACTAGTGTTAAAGAAGACCTCTTAAAACCGCTACGTTAGTTTAAAGTTAGTAATCTAGTGTGGGAGAAGATTAATAAGGAAAATAAGTTAAAGGGGAAATTCCATAAGACCTAGGGAAAGCTTTCTATAGTAAAGAATAAGCTATTATTAGTATTATATAAGATTAAACTATTAGGGGGAGGATCTAGTTAGAAGATTCATATTAATAATCTAAAGATATATATCCTACGCTAGGAAAGGTTGCAACCACTAAGACTAAACACGTGGGATATAGCTAATTAGGATCTAGAGAGGGAGACACAGAATTATTAAGAAATAGAGAAAGATAATTAAGAAGGAGAATAGTTTAGGGTAATAATTGAAATTTTCTTATGGTATTATGGTTAACACTATCTTAAAAATAGGCTAGCCTATTAGGGTGGAGAATGGCTTAGGTAATTAACGGTAATATTATTATGGACTCTTAGTAGCTAGATTACGAGATAATACAACCATCATTATTCCCATCATTTTTGGTACCACTTCAAGTCACAGACGAGGCCAGACACACACACACTCACTACTCACTCTGTGCTATTTATCGACCGTTGGAACCGTTGGAAACAATAGATAATCGTAATCCGTGGTGGGAGAGATTGTACAAGTCGGCGCCCCCGCGGCAGCTCCCGAGTAGAGATCTCACTCAGACATCCACCACGATTTCTTCAAGGCTGTCGCTCGCCTTGTTCCTACCCTCGTTACTCCGAAGTAAATTCCTCCAATTGGTCTCTCCGTAGATCCACGTTGCATTTCTCCGGGCGGCTTCCTCAACCAGTCAACGGCTTACCGAGTACTTGACAAGTTTGAGCCCTGAAAAAGAAGGGCAATGGATTTTGAGTGCTCGGGAACCGCGCGCGCGAGACTCTCGTGTCTTCTCGTGTCTTCTCGTGTCTTCTCGTGTCTGGTGCAGCTTGCTGTTCTGAGCGCCGCAACCTTGCCCACTAATTCGACCGCTTGGCCGGGCAGCGACCTCGACGGCTGTGTAGGATGTAGAAGGCTGGAGGGGCAGCGGCACCTCATCATGGAAAGGAGAGGCGCTTAGACAAGTTGGTGCTTGTGGTGTATCACGTAAGAGACGGCGATGGGCTCCCCCCCTGGCAAGCTCAAGCCAGGGGGCACACCCCACTGTAATGTACGGAGTCCATGCAACGGAGTTGCGGAGCAGCAGCAGCAGAGCCGCTCCCTGGGCCGGCCCAGCCCCTGTCAAGATGCTGTGTCGGGGTCCTGGCATTTGTGGTCCTGGCATTTGGCTTGTGCTGTGTGCCGTGCTGTGCCGATGCTCTTCCAGGGCAGGCCTGCTTCAACACGGGCGGGTGCCACTCCGTACAGCCCAGGAAGGAGGTACTTACGTCCATGTGCAGCCATACAGCCAAGCCATACAGCCATATCGCCCGCCTCGTCCCAGCATCGTCCTCATCCTCATCCTCATCCTCAACCCCCTCCTCCATTGCTACGTCAACTCTACCTTATCTTGTCTCGATCCGCTTCCCTTATTTGCAGCAGCTTGACTTCACAGCCCCATCCGAACAACTTCTTGTCGTTTGTCCATGATTCTTGTTCCAACACAACGCTCCGCCGGGTCGAATTCGTCGAACCCAAAGCTACTTCTTGGCCCCAACGACAGCTAACACCACCACTCCATCTACTCTCGCCAGAGGTTGCTTGCACTTTCTTCCTTCACCTACACGATAGGTGTTCTTCAAGCCGGAATTTCACCATGCCATTGGAGGCCGGGTATTCTTTCAGCATCCTTGCCACGCTCATCTCGGAAGATTGGACGCTTTTCCGCTTGCCATATATTTGAACCACGTCCCACCTTCCCGTTGATAGCAATCGCGAGGGAAGAAAGATGGACCTATTACCTCGGCAGGCCAAGGGTCCGGTCATGTCTTTTTCTTCACATTGACCACTTTTTGATATTCTCGACACGGATCTATCGCCTCCAAAGTTCCTCATTTCTGACATAACGCTACTCTCCCATCTCGGGACCTACCGCCCTTCTGTCCATTTGCTTTGGTGTTACACGAACTGCGTTTCACGCTTCCCAGCGGCTCTCTTCCTCGAAGCTCAACTCCTAGTTTCTTGTTCCTTCCCTGATCTTCTAACTTTTCCTTCCCTTTTCTTTTCCTTGCTGGCTTAGTACATGCGCCATCCCTTGCTGTTTTCCCTGTTTAAACCTATTCTTTTCTGCCAGAGCTGTTCAGTTACTCGACCGGAAGGTCTACCAGCCTTGTGAGGATTTGTGGATCTTGTACATGGGCAACGTCGACCCGGGAAATTGACGGAAGGAAGACCTTGGAAAAGATTTTACTGCCTTTGTGGAAACTCGCATCATGTAAGAGCATACACGGTGGCACATTCTGCATTCGAACCAACCTCCTGTCGATTTCTTCGTTTCATACCGCACGCCGTCTATCGTAGAGAGCGGTGGCATAATGCAGCCCGACGGCAAACAATCTCAGCCAGGTTCTGCAGCTGGTCAACAGCTCAACGTCAATATAGATGGTGACGGAAAGGGAAAGAAGCCTGCGGTCAAGAAGAGAACAAAGACGGGCTGCCTGAGTAAGAAATCGTCCCCGAAAGTCCTCGGCAAATCTCACCCTCCTCTCGCTAACTGTCAAAATAAATGTCCACAGCATGCAGGAAGCGGCGTATCAAATGTGACGAAACTAAGCCGAGATGCAAGAACTGCATCAAATCCAAACGCCCGTGTGAAGGATACACTCAGCGAGTTGTCTTCAAGGACCCGGCAAACCTGGGAACGCACCACGACCACTTCGGACCAGCAGTGTATCCGCTTGGGTCGCGACATCATGGCAGTGTCGTGGGCCATCCCTCGAATCAAACTTCGGCTCAAGCCTCGTTGCAGCCCATAGCTCCCCGACCAGCGCCTTTCAACTCAGCGTATAGGCAGCCCATTTCATTTGCTATCCAACATGCGCAGTCCTTTCACCCGCCGCAGTCGCATTTCATCTCGAACCATGGCTCCATTCCCATACCAAACCCTCTTTTAGGATCAGATACCTCTTTTAAACAACACTACCATGTGAGATCTTCACGTGGAACGGGGCTCTTTGGCCCTGCTCACAAAGACCAATTTCCAGCCGGCGATCAGCTTGACGATTCTTTCGACTACGGTCTGCTGCAGAACGATTCCTTTCGGCGAGACAGCTCAACACAGTTTGATGAGACAGCCCTGGAAGATGAGGTACCGATGGACGAGTCCGATGACGATCAACCTGATCCGAAGTCTCTCAGTGTGCGAGGCTACGGGGATGTCCTTGCTCCATATCCCCGAGGGGGCACAGAAGTTAGAACCTTTTCGGCATTTGCGCAGAACTATGCCCTTTCGGAGTACATGGACTATGCGCATAACTCTGAGCTGCGGCGACGTGACATGCAGACCATTTTCATGCATTTTGTTAGTGTCACTGGGCCAACCATGTCATTGTATGAAAGAGATCCCGCGTCGCTTGCGTCAGGAGCCAGGTTCGATGGGGACGCTACTCTAGATAACAACTTGTGGAGTCGTAAGTTCATCCTTCCTCAGGCTATGACTTCCAGAAAAGTGAAGCTTGTGTGATTCTAACTGCACAAAAATGAAAACAAAAAAAAAATAGACACTTTTCCATTGCTGTCTTTCCACCATCCTGGCCTGTTCCATGCCATAATGGCAATTGCAAGTCTTCAAATCGCCACGCTGCAAAACACGCCTGCAACTGCGGCCCTGCGGCATTACCACTGCTCTATTCGTCGGAATGCGAGAAACGTGAGCACACCGGTGCGCAATACCAAACCAACAACTGTTGCAACAACTCTGATGTTGGCCTATTTTGAGGTGTGGTCATCTGACCATACCAAGTGGTGCAACCATCTCTTGGGTGGAAGACTCTTGTTCAAACAAATTCCTCTTAGACAAATGTCACGAATATGCCTTCCAGTGAAACGCATGAGACACTTTCCCAGCCCATTGTCTGCCCCAATGATGATTGGCCCCAAAAGAGACCCTGCGGATCTCGACTATGGCCTTCTGAGCTCAATAACAGGTAATCGGGTGACCGCCGAGGACTATGGGCTACAAGATGGACAGCTTTTAGATGAAGAGTGTCTATGGACTACTGATAAGGATATTGAGAATTATGATATTCTTCGGGACCTTTTTTGGTGGTATGCTAAAATGGACGTTTATCAGAGCATGCTTGGTGGAACTAAGCTATTGTAAGAACACTCGTCAGGTATCCGAACATTTACGATGATGCATGAAGCTAACAGTTTTCAGCATGGAGTACGAGGAATGGACACAGTGTCCCCCCAGAGCGCCGCTATCTAGCATCAGTGCCATGTACGACCTTGCCCCCACACGATGATGGTCTCCTCCTGTTTGCTTTGTTCTTTCTTGGGTGTCCACGTCACTGACCAAGCTTATTGCAGTTATGGAACATACGATCATTTAATACTGCTCCTCGGGCGGCTTGCAAGCTTCGCGTCAAGAGACCTGTCCAGAAAGAGAAAGGCGTTCCGTGCAAAGGGTGGTGGATCCTTTAAGGGGGGGTCATCTCCGTCTCAGTTTCCAGGAATAGTACCTACTTTGGGCAGGTTCCACGCTCCGATGGGCTTCGCTACTTCCACAACGTATTCTAATGAATCAGACTCGCCCGGAGACTCAGCTAGCCCCGAGAGCAACGAAATAGCGGAACAAGAGTGGGAAAGCATCCGCCAAGCCTTTGAAATATTCGAGAATCACTTGGACTCGCGATTCAAGCATCTAAACAGTGAATATGCGGATCGAAAAGATACTCCGTTCGGCACCGCCCTGCAGTACCGTACGTATTCGGTAGCCGGCATTTGGATGAACTACTACATGGGCCTTATTCATCTTTACCGAAGCCGGCCGAACATGCCACCAGCAGCTATGCAGGCTGCTGGAATGGCAGCACCATCGACTGCCGGGTACGCTATTCAGATTGGGCGGATTGCAGCCGGGCTCACGGATGACTTGTCCGACAAGAAAGATGTCAGCACTACTCTTGCGGCGGCTCTTATTGAAAGCTCTTTCTGCTTATTTGTAGCAGCAGTTCAGGTAAGAGCTCTTTGGCTCACGATTGAATTCTTTTTTGCTTACTGACATCTCGGTGCAGCTTCAAGATAACAACCAGCGCTGCTGGGTCATACAGCGCGTTTTTGATGTTGCTCGACTGACAGGTTGGCAGACGGCAAGGAAGATTGCCATAGGATGCGAGTCAGCATGGATCAAGGTCGCGCAGCTGGGCCATGGGCCAGAGTACAGGAGACCTACACACTTGGAAGATGTCCCCATGTCTGTGTGGATGAATCCGCGTAAGCTAGACCAAAGGATACGAGATCTCGAAAAGACAGAGGACTCCAGACTAGTCCTACTACAATCAGAGCAGACCAACCTAGCTCTAGGCTTACTTGGCGTTGAGACAGATCTGGAGGTGCTGGATCTTCAAGAAGATTGTTGAACCAGTTGTCCACTGGCGTTGGGTTCGTGACTGAGGGGCCAGGGTTCTTGGCGGAAATGGTGAGGCGTGCTCGAAAAAGAAAGTCTAAAGTCCTCGCGCTCGATTACTCATTCTCAAGGGGTACTTTGCATCATCAACTGGCGTTGTATGTCGGGACAGCTTTGTTATGGCCACTTTGTTTGGAGTGATGCAATTTGCTGCAATCTGCATCGTCGGCAAACGGGGTATGGGAGGGGGGGAGAGGGAAAGGCAAGCGGCATTAATCATTAAGCGAATGAAATAATGGAAATAATCGTATTTGACGCCATCACGTGGCGAGCCCTTATATTCATGATACACATCATGAGCTAGCACCATGCAAAAAGTAAAGATGGAGACTCTCGACGTTGCAAGTGAAATGCTTCAAATCTATTTCTTTGATTGAAGACTCCAGTCCACAGGTGAGGCCCAACTCACTTAGTTAGCGGGCAGCCTCTCCACTGCTGCAGCCATCTCCTCATCGGTATATATTCTAAAGCCCTTTTCTTTCGTCACGCTGGCCAACTGCACATTCTTGGCATCCAGCTTCTCCTCCATGACCTGCTTGAGTGTCTTTAGGACCAAAGTCTCGGCATCTGTAATCGTGAGAGACTATAGGAGAAAAAAAGGGGGGAAATGCGATTAGTTGATGCAATTCACTCCGCCAACATGTCAGTCCAGGAAAAGCGACGAGACTTGCCTTGTGATACTCGTTCTGCAACTCTGCTTGGGCACCCTCCGAGCCAGAGCCAATGGCCTTGGCGTCATAACGATAAAACGTCCCACTAGGCTCCGCATGGAATAGTTGAGGACCTTGCTCATCAAAGCCAGCAATCAACAAAGCCACACCGAACGGCCTGCTCATAATGGTCTCCTCTCCTTCGGCTCCTTCGCCAAATCGTAACGCCAAATCGCAAATAGCTTGTGTGCAGCTTTCCACACCAAGAGGCTCGTTGTAGTTGAAGGCATGGCTCTGACTCTCCACGCGGGCGTGCTCCACCATGGACCGAGCATCCGCCTGTAATCCAGACATGGCACAGCCAATGTGGCGGTCGATTTCGACAATCTTCTCGACGGATGAGGTCTCAAGGAGGGTAGACGTGACTCGTTTTTCGACGCCAAGGATGACACCTTCCGAGGTGGCTACCCCGATGGCGGTGGAACCAAGCTTGATGGCCTCGAGGGAGTATTCGACTTGAAAGAGACGACCTTCGGGAGAGAAGGTGTTGATGCCTCGGTCTGGGGAGAGCGGTCAGCATTGATGAGACTTGGGCAGGATGAAGAGGACGGGCGTATAGCTACCATATTCTGATCTTGCCATGAACATCTCGGCGGTTTATGAAGAGGACCGAACTGGCCTAAAGTGCCTTTGTTGGGTATTCCTATGGATGAGAGATAGTGAGGGACTGTGTTCGGGCGCGAGAAATCTGATCGTGGTTGTGGATGGATTGGGGGGGTGGGCGAGCAATCGGGTAGTGTGCGGGTGGGATAGATGTTGGCGATGGTTGCATGGAGCTTCACAAAGCTTCCGGTCATGGAGGCTACGCAGCAACCAGCCAGCCAGCCAGCCATCTGCTGGCGTCACATACTTGGCGGGGCGGGGCGGGGCGAGAGTTTATCCGGATTAGACGCCCCATGCAGAACAGGAAGGAGCAGCACGGATTAATGAGCTAGTACGGAGTGGGAGGAGCAGCAGCAAGTAAAGTTGGACGACGCGTGCCTGTCGCGGCTCAAGATTGTGAATCACATCACACGTCGCATTTGTCTTCACTTGTTGGCTGCAGCTGTCTGGTTGTGTTGCAGCAGCTTGACATAATAAAGCTTCAATGAGCCAATACGGCGTCAGCAACAACAACAACTACTACTACTACTGCTGCGATAACGAATTGCGCCATACAAGCGCTCACAATTGGGTACTTCCGTATCGATAACTCCATCGCCCACCTTGTATGTATCGTGACCCGGTAGAGCGCAGGGCTTCAGATGTAGTCCGCAAACATGACATCTAGGGCAGCAAGAGCGTCGAACCGCTACGGCAACCATGCAGGGGACCGCGTTCGCTCTTCCGCGGATGCTGCATTCAACCCCGACTCTCAATATCCCGGTATGCCCCATAAGAGGACCGCGTCAGGGAACCCCAGGCCGGTGAATCGATCTACTTCCACCGAGGAGCGGCGTTATGAAGAGCGACGGGTGACTGAGAGGACGTTCGAGGCGCACGTGGACAGAATATTGAAAAGGAATCCTAGTCCAGAGAAACAACATCGACGGAGTGGCACGGGCGAGAGGCGGGATGGAGAGGCAGGACGGCAGAAGTCGGTCGAGATTCGACCCAAAGACTCTATATCAGAAGCTGCTCAAGGTACGCCGTAGTAGGCCTGTGTATTCAAGTCCTGTTATCCAAAGAAGCAATCCTCATTCGAAACTTTACTCATACCACCTCTTCAGCACCATGGAATCCCGAGGCAACCTTATTACCACACACTTCGGCTCCATTGGCCTCTCGAATCTCAATACCCCCGATCGCGTCAACTGTTCCACAGGCACCCCAGCCGACGCCTTTGGGCGAGCTAAGTCTGGAAGTACAAGAAGCAGCAATTGTGGAAGACTTGCTGTTCGTGTTCATGGGCTATGAGGGCCAGTACATTCGATTTGCCAAGGGATACGACCCAGCAGAGGAGAGGGATCGCCTTGCGGGACCAAGCTTCAGGATCCTGCCTGGGCTTGACCCGAGCCTAGCCGATCTGACTCGATCTATGCTCAAGATGGCGACTTACTACTCTGCCTTGGAGGCTTTCGTCGACGTACAAAGCCGAGCTGAATTTGGCGCCGTCAACCATGCGCTGTGTGCTTCCATTCGCAAGTTTCTGCAAGATTACCTCATCATGATTGCGCAGCTGGAAACCCAGTTCCTCACGAGCGACTCCTTCACAGTGCATGTTTTTAATATTCACACCATATCAACGAGCCAGATGATGCATCAGCTCTATCTACTTGCGCACGAATTACTCAAGAGAAATGGCATTCTGGATGATGAAAGTGATGAGGAAGAAGATGTTGAAATCGAAAACCCAGACGACATCATAGAGCGTCTCAGGGAGGGCGGTGACCTGCTTCCTGGGAATATGGCCAGCAAGAAAATCTGCAAAGGTGGTGTTGTTCTGGGCTTAGTCACGAGGCGTCTCGAAAAGATGTCAGGAGATCCCACCGCCAGAGCCTTGCTCACGTCCCTGTTGCGAGATGCTAGCCGTCCATACATGGTGATGCTGAACGAATGGCTGCATCACGGAAGCATAAAGGATACGCACTCTGAATTCGTCATTGAAGAACGAAGGAGCATCGGTCGAGAGCAGCTTAAGCAAGATTACACAGACGACTACTGGGATCGCAGATACACAATTCGCGACAAGGACGTCCCGCCACAACTCGAAGGCGTCAAGGAGAAGGTTCTTCTGGCTGGGAAATATCTCAATGTGGTCCGCGAATGCGGAGGGGTCGACGTGAGCAAGGTCGTCTCCGATGTTCCGACTACGTTTGACGACCCTCGATTTCTCGAGAATGTGAATCACGCATATGCCCATGCCAACGCGTCTTTGATGCAATTGCTCCTTACGACACATGCCCTACCTGCTCGGCTTCGATCTCTGAAACACTACTTCTTCCTCGACCCGTCCGACTACTTTTCCTACTTCCTTGAACTTGGCTCCTCTGAACTACGGAAACCAATCAAAAGTGTCAACACGAACAAGTTGCAGTCGCTATTGGATTTGGTGCTGCGCCAGCCCGGTAGTATTGTTTCTTTAGATCCTTTCAAAGAAGACGTCAAGGTCGAGATGAATGACGTTACGCTCATCAAGTCGTTGCAGCGGGTCGTCAACATCACCGGCATTGAACAAGGAGAGGCGCTCCAGCCTCTATCCAACCAGCCTATCGAAAATGACAAGAACGCCACAGGTTTCACGTCCCTCCAGCTCGATTACTCTGTTCCTTTTCCCGTTTCCCTCGTCATCAGCAGAAGGACTGTGTGGCGGTACCAAGCCTTGTTTCGCTATCTGTTGTCATTGCGATTTCTAGAATCCCAATTGTCAACTACGTGGCAGACGCAAACCCGAGGAATTGCCTGGGCTCACAAGGGGCCAACACGCGCCCTGGAGATCTGGAAACGCCGGGCGTGGACTCTGCGAGCTCGAATGCTCGTATTTGTACAGCAGCTACTATACTTTTGCACGTCGGAGGTGATTGAGCCAAACTGGACCAAGTTTATGTCTCGGTTGAGCACCAAGGACGGCGATACGCATGTGCCGTCTGGGCCGTCGACGCGAACAGTGGACGAGTTGATGCAAGACCATGTCGATTTTCTAGATACGTGCTTGAAGGAGTGTATGCTCACCAACAGCAAGCTCCTCAGGGTAAGATGACCCGATCCATGCAACCTCTTGTCTGCCCAACTTTGACAGGCATCATCTTTCTGACCGGGAAGCGTAGATTCACTCCAAACTCATGCAAACATGCACCATATTCGCCCACTACACCAACTGGCTCACGCGGGAGCTTGAGAAATCCGACCCTGACCTGTCCGGCACGAACCGGCCCAATACCATGACTGCCGACCAATGGAGGCGTTTCCAGGCAGCAAAGGCGGCAAAGGCCGCAGGCGTTCAAAGGGGGTCCTCAGCTACAGCACAGCACGATTCCTCGACGGCCGGGGATGCCGAGGCCCGCGTGAACAATTTATCGGAAATTATAAGGAAGTGGGAAAGCAACTTTAGTAGGCATTTGCAAATCTTGCTCGACGCACTCAATCACTATGCTGCCACGGAGACTGTCGTTCTGCTGAGTCTCTGTGCGAGATTAAGCACTGCGAATCAGGGGACAGAATTCGCGGGCCGGGGCCAAGAAGAGGATGTTTAGAGCAAGGTAGAGACTTGAGCCGGCGTTTATGGACATGAAGATGACGGTTACGATATGACGGTCTGGGATCTACATTTTTGCACAGGTTTTCAGGAGAAGACATTTAAAATGCTAGCTGAATCGTGAAATTCCCTAGAAGAACTAAAGAGCCCGAAACCCAAGTCCACCCAAGCTGAATCCTTTTTGTATCCATCCATCCATCCATTCATCCATGCTTCCCTAAAAGTCAGAGGCAACGTCTCGGAAATTCGTCCTCTCCCTCCCTCGTGAGAGGTCCCTTGTGTTGTACCGTTGGGGAAAAAAAAAGATGCCTCCGAAGAATGCTTTACTCCAAGGTAGTTTGCTTCCCTACCGCCAGCCCATGAATTGTTTGTTTGAGTCCTGCCTAAAATTCCGCTTGCGTTGTTTCTCGTTGCCATCCACTCAAATCACCGCGTGTGTGCTGCCTGGCGCCCATGGGATAAGTGGAAAAAAGAAGTGGAAAAAAAAAAAAAAGAAGACTTGGTTTTGCAAGAGCGATAAATTTGGAGATGATGCCCATCTTCCTTTGTTTCGTTTCGTTTCGTTCGTCTCGTCATCAATATCCATAGAAAAGGGGCAGAGTTTCAAAGGGAAAAAAAAAATATCTACTTGAATAGACTTCGCAAGTCCATCAACTTCTGCCTCGCGGCCTCGGCCTTGTCCAACCCTTTACTCTGTCCATCCATGCTTAGACTAGCCAGCTTCATCTTCTTCTCTTGCAGCTGCAGCATCTTTTCTTCAAAGCTGTCTCTCATAATGTATCGAACGGTGCGGACGGGTCGTTTCTGTCCTAGACGGTGAACGCGGTCGATGGCCTGGGCTTCTGCCGCAGGGTTATACTGTGGTTCCATGACGTAGACGCTGTTGCCGGCTGTGAGGTTCAGGCCCAGGCCGCCGGCCATGATGGAGACGAGTATGACCTCTACGTTGTTGTCTTCGCGGAACTTTTCCATGGCCGTGGTGCGGGCGGCGCGGCTCATGCTGCCGTCTAGGCGGACAAAGGTGATGTTGGCGGCGTTGAGGGCGAGCTCAATCAGATCGAGGTGAGAGGTCCAGCCTGAGAATACGACCGACTTGTAGGGTGGTTCTGACGGGTTGGCCTGGCTGGCTGCTTTGTTTCGGAGCAGGTCTTCGACCAGTGCCTTGGTCTTGGTGTGTGGACCGTCGTATTTGTCCAGTCGCTTGGTGGTTCCTTTGAAAGCCTTGGTTGTGGCAGGTCCGTCGTGCTCGGCATCGACGTCGTCCCGGCGGAGGGCGACAAACCCGAAGCGAACGTGGGAGCCGCAGATGGGGCATGGCCCGGCGGAGTGGCCGGGCTCGAGCAGCTGCCGGGCTCGTTCGTGGTAGTTGCGGTAGCAATTTCGACATACAACGTGAAAGCATGGCGTCATGTAGCCGAGAGCATCACCCTGTTGCTGTTCGGAGTCGAGGCTCTGGCCCTCGCCAGCGTTGAGCTTCTTGCTGCACTCAATGCAGGCATCATTGTTTGTATCTTGCATGAGGGAAAACATTTCATGCGCTTTTTGGTGCGACATGGTTGGTCCGTCGTCGTCGTCGTCGTCATCGTCGTCGATGCTGATGGCCAGTTCGGCAGACATGCCTTGCAGGGCAACCAAGTCCTCCTCGTTGAGAAGGTCTTTGCCGTGAGCACAAAGCAGCCGAAGCCGTAGGATGGCCTTGAGAATATGAATATACGTGCTGCCACCCAATGCCTTTCCAACGCTAACACCAGCCAGGACCTTAACCCGGTCTTGGGCATTTCGTGCAAACATTTCGTAGATGGAGCGCTCCTCTGGACTGAAGTCCAGGCGAATGACGAGATCTTCACGTCCAGGCAAGTCGATTTTGTCTTTCAAGCGGCGCAACGTGATAGTGTCAACAAGAACCCGAAGTTTTGGCACGATCTCGGGATCGCATGCCTTGAACGGCTCTACCACGTAGTGGTTGAACTTGGATCGGTCATCGAACGGATGGAGTCGCAGAAAGCTCAGCAATGCTGCCAAGTCATCCAGTCGGTTTTGGACAGGTGTTCCGGTGACGGCCCAGCGTCTTTCAGCCTGCAATCGGCACATGGCCTTGAACTGCAGTGTTGACTGTTCACGGATCATGTGGGCCTCGTCGAGAACGATCCTGAACCAGCCAATTTCCTCCAGTGGAAACAAACCATCTTTGCCTTTGCGCCGCGATCCCAGCTCGTTGGAGACGGAACCGTACGTGGTGATGACTATGTCGAATTCAGCCAGTTTGTCGACATCTTTGATACGGCTCGTTCCATGATAGACGTGGTACGATAGGCTGTCGGGGGCCATGTGCTGTTTCATCTGTTCTTCCCAGTTTGTCACGGTACTCAGCGGACAGACAATCAAGGTTGTTTTCACGTGTCGAGTGACTGCGGCGGGCTCAAGATTCGTTTGCGGTAAAGAATGGCCATTGCTCGAGGTTTTGGGGTCAGCTTTGGGCCGTTGGACAATTGGCGTCTGCTCCCAAGCCTGAGCGTCGTCTAACGTGCTTGCCACCAAGGACAGTATACTCAGAGTCTTTCCAAGACCCATCATATCAGCGAGGATACCACCGCGCGTTTCGGGGGGTGCTGCTCTTTGTTCTTGTCCGGTGATGACGTTGGAATAGGCCCTTTCGCCCCGCACGTTCACCTTGGTCCGCCAAAACGAAACCATTCCCTTCTCGCTAGAATGCTGCTGGAGCGGCTTCTCACGCGTAGCCATGAAGTACAGACCCTGTTTCTGATGCTTAAGCAGTGGTGTCAAGATCCGCGCATCAGGTTCCATCAGGGGAAGATCATCGTTTCGCTTGAGGGAATCAAATACGCCCATTACTTCAGAGCGGATTTCTTCCACAGTTCGGTTCGCAATGCTTGAATAAGTCCCTTGGGCATTGGTTTGGTAAACCTTTGGCGGCGCAGGTCGCCATTCAGAGACGTGGGGGTTGCACACTTTGATGCCCTTTTGCACCATATGAGGTGCTATAAGCCTCAAGTTGTGCTTGCTGAGCAGGCCACCGACAGCTCTGGCATAGCGCTGAGGTCCATACATTACGATATCCAGTTCGTAGGACCGAGAAATCGCCTGTCCTGGCTCCTCGCCCGGCTTCTTTGGATGCGGCGGGATGCGGCAGTCCGTTCTTAAACGTATGTTTGTGTCGAGAAGAGGAGTAAGAGCTGCAGCACTGGAAGGATCTACAAGTCCTATCATCTCACGGGTATGGTCGCACGCTTGAATTTTCAGTGACCGCTCCCCAGTCTGCCGCTTGAGCACTATCTTGATGCCGGGATTGTACCCTGGCCCCCACAGACTCCTCATTCCAGGTTTGGGAGCTGGCACCTTGCTACAGTTCAAATTCGTCTTGACCATGCCATAGCATACTTCCTCGTCCTTGGGGTCATCTATGACCATGAGTTCGTCATCGGTTCCTGGACTTCAATTAGCAAAATTGGACCAGGAAGTACAAGGCGATCCTCATGCAAGCAGAGGCAGCTTTGTGATAAAGAAGTGCACCGTACCATCAGTCAGGTCTACCGTGGGTGCGGCCATGAACGTGGCTTGACCGTTGGCCTCTTGTCGATTGTCCCTGACATACTCACCCAGAATGCCGCTGCTGCTTCGAACAGGTATATTGCTGGATTTAGCAGCGAAATCCTGAGCGTCTTCTGTTTTGCGGCGTTTGGGGTCAGGAGCATTGGAGCGGCGCTGCACGTTATTCATACGCTCAATCCAAAGACCCATGCCGTTTGAAGCTGATACTTCACCGTTTGGTGGAGTCGGTGTTGAAGAGCCGCTAACATGTCCATTTGAAGAAGTGTCACTGGCACTTGTAAACTGAAAGACCATCTGATCATTGACGGCAGGCGATGCTCGGCCATGGCCATTTAATATTTGGCTATGCATGGCTTGAGGGCGGCCAGAAGGTAGATTTCGCAAGTCCGTAGCACTGAACCCTCGACGACTGGGTTGGAGCAAAGCGGCGGGATTCCAGCCGGGCGCGGAACCTGAAGATTGTGACAATCGAGCTTGGCTACCCGCGAAAGTAGATGTAGCAGCTGGTGACTGCGGTGGAGGGGTGGATTGGCCCGCAGCTTGGGCAGATGGTCGTGAGCCCCTCAACGGGACCGCAGTTTCACTCGATGGCCACGGCGGAGTTTGGGAAGGTTGAGATGTACCGTTGGAATACATCTTGAAGCACAAGCAACACCTAGTGCCGCGAAGAGGGTGTTTTCGGATGGGTGCTTCCTTTTTCTTTTCTTTTTTTCTTTCTTGCTAAAGCCACACAGGGCCGAACAAGAACCGGGGAACGCGTTAACACGCTGATCTGGTGAACGTAGCCACCGTCATCACAAGCTTCTGGCGGTGAGAAACCTGGTTGGGATGGTCGAGGCGTCGAGAGGCTTGATATTGGAAGGCTTGTGTGAGTGAATCTTCGCGCAGGAAAGCTACCCAGGTAGGTCACCAGCGCACCACGGGCACTTGAGCTGCGTCTCGAAAGTTGGAAAGCCACGGATATTTTCGGGATGCAATCTCAGAGCCGCGAGCAAACGGTCTATGCAGCCGTTGGCGGGATGGATGGATGCCAAAGAAGAAGGTAGAGCGCTTTCGATTTCAAGGTTTCATGCAGTCGGCATGCAAGCCCGAGTCGGAGATGGTGCTCTCTGCAGCTTGAGTAGAATTGAGTAGAGACTCACCCACACCAAGTCGACGACGCCGCCCTCGACGAGCGTGAACAGCTGCGAGATTGTCGACGAGTCTAGTGGTTCTCGGCCTTTGTGGCAAATTCGGCGCCCTGTGAGCGAGCGTGTGGCGACGCAGTGATTTGAAATTGGGGGCCGGAGGGAAGATGGGAACAGGAACGACGTTGAGGTGAGCAAACGAACACCCAATGCTAGCACCCAATGCTAGCAGAGAGCAGGCAGAGAGCAGGCAGAGAGCGCACAGAGAGCGCATAGAGAGGAGGTCTCGAGACTTACGAATTGCTGCTCCGTAGAGGTGAGATTGTGCCGGCAGGCTTGGGGATGCACGTCCATGACGGGCGAGCAGGCCAGCCTGGAACGGGCTAGCCTGGCTCGCCAACAAGAGAACATGTAGGTCACCTGCACGGCACTCGTTTTAGCATGGACTGTGTACTCCACTGCTTATTGGCTGCTGACGGGCTGCCGGCACCCTCCAGTTCACCTCAGTGGCACCCTAATGCGCCCCAATGCGCCCCAAGGTCCCGCCTAGCTAGCACTGCGAAGGCCCTGCGAAGGCACTGCGAAGGCACTGCGAAGCCACGGCAGGCACTCGAATCATCCACACACGTGAGCACTCTGGATTTTCTCGCCCGCCATATTACGCCATTTCCGTCTTTCCATCTTGCCCTGTCCCTCTGGCCCTGGCATGAGGAATTTCTGTCAGTTCCGCCATGAGCGCCAGATCTCACCGGGCCGCCCCCGTGGACCCGGTGGATCGTGATCGAGTGTAATCCGTACAACTGTTGGTTAAGAGCAAAGTTCCAGCTCAAGCCAGGCCATCACACCTGCTCTCTCAACCCGGCTTCACAGTGTGTGTCAACGTTGAAACGTTTTCACCTCTGATCTGAGCCGCAATGTGATGACTATGACAATGCATGCTAAGCTCATTGGGCGAACTGGCCGATGAGGCGAGCGTCTCGTCCGGTCCGGAGCCTCATTGAGCAATGGTTGGTACCACTGTGCTGTGACAAGGGAATTTGAGGCGTCACAAATCTTGCCCGCAACGAATCGCACGAGTTTGCCCGTATCTCTCCACATGTCGTTCACGTGTTGCAATTATTCACGCTTTTATTCACGGATTGTTAGCTTGTGTCAACGAGCTTTGGAGCAGCCAGGTATTATTACATCAGGGGTGCTAGTTTTGTTTACATAAGCACACAAACGACTTTGTGCTTGTGCCCCGCCAACGAGAGAATCTGGTTTCTGAGCTGAGCCCCCACCGCCAGCAAACCGACCAACTCAAGCCTCACAAGTCAACACGAGGCCGTTTCTCCCAAAGTGGGTGAAGAGCGCCGGACAAATCATGGACATCACCGGTTTCGTCGTCCAGGGCCGGGATCAGGCCCTTCTTTACGGGGACTACTCCACCTATCACGGTCAATTGGCAAAAAGACTATTGAGCTCCCGCAAGAAGTTGGGCATTGTGACCAAGAACCGGGGCAAATTCCACAAGAAAGACCAGATTACATCGGAGGATGTTTCTGCTAACAATGAGTGAGTCCATGTTCGCGGAATGGCAGCATTGCGAAACGAAAAACGAACAACGAAAACGGACACTAGATCGACTAATATGACATGGCCAAGAAACGTCCATCTACTGCTTCATACGAGCGAACGGGCTTGGGCACAGGCTATGAGTATCAAAGCTTCACATACTGCGGCCCAGAAAGATATCACGGGACGTGCCCGATCCCACATTGTCTCTCGACTGAACAAAGCTGCCCAGACAGCTCAATCACTTGTTGATGCCCTCTCGTCGTCGTCTTCTGGCGCATCCTCCAACGATGTTCTTGAAGCAAAGTCCTACGCGGCGCTGATGCGCGGTGCTATGCTCTTTGAGAAACACAATTGGGAACTCTGTCTTCAGAATTATGCCGTCTCTCGAGTGATATACAGTGCTCTATCCAGTGCCGGTCATAGCGAACTGTTCAAGGACCTGCTATCCGATACCATCGATCCCTCTATTCGCTACGCCGCTTATCAATTGAAAACCCCTCGTACCGTACCGATCGTGACGATTGCAAAGACGCATTTCCCTCGGTCTGATGCCTCCCTTGTCCGAGAAATCGACCGCCTTGACCCAAGTGCACTCGCCGAAGGTGACGCGGCCGCCAAGCTGGGTGATAATGCAGAGAACGCGCCTAGAACCATCACTTGGCGCGGTCGTGAGGTGAAGATTGAAGACGCGCAGATTTCCCTGGCATGGGCGTCTGTAGAAGCCGCCAAAACGACTCTCATCAACAATCTGGCGCAGCCACAGGACCAACAGCCGCACGAGATCGCCGCCCAGTACGACGAGATTCTCATGGCGACGCAAGATGCCGTCGACGCCACGAAGCAGGCCATTGACGAACTCAAGGCAGAGGGTGTGGCTAGTCGCATGCAGAGTCTGCAGAGTCTGCAAATCACTCGCACAGCTGTGAATTACGAGATGATTAGTTGGAGAATCGGCCGCAACCGAGTCCTCACAGGTCAACACGACGGTGGGCCTGAAGAATACAGAGCGTCGAGAAGGAGAAAATCCAGGGCGACCAAGGATGGAGATGCCAAGGGTGAAGCAAACAAGGCCCGAGAGCTTCCACCCAGCAAGAAGCTTGGCAAACTAAAGGAAAAGGTCGCTCTCTACGAAGGCACACTTCAGAACTTGGAATCAATCAAAGAGCTGCCCGGTGTTGCCGCCGATCAAGGCCTCGCAACCAAGATAAGCGGCTATGGGAAGTATTTCGGAGCCCTAAAGTAAGTCGTGCCATTCTTCTTCACATGGCCACATAGCATACTTTGATCCTTTGTACTGACGCACCGTCTCCAAAGATGCCTCTCTATTGCACGATCGCACGCCATTGCCGGAAGTGCCGTCAACGCACTCGCCCTCATCGACCATGCCCGCTCGCTCGTGCAACAAGCATCCTCCGATCTCCTGCAGCAGCCAGAAGAAATCAACGACCAACAGTATCCATTGAGCGTCGACGTCCACCCCGACGCCGTCTCCTTCCTAAGCGACCTCGTCAATGGCGAACTTCAGCGTCACCGCGCCATTGTCCATATTCATAACCTTCGTGAGGCCGAGCGCAAAGAAGAAAAGGAAGGTCCTGAGCCGACCCTCCTCGAATCGCTGAACACCTACCCGCGCCGCCTCAATCTTCGCAACATTGTGCAGTTCCCTCCCAAAATGGCTCTCATCCCCGTGAAGCCAATCTTCCTAGACGTGGCATGGAACTACATCGACTACCCCGGCAGAACATCCCACTCACCACCATCTGGTGCAACGGCGGCCGCCAAGGCTGACCAAGAGCAGCCCAAGAAGAAGGGTTGGTTTGGTTTCGGACGATGAGACGATCCCATTCATTGAATGGAAGAGGAACATGAACATGAAGTTAATTTCAGCAGGTCCTGTAGCAGAGGGCAAGAAGCAGTACAAAACGCAATCGTCACTAGCATTCCAAGCCCCTCCAGACAGTCAAAGCAAGTCGATGCAAATTTCAAAAACCATAGCCGCCCTCTAATCATATCCTGTAAACTGATCCCGCGAAATCAAGTCCCCCTTCCCAGCGACATGTCCAAGATCGAGCTCTACACCATGTCTCACCCCTCCCCCAAAACAACAACCCAAAGCCAAGCTCAATCAATCTTCGTTCCACCCTCGCCCGTCTGGAATGCCACCAACCATCCCGATCACATTGCATAAATCTCCGGGTGATCTCCATCCTGCATGCAACAACCCAACCCTTCGTGACCGACATGGTAGCATCAACAACAACTCAACGTTCATGAATTCACCATCCTCTTCGCTCAATAGAGCATCATATCATCACGACTCATCCCTCTCATCGTCACACCCACATCGTCCTCTCCCCATTCCAAGCTTCCGAATGTCATCCCTCCCCATCTTCTCAATCCCTCGCATCCCGCTCACGCCCTCCTCCATCCTCTACAGCATCCTCCTGTGCCTCTTCCTCATCGTCTTCCTCCGCATCGTCTACTTCACACTCAGCTGCGCCTCGCCGTATTCCACCACCATCGGCCTTGGTCCGCCGTCCCCACCGTCCGACACTCACCCGCCGGACTCGCGTCGCGAGATGCTGGCCAGGACGGGCAGTACAGTTACATCGCCGGGGGGCAGTCTGTACATACCCAGCTTGAGATTGGGAGGTGGTGGTGCTGGCGCTGGCGCTGGCGCTGGTCGAACAAATGAGCCTTTGCTCATGGCATATCATAGCCGTCATGAGCCGCTGGTCGAGTTGTTGGATGCCTTTTCTCGAGACGCTCCTGACCAAGACCAGCTTGGAAACCTTGTGGCTGTCCACGGAACAAATGCTCTGAACACGTCTTGGGGGTGGATGGTATGAATGAGGAGGAGGGGCAATGGATGAAACGGCCAGTGCCATCTCTATGCGGCATTGCACGACCGACAACTTCGAAATGCCATATCTACTATCTACACCTCCCGACTTGATCCTGCAAGCTTATACCAGATTGGAATTATACATCACTCAAGCATCAGTGTTCGAAGCAATCATTGGGCTTTTGAATTGCAAGGAATCCAGAGGGGGGATGTGTTGTCATCATCTAGTTAAACAGTACTTCGTACATTAAGCCAATCCAAACACTGGCCCCCACTGATGCCAAGCTACCTTCGTCTCATTATACCAGACAACTTCTCTCAAAGAAGGTTTGATACTCCAACGCCTAAATTTCCGCCAACCATGGTATTAATGACATGGGCAAAACAGTTTGTAACAAGTATAACACCTTGAGGCGGGATATGAGTACAGGGGAGAATACAGGAAAAGAAAGGGACATCTATGCGGCGCGCCACGCTACACGAATATTTGAACAGATCCAACTTCGTGTTGATTATGTTGATTTCGAACTGAAACTCGGGTCGAGGACAGTCCTAGATCAAGGCTTGGTGTCGTCCTTCTTTTCGCCCTCGCCCTCCTGTTGGCCGGTAGACTGCTCGCCAGAGTTAGCCTCGCCGCGAGCCTTGTGCATCTTGTCGAAGAGGTTCAAGCTGGCCATCTGGAGCTCGTCGGTCTTCTCCTTGATCTCGGCGGCGGTAACGGTGCCCTCGCCAGACTGGCTCTTGGCAATGAACTCGCGCAGGTTCGTGATCTTCTCCTTGATGCCATCGGCCTCAGTCTTGTCGAGCTTGTCGGCGTACTCGTTCAGGGCGCGATCAGTGTCGTTAAGAACGCTGTCGGCGCGGTTGGCGGCTTCGATGGCGCTCTTGCGCTCCTTGTCAGCCTCTGCGTACTTCTCAGAATCCTCAACCATCTGCTGAATCTCGTTGTCAGACAAGCCGGAGCCGGATGCAATGGTGATAGACTGGTCCTTGTTGGTGGACTTGTCCTTGGCGTGAACGTGGACAATGGAATCAGCATCGATGTCGAAGGTGACCTCAACCTGGGGAACGCCACGGTGAGCAGGGGGGATACCAACAAGCTGGAAGTTGCCCAGGAGCTTGTTGTCCTTGACGAGCTCACGCTCACCCTGGTACACCTTGATCTCCACAGCGGTCTGGAAATCAGCGGCAGTGGAGAAGACTTGAGACTTCTTGGTAGGGATGGTGGTGTTACGATTGATCAAACGGGTGAAGACACCGCCCAGGGTCTCGATACCGAGAGACAGAGGGGTAACATCAAGAAGCAAGAGATCCTTGACTTCACCGGAGAGAACAGCGCCCTGAATAGCGGCACCGATAGCAACAGCCTCGTCAGGGTTCACAGACTTGGCGGGGTCACGTCCGAAGATGCCCTTGACGGACTCGGCAACCTTTGGCATACGGGTCATACCACCGACAAGGATAACCTCCTGGATCTCCTTGGCCTGAAGCCCGGCATCCTTGAGAGCCCTACGGACGGGCTCGATGGTGCGAGTGATAAGGGGATCGACCATCTTCTCGAGCTGAGCACGGGAGAGCTTCATGTTGATGTGCTTGGGACCAGAGGCATCGGCAGTGATAAAGGGCAAGTTGATGTCAGTCTGGAGAGAAGAAGACAGCTCGATCTTGGCCTTTTCAGCAGCCTCACGAATACGCTGAATAGCCATGCGGTCACCAGACAGGTCGATTCCGGAAGTCTTCTTGAAGTCGGCAACCAAGTGTCGGACCAAATGGATATCGAAATCCTCACCACCGAGGTGAGTGTCACCGTTTGTGGACTTGACCTCGAAGACGCCATGCTGAATCTCCAGAATGGAGATGTCGAAAGTACCACCGCCGAGATCGTAGACAGCGACAACTTTGTCGGCCTCCTTCTCAAGACCATAGGCAAGAGCAGCAGCAGTGGGCTCGTTGACGACACGGAGAACATTCAGACCGGCGATCTGACCAGCATCCTTGGTGCTCTGACGCTGAGCATCATTAAAGTAGGCAGGTACAGTAACGACGGCGTTCTTCACAGGTCTGGACAGGTAGGCCTCGGCGGTCTCCTTCATTTTGTTGAGAATAAACCCACCAATCTGAGAAGGTGAATAGTTTTGGCCACGGGCAGAGACCCAAGCATCGCCATTGGTGTGCTGGACAATCTTGTATGGGACTTCCTTGATATCACGCTGAACCTCGGCGTCGGTGAACTTGCGACCTATCAGTCGCTTGGTTGCGAACAAGGTGTTCTCTGGGTTGACGACGGCCTGTCGCTTGGCGGCAACACCGACCAGTCGCTCGCCATCTTCGGCGAAAGCAACAACTGAAGGGGTGGTGCGAGCACCTTCTGAATTCTCGATTATACGGGGAACCTTGCCTTCCATGATGGCGACGGCAGAGTTCGTGGTTCCCAAATCGATACCAATGACTGAACCCTGCACCTTCTCGCCCTCGGCCGCAGTGGATTCATAGCGGGCGAATCTGCTAGCCAACGGTGATCTGGCAAAAGCAGCTGAACGGGCAGTGATGGGGACAGCTCGGGGAAGCTACAAAAACACAACAGATTAGCTAGATGTAAAAGGCAAAATGCGACAGCGGTGATTCTGACCCCAGGGGGATTTGGCAGACAGCGCGAAACTTACAGCTCGTGACAAGCGCGAAGCCAACATCTTTGGTATGATGGTGGTGGGGGTATATTATTACAATGTAGAAGAACAGAAAGGTGCGGTGCGCTCCAGAGGAGTGGTTGTTGTATGGAGAGGAAGGAAGGAGAAGGCAAGTGGTTGTGAGCGGATTGATGATTGAGTTTATTGGGAAGAGGAGGACTGGACGATTTTTTTTTTGACCTCGAAAAAATGGATAACGCCGGGTCACTCCGTAGAAGCTGAAGGAAGGAAGGAGGCAAAGCAAAGAAGGAGGTGACTACGCTGTGGGTCGGATTAACTCTTGGTCCGGCCAGGGGGCTAAGGAGCCATCCGCAAATTTCCTTCGTAAATTTGTTGAAACTGGACACGCAATGCGGGTCTCATGAGGTGCACATGCAATGGAGATAGACAGGCTTAAAGTTTTATAGTGCTGTTCTCACAGCTAAATATGAGGCAGGTGGCACGTCTAATCCGCAAACTGGTCTGCACGGCATGGTGCATAACTCCACAGAATAGGTAGGCAGCTACCACGACTTATCATGACGTTGCTCGGGGCATTCATCCACACATCCTGCCCCCTCACTGAAGATTAATCTGCTCTGCTCCCTGTCGCTGCGCAGAGCTGGTGCCTGCCACAAAACGCCAGGCCCAGTTGGGGGGGTTTTTTTTTTCTCACAGCGAGTCTGCCAGTTGACGCACCGCACCGCACCGCCCGGCTCCCCAAGCCTGCCTGGCACCAGGCATCTTTGCGTCACATCATACAATTTTGTGCATCACGTAATTACCACGCCGCCAGGCCATCATTGCCGCCGCTCAAGATTCGGTCCTTTGTCTTCCTCTGAGGCCTGTCCTTCTCGACTCGCTGCTCCGCTTCAATTCTCCTATACGGTCGGCTCTGCCACCATCGCCGCTCTGCCCTGGTCCTACACATCCCTGCCTCCGGCGGTCTCGTATGCGGCGAACCGAACGCTCTCACACCGGCTCGCTCGCGCCTCTCGGTTGACGATACTTTTAGTACGTCAAGCCGGGCTTCAGCGGGCCTTGGACGTCTTATCGCCGGTGCCTAAGTTCCCACTTGGTCCGACCTCGAAAGCGCCCTTGCCATCTTGCACAGAATCCAAAAAAACCTCGCCGCCGCCAGTGCCAGAACCCGTGTGCCCGCGTGTGCCCGCGTGTGCCCGTCTGTGCCAGTTGCCTGCTCATTTGCTCGGGTTTGGCTCAAGACTGTGGCATCCACCATGGCCAGCAATGATGATGGCTTGTTCGTGCACACCTATTCCCTCACCTCAAGAAAACCAATGTCCTGACCAGTGCTTTGTTGCCGCGTTGTCCTAATGTATTGGTTAGCTAACTAAAGACCTGGATGGTCACAGGTGTTATCCGACCGAGAGCATAGTGTCCAGTAGGGGACGCAAACACTATCGAATTCCTGTTCGATCGCAGTGCGTATACATTCATCACTTGCTTTCCACTCCCTCTTCCTTCTTCATCTTCTGCCGAGATATGCCGTAACTGACCATCTATCATCGGACACCCGTAAAAGACATTGGCAGCTGCGATCGTTAATCAGTGCGGAGAAGCGCAACATAGTTTACTTCCCCGGTGGGAATGGCAGCAACCATGTACAACGGCTCAACACCCTTACCAACGAATGCGAGACAATCAAGCTCCTCAGCTTCGCCCCGCGATGCTTAGTTGCTGATAATGGGTGGCTTTGTTGTGGAAGCGAAACGGGTGAATTCGTCGCCATTAAACTGGAGGAAGCCATCGAGAGCAACAGACAGCCGTTGTTGGGGCTACATCTCGATGCCGGAACAAGACATCGACTGAGTCTCGACGGAGCTGGGCGTGAGGACCCTATCTTGGCTCTTCTGGCCCATGCACGCCGGTCCAACAAGAGTTTGATTGCAAAGAGCATGAAGCTCGCGAAAGACCGCGTCAACTGTGTAACATTATGGTTTCCATCGTCATCCGACCCACATCCCGGCACGTATACGGAGCCAGTGGCCGTCCTGGCTAACAACGACAAGACAGTCATTCTCGTGAGCCTCCGAGATTTCGATCAGAATGAAAAGATCGCCCCTCTTGAAGTCGTGGAATATCCAGACTATGTGAACCGGGCCATCATCTCTCCAGACGGGCGAATTATGATTGGCATTCTTGATGATCCTTATCTATACGTTCATGCACGGGTTGAGAAAGAACACTCAGAAACCGAAGGCTCGTCGCTCACTACGGTTTACCAGTGGGAATTGAAGCAGAGGTTCTTGTTGAAGAGCCAGAGAAAAGATGACCGCTCGGATAGTCGCGGCAGCTTCGCAGCATGCTTCTCGCCATCCGGCGCGTACTTGGCGATTGGAACACAGCATGGGACTATATCTGTATTCGACACAACAATGCTCCTTGACTCCTATGCCGAGCCCCTTATCACGACTTTCCAATCATCTCGTCCCGAGAGTGGCCCTGGAGCCATTCGAGACATGGCGTTTTGTCCTGGGCCATTCGACATTCTCGCATGGGCTGAGGACAGAGGTCATGTAGGCCTCGCTGACATGAGGAGCAATTTCATAATTCGCCAGATTGTTGATATCAACGTGGAGGCCGATTTTCGACACATTGACATTTTGGATCGAAACACAATCGATCCTCGGCTGTTGGACAACAATGCAGAACGGCGGGCGAATCGATCGCCGCCATCGGGCAGCACCCGTACCCGCCGACCAGCCGAGGCCTTGGAGACCTTGAACCAACCTCTCACGGCAAACGAAACCATTGTCTTGGAAGCCATTCAAAGCGACCGGCGCAGACGTGAACGGGCGGCACAAAGAGACGCCGAAGGACGATCTCGTGGAGGTCCATCAGACTTGACTTGGACGTATCTTTCCAGCCTGCGTTCTCATGCCGGAGATGGCGAAGCACAACAACGCCCACGACCGCGCAGTAGTAGTACCAGTCGGGCCATGGGCGATATACTCGGTTCTTATCGGGAACTACGAGAAAGACAGCAGGAGAGGGCTGGCAACGTCCGGCAAGTTGGTCGTGAAGGAGACAACGATCAGTCAACGCAATCACCGAGGCGACCAGATCAGCGTTGGATGGAGAGAATTGGAGAGACGGTGGCGGCAATGCGAGATCAAAGGGATCGGCAGGACTCGAATCGGCAGGACTCGTCATATCTTAATGTGCTTGAGATCCTCCAAGCAAGAGAACGCCCTTCCAATGAAGCCGAAAACGAAGACTCGTCACTTTTAGTACCACTGGTCAACCAGGCCGCGAATCTCTGGGAGGAGAGCGCCGTACGGGGGACTCTAGCAACTGACCACGGAGTGTTTGAAGTGCCCCCATCTCCTGACAATACGGCGGGTCTGGCCTGGACGGAGGACGGCCGTGCCCTGTAAGTTCATACACACACGCCTCATGGCCTTGCCATGGAAGAAAGATGGCTGACGTTGACAATCAAGGTTTGTTGGGGCACAAAACGGTATTTACGAACTGCATATCAACGTCCAAGGCAGGAAGTTCTGCCCCAGCATCACGATGCGCTAAGTTGATAATGCTATGTATAGCGAAGAAGCGGGCTTATGGACGGAATTTTCTTTGGGGGGGAAAAAATCCATCACCTTTACTTCCAAGCAAGACGTGTTTGGTCGCCTTTTCAGTATGCCAGGGGGGGGGGGGGCTCGGAACGGCGTTTCTTTGTCATGATTTTCTGGAGCGACTTTTGATGAGGCAAGAAAATAGTGGCGTTACGGCTTGGCTTTGGATCGCAATTTGGTACCTACCCGCCCACCCCCGAGTCGTCTGCTCGTATGAGGTTGTTTTCAAGCACAGATGAGACGGGGCCGGTCTTTGGTTTCTGTTCCTACGTGTCGAGGAGACACTTTACGCGGGAGTCATGCCTAAGGTGACACACGGACGACGGACGACGGACGACACACACCACACAGGGTGGATATTGGGAGATGAAAGTCGATTGCACTGATTCCGCGCGCTCATTGGATACATGTTCTTCTGGGCATCTGTGGATAGTTTGATCGGCCCCCCCCCCTCAAGGCGCTGACTTTTATTTTGTATGATATCCCCGATTTCAGCTGTTCAGGAAAGTAAACAAGAAAAGCTGTGCTATGACCTGGTGGCCTGTTTCTTGTCGCTTGTTCGCGCGTCCGAAAGCTAACCAACCCATGTTGGTCTCCTCCAATGAGTGCACGTACGTGCATGTACACATGGGTAATAGTTTGTGCCCACGAAAGAAACAAAAGTCATGTCACTCACGGCCCGTACAACAGCTGCCTCACCCGCTCGCCAATGGCCAAACTGCTCGTCAGCCCGGGGCTCTCTATGCCCAAGCAGTTCACCCACCCCTGATAGCCCTCCTCGAGTCTGACGACGAAGTCGTTGAAGTTGTCGCCCATCTGCCCGGCGCCCCCGTACGTCAACTTGGGCCGTATCCCGGCGTAATCCGGCTCCAGGCACGTCTCGTCCAGGTGCGGCAGATACGACTTGATCTCGCCGACGGCCTGCTCCAGCCGAGCCCTGCTCACGGACAGGTCCTCCGGGTCGTCGACCCACTCTACGTCCGGGCCGAAGCGCACGCGGCCGCCCATATCGAGCGTGAGGTGGGTGCCCAGGCCGCCGGCGCCGGGGTCCGGGGCAGGGTAGATGAGGCGCGAGAAGAGGTTGGGCCGCGGGGACGAATACGAGAAGTAGTTGCCCTTGGCGTAGTACGGCGTCTTGCGCCGCTCGGGCGGCACAATCATGTTGTGGACGTGGACGGCGCCCAGACCAGCAGCGTTGACGATGGTGTCGGACATGATGGTGGTCGTTGTCGACACGGGCGGTTGTCGTCCCGAAGAAGAAGGAGGAGAAGGAGAAGACTGCACATCAACCTCCCACCCCGCGGCGGCGGCGGCGGCATGCAGAGGTCTCACGGCCACGACGCGCGATCTCAGCGCAAGCGTGCCGCCCTGGTCCCCGAGCAATGCCTCCAGCGCCGTCATGACCCCGTGGACATCGACTATGCCCGTCGCGGGCGACTCCAGGACGGCGCTCCTCGCGCGGACGCCCTCCCCGTCCCGCGTGACCTCGGCCTCGGGAACCCATCTCGTCGGCACGCCAATCGCCAGGCTGTGCTCGCGCAGCTTCTGCAGCTCCTCGTGCTGGGCGTCCGTCTGCGCGACGATCCACTTGCCCGTCCGCCTGTGGCCCACGCCGTGCGCCTCGCAGAAGGCGTAGAGGAGGTGTCTGCCGCGGAGGCACAGCCTCGTCTTGAGCGTGTCTGCGCCGTAGTAGATGCCCGCGTGGATGACCTCGCTGTTTCGGGACGAGGTTTCCGTGCCGACGGATGCGTGGCGCTCGACGAGGAGCGTCGACGTGTTGGGCTGGAGGGAGAGGTGGTGGGCTATCGAGAGGCCGACTATGCCGCCGCCGATGATCTTGCGGGCATGAAATTAGCTGTGCTGTGCTGTGATGGAATCGAGTTGTTGTTCTCTTGGGAATCAAGTAAATCATCAAGTACATTGTGGTGCTGCGTACATGACAGAGACCTAGTTAGTACCTACCGTATGAGTAAAGTCGGCTTGCGCGGCAGGCGTGCGGCTGAGTTGCCTGCGGGGAACGGCACCGGCACCGGCTTTCAGTGCTGGGAGGGTTCTTGATGAAAATGTCCTCGACCTATTGAGTGACATGATGCCAGACGCTTGCGCGACGTCTACATACGTTGCTGTGCGCTGCGCCGCGCTTGCGTCGAGGTTGTGGGAGTGGTGGAGTGGCATGATGATGCTCTTGTTCTCTTGTTGTCGTCGTCCAATGACTTGAGGGCTCGCGGCCGGCTCGCGGCCGGCTCTCGGCGAGCCGCAGACAAAGGACGTTGAACTAAAACAGGATAACGCACACACACACATCTGTACTCTTATTTTGTTGCCACGCAGCTGCCTCTTGAGCAAAGTTCCTCGATGAGAATCATGTTCATCATCACATCACTACATTTTGAGAAGCACTTTTAAACAATGAAGCAGTCCCCGTACGGACTCGTTGTTGAATGCAGTTCGTGAATGAGAGCAAAAGCTCGTTACCATTTTGCGCCCATGTCCATGTTCCCGTTCGTCAGACTGAATTCATCGTTCCATTCTTGCCCCCCAAGACTCCGTAAAGAGCGCAGAAAACAAGTCAATTCGCACGCATCGCCAGAAGGCACTGTCAAGCCAATGAACAGACTACGAGTCTTTGGTCTCAGCCTCGCCGCCTCTCTCTTCCTCCGCTGCCATCGAAGACCGGGTCAAGTTGGACGGTATCGACGGCTCAGTGCCCGCACCAGAACCCGGTGCTGCTTCTGCAAGTTGCTTCTCTAAACAAAAGGTACCGCCATGTTGGCTGAGTTTAGCCCAATGCTTCACGTGTCAACAAATGAGGGGGGTTCAGCCGGCTTACCCAAGTCTCGAATACGATGTCGTAGCATTTGATTTTCCCGCGTGAGCATCTGAGTCTCTGCCTGGTAAAATGCACTCTCGTCACGACCCCCGAGAACCCAATCACCGCTTTCCTGGCTTATTGACGTTGCTCGGAGTCGGGGAGACGCCCCGCGGCTCGGGGTTCTGGACCTGCGATGCATCTCTGCGCGTGCAATGTCCATGGACCCTCGTGGAAACACCGGCGATCGGGAGTAGGATCCTGCCAGCTGACTGCCGGCTACGTTGGTCTGCGAAGTCCCCGCGCCGTGGATTGGTCTGGGCACTGTTTCGACGATAGGACTGTCGTCAGCAACGGCATCACTGCTGTGGCTGGGTCGCGACCCCTGCAGTCGTTGCAGCTCCAGTTGTTGCTGTCTGATCATTTGTAGAAGTCGGTTCTATTGGCCCTGTCAGCATCCTGCTGATCTGGTCCGGTGTGTATAGGCTACCACTTACGACATGACCTTCCTGTTCAGCTTCGAGCTCCTGATGCAGCTCTCCCAGACTGGGGGCCCGGTGATGGTGATGCGGATCAGCCATCAGAGGTGAGCCTGACAGCGGCTGAGGGCTGGATGCAGTATATCCCGATCGCTCGTGTGCCATCTCCCCGGGTCCAGGGACAGACGGGTCATTCAGTTGCAGGTTCATGAGGACTGCCGACCGCCGCCTGCTAGTATTCGGCGAGGACGTGTTTCGCCGAAGTGAGCTGCTCGAGGACTCTGATACAACAGTCAGCTTCTTGCTCTTCCATCGGCGAGGCAGGACATGGGGGGGGTGCGTACGACGCGAGGGTTCACGTTGGAGGCCAGCATTCACGGTGGCGGCTGCCTGCAGTGACACAGAAGCGGATCGTGGTGAGCCGGTTGGCGAATCTGCCCTCGGGAGCACGTTGTCGCCGTTGGTTGCCATAATTTCTAGTTGCAAGAAAGCCACGGGTCTGGTCAGGGCGGGAGGTGCGACTAATGATGGCTTTTTTTTCTTTTTTTTTTTAATATGCCCGCGAGTTGTTCTCGGTCTGCGTTTCAACTCTGGTAGCTTCCAACTCCACGTGGTTCGCCGGCGTGGGTGGCAGAGCCGTGGAGGAGGGGCAGTTGGCGGCCATGGCGCCATTCTTACATGTACAATGTTCGCTGATCGTGGAGCCACTTTTTCACCCCGTCACTACCCTACCCTGTGCCTCGTTGGCTACCATTGATATTTTTTCCCAGCATCTCGATACAGCCGAGCTACGGAGTAGTCCGTACTATATATATATATATATAGTATGAGCAAATGATCCGTACACATCATCTTTCAATGAAAGATTGTTAGGCCTGCCCGTTGTTTCCTCCTTGTGACAATCGCAGCAATCTACGAAAAAAACAAAGAGAAAAAAAAAGAACACCCAGCCCCGTAAATCCCATGGAAAGAAGAGGCGCCGTCACACCATCCGCGTCATCAACCGAAAAGTTGAAACAAGTTGATCTCCCACAGACGCCACGTTATTGTCAAGAAGGAACCACGAGAGCAGGGGCTGTACCATGTTTCATCTGACCACACCAAGGAGAGTTGGTTGTTTCTTCAAATCTGTCTGTCCTATGGGTTGCTGTTTTGTGCGGGTTGATCTACGGAGAGCATGCTTCCTGCCAGCGACTCCAGTCATGTTTTGTTGACTGACGCTTATTATCTACCAACGTGAGATGTTTATTCATTAACCCGGCGTGGTCGGTTCATCACCGTTGCAACCAGACGCCATGCAGTGAGCGACGCGTCATTTGGCACTACTGCAGGAACCAGGGCGCTGATGCGTGCTGGTTGGTGGAAAGGTCTTCTTCTACTAGGCGCTGCGCTGCTTTGTCTTGACTGCCCGATTCAACAACTCTTGCTTTCGACGGGCTTTGCGCTTTTCACCAGGCACGGCCCGTACATGTAATTAAAATGCTGCGCTGGAGAACTGGAGTGGAACTGGAGTGGAACTGGAGTGGAACTGGAGTGGAGGCGGCATGTGGCTACGAGAATCAAGACGAGAATCAAGACCCATGCGGAGTAATCCGTAGGCTGTGCTCTCTTGCAGGACAAGGAAGCGGTCAGCTGTTCCTCGGAGTCATGTACGGATTGTTTTATAGTATGGATTACCCCGGGGGACGCTTTCATAACATGGAACATGCGTCAATATCCCATGCCCATGCTACCGGTGCATATCCCTTTAGCTGCCCGAAGACCTCATCAGGCAGGTCAAGTACATACATATGTAGTTACGGGGTGCGGAGTACGGAGCACAGTCTGACCCCTGAATGATTTTACAGCGACTACAAGCCCCGCGCGGGGAGGCCATTATGTAGCTCCTCGGACCACCTTGTGGGTCTATGGGACCCGCAAATCATATGTATCTCTAGTTTATTTTATCTGATTGGATACATACAGACCCAGGTTAACGTGACTCCACAAGGTGGACAATAAGTTAAGGAGATAGTAAAAAAACATATGATATCTCCTTAGGGGTCATATACCTTGTGGATCCGCGGGGCCCGCAAATTGTATGTATCTCTAGTTTACTTTTATCTTATTGGATACATATAGACCCTAGTTGACGTGGCTCCACAAGGTGTATGACCCCTACATAAGGAGATTAGGTACCTCTTGCCCCGCTTAGTGCCTCACTAGGCGACGGAAATATCTATTATTAGCCTACTTATTACGTGCTAGAATTGACAAGTGGCCGTTGCCAAGGATGTGGCTACCACGTGACCTAGAACCCCGATATTAGACGATAGCTCTAATCTCTAGCTAGTTGAATTGCAATTGCTACCACTTGCTACGATATGGAATGTATAATATAATAAATATAAAGGTTCTTATTTAATTTAACTAGCCAGAGGTTAGAGCTATTATCTAATATAAGGGTTTTAGGTTGTATACTAGCCACATCCAAGGTCTTGTGGCAGGCCACATCCTTGGCAACGGCCACTTGTCAATTCTAGCACGTAACACTACTGCCCCTAGTTTTGTACTTCATGTAGAAACAAACAGGGACCAGACTGTAGATTAGTGGTATACTACGGATCCGTACGGACTATGGTATTGTGTCTCTTAGTATAGTAGAAAATTATCAGAACTTCTATTATGGCAAACTTTACTAGTAAATCAAAGTACCTCTTATCTAGCCCCCCTCTTTTCTCTTTTCATAGATAACTAAACGCGCATCCGTCAAAAATTAAATGTGCATCCGCTATTAGTCCTATTCCCTGAGAACGACCCACCCACACTATTTTCGTGTGGCTCATGTCTATGATTCTTCACACTTACATTTACAGTTAATTACAATGCCTATAATAAGTGCGTCTACTATGTCTTTCAAAGATACTGAAAGTCATCGCGGGTGCCCTGCTAGCGGATTATAGTGAACAAATTGCATTTAACCCAAGGTTCAAAGGCGTGCTTATTATGTCATGCTACGAAAAAAAAATGCTTGCGTTGTGTCACGCAGTGAGGCTAGTAAAAACAATCCGCATGACTATGCTCTTTGTTAAAAACTGAGAATGTATCTTATCTGCAAAGCTTGGCGGCGGATGCACATTTAATTTTTGACGGATGCGCGTTTAGTATCATTTTTAATTGGTGTCAAATCCCTATCCATGACCCGCCTGAGGTCTTCGGACAGCTATTATAATAAGAGAGGTGACCAATGTGTGATGTGAATCACCAGGTCCCTCGATGGAATCACTCCAGTTAAGCCAACCAGACGCTTAGTTAGGGGCGTGCAGTGCAAAGGGGGTACATAGAGCTAATATTTTACTAGATCTGATTGGCTACAACAGAGCGATCCCCGTTGATGGCACTCCCTCCTGCTTCACACACCGTACCTGGGCTTGGCAATCTGGACATCACCTTGACAAGCCCTTGACAAGCCCCCGTCCCGCGCCTGGGAAGTGCATAGACCACAAAAGCAACAATGCGCACACATACATGATGAATGCTGAAGGTGGATTACTAAAGAAGAAGTCTGGCAGGCAATGCTCATCACGCGACCCGGAGACAAGTAGTTGAGTTGTCCCAAGTTGAGGAGCTCCAAGCCACTCAGCTTATCTGCACGAACGGAAAATGGCAGATTGTTGAAGGTGCCGGAACTTTGCGGTATCGGGAGAAGGCCATTACCAAATGGATCATCCTTTCGAGCAGAGTAGTTGGGATATCCCAGTCAATCAATAAGTCGCCAATGAGCATTGAGGACAAGGTTTGATTCCGGCAGAACGGTGGGCCGACGGAGGAAACAATTACGGATTAATAGCCAGGCACAGTCAGGCACTAGCAAGGAATGGTGTTGGTGGTGTTGGCCCACCACAATGGTTTGGTTTGGATGCCAAATGGCAAATGGCAAATGGCAAATGGCAAATGGGGGAGTACTCCGCAGACCCGTCGAGGACGTTCACGACGTCAACGTCTGTTTACGTATTGTTCTGAACCGTGGCCCCATTAGACTGTAATTTGTGGAGGTTTGCTTGCTTCTTCCGGGGAACATGGGTGCCTGGAAACCGAGCGGGCACGGAGATTATTGTAGTACAAGGGCATCGCCAGTTTTGGACGGCGACAGCAAAAAGCAAAGTGGTGAGAGGAGGTGAAGGGCATGCATGCATGGGTGACAAAGGAACGGCACGCGGAAAACTCGGAGACGAGCCCGCGTTCACGACTCGACAGAGGAAGGCGGGAACTCCCCAGACACGTGCACAAAATCGAGATGCTGAAGGGCGTCTGGGCGTCTCCGTTCTAGCGATGGCCGGAATCCCTCCATGCGAGCAACAGGAACGAGAATACATGGCGTCTTATCTTGCAATCAAGCCGTTCTTGAGACGTGACCGTGATGCATGTATTTGCTTCTCAGCTGTGTCTGAACATTTTGGTACACCCTGACGCTCGTGAGAGATGTTTCATCACTCACTCTCGGAGGCAGGAACTCACAGATGCCCAACCAGTTTTTGCAACGAACGCACAGTCTCTCTGACGCCTTCTCGAGGGCGGCTGTTTCTGGGGGTCAGGGGGCCCCTGGTCAACTCATCACTCAGCAGCATGCCAGCATGCAGACGCAGGCACACAACACAGCACAACATCCACCGTCATCCGTACGGCCAGCCGCCTTGCCTGCCTCCTCGCCTCCTCGCCTCCTCGCCTCCTCGCCTCCTTGCCTCTGCGGACGACCACATCACACAGTTTGTGCAACCCCCCCTG
Source organism: Epichloe amarillans (assembly GCA_024072835.1). NCBI lineage: Eukaryota > Fungi > Ascomycota > Sordariomycetes > Hypocreales > Clavicipitaceae > Epichloe > Epichloe amarillans. The sequence goes on along the minus strand of CP099635.1, from coordinate 4,646,738 downwards.
GATCCAGGCAGTGGCTGATGCGTGATCCGTGCTCTGTGCTGGCGTGGGTCTTGGGGGGAACGAGCTGCGACACGACCCGTTCTCGCGCTTTTTTTGATTTTTGCACCCCCGCCTAGGGCTAGGGTCCACCGGCTCGCTGATTGTCTGAAAATCAGTAATACGGAGTAAGTATATCGAGTAAGTACTTGTTACTACGGAGTACTGCGTATACGCAGTATCAAGTATCAACGGCAGGAAGGAATACAAGAATGTCCTGGTGTGCTCCGTGCCTGCCTGCCTACCGACTTACCCATTGACCATCTTCCGTACGGAGTAATCCCTCAGAGAATGTGATGTGACCAATCTGTGGCAGGCAAGAACCAGGACATTGAAGCCTCATTCTTCCTCTTTCCAGCATTTCCTTTCACTCATCGGTGGATTGTCGTCCGCTTTCTTGTTTACTCTACCACCAGGCAGTCCTCGCATTTGGACATTTTACAAAACACCATCACCAAACCTTCCCTTCTTTCTTTCCTTTTTCATTCATCGTCTTGTTTGCTTTGTCGCAGCTGTCACCGAGCTGCTTTCTTTCTCCTGTTCTTACCCCCTCGCATCACCTTACCTCTACCCTGCCTTCCGGTACACACAGCCTCGGGCGATGCTCTTGAATCAATTCTAGATCTAGATCCTGCACTTGTAATCTTTGCCTGCTGTTCTGTATCATTGCGCGGTTACACAAATCACAGTCTGAAGCCAAATAATTAGCTGCACCCTTTTCCGACTGGCTCAATTTTGTCCTTCCTTTCTTCTTCTCCTGCCGTGGGGTGAGAAACTGCTTCGGAAGTAGGTTCCAGTTATCATCAAAGCTACCAAGGCTATCATTTATTGTCTCGGGTTTCTCTTCTACCTTGTCTCAGCCAAGAACAGGGAAAAGGGACAAAAAAGAAAAAGGGAAAGGAAAAGGAAAAGCAACAACATCGTCACAGCAGGGTGACCCTTTTGCTTCCGCGCATGAATCAGTGACGCATCTTTTTGCATTCTTTCAGTCAACGATATCAACCGCACTGGTATTTTGCATCGCTTCAATACACTGAAGCACTGGCACGAACACCGACCACCACTTACCATGACGAGCGAGCTGTTGGCCGATAGTGTCCAGAGCTTGCCGTACAACAATCTCCGAGGCCCTCGCGGCCCAGGAATTTCTTATGCGGCCGAACTAGAAAATCGGATGCCCATTCGGCAGGAGAAGCTGGACAAGGCTGAGAAGCTCAGTCGCCGCGAATTAAAGTCGGGATTAAGAAGTATTTTCAGAAAGCCCAGGTCGAGTCGGCATACGCAAACGTCGACGCCCCCAGCGAGTGCGACGAAGTCGACCGGTTCTCGGATGTCTCGAACAAGAATCAATCATGCACAGCAACGATTTCAACATGACTCTTCACTACCCACAGACTTCCCATGGAAACAGTTGCCAATTATGATGGAGGACCCCGAAAGGGAACATTCTCTGCAGCAACATGAAACAGCAGCCCCGATAAGGAAAAAGACGGCAACATCACGATATGGCAGGCAAACCCCTAAAGACTCATCGTCAGGTTGGTCTTTGCCGCCCTTGTTCAAGGCTTATCCTCAGGCGATACGTCACGCCACACTGCCGGCGACGTCGCTGACTGCAGAAGTCATCCTGCGCATCAACGATAAAAAGAACAGCCTTCAGGCAAAAGGAGAAGAAGGAGCAACTGTAAATGCTATCCAAGCGGGCGATGATTGTGTCGAGGGAGACAAGGGAAAGCCCAAGAAAAGAAGCCGTCGGAATCAGACTCCCCCAACTGCGGACTTTGAGTGGACCGCAAAAACTTATATTTTGGTAACATCGGGATACCTTTTGCAATATTCGGGTGAGGGCAATTTTGATCGGCTGCCGGAAAAGTTTCTTCGCCTCGGCCCGTCATCTGCTGCTTTTGCTACCGACGCCATCCCCGGCCGTCATTGGGTGGTACAGGTATCATCCGTAGCAGACGTGGATGAAGTCGCAGCAACAGAATCTCGCTCCATATTCTCCAAACTATCGTTCCGCATGCCAGAGCGACGTACTGCGACCAATCTCTTGATGGTTTTCGAAAGCGCAGAAAGCATGGAAGCATGGATCACATCCTTGCGAACCGAGATAGAGAAGCAGGGAGGGAAGAGGAAATTATCTGACGGGCAAACCCAATACTGACGACAACGCCGAGGGACCGCACAGAGAAAATAACAGCCATTGGACAACCGCAGTCCGAGATCCCTCACGTTTCGCCAACTCCGGGGCAAGAACTAGCCATCTGCCATCAACGGCGGAGGGAGAAACTCGGTACAGTGAGACGTCGACGCGAACGCCCGGCTCGGAGACCACTCGCAATCAGTTTCTGGACGATAGATCTACCACCAACAGCATTGTATCCCAAGACGAGCGCCAACTAGAGAGTCTTCGGGAGAACTCAAATCGCCTTTCATGTATTTCCTCGGGGCAACGGACATTCGTCACATCAACCGGAACGTCTCCAGATGGTTCTCCAACGCGCGAGATGTTTGGAGATGTAGCCCTCGGCATCCATGAAACCACTCGGGCAGACGCAAGAGCAAGACCTAATGCGGCTGAGATTGCCACTCGACGAGAATCCGTGCAGGCCACGTATACTTTTCTCAACGATGGAAATTCTTCCAGAGGCAACCATCTAGCCATGTCGCACTGTGTCCCCGTCATCCACGGCGAAAGAATGGCGTCTCCTGTTGGCGTGAGGCCCACACCCAACTTCAGCGTCCCACATGCGTCGAGTCGTCGCTATTCATACGTCAGCCGACCAGGAAGCAGGGCAGAGACAACGTCCCCCAGTAGGATTCGAGAGAGCGAAAGTTCGCCCAGGAGATGTAGCCGAATCGTACCCACAGCAATTCAGTCAGCTCATCGACTCTCTGCCGCGAGTGATCGGTCGGTAACTAGATCAATAGCAACAGATCGATTACCCTCATTTTGTACATGGCCCACATCGCCAATCGCAGGCCCTCATCAACGAAGATGGCGCTCCGTCTCGCGGGAACGAACCGCCCAGCATGACAATGAGCCTTTGCCCGAGGTACCTCGCGTTGTCCCAGGTTCAATGACGGAAGAGGTCGAATGGCGTCGCAGCCCCCGCAAACATGCTAGTACCAGTGCGCTTAAACAAGAAACAACATCACCGTCCTCAAAGTCGGCCGCATTGCCCACAAGACGGCCGCATATTGCGTCTATGCTGGCGACCAACGTTCCAGCCGCTGAAGAGCCGCGAGGACATAGAATGTCATTTCTGGACGTCGGTGATAGCAATGATGAACAACAAATCCGGCCCCTGGACTCCAGTCGAGCGGCGAAGCGAGTGAGCACTGGCTCTGTGCTGTCTGAACAATCCTCTCGGTCATGTGATGTACATGACTCAATGGTGCTAAGCAATAATTCTTCCGATTCATGTGCCACAATCACATGCTCGGCAAAGCCCGAGTATGGGCATTATCTCAACGTCGAACGGACACGGAGATGCTCGTTGATGAACCGCCGCAGCATGCCTCAAATCGCTGCCAGCGGCCCTCCGCCAGCCCCTCCACCAACGCGGGCTTTACCTCCTATTCCACGGAAATTGCAGGTCAGGAGCTGAAAAAAAAAAAAAACCACTTTCCCAATGCAGTACCACATGTTTCGTCAACTAGCGACCAAAATGTCATGACACAACTTTCCTGCCTCACCTTTGCGGATTCTCCAGAATAGGTCATGCAAAGTGTTTTGCCACCCAGTGCGTGGACCATATCATATACGACGTGTCCATGGTTCTTTCCTTTTGTCCCTCTGTGTCGCGCCAATACCAAAGGCCATACATTAGTATACTACTTATTTCCTCTTGAGTTTTGTATCTATCCAAAGCTAGAATGTATTCGCGCGAAGCCTCATGAAGCACAATGCTCGGACGGATTCCCATTTTCCCGGATCTCTGGAAATATGTTTCTTTTTCCTTTTTATTTATTTTCATTGGTCAAAGTACGAGTAACGACTGATTCATGGGCATTTGTCGACGACGTCACAGAAGGGAGATGAAGGGCAAAGCAGCACTTGATTCATACAGACAATGAATGCAGTGGGAAAGGATCCTGGGGACTGGGGACTGGGGTCTGGGGACTTGATTGGGGTACATGCGAATTTTGGACACAGAGAAAGCATATCACAGACTAGATGGTAGGAAGGATTGGAGGAATTCCAAGTGCTCTTTCATACGTTGGCCAGCCGTCGACGGTACTTTAAAGTGATGAATCGGTATTCGGCTGGGCAATCGCTCAATGGAGACGAACGAGACGAGACAAGCCTGCTCTTTGTCTCATGTGCATGTGCATGCATGTTGACGTCGGGTCGTACCACTGGCTGCATCTGGCTGCATTGGTTATTGGTTGCACCTTGGGACTTTCAGAGGATGACGATGTATTACGGATCCGTAGACATAACTTGTATTAGTAAGGCGCCGCCGGCTGGAATGGGAGGAAGTCGCCAATGAGAAATACCTCACGGATGTACGTACATGCGTCAGTAAATACTCTTGGTCCTGCCACACAACTCCCCCCCCCCCCTTCCCTTGGGGTCCGTTCCGCCGTTCGTTCCGGGAGGGGGTATCAACAACGAACATGGCTTCGTTACGATTCTTGGTTGCCACATTCTTCTACTTCGCTGGCCTGGCACTGGCGACGCAGTGCCATGACTTGAAGCCCAAATCGAATCCACGGGTCGCTCCTGGCGTGCAGTTCAAAGTCCTGGCCAACGACTTGAAAGGGCCGCGAGGCATCGTCGCCGACTCAAAGGGTAACCTGTTGGTGGTCGAGGGAAGTGGACACGGCATTCGACGCATCGTTTTGAATCATGGCGCTGGGCTTGAGACTTGCGTCACGTCCAGCACCCAGCTTGTTGCGGACAAGAGTGTATGTATCATGTCATGATGCCTTCCCTTGTTGCTTGGCCTCAGAAAAGGTCTTGGCACTGACCGTACGTTGGAGCTGAACCACGGCATCGAAATCTCCTCGGATGGCACGACGATTTTTGCCTCGTCCTCCACCGATGTCTATGCCTATGATTACGACGCAGAGAAAGGCACGGTGGGAAACGCCAAGACCATCATCACGGGCATGAACCAAGATGGACACATCTCGCGCACCCTGCTGATTCCAAAGCAAAACCCAAATCTTTTGCTCGTGTCTCGAGGCTCCGCCGCCAACATCGATACCGACACTGTCAAGATGGAGTCTGCCAAGAGCCAGATTCGCATCTTCAAGGTGGATGAGCTTCTCAAGGGCAGCAGTGCTGTGCAGTATTCGGACGGACAAGTGCTCGGATGGGGTCTCAGAAACAGCGTGGGCGTGGCTGAAGATGCCACCACAGGCTACATTGTAAGTGATATATATATATATATATATATGATTGACATGCGTCTCGCTGGGAAGGAAGTATGAGTGACTAACTGTACGACAGTGGTCTGTCGAGAACTCCATCGACAACATGAAGCGCAAAGGGGTCGATGTGCACAACACCAACCCGGGTGAAGAGCTCAACTTCCACGGACTCCCCAACGACACCAGGAGTAAAGTCTACGGGAAAAACTACGGCTATCCTGCGTGTGTCGCAATATTCGATGGCTCCAACGTCGATGGGTACCCGGGAGAAGCCAAGACGGGGATGCAAATGGTTGGAGATCAAATGCCTTCTTCTTACACCGACGACTGGTGCAAGAGAAATACTATAGCTCCATCCATTACCTTTGGCTCTCATCTCGCACCACTTGATATCAAATTTAGTCCCGATGGTCGCGCTGCTTTGGTTTCCTTCCATGGAAGCTGGTGAGTCTTGTTGCAACTGTTGTCGGGGCTCTGCGAAACGAGACTCGTTCTGCCAGGACAATGACTGACATGTTTGGCCCAACAGGAACCGCAAGCCTCCAAACGGATATCGCCTCAGCCGTGTGGCTTACTCGAAGGGATTTCCCATAGCGGATAAGCATAGTGACACGGCAGAGCAAGAGCTGATGTGGAACGCGGACAATACAGCCTGCCCAAAAAAGTGTTTCCGGCCGGTGGGACTTGTATTTGACAGCGCAGGAAAGAGACTGTTCATGACGAGTGACTCTTCGGGCGAACTTTACGTCGTAACTGGTACAGACACATGCCAGTACCGAAGTCCTGAATTGCTGCATCAAGAGCGCTGAGTGGTGGTTTCGGCGCGCAGCGTGATGTGAAGTGTGAAGCGACGAAAAGCAACTTTGTGTGCAGTAGTATATTATCATGGCTTTCTATATACTGCTGGATCATGGATGCGAGTGGGTACAGACTCGAGAGAGGCAATTCTAGTAGTACCAGACCATGTCGCGCTAAAAATAAAAACCTTGAACTGCATTGGTTATTGTAGTCTACTAAAGGAGAGCAAAGTCTAAGAATCCAAAATCTACTAGGAAGGTCCCTGTTTAACCAAGAACCAACGTCGTCAAGTTCCAAGAAGAGAAAAAAAAACAAGTATGCGGCCAGTGTGACTCGAACACACGACCTTCAGATAGGCATCCGTAGGATTGAAGTTGACTTCAGTCTGACGATCTCCCAGCTAATCTATGGCCGCAAGACATTATGCAAATTAGGAAACTCCATTGGTATAAGAAGGGTCAGTCAATTTGTCCGCCCCCCCCCCATTTCCCGATCATCACCCCATGACGTTCACGAGCCGCGCATGCCGGCCCTCCCCTCCCCCTCCCGCCACGTCACGCACATTCCACGAGAGCGCTTTCCGTCCGTCCGTCCGTCCGTCCGTCGAAGAAGAAAATACCACCACTGAATCTGGGGAAAGAAAAAAAAAAAAACTCATGCCCGTCCTGCAGCAGCCCCCGGGACAAGTACACGACCCAGACCAGCCCAGTGCATTCGTCGCCATCCCCAGCACCTACAGCGGGCTCGACTCCTCCCCGCCTCCAGGCGCCGTCGTGGCCGTCGTCCTCGGCTCGCTCGCCGGCGTGCTGGTCGTCGTCCTGCTCGTCCTTTTCCTCGTCTCCCTCGGTGGCCGCTATGGGCCCGGCCCCGGCCCCGGCCCCGGCGTGGGCTCCGGCGCGAGCGTGCTGGGCTCCCGCCGGGGCCCGGGGCGCGTCGTGAGGGAGAGGGGGGGGCGGAGGGAGAGGGCTGGTGGCTCCGGGCGGGGGCCGCGGGGGCCGCGGGGGCCGACGCCGAGGGACGAGGGCGAGGGCGAGGGCGAGGGCGAGGATGAGGTCGTGGTGATTGAGGAGCATAGCCCGCGGGAGGCGAGGAGGAAGAAGAGCCGTGGGCGTAGCGGGCGTAGCGGGCGTAGGAGTCGGGGTGGGAGGAGTGATGAGCGGAGACGGAGCAGAGCGGTAGGCTAGGTTAGCTAGCTTGGAGGGAAGAGGGGGGGTTTTCTGATCTGATGGGAGCAGCTTGTTTGAGAAGTGGGGGGGAGATGGGATCGAGATGGCATGTTAAAGGTTGGTTCGCTTCCATGTCAACGAGTGGAAACTTGCATGATGAAGGCCATGAACAATGATTTCTTTTTCTCGTAACGCGACGTAAATGACATGGCACTGGGATGAAGGTAACCTACAAATACTTGAGCGCCTGGCCTGACCATCGGCCGCTTCAAAGGGTATATAGAAAGATGCATGTGAAATCGCGCCGCTCGTGTCGTGCCCGTAGTAAGGAGCCCAAGGTGAGTCCGTCCACCCGCCCGTCTTCTTCTTCCCGTGCCCACCCAGTATGTACGAGTTTGTGTGGGTGATATACCTGTCAGAGCTTTTCTCCATTCTGCTCAGTGATTATTCCCAGTGCCAGTGCCGTCACTGCTGCCGTTGTTGCTCCCCCCCCCCCTCCACCGCTTTGCTGCCCGCCGAAAAAAAAGGTGTCGAAGGGATTGATTTGTTGGCCCTCTCCGTACTCATTGTGCATGCCTTCCCAGTTGATGCCGAAGAACCCGAGATCAATGTTTCCCTGGTCAACACCACTGAGATCGCCATCGGGGGTCGCCCCCAGGTTGTGTAGAAAGTCCATGGTGTGGACGTCGGGGTAGTCCGCCGAACCTTGGACACCAAACTGCTGCCGAGGTGCGCTGTGGCGTGTCATCGGAGGTGATGGTGATGGAACTGGAACTGGAACTGGAACAAGCGATGGGTCGATCGAGGATCCGTCATCTTGATCTTGGCTCATGCCATCGGTGGGACTGGGGCCGCTGCGCGCTGGACAATGGCCACTCATGAATGTATCGGTATCAAGTGCCTTTCCTTTGGCAAGAGGCCGTGTTTGTCCAGCCGCCGCAGAAAGGCCGGGCGATGATGATCCATCTGGGGCTGTAGTCCAAGTCATCGTTCCTCTTCTTTGCCGTCGTGGCTGCTGGGATGATTGCACACCAAAACCGCCACTTGAGCTGGCCATTTTAATGGTCGCCTTGGCTGTCCGGTCAAAAGCGTCTCGGCATGTCTCAGCCGGTGGACACTTTTCAATCATGTCTGAAAAGACTGACTTGGCTGCTAGAATCGTAAAGTCTACTTCGTCCATGGTCTTTTATTTTTTTATTTATTTTTTTATTTTTTTTTGAAAATCTGACAGTTAGATATAAGAAAAACGGCCAATTACATGAGAAGACAAGAGGGGGGGGGGGGGGGGGGTCTTATCTTACCAAGCGACTTCTCACCAGAGATGAGTGCCAGATTGCGTACAGGTACGAGATGCCGGCCATGAAGAGATGATGAGTCGATAGATAGGTATAGCTCACGAGCCCGCTGAGATGAAGCTGGCGGTAAATTCGTAGGATCTTCTGGCCTGCTTCCGCCACTTTCAGGTATATGCGATCTTCATCTTCTCGGAGTTCTGCTGTGAAGGCTGATGGACTGTTCACCTCATTCGAAGGGTTGTATTCTCCCTCAAACATGGCAGGCACACTGAGACTCTGTCTGTACAAGAGTATGATTGCTTGCCAGTAGTTGAGTTCCAGAAATTCGGTGGAGAAGGCGACACCCGTTTCTTCCCTCGTTGGCGCCGACGTCTTCCAATGATACAGCCTCCTGTCAATGTCGATTCTCCACGAACGGAACGAGTCAAACTGAACCAGGAACGGGGACGGCAGGTGTGGGCGCATCTCGGGGCACATCCTGCTGGAGGCTCTGCTACTTGCGCGCGCGATCTGCGCCTGATTGTGCTGAAGAACTTGTAGTATCTCGGACTGCAGAAGCCGCAGACGGAAATAATGGTGTGCGACATGCTTGTAGCTGGGATGATCTTCGCCGTCCGGGGGCTCCTGAAATCCGGTTCGAGTGATGAATTCGTCGTCCAGGAGGGAGGGCAGCTCAGTGGTAATGATGTCATCGCCAACGCCGAACGGCCTCCCCACACAAGTGCTCACCAATCTGTCAAGGGTATAAGTGCACCACCACAGGCGTCGTCGTAAATCGCGGGTCCATAGTCGCCGGCCGCGGTCTTGAGCACTGCCTTGCCGGGTTTCCGCAGCTCGAGCAGCGTCGGGATCCGCGCTCGGTTCAGGAGGGGTTGCTTGGGCATCTCCTCCATCTTCATGATGGAGCCCTAGATCGACGGCTAATCGTACCGCCACTCCGGTGATGTACCTGCGAGCGAGCATAAGAAAAGAAGCCATGTTAGCCAACGTACGTTGTGTGAAGCGACAACGTGAGACTGAACAAAAAAAAAAAAAAAAAAAGCATTGTTGGCTCACCATAGTCCGGGCGGAACGGGCCGTAACAGCGCAAAATTAGCGAGCAACAGGACCGCCTGAAGAACCTCCAAGTAGCCACTACTCGTGCTCAGACACTCTTCCAGATGTACAATGGCGCTGGCATGGTATTCTTCAGGCTGACACGCAGTCTTGGGACGATTCAAGGACATTTTGGGATTTCCCGAAGCTGAGGTCTTGACCGGCTCACCAAGAATAACCCCCGAGCCTATGGCAAAAACCATGTTCATCATGTATAGTTCCTGGGCCGTCAGGCCCTTGGCAGCGTTCTCGTACGCCTTGTCGAGCGCCTGCATGAACTCGATCCGATGAAGTACTGGGATCTGAGGATTGGCGTGCTCGAAGTAAAGTGTGGCGAGTCGCGTTCCTTCTTCCTTGTCCGGAAAAGGCGCTGGCTGAATGGTCGGTCTCGTATGAAGGCCAAAGAACGAATCTCTCATTGAAGCGCCGGTGCCGCGTTTGCGGCCTGCGATGCGCTCGGCGGTACCCGTATGCTCAGACACAGAGTACTGCACCGCCGCAAAGACTACTCTGGCGAAAGATACGCCGGAGGCGGAGGCCAGCGATCTGGTTTTTGGAGGACTCATGATGTTGGCCAGAGCCGGGCTCGGAGGGGCCTCTTTCACCTTGAGCGCCCCCAAGGCTTGGAGCTGCTTCGCATCAGCGCGACCACCAGCTTCGGTGCCGGTCGCAGCATCCGTCGACGGGAATGGGCGAGAACACGACTCGAGGTTTTCGGCTGGCGGGAACGAGATGTCGTTGTCCGTCAGCAGCTTCTCGAGCTGCTCCACACGGGTTTCTAGATAGAAGACGTAGCTAGGGTTCATGGAAAAACTCAGTACACTTTGTTTTGTTTATGGATCAGAGAAGATGAGATGGGCATGAAGAAAAGGAAAAAAAAGGAAAAAAAAAAAAAAAAAAACCAGCGTGCGAACGAACCTTCGCGGAATTTCCTTCTTCGTGATGGGGTCATAGCCAACGCAAGCGACACGGGCCTTGGCGCAACTGGCGCAGCTGGGGAGCTTCTGGTCACAGCGATTCTTGCGCAATCTGCAGCGATTGCAGGCGCTCACATTGCGGAAGTTGCTGCTTTGGCCAGGTCGGCCAGGTCGGCCAGCTTTGCCAGCTTTGCCGGTGGCATCACCACCTGCCGGTTGGCCGGCATCGACGGCAGTGACGGCAATCTGGTCGTGAGAAGACTGTCGCTGTCTCTTGGTCCCTTTTTGCTTGTGGTTGGGAGGCGATGGCATTGCTACGAGGCCTTTTGACAAATTGAGACAAAAACGGTCGGGCTACAAGGGGCGACTAGCTGAAGACGGCTAATTAAAACAAAAACCCCCGAGTGCTCTCCAGCATCGAAATCGAAGTCAACAACGACAAAAGGGCGGGGGGGGGTGGTCCAAGGGTCCAAGGTCCAAGGTCCAAGGTCCAAGGGGGGGGTAGAAAAGGAAAGCGAAGAAAAGATAAGATTGTACTCGGTACGGACTACTCGGCACGGACTACTCGGCACGGATCAATGTTATCAGATATGATCAGCAAAGGCACAGGCTCCGCCTCGGATCCATTCTTGGGGCTGGTTGGCTGCCACCAGATCCGCAAGTCCAGTTGAGCTTCCTCAGCACATCTCACCGAGCAAACTAAAGGATGCAGGTTCAAAAAGAAAAAAAAAAAAATTCAGTCTGTATGAGATTTCCAACAAAAATGCGCATGCTGAAAGCCCAAGGAACACCGTCCGTTGCCGGTGAGTCGAGAGAAGCAAAGACCTTCTCTCGCGTGCTGGGAAGAAAAGAGAAGACAAGGCCAAGTCGAAGTCGAAATAAAACCGTTCATGACGTATCAAAATTGTTCCGAGGAAGACTCCGTGACGAGCTCCGAGAGCTTCTTCTTGTTCTGTGAACCCCCCCCCCCATTTTCTCATTTCAACCCACGTGGCTCATCAAAGTCTCAGTCTAATTGCCCGCCGAGCGCATCTCGGCATCCTATTTTGATCCCGTAACGCCAGGCCGCAGTGATGCAGAACCGAAAGCCAATCAACGAAATTGAAAGGGGGGTATAGGAAACAAGGTACTTGAACCTGAAGAAAAGGAAAAAAAATTGAAAAGAAACGAAAAAAAGGAGCCATCGCTAACTAAAACATTCCATCAAGAAGTGAAGCGATGAAGACGTCGGAGTTGACAAGGGTAAAGCCGAGGTGATGATGAATGTTGCCGTTCCGCGTATGAGCCCGCATGTGAGCCATCATCACACCGTATCGTCATGCTCGTAATCGTCGAGTAAAGATTCGTCGAGTAACGAGTCTACGTCTCCGGCGTCACTCATTTGTGGTCCTCCCTCGGAAATTTGAGAGCTTAGATAGGCCCCGATGAGGGTGACAAGCCCGCTGAACCACCAAGCCAAGCCGGAATAGCCCGTCTGAAGACCTAGGGAATACAAGAGGCCGGAAACGGTAGGTCCCAGAGCACGACACAAGCTGGCAGCGGATGCGGCGATGCCGTTGATGGTGCCGAGGACTTCCTTGGTCGGTGCCGAGTTCGCGAGCAAGATGGCATTGTTGGGATATGCCATGGTCGCGTACGTGCATTTCCAGACAACCAGGACGTAGATGGCCGGCATCCTGAGACTGTGCGGAAGCAGGACAAGATAAGGTGTGACGAGATACAAGGCGAAATACGTAAAGGCAAGTAGACGGAACAGTCGCAGAGATCCGAGGCGCTGGGTGACGGGAGTAACAATCATGAAGTTGGAGAGAAGTGAATACAGTCCCTGCACGGACATGATGATGCCGATGGTCTTGGTGTCTAGTCCGAAGCCGTCGACAAACTTGAAGGGCAGCTCGATTTGTCGACTACCCTCGGGCTCTGCCATGCTGAGGAACACGGGAAAGAGTTGGTCGAAAGTCATCGTGTGGAATGCCAAGATGCCGTAAGACATGATGTTTAGGATGACGGGCTTGGTGAAGATGACCATCTTGTCCTTGTCTTCTTCCGTTTCATTCGGTCCAGTGGCTGCTGCTGCTGCTGCCGCTGCTGCTGCTGCTGCCGCTGCTGCTGCTGCTGTCGGGACAATGGGATGGCGTCTCGGGGCCAGCTTGGGCGAGTTTTCGCGGCTTTGATACGCCGGCAAAGCTTCTTCGGGTTCCGACACTTCGGGATTGCTTGTGGATGGTGCCGCCGTCTTGTATCCCTCCATACTGTCGTGCGCCAGAAGGCTCTCCTTTTCTACATTTCGGCCCAGGCTGCGGCATATCGGAACATTGTACACCAGGCCGACGAGCCGGTCTCCCAACTCACGGCCTGCATCGCGCTGTCGCTTTTTCGAGGCGTGGGTTTCCTCGAGAAACAAGAACCCTACAACGACGCCAAAGAGAACAGTGACGGCACTGAACAAGTTGGGGAGAAGATACGGATAACGATCCCAGATGGTGCCGCGGGGAAACAAGTCCGGATAGCTGATACAGGGCCGTGCGAGGGCGCCACCGATCATGGGGCCGATGATGGAACTGGACAATGTCAGACAAGGAGACCAATTTTTTTTTTCCATGTCATTCTCAAGCAATTGCATTGCATTGCATTGCATTGCATGCCTGTTGATTGATTGTGCTTACCCAATACACCAGACCATGGGCATGATTGTATACGCACGAGCTGCCTATTCCGTCAGCACTTGGAATCCATCACTCCAGAGACACACACGTGTTGATCAGTCCAAGTACTCACGCTGTTGCTCCTTGACCGTGACTAGCTCTGCCACCGTGGTTTGCAAGACGCCAATGTTTCTGTCGTACCCGAATTGGTTAGAATCCCTCAGCTTCGGAAATGACGTCTGTTTGTTTTCACGGGGGCGCGGATTGACGAGCCATACCCATTCAGAAGCCCCCCAAGAGCCCGAGCAAACAGGGCAACGGGCAAGCTTGGGGCAAACCCAAACACCAAAACGCTCATGGCAGTGCCCAGCAGGCCAAACAGAAGAACCGGCTTGCGCCCTATCTTGTCACTCAACCTCCCCCACATGACGCCGGTAGCAAACTCGGCCAGAGTGAAGGCAGATGTAACCATGCCGGCAAAGACGGATATTTTGCTGGCATCGTCTGTGATGTTGAAGTCCTTGATCATGTAATAGATGTAGGGAAAGATGGACATGAATGCGATGGGCTCGCATATTCTGCAGCATGCTGCGCAGAGATATAGGTGTCAGCCTGGACCGAGAGCAGTTGTTTTTTTTTTCGGTTTTCGGTTTCAGCAAGGGAAAGAAGAAGAAAAGAGCACAGAGTATCATACCCAAAACAAACATCTGTCTGGTGGGGAAGGGTGGTGTTCCCGCGCCATGCTCTCCTCGGCCGCGAGCAGGTCCGTTGGATGATGGGTGTTTTCTCATGATTGATATATTGATATATTTTGATATCTGTTGTGGGATGTTCGAATTGATGCGATCTCGACAGCAGTTTGCTGGAAACTTGTTCCGGATGTCACTCGCTTGCCCGAGAGTCCCAGGCCGTGAATTTGGTGTCCGAGACGCACAAGACACGAGCCTCTTATCAGTGATGCTGCTATCGTTTTACGTGAAGCAAGACGGACGAGTTTTCGAGAACAGATACTCTCTGACATGAGGCAGAACGAGTTTTCAAGAACAGATACTCTCTGACATGAAGCAAAACTCGGGCATGGCGAGCAAGGAAAAGGGGAGGAAACAAGTTGTAATTGAAGAAGAGAGGAGAGTGGGAGTGGTGGATACACACATACATATAAGAACAGAACACCAGCGGCAGGCCATCTCCTGTTGTACGAATCGGAGTACATGGACCTCAGAAAGCAAAGAAACAAGTTCGGTCAGTCATGGCCCATGGGCACGCGCAAAGGGCCCCCCTCTCGCCCTCTCTGGGACATTAAGCGAACGAGGTCCATTTCGGCACCCATTCAATTAGGTTGGGCTAATGAGTTTGGGAGTTTGGCACCAGATTGGCCAACTTGCAAAAGAGCAAACTCTGACTTGTTCCCTCCGTCTCCGTCTCCGCCTCCGTCCTCCTTCTCAAGAAGTCAACGGCGGCGTCTCCCAACTTCCGAGCCAACACCGCCGAACAAGGCGATGCGGCGACGGGCACTGACTGACTGACCTGACTGACTGCCCTGCAACCCTGCAAACCCTGCAAACCCTGCAAACCCTGCAAACTCTGCAAACCCTGCGGCCAATCCCAGATCAGCGTGGTGTACACCAGACCAAAATGCTAATTCGGCTGGCTTGCAGGGGCGAGAGCCAGACAGAAGGAAACATGGAAACATGATGAGCCCACCGAGAGCCCCCTTGTCCCTTTTGTCCAGTCCAGTCTTGTCGTTTAGTCTCACCCAGCCCCCAAGTCCAGCCCAGCCCAGCCCAGTCCAGCCCAGTTCCCCCTCCAGTCACCACTTTCGTCAGTCTCTGCCCTCGATGGATGGATGGACAGAAAAGGCAATCCAATCCACGCTAGGGGAGGGAGGCGTTGAGCGTTTGCTTCCGGCTGTCTTCTAATTTTATTTCATTTTTTTTTTGCCCATCCATCGACATCATCATCATCATCATCGCATCAGACCGAGAGGCAGGGGCTGAGGGGGTCAACGTCAACCACCTGGCTGGCCCAGAGGTGGAGAGGAGAGCCATGCAATGCCAATTCATGGGTCATGGCGGTGACGAGCGACCAAACGCACGCTCTTCCACGTCAAAAGCAACAAGGCGGCCACCCACGTGTACAAGTATGACTCCTTTTTGAGGATAAGTTATCAAGTTCCTTCGTCTTGCTCTCTCTCTCCCGCATTGACTCCGTGAAGGCTCTTTTGATAGATACGCTTTGTCGACCGACACGACAGGAACCAAATTACCTCCCTGTCAGTCCTATAACCCTCCGGACTTCTGGCATGCCACTGTCATGTGCATCACTAGTAAAAAGACGTTGCTGTTTTCGGAATCCTTATTAATACTCCAAGTTGCCGCGAAAGAAATCGTGTAGGGGGGGGAGGGGCGTGGTATCTCTCTCGAGGGGGGGTTGGTCTAGTGCGGGACCACGTAGAAGGTAGAAGTGGTGAGTGGTGTCCGCCTTGATAAAATCCTACTAGTGCCGTTTCTTCCGAGCTGTGGCCAAGACTCGCCGAGCTCATCGATATCGACAAGGTGTGTTTGCTTCTGGCGAATTTTTCCCTTTTTTTCCCTTTTTTTCCCCTTTTTTCCCTTTTTTTCCTTTTTTTTTCCTTTTTTTTTCCTTTTTTTTTTCCTTTTTTTTCCTTTTTCCTCTCCCAGTGTTTCATTGTGCTCTCTGTGTAACACCGTGCCAGTCAGTACTTGTTCTGTCAGGCGGAGAGCTAGCAATGATGAAGTGCAGCTTCAATGGCATCTAGCTTTTATACGAAGCTGCGCCCGCTTGCTTTTCGAGTTTTTCCGAGTGGCAGTTAGTTGGATACGCCTTGCGCGCGACGCACTTGATGACGTTGTGGTTTTGCGTCTGCGTCTGCTGCGTCTGCGTCTGCTGCTGCTGCTGCTGCTGCTCTTCGGTACTCATCGTCGAATCCCTTTGGCAGTCGCAAGGGAGCAAGCTGGTCGACTCGTAGGGATGTGGGCCAATCAGAGTTGAGGTAGATTACGGGTACTTCTTAGTGTTTGTAGATTACACCATAATAGAAGTCGCAGATAGATCGGTGTGTACAGGAAAGTACCTCTCTAAGCCTGGTTTATCTGCAAAATTTAGGTACCTCGAGTACCTGCTTGCTAATATTCGTACGCCTTGAATCCGAGAGCAAGAGTGGCGCATCTCGCTGGCCCCAAAGACCTCCAAGGGTTCAAAACTGCAGGCTACGTACGCCTGATACACGCAACATTGCGTACATTTACATAATACAGCATGCATTGCATGTATGTACATCAGAGACACGCTGTGTAAGGGGTTATCGAAGAGGGAAAAGGCCGTCCACCATAGGATTCACAACCATGCTTCTACCTTTCTAGAAGCCGAGTCATGATGTTGTCGGAGCCGGTCTTTGACCCATAATTCAGAGAAAGGCGGGTGGGTTGGCCGCGCCCCGAGGACAAATCTTCTAGTTTGGAATAAGCAACGTTGTGTAGCCTCACAACATTGGCCATTTCCACATCTCAGGCGCTCATTTCAGTTGTCCAATCTCATTCCGGCTTAATTTTGGACAAGCAAAAAGATGGCGTCGGCGACGAAATGCTTTGTGGTCGTAGTGAGCTGTCGAGAAGATGGGCTGTTGGGAACAAAAAACCGCGACATCATCTGATGCCGCCTCTCCTTTTTTTTCTATTGACCGAGCCCGCGGGTCCGGAGCCGTTCTGGCTCGTTCCGTTGGCAGGAAGAGTAAGAAGAGTACTCCGTAAGAGTGGGGACGCCCCCAGCGGAGGGGGGTGGCTTCACAACGCCCTTTGCTACACCTGTAGTGTCAGAAAGGCAGGTGCATTCCAGATGATCCATGTGCCGCTTATTTTAGTCTGGTTGCAAAGCCCTATGTACTAGCTAGGTCGTTGAGGGAGAGTGCCGGAATTGCTGCCGGCTCCACCATTTGGGTTGGTGACTCGAGGTAATCAAATTCGGTTCGAGGCGAAGTCAAACCCCTGATTCTAGAACGACTCAAATCAACGGTGCCGCAATGGAGCATGGTTTGCTGGGACAACAGGTTCGTTTGTTAATGTTGGGTGTCTCTTCCTTTTTTTGTTGAAAAGCTCTGACGGCAAGGAAAAAGTTGCAATGCTTCGAGAAGTGGCCAGTTTCTGAGTCACGACATGCACATATCCCATCATCCATGCGGTAGTATGCATGTCATGTTGTGCAGCTCTTGTTAGCATCATACATTTTGACAACCCGACAATACGGATACACCAGAAGCGCGTATACACTATTAAGCAAGCAGCAGGGTCGCATCAGCACGATCGCAGTGACTGATTCAGTTGCCTCATTGTGTGTTACCCCGAGCACTGTTTTTCCATGCTTTTCTTTCGCATAATTAGGTACGCACCCAGCAGTGCAGCTCGTGTTATCGGTTTTGAAAGTGGGTTGATCTCACTCACCGCTTGATCCATGACGCCTCGTGATCAATCTAAAAGACATGGCACCACGGGTTTAGGTGCCGCGCTATCATCGACTTGTCCCTCTGTCAGACCCTGGTCATTCATGTCGTCATTTTCACGACAAAAAACCCAGGCGCCCAACTTCAACACGGGCTGCATCCTTCGGGGAGCCTTTCCTGTGTGCCGGACTGGCGGGGCCCGGGTACCGTTCCCCGGAACTTCAGGAGCTCAGTGGTTACACCGGAAATTTAAAAGCGAGCCTCCCTGTTCAGAGAGCGCACCAATGATGAGCCAGTAGTGGGATCGAGAGCAGCAGGGTGGATATCGTGGCGAGGTTTATTATCGAATTATTAGTTCGCCACATGCTCCGTACGGGGCGCCAACCTCGACGAGCGTCAAGTTAGGGTGCGATCCGACAGGCTGGACCGTTTGGTGGACATTTTGCTTTCGGCTCAGTGTCAATGAAGATATGCGGTATTTCTGCACCCGGTGTCATTGCCTCGGCCACGCAGTCTTTTGGATACAAAGGAAGCCTTCCGCGCGTGCGGGTCGGCCGCCAAACCCTCAGGAAAATATACGGTGTAAAGCTTTCACAAAAAGTACAGAATACGGAATACAGGCATCAGAACCCGATGTTGTAGGTGAGCTTGACTTCCACACAGCCAGATCGAATTCATGTCAGATTGGCTGCAAGGCACAAGTTGGCACGGGCCTTCAACCAAGGTAGTGAGTGCGGCTTCTGTTCTTGGGCCCTGTTGCAGTTGAGTTGCAATTGAATTGCGGCATCGGTTGACCCTGTTTTCGAGGCCTTCTGACTGGCTGCTCGAAACGGAGCTGAGAACATGCTCTTCTACGGAGCAAGTTCTTTCTTTTCATGGGTGATGTGGTCCAGGCCTTTTGGTGACGCCCGTTGATTCTGCAACAAGTCCGGAGTACGGAATAGAGCAAGTCGCCTCGTACCATCAAATGCTGGTTGCCAATCTCCCAAGTCGAGCAAGGGTCTGATTGCAATTTTCCTATCAGTTGCAGAAGGAACATGTTTTCTTTCGTCTTGCATTTCTACCAATAAGGGGCGAAGGGTTCGAAGGAACAGGATGCACGGCTCGATTCGAATTCAAGCCAGCAACACAACGTGACACAAGGGGGCACAAGGGGAGGGAGCCTTCGCAATGACTTACCGAGATTGATATTTTTTGGCAACATCAGCAGACCAAAGCGGTCCGATGCAAAATTGTCGTTCTTCATGCAGCGGCAGCGATGACATGCGCTGATGTTGTCGAAAGCTCTGTCAGTAGCAAAAAGTTTGTCGTCTTCAAATCAGCAAGCTGTTTCTTCATTGTGCAGAGAGAGTGGGCGAGTGGGTGAGCAGGCTTGTGCAATGCTCCTGCCAAAGTCGCCCCTGAATCCTGATTAGTCACTCGGTCGCACACCCAATAATATCTTGCGGCAAGTCAATATTACCATAACGGTTGAAAATGCTTTCCCCGACGCCAAGCTCGGAATCTTCAGTTCCGACAATTCCATTGAGCCAAATGTCTCATCACTCATCACGCCTTTCAGTGCTAAGCTGCAAGGAGTATTTCGCTGACAAGACAACCTCCAAAGGCACGAGTCTTGACCCAGAGTGGCGCTGTGGCTTGAAGTTTATGCCCTGCCTTGCTTGCCTTAATCTAGGGCCATAGAGTACGGGAAGACGAGCACTTATTCAAAGGAGGAGAACTCCGTACCTGCAAGATCAACAAGATCGAGTCAAGGGTACCCGGGACTAACGGATGACCGACGGATGACCGGCTTTCATCTTGAAAGCTCCGACGCGACAGACCGTTCAGCCGCTGTAGCACGTACGTGCGGAACAATGATGAACATGACGACTTGGCAGCATCATTCTGCACAGACAGGCAGGTGCGAATGCTTAGATTATCGACTTATCCCATCCCAATGATAGTGACCACTCGGAAACACTGTTTTCAGGCCAAACTTCAGGTAACAAATGAACAGACTCAATGTCGTGGGCGACGGCTGACGGGCAGGAATAATAGTATGCATACCCGCATCCGCGGTCAACATTAGCTGCAATTGGATACGTGCCTTCCGCAAATGCAACAAACATGCATTTATCAGGGGCACCAGTAATAAATGACATCAACAGGCGCATTGCTACCGATTGCTACTGACAGTTGGACATGCAGCTGCGCGAATAAAACACATCGGCATCATTCTATATACTTTCGTCGTCCTCGTCAAATAGTCGGAGCAAGCATAGAATTTCGGTACACATTTAATGTGACCCTCGCGACTGATGCATGGACAACCCCTGCAATTGCAGCAAAGATGAAGCCCGCGGCTTCCAGTCCATTCAGATTGCAATTTAAAAACGGCCTTTGACAGTACTGGTCCAACTATATCTATGCTCGGAGTATGCAGGGCTAGGTGTTGTGCACTTGAGTCGGCGTTCTGGGCACGAGTGCACATCGCGAAAGGAAGAAAGCGCCAAAAATGTCTGGCCTCTTGTTACACCTAGATGCTGTAGGGAGCCTGATCTGTCACAACCCGAGAGAAAATTCGATATCTGATAGCCAAGTGCATTTGACCTCGACCCAGCATTCCGTCGCTTGAGGCCGCGGTGAGGGAGGGTTCAGATCCATCGGAAGCTTCCATATTTCGGTCGACAACGATCCCCTAAAGCTAACACACAGGTTCTAGACAACGTGCGGCTGGTCATATTGGGCTTCTATAGCTGGGATTGATGAGACTGCAAGCAGCGATGGACTTACCAGTATGACATTTACGCACGCCTTGTTCGGACTCGGCCACAGCACTCTGCAACCTAGCCCATTCGCAGCCGCCGGGCTTTGCCACGCATCACGGTACAGTCAGTAAGTAGCCTCTGAGGAGGGAACACCTGACCTTGTCATGCATTAGTCTGAGCTGTGCAAGACTCGTACAGGAACATGGCGTTCTGCACCTAACTAGAGAAATATGCTGAAGTCCTGTCTTCTACGACCCTGAACCACACGAGTGTGGTCATGCAGGTGCCGTGTTCTTATTCACGACCTCGTGATAATGCAGATGTTTGTCGGAAATGATCTGTTGCAAATGAAATGCTTGCCTCCCCCCTGAGCTTGACAAACTCGTGCTGATGACAGCCCTCGAGCCCTGGAGAACGGGCAGGGTTTAAAGCATATTGCAAAGGCGTCTGTCTTGTAACAGAATGCCAATAATGTATTGTCTATGCTTTCTTTGTTTCTTGTTTCTTGTGTTTGCATCGTGCGATTCAATTATATTATGAAACATCGCCCAGATGCTGCTGACACACAGTCTGTACATCTGCTTGAACGACATGTGCGATGGATCCGACCTGAGAAGTATTCCTACTGTGACTCGGTTCACTGCAATGGACTTCTATGTATGGGGTGTGTGCCTCGCTACGACTGACAGCTAACTCAGGATTTCCGTCTTAGTATCGAGCTCATTTGCGAAAGGCTGGAGGGGAAATGAGCCGCGTGTAGACATATTCCGAAAGGGTTAAGCAGGAGTTTATGACCACAGGAGCAACTTTTAAAGGATATCATTCTCCTCAACAGACAGCAAGAGAATTGTTCCTGGAAAGTTTGAAACCTCCGAACCGATAACCAGTACTTTGACACATTGCAGAACTCTTCCACACTTGCTCTATAGAGGTCTACACGTGGAGAGGAAGACGTGAACAGAATAACCATCACAATTGGAAGATGAGAATCTTTTGTATGAGAGCTATTCATGTTGAGACAGGTCTTCCCGTCATACTGTTCGGAAATATACCGAGGCTTCAAGAAGATGCGAGAGATGTTGCAATGTGATGAATGAGGTTGCTCCCGACGATGGCGTTGCAAGACACGTGAACATTCGAGATTCAAATCAAGGCGAACGACAGTGTGTACAAAAGATAAAGACATGAAGCAAAAGTAGAGGGGAGCAAAAAAAAAAACTCCCCCCCAAGCAGAATCGACAAATTGGGCTATGGATGCAGTACCCGTGCATAGTCACGCGAGTCAGCTGCCTGGACGATGCCAGACCGGATGCCTTTCTGGGTTGGGATCTTGGCCATGATGCAGCAACAACTGACGGTTTGCCAGAAAGTCTCGGTCAGGCATGAGGCTTTTTGTTTCCTACCCACCACAAGTTCCCTTTTCGAATAAGCAGCAGATTGGGCAATACCTCATGGACATGGCGGCAAACGGGCCAGACCTACAGTAGACCTAGATCTAGACCTAGACCTAGACCCTCATGGCTACCTCTCGGCATCGCAGGCCGTCATCGTCATTTCGTCGTCGGGCACATGGTTTGCGCCAAGCCCATCGAGCATCGAGCATCGAGCATCGAGCTGTCGAGGGTCGGGTTGACAACGCAGCAGACCATGATGCAGGAGCATGGGCAAGTATGTATCGGGCCAACCAAGACATCCATCGTGGCACTTTGGAGAGGCGGCTGAGAGGAGTCTGGAGGCGGCGGCGCACATGGGGTGGCCCGCAGCCACATCTGTCAGTCGTGACGCGTCAAGTGGCCAATGCAACTGCGACGCAACGCAAAGCAACGCAACGCACCAGCAGAAATGTAAGATGACGCTCCCAGCTTCCCGCCCTGGCGGCCGTACGGACGTACATACATGATGTGATGTAGCCTGTGGGGTCACTGGGGTGCAGCAAGCAAGACCACGCGCGACAAACGCAGACACTAACTATGTAACAAGACAATAAGACACGCGTTTCGTCGTACCATCCCGCCGACTGACAAGTTACAACCACGTCTACGTACACGTCCCCCGGCAAGCCAGCAAGCCAGCAAGCCGGCAAGCTGCAAGACTGCAAGACTGCACTGCGACAACAGCCAGGTTGGTGTCACCAAACACCCCCAAACACCCCCAAACACCCCAGGCAGCCCGCCACCCGGACGTAACAAACGAATCGTGCACACACCGCTCGCTCTCCCGGAATCAGTCTTTGCCGTCACCCGACGTACTTCCGAGCATCCCCGAGCATCCCCGAGCATCACCCATCACCCAGCACCCATCACCCATCACCAGTGAGTGCACCACCACCATGGCGGGGAAGAAGGCCGACAACAGCAAGAAGGTGGCAGGCAATGCCCGCAAGGCCGAGGCTGCCGCGCAAAAGTCTGCTGCCGCCGATGCCAAAAAATCGGCAGAGGAAGCCGAGCAGTGGCAGAAGGGAGCCAAAAGCAATGCCAAAAAGTGAGGTCCGGAAGGAAACAATGATTGATGCCCTGCTGCTGCGCTCGACCATACAAAGCCAATGCTAACTAACCGCTCGCCATTCATCAGAGAAGCCGAAGCCGCCAAAAAGGCTGAAGCAGCCAAGAAGAAGGCCGAGAAGGATGCCCTTCTGAAAGAAGAGGAGGCCAGTCTCGGCGGACGAGCCGAACCTAAAAAATCAAAGGCTCCTGTCAAAAAGTCACGCGGCTTGGATCTTGCCCAGCTCGAAGGCGACTCTCCTTCCGCGCTCAGCGCCTCCGGCATCGACAACGCACTTGATGCCCTGTCCTTGGCGACCGGTTCGGACGATTCCAAGATCGACAAGCATCCCGAGAGAAGATTCGCTGCCGCGTTCGCCAAGTATGAGGAGCGAAGGCTTGCTGAAATGAAGGCAGATGGCAGTGGTGTTGGCTTACGTATGGATCAGCGCAAGCAAAGGATCAGAAAGGAGTTTGACAAGAGCCCCGACAATCCTTTCAACCAAGTCACGGTTGCCTACAACGCTACACGGGAAGACTTTGACCAGATCAAGGCTCATGAAAAGGCCAAGATTGAGAAGCGACTGGGTCACTAATAAGCGGAAGGGTACTTATTTATGGATTAAATGAAGCATAAATCATGGAGAGATTCTCCTGTTTTCCTGTTCTTTCCAACAACGAAATCGAGTGAGAGTCCGGAGTGAAATCATGTTTTTTTATTACCGTTTTACACTACTTGACATATGCCCCCGCCATCAAATTATGACTCCGGCGACAACCCCGCGGTCATGATCCCGCTTCAATTTTATGGGCAGAATTTCTCACCGCCCCTACACACCGCCCAATTTGGACAGCTTCCCCTGCTTCCATCTTCCCTCTTTTTCCCAGCGCGCGAGCGCCCGCCTCATCATCCTTTTAGTACCTTTGAGTGTTTCAATGCCATTTTTTGTTGGATGAGAATGGCTCACCTATCAGACCTTCCGTCTCTACGAAAGCAGCATTTACTATCCGAGTTGTTCGTCTCGCGCTGCTCCTCCTCGTGTCACCATCAACAACTAACCGAGCATGTTCTAGCACTGGCTTGAAACAGGCATGTCCTGAGGGTGTCATCATTACACTAACGCCTGGAGAACCTACCCTGTGGTCTGCTGTGTTATTCGTTCGAGATGGTAAGAAGAAGTTCTTGGCTCATTTATCATTTGCTTCACATCAAAAAAAAAAAAAGCAGTCATTGATCAGCGAGCCAACAACAGGGCCATACGCGCCGGCTGTCTTGCGATTTCAGATTTCCTTTCCCGACACATACCCCAAGCTTCCGCCTCTCGTTCTATTTTCGACTGACATCTTTCATCCCCTGGTCTCGCCTTTGACAACCTACATGTATTCAGCAGATGTTCAGGACAGCGGTTCTCTCGGCGCAACGCATCAAGAGCGATTACCCCCTGGCGGTTTCAGTCTGCGCCACGGATTCCCCGAATGGTTTGGACGGGGGAGGCGAACAGAACCGGAAGCTGGACAAATTAGCAATGGCAAGCGGCTTGCCAGCCCCGGATTCGATCGTGCGAGTGCACCTCTGGGGAGCAGCGCCACGTCACCAGAGTCGTCCAACGCGGGCACTTTCGGCTATTTGAAGACCGGAAAGCCAATGGTTTCCATTTATAGCATCCTGAAGTATATACGAAGTACATTTGATACATCAGAAGTACTTGATTCTGTTCCTCTTACAGCTGCTGGGAACCCCGGAGCCTGGCACGCCTGGCGAACACACCGACAGAAACTAGGCAAACTCTCCGGTCAACATTCAAGCCCCGGTCAGAGTGCGCAACCTGACGAAGTACAAGTCCCTTTTGCTTCGGAAAAGGGAGGAACTGATTCGTCATCAGTTCTGACAATACGAAGACCTGGGGAGTGGAATTGGGACGGCGTGTGGGAAGACAGAGTGAAGAAGGGAGTTTATGCTAGTCTGACTGAGCCAGTGTTGTATGGCGGATCAGGCATTCCGGACGAGATGGTAAGCGAGCGAATGAATGCAGTAGTCGAAATGAATCGCTAATCGTGGTAGATTCGGTTTCTGCCAATGGAAGAAACTGACATCGAGTCGATAAAAGAAAACCTCCGTCGTACGCTAGGTGGCACAGGCTGAAATCGGTAGCTCCCAAAACCCTTCCGGGCCACAGTTCAACAAGAATCTACGCACCAGTAGAGGCGTCAGAGGTATCATTCCTTCTTGCCCAATATTGTTTCATCAGCATAGTCTTAGCATTTGTTATTGATACCCATCTGTAATCGATTTATTCACCACATGGTTTCAGCCTAGCATTTTCTTCATCCCCTTCTTCGATTTCCTGGCTCGCTCCTGGCTCGCTCCTGGCTCGCTCCTGGGTTGTATAGTCATGAATTGTAAAGAAGCGGCCATGCCGCGCATCTGAACAAGTCTAGGGCTCACCCGTCGCCAGTAGTCGCTCCTTCCACGTTGGCCTGCCTCTGTTTGTGTCCTGTGTCATGTTTGCATAGACCAAGGGTCCCAACTTTGAGCAATTCTCTTGGGCTGCAACAACCAACCAAAAGTCACAACAATAATTATCAGCCTTGCGTCTGATGTGCTAGGTTGAAAGCACAGGATATATATTCCACCAGACTTGCATCATATGACTAGAATGGCATCTTATCCGTCGCAGCATCAAGAGGCTCCACAGCAGAAGCAGAAGCAGAAGAAGAAGCAGAACGAACCGAGCCCGCTACGCATTGTCAAAAGACATCGCAGCAGTGAATCCGGAAACGAGGCGGAGGAAAGCACTTATGCATCGGCAGGCGATAGTGATAGTGACATATCGAACATCATTGACGGAACCCAGCGATTACAGATTTTCAAAAGACGGTCTCGCCGATGTGGCCTGGCCAGAGGAGAGTTCGGGACCAGCTTGGCGGAGTTGAACAAAGCTCATAGAAAGCCTTGGGGCGACGCCATAGCTAGCTGTCGCGGGTTGTTGAGGAAATCGACGCCAGATATCAGAAGTTACAAGCGGTTTCTCTCTTTCGGTCAAACTAGCTCGTCACGTACCGCTTCGACCAGTCGCATTTCGTCATGGGACTCCTCGCGACCAAGGTCAAGCACCGACGGCCATCACCTGCCATCTGTTTCTTCGGACGAACTGGATTTCACAAGTGTCCAAGTGAGCAATGATCCGCAACACTGGACGCCGGACTTCCGACATAGCCGGCAAATGCGTAAAGACAGCCCGCATCAATTGAGCCCCCGACAGATATCACGTAACACCGGGGGGTACATTCTTTCGCCGCGCATAGTTGTTACTGCACAGAAGGAGGAGATAGTGGGAAAGAATGCAAGCGTCTGGGCGGCTGTGGAGATATCTAGGAAACTTTCGCAAACATCACCAGCCACGACGTCTACTGGGGAGGAGGAGACACACGGTGACAAACCGTCTGGGACGTTTGTTGATCACAAACTTGGTACGACAACAATGCAGCTGCTGCAGCATGTGAACACGGAACGAGCTGCTGCTGATTGAATCCAATAGATCGTTTCTTTGACTTTGGATGTCTCTATGATTTGACCGTCGAGGTGCATTCCGCCAACGAGGCTACCATAGTAGAAGTCATACAAGAACAATCATGGCCTACGTATGCCCCAGATTCCGAACAAGAAGTCAAAGAAATATCCTAACTATTGATTGGCAGTACGATATATGCTGGAACAAGCATCTTGCTCGTCGTCCATCTTCGGCTAGATTCAACGGACAGAGGCGGATGGGGACACAGCAGATGCAGGTCTGAAGAGTTGATGGAAGAACTGGAGCTTCAGCTTGGTGATATTCAGACTCGGCTCATGAGTATCAAGATATCGTACCTTCACTCAGCTTTCCCAAAGATTGACGATGCTCACTTGGCGGAGGACGGGCTTTGCCACCTTGAAAGCCGACTGGAAACAACTGCCACAGCGGCTCTCGTGCGAAACTCAAGCGATTCTGTATGGTCATCCCGGACAAGGGCATCACAAAACAGTCTTTTCCCTCTCATGGTGCAACATTGGGGGGATGAAAAGGCGATCGACGTCCAACGACGAATTTCAGATGCTCAAATGGTATGCCGAAACCAGGGCACTAAATCACAGTATAGCACAGATCCGATTATGGCGAACTGCACTACGCGCTTGACATGCCCGAAATACCAGTTGGACTTTGGCCGTCATCATGGTGAGAGTGATGCATCCCAAATGGCTGCGGAGAGTCGTTGGGAAGCCTGGTCCGGGCAAGAACTGAGCCGCCCACAGTGTCTGGATGAGGGAATAAAGACACCCGTTCGAGAGATATACTACTTTGGGGAACGGGCGATCAAAGCCTTGAGAACGCCTACGGGGCTCGAAAGCGGCGGTACGCGTAGAAACCTGAGTGGCAACAAACGCGCGGCGGTGCTGGGATCGAAGGAGAAGGATTCAAAGTTCTGGGACTGGGGCAAGTGGTTCTGAGTGTTCCAATTTGGGGATGGGGGGGGGGGGGGAGGGGAGGTATTTACTTCAAAGGACAAGTCTGATGGGTACCGTAGATGTAAAATTTTAATTTTACGATTTTTTTTTTCCCCCCCCTTATTATCTTGTAAATCTTTCTACCGAAGCTCATCCTTCCAGGGAATAGATACTTGAGCACCCTTTCGCGAAACCGTCATGGACGATGCCTTGTTGGCAGCTTTGACGGCGGCATCAATGTCGAATTCACCCTCGCCTGCATGCACAACGGCCAATGCATAGGACCCAACAAACGTGTCTCCCGCGGCAGTAGTGTCAACGACACTGGCCTTGAGAGCCTGGACCAAAGCCTTGCTGCCGGACTTTGTCGCGTAAAAGGCCCCTCTCCCACCAAGGGTAATCACCACGTGCTGCACGCCGCGCCCAAGGAAGACGCCAGCCGCGCCCTCCAGCCCCGCGAGATGGTCTAGATCTGACTCGGGCCGTCCGGAGAGGATGGAGGCCTCCGTCTCATTCACAATCAGATGCGCTAGCCCGTCGTACGCACTCTCCGGCAGCTTCTGCGCCGGCGCAGGATTCAACAAGACGGGCACGCCGTCCCTCTTGGCCGTCCTCAAGGCCTGCATGACGGTTTCAAGCGGTATCTCGAGCTGCGTGATGAGCAAGTCTGGCTTCGGGTCCGGCAGCACCTCAAAGTCGGCGGGCGACAACGAATGGTTCGACTCGGGCGACAGGATGATGCGGTTCTGCCCGGAGGGCTCGTCCACGACGATGATGGCCACGCCCGTCTTGCCATCTTTTCTGACGGCCACGCCCTGCGTGTCAACGCCGTAGGAGCGCAGGCTGTCGACGAGGCTGGTTCCGTACGTGTCGCTGCCGACGGCGCCGAGCATGGAGACGGACGCGGTCGCGGACGCGGGCGATAGGTCGCTGGCGCGGGAGAGCTTCCCGCAGGCGACGGCTTGGTTGGCGCCCTTGCCGCCGGGGGAGGTGGCGAAGTGCGTGGATGTGAGTGTCTCGCCGGGGAGGGGGTGGTGCGGGACGTAGGAGACGAGGTCGATGTTGAGGGAGCCGAGGACGGTGATGCGTGCTGTCATTGTGAGAGGGGAATTCACGAAAAGGGGAGACACCGGTCGGAGGGTGAGGTTGTGAAGATGAAGAAACGTCGGGCTTTTCAAAAGTGAGCCAGCCGATGAAGAAGTTGAGGCGGTTAAGTTGATTTGACGGGATAATGTGGGTCTGGCGAGGTCCCTCCACACCCATCTGCCAAAAAAAAAAAAAAAAAAAAAAAAAACTCCAAGAAAAAAAGCCTCTCAGAAGCCTTTGGAAAATATGATGGCTCGCTAATGCCGAGATTGTAACTTCCCACAAAGGACGACATCCTCCCCGAGTGGAAGCCACGAGACTCCAGATAATCTAGCAGCAGCGAGGGGAGTTCCGTCATCATCGTGCACCCTGTCCGGAGAGACGACGACGCCCCCTTTCCCCAGCCAAGTCGGTGCGATAGTGACGATGACGGAGTCGATGAGTTCATGATGCGCGGGGTCGAGCAACGAGTTGATGACGTGTCCGCCTCCCTCGACCATGATGCTCGTCAGGCCTTGTGCGAGAAGAGTCCCGAACACATCTTCCCACGAGAGCCGCGGGCGGGCGTCTCGACCGGACGGCGTGGCCGGGACATGCACGTACTTGCCGCCGTGGTCCTCCAGGAGCCGCACATAGTCCCGGGGAATCTCCTCTGCAGGAACGCCGGTGAGTACGAACGGGGCCGAGCCCGCGCCGGCGCGACAGACCCCAAAGACCTTGTCCGAGGAACGAGGCGCCCACCGCAGACGAGGGTCGACGACAATCGGGCGCGGCTGGGACGCCACGCCCGCGATGCGGCAGTTGAGGCCCGGATCGTCCGCCAGCACCGTCGACACACCGACAAGGATGGCGGAGTGCCGGGATCGGAGGTGGTGGGTCATGGCCTTGGAGTCCGGCCCGGACAGACGGGTGCGGACGCCGGGCGCGAGAGAAAGCGACGAGTCCAGCGATGTGGCAAAGGTGAGGGTGACGAAGGGTCTGGTCGGCGAGCGCCGCGAGTCGTTGGTGGGCGGGAGGTGAGGTTCGAGTGAGATGGCTAAGGGGGCCGGGAAGGTGAGCTCTTCCGCCATGACGCGCGTATGGACATTCGCTTTTGTGAGTTTTGTGAGTTTTGTGAGTTTTGTGAAGTCGCCGTCATGTATGTCAGTGCCAATGAATGAATGAATGAATGATCAAGGCGCGGAAATGTGGCCGAGTTGCTCAGAGTGGGATAAGGTTCCTCTTGAAGAGCTGTGACCCACTCCGCTCCGCACAATGGGGATGATGAACTTCATTCCCAATTGAATGCAAGTCTGCAATCGTGCTTCATTCTCAGCGTCTGGTCTCTTCAACAGTATTGCCTCCAATGACGCCTTTCAAATCTCGTCGCATCACAAGATATTGCAAAAAAAAAAAAAAGCCTCCTTTTGATAGCAGTCAAAAGGCATCATCATGGATTTCGTTGGGAGGAGTACTTGACGGTCTCCTTGATCAAAGGATTCCCATCATCATCAAACTCGGCCCATTGGAAAAATGAACAGCCCTCCTTTCCAGGTACGTTTCCCGCATGACACATCCAAAAGTACTTTCCAAAGTTCTCCTTCTTCTTCTGCACCACCCTCATCACACATGGCACTTTGCACGCACACCGCGGCGTGAACCGGGGATGGAATCGCTGCCTGTAATCCCGATACGTGATATTGATGCGTTTGTTCCCGGCAATGGGATGTGGGTCAATGGATAGAGCCGGTGCTACGCAATGTTTCCACTCCTCTTGCATCTCGGCATGCATGACGAGAAGCGAGTTGTGTGGGAGGTGTATGGAGATCTGGCCCTCTGCGTCCGATTCTTCCACCGTCCTGGTGTCGCCGTCCTTGGGTACGACTCTGCGAACGCGAAACTCGCGTGCTACGCCGAGAGATATGGACCCAATGACGGCCCGCGGCCCCAAATACGTGAGCTGATCGCTGTGCCAGCCGACGCTCTGCTGTGCGCCATTGTAGCAGTTGACAAAGGCCGAGTTGGGTACCCATGGACTTGGCGACTGATGTCGCAGCTTTTTGCCACCGGGATACCGTGTCTTAATACGGTGTTGGATTTGTTGGTTCACGGCCTCTTGTACAATGGTTTTCACCCTGGCCAGGTGTGGTGTGATGCGGCGAACGTCCTGCATTGGTGAAACAGAGCATTCAAGCGTCAGTCGCACGTAGGCTTCTTGCATTCGGACCGTGGCGCGTGACTTACCGTGAGCTGTGACCCGTTGTAATAGTACTCGGATTTTTGGGCCATCATTTCCTCGTAGCTTTCGACGAAGAAGCTGGATGTGTGGGGACTAGACACGACGTTGTCAAACAGTTTGAACGTCATTTTCTCAAACGACTCGGCCTCGTCCAGAAGTTCCCGCAGTACGTCGTTGGCTTCGTCAGCTGGCAGAAAATTATGGATGATAGTGCACGGCGTCTGCTCTGCAACATCCTCCGGGTCGTACAGGTGAAGAGTTGTGCCCCTTTTCGACTTCGGCTTCTTCTTGGTGGGTGAAGCCAAGTCTTCCGATAATGTCGCATACTGTTTCAGGGATTGTTGATATCCAATCCCAGTTTTTCTCCAGTCCTGCTGCTGATGATGACGCTTTCCGAGCTTGAATGCTTCAGAGGCTTGGCCAACAGAGCCATCGTGGGCCAGCAGAAAATCAAGGAGGGTCTCTTGCTCAATGCCGGGATGGAGTGATGAAAGCAGTGCTAACTTGACTTCCGTTGACTCATCATCGCCATCGCCATCGAACCCGGGCCCAGGATCTGGGCTGAGCTCTCGCTTCGTTTTTTTGGGTGCCATGAGGAAGGACTTCATGCTGGCCGTGCAGGAACGCCGGGCTACATGATGAAACTTCAAGCTTGAGACTGACTTCCCAGACGCTTGAATGATGTTCTTGTTCACCTAGATGTATTTTAGCCACCCTGGTATTCGCTGTTGCTCTTCAAGCGACCACTTTAGCGATTCGATGGATGGGTGATGACTGATGACTGATGACAACACGAATTCGACGTGTCTATGTGTAGGGGGCGCGAAACCACCAACGCGATGTCATGTGACAGACAGGCTGACCAATAACCATGTAACCATGCATAGCCAACTTCAAGGCCTCGGTGCCCCTCATTGGCTGGAGGGACAATTGGTGGCATTGGCTGACGTCTGTTTATTACCGAGGCACAACTCAAACAAAACTCCTGGCATCTCCAACACAACAAAACTCGACATAAACCGCCCTACTCCGTATAAGCCGCCAACCTTTTACCCTCCCAGCGCTACGTATACCTTTGAAAAGCTCCCGACCACTCAACAGGGCGACTTCCAACCCCCAATGCGCCTCCACGCAGGCGCCAACCCCACCCGCAATGGCAGCCATGCTTGAGTTTCGTACCAAAGGGTACAACCCCTACGCAGTGAAATACTCGCCCTATTACGACTCCCGCCTAGCTGTCGCGGCATCATCAAACTTTGGCATCGTCGGAAACGGGCGCGTCTTTGCTCTAGGGCTCACGGCGCAAGGCGTCCAGGTCGAGAAAACGTATGTCTTTGGTCCGGATGAGTAGGACGGCGGGTGTGGCAGGAAATCCAAAAAGTCACCGCGGGGAGAGCGAGCGAGCGAGCGCGCGCCCCCCCCCCCTTCCAAAAAAAAAAGCGGGAGGGGACATGAACCGACAAGGCTGACACTGTTCTTGGGGGGAGGGGTTGCAATTCCTCCTTCTAGATTCGATACGAATGATGCGCTGTACGACTTGGCATGGTCAGAAATCAACGAGAACCAGCTCATTGTCGCTTGTGGCGATGGATCACTCAAGCTATTCGATCTGGGGGTCAATGACTTCCCCGTCATGAACTTCCACGAGCACAAGAGGGAAACGTTTTCTGTGTGCTGGAGTCCAGTCACGAAAGACACCGTCATGTCCAGCTCATGGGATGGGACCGTAAAAATCGTCAGTTCTTTTGCGCCATTCTCCCCTTACTCTTATGCCGGGTGGTTGGTTTCTTTTAGTCGAGAACCGTAATCAACTCCTGCATCTGGCCAGATTTTCCTGAGATGATATACGATGCTGACCAGGACTCTGTTCCAGTGGTCTCCTACTCGTGCTCACTCGTTAAAGACCCTCCCTATTGGCAACTGCACATATAGCGCGTCCTTCTGCCCCTCCAATCCAGCTTTGATATCCGCCGTCTCGTCTGACTCCCACCTTCGAATTTATGATCTCCGCACCCCATCCTCCGCTAAGTACCACCTCGTCTCGACGATCCCCGTTCATGCTGCTGGCACAGAGCCAGGTGTCAATCCTGGCTTGGCGGCGGGTAGCCTACCCGCAGAAGTTCTCACTCACGACTGGAACAAGTACAACGATGCCGTTGTCGCAACGGGCGGCGTGGATCGAATCATTCGGACGTTTGACATTCGGAGCCCGACCACGGGACCGCTATCGGTGATGCATGGCCACGAGTACGCCATTCGCCGCTTAGCCTGGAGTCCTCACGCGAGCGATGTGCTACTTAGCGGAAGTTACGACATGACTGTTCGATTGTGGAATGACGGCTCTGCTCAGCCGTCTGGGCCGTTGGCGGGGGCCAAGCCAGGACACCAGCTGGGCGTCATGAATAGACACACCGAGTTTGTCACGGGCGTGGACTGGTGTTTGTTTGGTGTAGGGGGCTGGGTCGCCTCCGTTGGCTGGGACGAGAGAGTATTGTTGTGGGATTCAAATATGCTGATGGGTCCGAGACGACTCCGGTAAGAATACCAGACGTTGGACATCATGAGAAGAAGGCGTCGTAAATCTCTTAGTGCAATTGCGACGCTACAAGGCCAATGGCCATGAAATGAGCATGAGGCTATGAAAGGGGCGTTTTGTTGCTAAGAATTTCAAGGCATGATACGTTTCACTAGCCATGTAAAAATCCGTCCTGTTTTCAACAATAAAACAAAAATACTCGAATACGATAACTGAACAGGTGAGAGTGGTTATTAAGTGCTATCGCATCTGTCGTATAGGAGATTGAATTTTCCGCAACACCGGTTTCTGGTGCTAGTTTGCTTTCTTGCCATCCTCTTAGCCTATTCCATGTCTTTAATGTTACAAAACCAACTATCCTGTTGTACAAGTTCTTGTTGGCCGTCAAATGTCCAAATTTCCCCAACAAAAGTACAAGACACATCTTCCATGACACCAAGTGTGTTTAAACGGTGCTGTGGTAGATGCACTTAATATCCTTCGTTGCTAGCAGCCTCTCACCATGAGGCTTCCTGGGAGTCTCTGGATCTTCGTGGTCCCCTAGAATCGCCTCTGCCACCACCTCTGCCACCACCTCTGCCACCACCTCTGCCCCCAGAGCCCCTGAAGCCCCTGTCGCCACGGCCACGGCCACGGCCGAAGTCATCACGACGAGCTTGTTGCCCTATTTCGGCAAAGGGATCTGAAGATTGACGATCTTCGCCTCTGAACCCAGACCGACGCGACCCATGGCGGTCCCCGCGGTCACCACTTCTGTCCTCATCGAATCCACCATCTTGTCGTGGGGGTCTCTCCTGAATGTTCAGACCAGAACGCAGCAGACCTTGATTGCGAGCCCAGGACGAAGAGACGGGCGGTGGTTCACTCCAGCCCCAACCAACGGTTGCCCATTGGTTCAAATCATCGACGAGCTCCTCACGTTGCTGAGTTTGGCCACCGAATATGGAGATGTAAGCAGTGCTGAGCATCTTACGTGGGACAGCCTGCGCAAGATCCAAAAACTCTCGATGAAACGCAGGCAAATCATTCGATTTTACTTCGGCGTTATGGCTTTCGAGAGTCTTATTTGGCTGCATGGGAAGACCTCGAAGAAGCTTGCGGGCAATTCCCATAGAGGTGGGTGGCACAAACAGCCATCCTTCACCTTCCTTATTTTGCCGGGCAGTACGTCCAAGTCGATGAATATAAGACTCACGATCTCTGGGTGTGTCTACCTGAATAACGTGAGTGACGTTGGGGAAATCCATGCCACGGGCCGTAACATCAGATGAGAACAATATTCCAGTTCGTGTGTTGCGGAACATGTCTGCTGCCTTTGTTCGCGATCTCTGTGTGAGCTGAGATTGAATTGCAAACGAAGGAATCTTCATCTGTCCGGTTTTTCGTCGTTGGTACCCAAGTTCACCAGCCAATTCAACAAGTGCAGTGGTGTTGAAATACACGATGGCCTTGAACGGTGGTTGGTTCCGGTCCTCGGCTGCTTTGGCCGTTTCACGATCAATGAGCTCGAACAAGCTGGGGAAAACATTGTTCCACGATGAAAGGGGAACTACGTGCTGAGGAACTCGGTCGTGCGTAAGAGATTCATTTTCAGAAATTGTCTGGACGAACTCGAAGTCGTCGGCACGGACCAAGGTTCGAGCCAATCGAATGACATCGTCGGGTATGGTAGCTGAAACCAGCATCGTTTGCCGAATCTTCTCATCTCGACCTGGCAAGCAGCGAGTGATGTCAGCCAGCTCTTTCTCAAAGCCAACGTCAAGCATGCGGTCCGCCTCATCTAAAACCAAGGCTGCCAAATTAGGTGCCTCGATGCCACTTTGAGGATCCTGCAAGAGATCATTCAAGCGTCCTGGAGTCGCTACCAGAAGGTGACATCCTTGACGCTGGGTCTGACGCAACATGGAACCCTTGTGGGTGCCTCCTACAGCTGACTGCACCACAAGACCAGTGTGCTTTGTAAGACGCCGGGCCTCCTCGGCAATCTGCTCGGCCAATTCTCGCGTTGGGGACAGAACGATGCCACGAATGTCATCTGATCGGGCAGTTCGTGAAGCTCGTCTTGAAGCAAGAGTGGGGTCTTCCCCAATCATGCGCTGCAACAAGGGCAGCAAGAAAGCGATGGTTTTACCGGTACCTGTCTTGGCTTGGGCGACACTATAGCGAATTAGATATTTCCGAAAGAGAGAAAACCAGAACTCAGTTGCTAACTTACATATCAGTTCCTTTGAGGGCGGATTTGATTGTTTTGGATTGAACAGGTGTCATGGTATCGTAGCGCAAGTCTTTGGTGATGGCATCTAGGAGATTTTGATGAACGCCAAATTGGGACAGGTCGGCGAAATTGACAACATCCCCCGTGGTCGTTTCCGCGAGAACTTCAGAGTTGACTGCAGTCGCTTCTGAGCTGTACTTTCTGGAGCCATTTGTAATGCTCTTCAAATGGACGACAGGTCGCGACAAAGATAATGCCGTTCGCTGAACAACAGGAAGAGCAACCCGACTGCGGATGATCACGGACGGCGCGGCAGCGCTGGCCAAGCTGGCACAACGACGAAAGCCTTGCCTGAACATGTCGAGGGTCGTCTTCGCAGTGTTTTGCAGTTGTAGTTGTAGACTGAAAATGAACAAATCCTGATACTCTGATCTACAAAAGGGGATGGGGAAAAGGAGACTGATGATGTTTGAGCGAAGAGGGATTGGTGTGTGATGCTGGAAAATCTCAGGGACTTAGCTTAGCGGCTCCAGATTTTTTTTTTTCCTTTGCTGTTGCCCACTCAGAGTGGAGTGCAGATCAGTCATCCAAGGTCGCAACTGCCATTTTTGCAAGGCCTGGACAAATCAACCAATCAGCAGCTTTGAGCGCTGAGCGGCTGTCCCAGCCCCGGTCTGGCGTCGCGTCGCGTTGAACAACAATACATGAACATCTGTACTAGTCCGTAGTAATTCATCGAACGGGAAGCTCTTGATAAATAGTGCACAGAATCTAATCTTGAGGAGTGAGCACAGGCAAAGTGAAATCAAGATAGTCCAGTCCATATATCCATTATCAATACCCAACGCCGACTGGCTGCAGTTCTCTCCACTCTGATGTTATAGCTATTCGCCCAATCCAAATCAATGCTATGCAATCAACGTAAATCCTGTTCAACGCCTAAAAATTGCTCAACACCAAAAACAATGTTCTCGTCCCTGTTTTGAAGATGATGATTGTTCCTCAGTCGATTCTCAAACCAGCC
Source organism: Epichloe amarillans (assembly GCA_024072835.1). Lineage (NCBI taxonomy): Eukaryota > Fungi > Ascomycota > Sordariomycetes > Hypocreales > Clavicipitaceae > Epichloe > Epichloe amarillans. The sequence goes on along the minus strand of CP099635.1, from coordinate 4,610,156 downwards.
TCGCTCATAGCATGTCCCTACTCATTTCATAAGACCACCCTCCGTCTCGCCGAAGCTTGTCACGGGCTATCAAGTCCTTGCGTATGTCTTCCTCCGTCAGTCGATCGGCTCCGCTCCAGTTGGCACTAGAGGTTCTGGCACGGAACTTGTGGAATCTATCCTTGCTCTTGTTAAACACCTCCTCCATGTTCAGTGGCGCGGGTGGTCCAAAAATTTGTGATGGATCCATAGTCTCTTGGCGCACCAACGCCCTTCTTAGATCTGGTGAATCTGCCCAGGGTGCCACGGTAACTCCATTTGCCTCGTCGTCTTCACTGTCGTCATCTGTTTGAATTTCAGGAAGCTCAATGGCCTCACCGTTCTGGAACCTGGGAGAAGATCGAGTTACGGACTTGGCGGCAGACTTCGCACCAGCAATAGGGCCAGGCCGTGCAGGTGTCTTATGAGCCGGTCCTGCGGCATTCGAGGTCGGTTGGAATGGAATAGCACCCTTGGAGATCTGTGCCAGTTCCAGCGGGTGGGCTGCCTTCATCTGACTTGCATGTTGCGAGCTGACTGTAGCCTTGAAGAGATTGGGAGCACCGCTTGGGGGTGCGTTTGCGTAACCATTCTGGAAGACAGACTTGGGTGGCATTTCCTGATGACCATGTTAGGCACAGTATGCATGATGATGATGAGTTTCTGAGGACATACCTTTTTGAACCCGGCTGATGGTCTGACAGGGGGACCTCTAATGTTTCTTTGAGTTGATGTATCAGCTTCTTCATCAAAGTTTTCACTCGTTCTACGTCGCTTGGCGTCGTTGGCTTGATACGTTGGACCATCTCGAGACTGTGGGCGCTTGGCTTGGCCATCATCTCCCTTGTCATGGGCGAAAGCTCTTTTCGCGCTGGCTTTGCTGGCATTAGAAAGAACTGCATTGACCGGACGATTTGTCTCCTCCTGGCCCCAGTGAGGAGCATTTGAAGTCGTTCGAGATGGTGGCCGTACGGCCTGATTCTCCTGAGACATGGAGAAATCCGGAGGCCCATTGGGTTGCAAACGCACAGCGGGCGGTGGTGCTCTAGTTTGCTTTGCCTTTTCAATTGCTGCTTTTCTTTGTGGTTGCGATGCGGCCTGTTCTTGCTGCTGCTGTCGCTGGCGTTCCACTTCTTGACGCTTGAGTTGTTCCTGTCTGCGCTGTTCCTCCTGCAATGCCGCCTTCTTTCGTTCCATTTCAGCTTTTGCGTCACGGCGTCTCTGAGCCTCTCTTTCTTCCTGTTCTTTCTTCCTAGCAGCGAGTTCCTGTGCCTTGGCTCGGCTGGCCGCAGCGCCTCTCAGGCTCTGTGTTGATGGCTTGTTCTGCAATGACGCTTTGCTCGCTTTGCTAGTAAGCTGATGTGTTTGGGTGGCTGGGAGGCTGGCCGCTTCAGGTTGAGCTGCGGAAAGTCTATACTGGGAGTGCTGGGATCCTGTATTGACTCTAATGACGGTTGGAGCTTGCTTCGGTCTAGCCTGTGTTTCTCTGGTTGGTTTTGCTGGGCGCTTCAATTCTTTGTTACGAGTGGCGTGAGCCGGGCCAAGAGATCGTGGAATAGACAGAGGTGGTACCGCAGCGACGTCTTCCATATTTACATCCTTGTCCACAGACACGGTATCGTCCTCCACAGCTTGCGCATTTCTCAGACCGGTTCTCGTAGGCTTAGGCGTCTCCTCTACTGGTATTCGTACTTCGTTCTTCTTGGCAGCAATCTGCTTTTCCATGGCAGCAACCCTTTCCTGCTCCTTGCTGAACACGCGAGCTTTCTCTCGTTCTTTCTGTCGAGCTTTTTCCAATTTCTCGTTCTGCTCTTCGAGACGTTTGTTTTCCCTTGCACGCTTCTTTTCTTCCCTCTCTGTAGAAGCTCTGGTGCGACGCGTTGGGCGTGTAGGACTTGCCTCGGGCTGGGCAGCTGAGCCTTGCGAAGCTTGAGATCCAATCTTTGGATGACTGAAAACAGATTCTGATGACATGAAAGAATGCAGAGCGAGCCGAGCCGGAGACGGAGACATCAATGACTTTCCCTCGGCACTGATGACAGCACTACTTGCCAGCAATCCCTTGGAGCTCTTCAAAATGGAAGAGAGTTTATTTTTGACTTGTTTGAGAGGACTTTCCCGAAAGCTTCGAGATGGTGATTTTGAAGGGGTACCGAAACCTCCTGCTTCGACTACAGCCAAAAGACCTGGATTCGGCACAGACACGGCCTTTTCGAGAGCGTGCAATTCTCCCACTGCCGAAAGAGCGTTTGGAATGACGGGCACAGAGGCAGACTTCGCGTGCTCAAAGGCAAGCTTGGCGATTTTTGTCTCGCTTTGTCCTTCGATTTGAGTTCCACTCAGAGTCCCGTCATCGGAGAGGGCGAAATCTGATTCGCCGATGGTCTTTTTGCCTTGAATACCTTCCATGACATCTGCAGAATGACTTTTTGGTAGGTTTGGTCGCTCTTCTTTTGTCGCCGCAGAGATGGTGGTGGCCGGCGGTTCAATCCAGTCATCATCATCGTCCTCGGGAAATGCCCCTGGTGTAGGTTGTAGAGTATTTAATGACATGGGAGAAGCAGCCTCTGCCGCAGGTGTCTTGTTCTGTTGCGAGAAATGCACAGGCTTAGGTTGGGATTGGCCAAGAAGATTGATTTGGTCTTGAAGTCTTTGGGTGTACGTCTTGGTGTCCTCGCTTTTAGTAGCTTGGGCATTTGTCGCGTCGTCCACGTCCATATCGACGTCGTGATTATCCTCCCGATCTAACTTCGCAAGTGTTCCCCCAAGGCTTTTGCCGCTCGTCGGCCTGTTGTAATAGCTCGTCCGTATGTTGTCCAGATGACTCGTTCGGGAGACTCGAGCAACGTTGCTCTTACCAGCTGTGAGTGGCTCCCTAGCAGGCAAGGACGCAAAGTTCAAGCTACTTTTACGAACAATTGGTCGTATTGGGCTCGATCCATCTGAAGCAGATCGAACGTCATCAGCATACTTCACTGTCTGTTTTGCCTCGAGGCTCAACTGTCTCTCTGGCGATGCGTCATCTTCATAATCAGATGCATTTTCGAAATTGGATTGTGTCCCAGCAGCCATATTTTTGGACGCATCAGCCGGAACCCGCCATGTCTGCTCCTCTTTGGTGGTTTGGAACGTCTTATCTGGAGAGTCGGCGACAATGGCGCGCTGGGGACCAGTTTCGAGAGAGGTTGTAGTTGCAAATCTGCAACTCGACTGATGTGAGGTCTGTGCATCCTCGGAGTCGGTGTCCATGTGAATATTTAACGGCGCAACATCCTGGCTGCCAAAGTAGCCAGAATCTTGTATGCCCTGAGTCGCCTGTTTGGGAGAAAAAACGGCTAGACGAGTGGCAGAAGGTCGCACACTTGGTGAGCCTCTAGCAGCGTAGCCATTATGTCTAGGGGACTGGATACGATTGATCGGGCTAGATGCACCGTTTGGAGTCGCCGAAAAAACTTCAGAGAGGGGCTGTTCAAGATTCAGCTTTTGCTACACGAATTGGATGGCCGATCATCAAACCTACCACTCGTGTTTCTAAAGGAATTTTTTTTTTGGCTGTCCTTGGCGTCTTGCCACGAAGTTTTCCTGGAGTCTTAAATGCTTCTGCGAAGTTTCTGTACAGGTTGTCAGAAGTCTAGTCTGTTTGGGAATGAGAGTGTCCATGGTTCACGCGTACGTTTCATTTTCGTTGAATATACCGGCCATGTGCTCATTCAACCAGTCAAGCTCATTTCGAGCAGAATAAGAGAACTCTTCGACTTCTGACTGAGCGATCTGCAGCGCTGCGGTTCGCTCTTCGTCAATCCACGCTGTAGAGCCGACTTGCAAACGTGGTGCCCTCATCGCCGCCATGGTGAGCTACCGTCGCCAGCTGAGGCGAGAGGTGTATCGAATCGTGTCGTGTCGCGTACCGGGGGTCGATTTTCGATCGAAATGCTAAAGTCATGAGGACATCTAGAGCTATGTGTTTAAACTAAACGAGAGATGAGGCTAGAGCGAGAGCCTACTTCACAGTTAAGGTCGATGTTGATGGTGTGGAGATCTCTTGATATTGGTGCCTCATTCCAAGTCATATTGTTTTGATTGACACTCAATCGGGTTAGCGTACGAATGACAGCCTCTGTGCCCGCACAGAGTCGCGTCCACCCTACGGAGTGCGGGACTTTTTCAAAAACGGTGCTAGGGTCGTGCACGTGCTGATAAGCTCCTTATCAGATACTAAACACGCATTGTTTACTCTCAGCGCGTCAAGTCACTAGAGGCGGGATGTTGGAGCCCACCCAGCTTGACCACGGCTCAATCGCTCAGTACTTGCAACGCGGTGGCAAACGAACTGCGAAAATATGAGGGTAATAGAAGTCATAATTGACGTACGTTAACAACTTTGCGTTGATTCAAATTCTTGTGCTAACCCTCTTCTGCAGGGCTTCAAGTCGTACGCCGTTCGAACGGTGATATCAGGATGGTAAACATCAGTTATAACTCCCACAATGTCCTCGAGTCACGATTTTAACTTGCAGCACCAGGGATGAAAGCTTTAATTCTATCACTGGCCTCAATGGCAGCGGCAAATCAAATATTCTCGACGCCATCTGTTTCGTGTTGGGAATCACCAACATGTCCACAGTGCGAGCACAGAACCTCCAAGTATGCTTGCTCATGATATCCCTGCGCCTCTCTTCATACTAATTGCAGGCCAGGATCTGATTTACAAGCGTGGGCAAGCCGGAGTGACTAAGGCTAGCGTGACGATCGTTTTCGACAACAGAGACACCAAAAAATCGCCGATTGGCTTCGAAGAATATGCGTCCATCAGCGTAACACGCCAGATTGTTTTAGGGGGAACATCGAAATATCTCATCAATGGACATCGCGCGCAGCAGCAGACAGTTCAAAACCTGTTCCAATCTGTTCAGCTTAACATCAACAACCCCAACTTCCTCATCATGCAAGGTCGAATCACCAAGGTGCTGAACATGAAGGCGGTAGAGATACTTTCCATGATAGAAGAAGCCGCTGGAACCAGGATGTTTGAGGATCGTCGTGACAAAGCTCTCAAGACTATGGGTAAAAAAGAGTTGAAGCTTCAAGAATTGCGAGAGTTGCTCAAAGACGAGATCGAACCCAAATTGGAAAAGCTCCGCACCGAGAAACGAGCTTTTCTAGACTTCCAGCAGACTCAGAACGACCTCGAGAGGCTAACACGAGTAGTGGTTGCATATGACTATACCAGGGAACAGGAGAAGCTAAAGCAATCCGCTGCTGACTTGGAGGGGAAAAAACAACGTCACCAATTCCTGGAGGAATCGGCAACTCGACTCAAGAGCGAGATAGCTCACCTGGAAGAGGACGTCAAGAAAGTGAGAGCTCAACGTGATAAGGAGGTCAAGAAAGGTGGCAAAGCCCAAGCACTTGAAGAGGCTGTCAAAAAACATGCCAATGAGCTGGTCCGTCTGGCTACTGTTTTAGACTTGAAAAACACTACGTTGACAGAGGAGAAAGACAAGAAGCAAATGGTAGAGAGGGCCGTTTCGGAGTTGGAAACTTTATTAAAAGAAAAAACTACTGCCTTTGACAATGCCAAAGCGTCTTATGACAAGGCAAAAGAGGATCTAGTCAAACAGACTCAAGAGGTAGAGTCAAAAGAGGAGCTCTTGCAGACTCTTCAGACAGGTGTCGCATCCAAGGAAGGCCAAGAAAATGGTTATCAAGGTCAGCTTCAAGATGCGAAGAATCGAGCCACTACCGCAGCTACCGAACAAGAACAAGCCAAGATCAAGATCGCGCATCTCCAGAGCCGGTTAAAAGAGGAGGAGCCTCGCGCCAAAAAGGCAGAGGAACAGAATGCAGATCTTCTGCGAGATCTTGATGGACTCAAAGGTCAAACAAAACGACTGGAGAAGGAGCTGAGCAAGCTGGGTTTTGAACCAGGTCAAGAAGAAGAGATGTACAAGCAGGAAACACAGCTGCAGCAAGCCGTGAGAACACTTCGTCAGGATTCAGACAACCTGAAGCGCCAGGTCGCCAACATAGACTTCAACTACGCGGATCCCATACCAGGTTTTGATAGGACCAAGGTCAAGGGTCTTGTCGCTCAACTATTCACCCTCGACAAAGATCATACTCGGGCCGGCACAGCCCTTGAAATCTGCGCTGGTGGCCGACTTTACAACGTTGTAGTTGATTCCGAAGTTACCGGCACCCAACTGCTCCAGAAGGGCAAATTACGCAAGCGAGTTACCATTATCCCTCTCAACAAGATCGCTACTTTCAAAGCTTCGGCGCAGACTATTGCAACAGCGCAGAGTATTGCTCCCGGAAAGGTTGACCTAGCGCTCTCCCTCGTTGGATATGATGAGGAAATATCAGCAGCGATGGAGTATGTCTTTGGTAACACTCTGATTTGCGCCGATGCGGAGACAGCAAAGCGTGTCACCTTTGACCCTAACGTTAGAATGCGGAGCATCACTTTAGAAGGCGATGCCTACGACCCGTCTGGGACACTGTCCGGAGGCAGTGCGCCAAACTCCAGTGGTGTGTTAGTGACGCTACAGAAGCTGAATGATATCAATCGCCAGCTCAAGGAATCGGAGCATTCCTTGCGGGACATTCAAGCCAAGATTCATCGGGAGAAATCAAAACTCGACCAAGCTCGTCGCATTAAGCAAGATTTAGACTTGAAGAATCATGAGATCAAGCTCGCTGAAGATCAGATCAGCGGCAACTCTTCGTCATCCATTATTCAAGAAGTTGAAAATATGAAGAATAATATTACCGAACTACAAACAAGCGTCACTGAAGCCAAATCGCGTCAGGTGGAAGCTAGTGCAGACGTCAAAAGGATCGAGAAAGACATGAGAGATTTTGTTACCAACAAAGACGCGAAGCTCGTTGAACTGCAAAAATCATTGGATAAGCTACGCGCAAGCCTCGAGAAGAGCTCGTCAACAGTGAAGAGCCTCCAGAAGGAACTTCAGAATGCGCAGCTTGATCTGGAGCAAGTAGGCACAGATATATGCGCCGCACGAGAACAACTTCAGGAAGCTGAACTCGGGATCAAAGCTGCCCTGCAAGACGTTGACGGTCTGACCAAACAACAAAGTGCACTTGCAGACACTCAGAACACTGTCCAAGCTCAATTGGACGACGAGAAAGCGAAACTCAACTTATTTGACGACGAGCTTCGAGCTCTCGAGGAAGCCACAAGGTCTAAGAATGCTCGCATCACGGAGGAAGGTCTGGAGATGCAGAAATTGGGCCACCAGGTCGAACGCTTCCACAAGGAACAGCAAGGTGCTGCAGACAATGTCGCTCATTTGGAATCAGAGTACGAATGGATTCAAGAGGAAAGGGAAAATTTTGGCCGCAGCGGTACGCCTTATGATTTTAGAGGCCAGAACATCAGCGAATGCAAGTCTACTCTGCGAAACTTGACAGACCGGTTCCAAGGCATGAAGAAGAAGATCAATCCCAAGGTCATGAACATGATTGACAGTGTCGAAAAGAAGGAAGTTACGTTGAAGCATATGATCAAGACGGTCATTCGCGATAAACGGAAGATCGAGGAAACCATTGACAGCCTGGACGACTACAAGAAAAAGGCCTTGCATGAAACATGGGAGAAAGTGAATCGTGATTTCGGTCACATTTTCTCAGAACTTCTTCCAGGTGGCAGCTTCGCCAAGCTCGACCCTCCGGAAGGTAAAACAATCAGTGATGGGCTTGAAGTGAAGGTGTGTCTAGGTAAAGTGTGGAAGCAAAGCTTGACGGAGCTAAGTGGTGGTCAAAGGTACGGACCGGCGCTCTCAGTCCACATACGCAGGGGAATACTGACCAATTCTAGATCACTCGTTGCTCTGTCTCTCATCATGGCCCTTCTACAATTCAAGCCTGCGCCAATGTATATTTTGGACGAAGTTGACGCTGCTCTCGATCTTTCTCACACACAGAATATCGGTCGTCTCATCAAGACACGCTTCAAGGGCTCACAATTCATTGTTGTCAGTTTGAAAGATGGCATGTTTCAGAATGCGAATAGAATCTTCAAGACACGCTTCAGCGAAGGTACAAGTATGGTTCAAGCACTGACACCAGCCGACATGAAGTAGTAGAAATGCCATGTGTAAGATGTGAGAGAGAGGGTCAAGGAAACGACGCTTTACATGATTTGATCAACTGGGCATGGACGGGGAGCGATGTATGACGTGACGAGTACAGGAATTTCGGTCATCAATCACAAAGTTACGTAATGTACATATATCTACATGACATGTCTATTCAATTAAGACGAAGCCGGTTTGTGCTGCTGCCGCGTCCATAAATCCGCTGCGGCATGCTGTTATGCACTCTGCTTGATGTATTTATGTGGTCCTCGTTTAAGAACTTCAACGTCCATGCCAACTTCCACGTATGATTCTAGCTGCTCTGGAGTGTCTGTGTTTGGAAACAAGGGACAGAGTTGCATGCCAAGGCAACCCATATTGGGAGCACCTTCGTCGACGTCCCTATGTTTCCGAAGAGAATGGTCGGGCTCCACGCGGTGACGAACACCTGTTCCTGGATCGACATTAGGCAGCTTGCATCTTTTCAAATGAGGGCGGTCAATAACCTGTTCAACTCGTTGCAAACAGCTAATTTGAGGCGGTCCTTCTTACCTAACGGTGCGACAAGAGACATCAAAAATGACATCGTCCTCCTGCATGCTTGAGCTCTTTTTCAGTTGAACTAACTTCCATTCATCTTCGTCATATTCCTCGGCCCCAGAGACTAGCGGGAACCACGAATCAGCATCTTGAAAAGGGGGGGGGGGGGTGGCTAGAGCGAAAGGAGGCAAATGAGCGTACGGATGATGTTTCCACGAAAGCGACGCGCATCCAGTGTTTGTATACTTTCATCTTTCTGCATGCGAGACTCTAGAGCTCGAATGCTGGACAAGTTCAGGAGATGGATTGGGTACTGGAGTCGACATCAGTTATATACAACATCACTCTGCTTTCCACGAACCACGTACTGCGTCCTGAAAATCCACAACGGGTTGGTAGCCCAAGGTTTCCCGTCGAGGAGCGCAACGGAAAACCCGCCGTCTGTTGGACGGATCCGATCGGAATATAGCCAGCTGATGCCTGGCGCCCAAGTACGCGGCGAGCTCCGGAGGCAAGTCTCTGGACATGTTGAGCGCCTGGGTAACGTCTGCCCAGATTTTGACGTCGGCGAACTCGTAGCCCCGCGCCTCGATTTCTCCCCGTGACGGGAAGTCCAGCGGCAGGAGGAACTGCTTCTCGGGAACCGCACCGAGACCACGACTGAGCTTTGCTGCGAGAAGCTGCACGGTGCCTCTCCATCCTGGGGCTTGCCACGGGAATCTGACGAGAACAAACCTCGTTGCATCCGGAGGGCCCAGCTGTCGGCTCTTCTTGGATGCATCCGGGAGCCATACGTCCACCTTGACGTTTGCGAGAAGTGGCAGCTGCCTCAGGGTCAAGAATTCCCACGCGTGGCTCTGCCCGGCCTGGGTGCCGCCGGGAGGTGTCGTTTTCGGTGGTTTCGGCTGAGCAAACGTGTACAGCCGATCGTGCTCGAAACCGGACGGTAGCACTTTACTTCTCTCGAGCTCGATTCCCCTGCATGATTTCACCGGGTAGACGAAGAGGCTCTTGATTGTGGGCTTTCTGGCGGACTGCGGCGGCTCCTGCGCCGACGACGTGTATTGAGACCGCAGGTTGCTTTGGTGAGGCGGCAGCCCGAGCTTGCTGTGTGTTTGCCGCAATGCATCGCTGGGCTCCACCGGAATCGGCGGGAATATGATGAAGATGGGCACCAAGAACACGAGGATCGTCACTGCCATGAGAAACACGGCGCCGTAGTTGCCGTCAGCCATCTTGTGACGCCGCCTCGGGGAGGAGGCAGTGGTGTGTGCTGCAAGGTCGTATGTCCGAGATATTGGATGAGTAGCAGCCCATTCAGCGAGGGTTTCCTCGAGTCATTGAATCGTGTTTGTGATGCTGGGAGGTTCACGCAAAGATGCAATTGGCGACAACACGTGTGGAACATGAGAGGTGTTTCAAGAGGCCCGTCCCCCCTCTTCTCTTGGTAGAAATTGATTGCCAAGGTTTTTTTAAGGTTTGAAACTTCGTCAGACAAGGCAGTATCCACCTGGACGGCAATGTGATGGAGCCGCGACGAATTCAGTCAAGACAAGACCAAACCAAACAATATAATATGTAGTTTGACGTTTCTTCATTGCTAGCCATCTCTCAGAGTGAAGCAACGATGGTCGCGATAGTACGTCCCAAAACGTTGCGTCGAGGTTGTTGACGGTCGGACAGCTCCAGGGTAGCGACGGTGCGACAGCGCTTGAGCGGGAGCGGGAGCGGGGCCCATCCCAAACTCGAGCAATGCAGGAGGAAGGAAGCACGGAGATGATGACCTGCTGCACATCACTGCACTTCGTCCGGTGGATTTCCATCACGACCAACCGGCCAACCGGCCAAGCGAAACATGACTATTTGGGGCCCCGCTCTTGGGCCGCGACATCTGGCCTACAACTGTAGTTGCTACATACGTACTTCGTACCTCGTGCTCCGTACTCCGGGAGAAGGGGATAAGGGATCCGTATGGATTACTGCGCATCGAATTTTTCACTGCCTCTCTGCCGGGCCCTGGCCAGGGTTCCTTGGCATAATGCACAGTCCAGCCAGCCTTGTCTGTCAGACATTAGCCACCGCAGGAAATGCCCGCTGACTTTGTCGTCCCCATCCTGGACGGACCCCTGCCGCCGAGGTGTTGTTACCATGGCTTTGGCACTGGTTTCAACCGAATAATGTGGGGCAAACAAGCATTCTAGATTCAGGTATGACTTCAAGTGGCAAGAACATGGGGGAAGCTTGAAAAAAAAAACTCTACATGTAGTGGCATTTATTACTCAGCTGCAACGAAAGAGAAAGACTGCACTTGTTCGATGGACGCATTCTTGTTCGAGGGCACATTGGTCATGCTGAGAAAAGACAGGCTTGCAAACATGTGAACTCGGCGCCATCAACGCCAGTTATCGCCTTCATCGCTCACGACGTCATTGCGCTCGGTCGGTCTTGTTCATGTTCTGGTTCTACGGGAGCATGTACAAGAATCGAACATGCACGGCAGGCAGAAAAAGAGGGACTGTGGTTTGAAGGCCCCTGCGACAACAGCATAAACTTGTTGCTTATTCAAGTTGCTTTGTATGTATCATTCAACAGTGGCAAGTCTGGTGGATAAGTAATGACAAAAAGGGTTGCTTATTCACATGCAACCCAGCCACGATAGGGCAAGGCGCTCCACTGCAATCATTACATGACCCCATTTTTGCCCACCAAGCCCTTTGCCAAGCACCCAAGTGAGAGCATGGTAGGTTACCAGGTCGTCGGAGCAGCCAGGGGGGCGTTGCCTGCCTGCCCATAAAAAGCCCATAAAAAGCCCACAAAAAGCCCACACGCCGTGGGCCTGGTAGAGAACTGGGGGAACAGATTGAACAGATTGCCGGTGGACGGGATGGAGCGCAGCAACGGACGGAGAAAAGACCCCCAAGAGTCCGTCTTGGTATCTGCTTATCTCAGGTACATTCGGAACCACGTTAGTTTGCGGATGGAGCAAGTACTCCATCATAATCATGAGGCATCTCTCACTGGTCGCCTTCGGGGGGCCTTGCAACGGGCACCAAAACGAAAGAAGGCCTGGCGAATTTGTGGCACAAGACGCCGGGGTCAAGAATTTGGGGAGGGATTGGCAATTGCAACGGAACGATGCCAAGTTCAACGTCTTCATTACAGTGGGTAGACCTGCCACCGCGCGCTGCGTCGTCTCCCCCGACGTCCCGAGGGGGTGGGAATTGGTGGGAATTGTTGGGAATTACATACATAAAACGGTGAGCCTGGGTGCCTGGCACGGCGCTGCATGACCCGCTCGCCGCTGTCGTTGGCGCTCGTTGGCGCTCGTTGGCGCTCATTGGCGCGCTACTTTGGACCCCCCTGCTGCCACACCACCTGCCACACCTGCCACATCTGCCACACCTGCCACATTGCCACGGCGGCGCTAGGATGCATGTCCATTCCCTGCTGGTTGTAACTTGTGATGAGGACGATTTGATACACATGTGCATGTAACTGAGGGCGGAGTGCACGGCACGAATCTCGATGCTCGTGCGCTTAACCAAGTTGCCGTTGCAGACAACCAACCTGAACAAGGAGGATGACTCGAGCATGTACGTACGAAGTGGAGCTCATGCAATCAATCAATGACCGACATTGCTCTTACATCTTACATACAATACGAATCCGTAGGCGTTACTATATCACTCTTTCGCTGTTGTTTTGCGCAGCCCATTCAGTTCAGACCGATGGACCCTGGCAAGCCACGACAAAGTCGGTCCTGCCCAACCAATGCTCATGCTGTAGCTCATGCTGTAGCTCATGTTGTAGCTCATGCTGTAGCTCATGCTGTAGCTCATGCTGTAGTATGTGAGTGATGAGAGCTTCGGTTTGTAGGCACGAAAGAAGAACATCCATCTACTCCGTACTCCGTTTGATTCAATCTCTTCCTCTTCCAAGGGTCCCCGCGACACCAGATCCACAAATACTGAAATACAAACGTACCTCGACTTGCCGGGGCTGCCGGGCTGCTCCTGCCTGCCCTTCTGCGCTCCTGCGCTCCTGCCCTCCTGCGCTCCTGCCGGGATGACCAGACTCTTTGGGTACCTAGGTACATTGTCCCAGACCGACCTAACTACAACGTCAACTGGCCACCTCTTCTTCACATTGTGTCATGCAGACATTCTTGACATTCTTCTCCGTCGCCAACCCCATTGCAGGCTGGTTGTGAATCACCAGAAACGCCCCTCACTGTATTACACACCAGACGTCAACGTACCGGAGTGCTAGACGGCAAACGCCGTTCTGGCCGCACGGCCAAGCTTACCTGGCCCCTGGTTTGCTCCACCAGATTTGACTGTTCAAGATCCAGTCCAGTCTCTTCATAGCATCCGTCCTCTCGCAAGTCCCAGAGAACTCGGTCGCAACTTGCTGGCCTTGTCGTTGCTTAACAGCACTTTGTTGACCGATTGGCTCTCCTTCATAAAGTCTCCGGGACATACAGTGGCGAGGCGGCCGTGACTTCTGCTTCCTCTTGTATGGGCTGGGAAGAGCTTGCTACATATATTTTACATATCATCTGCCCCCAACGTTGATGGACCTCGAAGACTGGGTGGATTGCTGCAAATAACTCGGGAACTGAACGGACTATTACATAGCTCGGGCGATTGCCGTGACACGGATATCACCTGCCTCTTCTCTGGCACTTTTGGATAAGGCTACTAGGCAGGGGGTGATTTTCCCCGCCGTGTGCCCCATCTATCATAACACATACATAAGCTTGCGGTTAGTTGACCAGGGTGGGTGATGGATGAAGTTTCCAAGCACGTCGCTCCCTTCTGACTCTGACTTCTTGGCATACATATGTACAAATCAACACGTCCAGACTTGCCTTTCAGGTAACATCATCTACTTTGAATGGGCCAAGTCGTACCACAAGGTTGAACAACCTTTTGGGGGATCCTTGTCGCATGTGGAGTTATGTACATACAGCTGTCTTCCAAGACTCAAGCTCCCCATCACCATCGTCACCCTTATTCGCGCTTCAACACGGAGAGGCGCCAAGCTCAAGAAGAAGGCATACGCCGAGTATGAGGCGTTGAGTTCATTGGCATATACCCGGGCCGACTCTCAACTCATATCCTCAGGGGGACATTGCCAGTGGCCTTCCACTGCACCCTTTCCCAGAGAGCTCTGCATTTGATCACGGAGCAGGCTCAAGACTTGTCTGTCGACTCCCATCAGGCCACCCAGAGCAGACGCGAGGACGTCAGCCACCAGCAGTACTTCGGCCAAAAAGAACCTGCCACAATAAATCAACTTGCCTCAGTTGGAATTGATACATCCTCTGATCCATAAAGTCTCCCGGGACATTATAGGATCTCCCCGGAATTCTGTGCATCAGAGCGTCTGGCTCCGCTCGAAGTGGCTATCCGTGTCCACACTTCTGCAGCGAAACACGTCGTTCTGCATATTGAGCATGGAAAAGACACCCCCCTGGTACTGGTTACAACCATCGACGTATATACCGGCATAAACTAACGCCTTCCCTCCCCCCCCCCCAAAAAAAAAAAAAACTAAAGCTATGGATGACTATTATCACCACTTCCTGGCATTTGTGTCAGGAGTGGGCAGCTACCCTGCCATCAATGCCGATAAGTTGAGTGTTTCAACTCTTTCCAACTCTTCCCTCCCCATGCCGGGGCCGATAATGCGTACTTCCTACCATAAACATACACTAGGACACTTGGGAGCGTTTTCTGATCAGCCTATGCTTCATATCTCCAATGCTGGCAGATGTCGGAAGCAGTCAATGACGGCACCAGCCTTTGGGAACGAGCATGTCAAGCACCGGCGGACTCGATCAGGATGCTTCATGTGCCGTAGTAGGCGGGTCAAGGTAATGAATGTCATGAACCAAAACAATGTTGTTAGGCATGCAAGAGTGTGGCTGACAGAAACTTTTCTCTTCTTTTTTCAAATCACTAGTGCGATGAGTCCCGACCAATATGTACACGTAAGAACTCCGCGCATATCAGTCACACAGGATAGTCTTTGTGTTGGTTGGGATGCCAAGCGATGGGGGCTCGAAGAATATTAACATTCAATAATTAGGCTGCAAGAAAGGCAACCGAGATTGCGTATATCCCGATCCTCCGAGCTCTAGGAGCTCCAAATTGAAAGACGGGAGCAGATCATCGCAACGGGCGAGCCCGAAGTCATCAGATGATGGCGAGAATGGCGACAACGACCAAGAAACGAAATTCTTGGAGCCGATTATGGACGAAGACGAGCCCGAGGAATCATCATCTGACGGAGTTTCCGATTCTCAAATGTCAGGAACTCGGACGGGGGGCTCCTCCATACAGGATTTTGCCAGACGTGAGAGTGCAGACAGTGTGTCGCAAGATGGGAATGCGCAGTCGTCTCCTGCCACTTCGTACGGTAACTCGTTCGGTTACCGTACGACGGCTTCGCCATCTCTTTACCTCAACATCCCGACAGAGGGGCATCTTGATTGGTCACACCTCCCACCGGATTATCAGCACTATATGAATTACTTCGTGGAGAACATCACTAGCTTCCATTATAGCATTCCGCACGACGAAGAAAAATTCTTCGGCTTGATACTACCTTCCTTGGCAGTTCAATACGAACCTCTGCTCAACGCCGTGGTCGGCTTTTCTGCTTATCACTCGACTTTGCAGAATCCCAACGGAAAGATTGAAGAATTCTTGAAGTACTATAACAAAAGCGTCACATTACTTCTCGAGTCGATCAAAACCAAGGACATAGATAATGTGTTGACTCTGGTGACTATTCTCCAGCTTTTGACTACCGAGGTAAGCCTTTGTTCTGAGACGACTGTGAGAAAAGAAACGTCTGACAATTCGGAATAGGAATATTTTGGTGATTGGATAAACCTCATGGGTCATCAAAAGGCGGCATTTCAAGTGATTTGCAAAATTTTCACTCCCGACACCGTCCTCAAAACTGCGATTGGTAGAGCATGCCTGGACTGGTATACCAGATATGACTGCTTCGTCGCATTGATGGGTGGATTTCCGACGAACCTTTCCAAGGAATGGTTTGATTTGATGAACGATCATCACCGATCCCGTATGATTGTCAATCCCGAAGACCTCAATTGCAAGATCAGCCTTCGATCTACTCAATTGCGTGCGATATCATATGACATGTCCATGCTCTATGCCCGTGGAGGTCGCGGACAGATCGAACCTGAAGGCTTTGCTCAGGAACATACGAGAATCACCCAAGAGTTATTAAATTGGAAGTCAACTTGGGAAACCATTCTTTCAATACCGGAGTACCTCGTCACAGATTTCTCTTATCGAAAAGAGGCCGACCCGGACGACATTGTGGATCCATACATGCCCGGCCTTCTCTACAAAGGCCCTCTCTTCACCAATACACTTATATATACCGAATGGGAGTCACTTATGATTATGCATCTATCGCAGTCTTCAAATATGCCAGCCGAACAAGTGTTTGTGGACACAGCGAAACATGCCTACGCCATATGTCAATATTTTGAAAATGTTCAATACTGGCCCCTGAAACCGAAAGGGGCACTCATCCCCTTGCAGTGCTGCGTTTCCATAGCGTCACTCTTTCTGCCGCGAGACTATCGTCACCAGATGTGGGTTCGTCGAAAGCTTGCATTGATGGACACTATGGGGTAAGTTCATGCCCCTGTTGCTACTGGGATCATTCTTGCATGGAGAGTTGGAGAGGTGATGCTTTTCTTCTTCTTCTTTTCTTCCCTCAAATAGAAGAGAGAGAACGCGTCGGGTCGGATATTCGAGACGCAGCCGCGTTTTTGTTTCCACATCATCACGTCTTCATGTGGCATCTTCTAATACAGGCGATAGGTTTATATATCCGACCCCACAACGATTGAAGTTGGCACAATTGTTTCGGGACCCTTCTTGCGCTCGTTGGTGGCTACCGAACGATGAGGGACTGACTCCTATCTTGCAAGCCATTCGAGCGTTTGTCGATGAGCGAAATACGGCAGCTGTTCACGCGCAACACGAGAACCTCCGAGAGGTACGACATATATTTGCAAGGCTGGAAGCTGCTGAGTTTGCTCTGATGCAAGCCCATCACGAGAATCAGTGTTCAACTGATGACCCTTGATGCACCAAATTTCTCTTACAAAGTATAAACATACACAAGGCAGAGGATAGAATGAGAGAGTACGAAAGGGCGAATACCTGTGTCATATCGGCGAGAGCTGATTAAGGGGGGGGGGGGATGGGTAATAGATTTTGCGAAATTGACACAAAGATAGACGTGTGTGTCATCTAAAAATACTCGACACAAAATAAATGCGTGTTTGCATCACACCTATGAATGCCATGCCAATACGACAAGCTTGTCAAATCGACGAGCTGGGAGAGCTCTGGAAGCACATAATGTCTGTACGTGTAATCAGAATCCCGTCACAACAGACAATTCTACTTGTTTTAAGCAGAAGGAACATATCCCACAGCTGAACATGGGGTATTTATTAAAACAATTATTTCCCGCTTTGACCGAGAATCAAATCATGCGTGTGAAAAGGGGGACATGTTTAGAAAACCAGGAATCGTGCAAACTGCGGGCCTGCACAAACTACTCAACGCTGCTTCACGACCACAATTGCTAACAATGGGGGTCGTGAAGAATGACGTCTTGGCAACAGCCCATTTAATCGATTCGCATCTCGTAATCACTCTGGATCCGTAACCTGACCAGACTCTTCAGTCATGTCTTTTGTCTCGATGTCCTCCTTTGGCGCCTGGTCCTCTTTGCTAGTGGAGTCGGCATCCACAGCAGTCTTGGACGCGGTCTCGTCGTCATCAAGCTTCGCCTCGGATTTGTCCCCAAGGCTGCCTGTAGCAGGTTGCGATGGTAGTTCTGAGGCCTCATCCGGCTTTGACTCGGGCGCATCGTCTGACAGGATTGCAACGACATTTTGTTCTTCGTCTTCTGCAGCAGTGGATTCGGGTTCCATCACGGTCACGTCTGGCTCTGGCTCTGGCTCTGGCTCTGCCTCTTTCGTCGAAGTAGGCGTCTCGGGTTCTTCCGAGGTCTCGGCAGGCTTTGCAGAATCTCGGGACGATGCCTCGGCCACAACAGGCTGCTCCACGATGACGGGCACCTCTGCCACCTCGGGCTCCTGGTGGCCTGAGATAGCAAGGTCCCGCATCTTGCCGGAGACATTCTCTGTATCCTCCTCGTCGGCCTCCATGACGGTCGTCACCGCGCTGCCTGTCGATGGACTGCTCCTGATGTGCCTTCGGGTGTTGGTGCGACCGCCCGGATGCAGGCCGTCATCCTCGGAGGCCACGCCCTGCCGTTGCTGAGACGTCGGTTTGAGGATGACCGGAGGCGCCTTTGCCGCCGCTTGCGACTCGGCAGGTGTTCCTTCGAGGCCCTCTGCCTCCGGAGGGAGCTTGTAGTTCTCCGCGGGCAGCAGATCGTACAGGTCGCACACCGTCTTGAAGAGTATGTACAGCCCGGTCTGGCCCTCCACGGACCAGAAGACGCTGCGATGCTGGAACCAGGCGTGGGCAAAGATCCGATGCAGTCTTCTAAAGACATTGACGAGGTTCTTCACGCTGGCGTTTTTGCTGTGATCGTCGTTGAGGACGGCGAACCTGCTGGGGAACAGCTTCTGGTCCGAGACAACGTTGGCTGCCCAGTCCAGTGTGTGGCAGCAGTAGTCGATGGCGCAGCAGCTCTTGGGCTGCTCGTGAACGGCGCATAGGAACTGCCACTCCGACGCGCGCATCTCAGGACACGTCGTGGCGCTGCAAGGGGGCGTGTCGAACAGGAAGCCCACGATGAGGGAGTTGCACCGGGAGATGAGGAATCGGCAGAGCTCGTAGAGCCAGATGGTGCGATCGATGGCGGCGGGGGGTGTGGCAAGCTGCACAGCGGCGGCGCGCGTTATCGCTTCGGTTCCGGAGGCTGTGTGGTAGTAGTGGAGAGCGGCGAGATGCTCTTGGAGTTGAAATGCTGAGTCGAGCTGCCAGACTAGATTAGATTCGATGCGGTCAACCCAATACAACCATTTTCTTTTCTTTCTTTCTTTCTTTCTTTTCTTTCTTTCTTTCTTCCATATGTTTTGTTTGCTTCGACGATTTTCTCACAAAACGCAAGGGACACAATCCCAATTTCATGCACTAACCTCGCTGAGAGGCACGAGAGGAGGCCCGGCAGCCATATCCGCGGCTTTTGTGCCTGGATGAATGCGGCGCTTGGAGTTGGCGTCCAAGACGGACTGCTCCATCATCATGGCATCGGGATTTGCTGGTGCGCCGCCAGAGGGTGGATTGGGGATCATTTGAATTTCTGCCGGGGGAGGCGGGCTCGGCAGACGAGGCGATCTCGGTGCCAGAGCCATCGCTGGGGGGTGGGCAATCCGAAGGGAACGAGGCCGAGATGCGAAAAAAGGTTGCTGGAGAAGTTGTCAGCTTCGTGATGTTGCCCGGATGTTGCATCTGTCCTGGGTCCTGGCAGCCATTGACTGGTTAAAAGCGGCTTTTAGCGGGGGGAATTCGAATCCACCTTTTCTTACCAAAACTTGAGTTTCTGACCTATCGTGTTCATGCTTTTTGGTGGCCAACGTTGAGCTCCTCACTCTTCACTCTTATGCAATTCTTTGTTCACCTGGAAAGAGGAAACACAAGGTTGAAATCTGTGTTTCGACACGACACGTCCAGAAACAACTTCTTTCCATTTTTTTGATTGACAATGGACTTCGATGACGATGCCCCTCCAGAGCTGGTCGACACTGCGGGGCAGGTTCAGCGGGAAGATGAGGAAGCTACTGTGAAAGTTCCCATTACAATCGTGACTGGTTGGCGATTCCCAGTTATTTCTTTTGAATTCAAGCTTGGGGTTTGTTCTCTAGAAATTCTCGTCTAATTCACTATCTAGGCTACTTGGGTGCTGGGAAAACAACGTTGCTGAACTACATCCTCACAGCTCAGCATGGCAAGAAGATTGCCGTGATCATGAATGGTTGGTGTGCCCAAGTCGCTTGCCTTTGACTTGCTCAATAAACGTTGAATAGTACCGAGGAGTTTGCTGACAGTCGAAACGATGTTTCCCGCGATTGGAAAAAGAGTTCGGAGATTGTAGGTCAAGGCAGTGATTGGCAACGCATGACAACTCGGTTCTAACCCTGAGCAGCACTGGACATTGAGAAATCGCTCACCGTCAATCAAGGCGACGACAGAGTTGAGGAGTGGCTAGATGTGGGGAATGGCTGTATTTGCTGCTCGGTCAAGTGAATATCTCCTGTACATCAAAGTTGTTTGCGTGTCCTAATTTTGATAGGGATACTGGCGTCAATGCCATTGAGTCGTTGATGGAGAAGAAGGGCGCGTTTGATTACATCCTGCTGGAAACAACGGGTCTGGCCGATCCGGGAAACATTGCGCCCCTTTTCTGGGTCGATGCCGGCTTGGGCAGCACTATATATTTGGATGGTATTGTCACCCTGGTGGATGCCAAGAACGTGCTGCTAAGCTTGGACGATCCATCCGGGAAAGTTGAGGGTCACCAAGACCGCGACGACCACGGGCCGCTTATGACGACGGCGCACGTACAAATTTCTCATGCTGATGTCATTGTGATCAACAAGTCAGATCTTGTAACAAAAGATGAGCTGGAGCTAGTCAAGGCTCGAGTTCAGTCCATCAACGGTCTGGCGAAACTGCATGTTACCGAAAAGAGTGAGGTGCCTCAACTAGAGGGATTCTTGCTCGACTTGCATGCCTATGACCAGTTCAACGATGCAGACGAACGAATAAAAGGCCACAGCCACCTAGATCCTGTAAGTTGAATCACGGGAGGGCTCTTGTCAATCAATGTCGTGGCCCACTCCAGCTGACGGTTTAGACGATTTCCACCATGTCCATACCAGTGCCACGTCTTGATCCGTCCAAGGTGAAGGACGTGGATAAGTGGTTGCGGTCCGTCCTTTGGGACAACAAATTTCCAGAGAGTAACAGTGAGGACGTCTTCGAGATCCATAGGTCCAAGGGTCGTATTGTGTTGACTGATGGAAAGGCCAAGATGCTGCAGGGCGTACGTGAGGTTTTTGAACTGAGTGATGCCCCCGAATCAGGAGAAACGCAGCCAGAGCAAGGGAAGATTATTTTTATAGGGAGAAAACTGTTGGAGGCAGATTTTGTACCAAGCTTTAACCAGAGTATTCAATAGGTGGTAGAGGCCCCAAAGGCAAAGGGAACCGACAAACATGTTGCTCGGAGAGTCGCCGCTTCCATTGCGCCAAGCTACTGATGTCGTTGCTTTAAAGCCGAGAGATTGATTGCTGCATGTCGCATGTCCCAGGGATCCGGAGCTTTTCGAGCCCTTTCTCAGCCTTGGCGAAGGCGGTGGGCGAAATGTGTGCGTGATTGGCACCAATTGCCGCTCTCGGCACGGACCCACTTGAATCCGGACAGCAACTTCGTTGGTTTGAGCCTTGCTATTAGCCTTTTCTGGTTATCGATGTCAACACAACGCTTGTCCCCAGATCTTGCTTTGAATCCGAAGAAACCCAAGGCCACGACCGACCACGTACGGAGCGACGCCGCGATCTCAATTTTCTTTGTTTTTTGTTGCCAAGTTCCCGACCCTGCACCGACGACGCGATCCACAACATCGACTTCTTTCGGTCGCGAGACATCATGAACCGGCCAGGTAGGGCACGCCCAAGTCCTCAACCACTTCACAGATTCAATATTTCGCGCTTCTGGCTCCGCCGCCAGATGCTTCCATTACCGAGCACTTCGCTCGCTAGCCACCTGATCAATGCGTTTGTCATATCTTTGGGGCGAGAATTGCTCAGTGCAATCTCGTGTAGCCTCTCCTGACCGCTGAGGCCACTTCTTCGGCCGCAACAGCCAAGCGGCGTCACAAGCAACGTTTGTTGCTGAGTCTAGAGAGCACTTGGTCTTTCAAGATGCGTTGTGGCGGCTAAACTACAGGGTGACGCCAAACAAGTCGGCTTTTGATTCCTATGTGCACACTGCAGTGGACTGAGCTGACGCGTCTTGTTCAAAATTAGGACCAGTGCCGCAGTCTATGAGAGGCATGCCTGGAAATTTCGGGGGACAGCAACAGAATCAACCATCCGGGCGGTCAGTTTCGAGTCGCCTACCTAATGGAAAGCTAGGTACGAAGGTTGAACCCCGCGATAGACTCGTCGTTTTCAACCATTCCATCTCATATGCTAATTTTTCAATGCTATCGAAGCAACAAATAATGGATCTGGATGGGCGTTCGGTGGTAATGTTCCGATGGGAGGTGCTGGTTTCCAAAACCAAGTTCGACAATTGGGAGGAAACGTCAGTTTTGCGCCAAGTTTGAGCGGGTCGCAACCTGCCACCCCCTTGGATCTGTCGTACGTGCCTGCCGCATCTTGCAACTCACTTTTTCTTCACCATGCCATTGTTCTTGTTTTGTTTCAGCCGACCTACTGGTCTACCCGTTTTCTTTGTGTTATGACTTGGTTTAATTTTTCTTATTCCTGAGCTATGGCGAATGTGAACACCGACGAGATACGGGGGCCCAGGCCATCACCCGCGAAGCCGTCTACTCTCGATTATGCCGCTGCTCTCAAGGGGTAAACTTATGCCGTTTCCCCTTGCATTCCCGCTGCCCTTGGTCCCAAAACATGGTTTTCATTGTTGCATCTATTCACGGACGCGAACACGTACTAACCATATTCGCAGGGAATTTCCTTCATTATCTAACAATTCTCAACTAAACAGCGGCAATTCAGCATCCATGTGGGCTTCTGGAGGATCCAGGAATCTCAGTGGTCCTGTCCAGCGCAATCAAGGCACCCCGGTCTCGTCTCAGCAAGGGGCCCTAGAAGACATGTTTGGAGGGGGATCCTCCCGCATGCCCAGCAACCAAGGTTCATTCAGATTCGGAAACCAAGGGAATCTATCATCCGCCTCCCAAGGACAGCCAAGCACTGCAGACGACTTCCCCCCATTGAATAGAGGTAGTAATGGGGAAATTGGATCGGCCCGCAGCGCAAATCTGATGTCATTTGCGTTTGGGTCGCAACACGGGGCCTCGGGTCTACACAGAGGGAATGGTCTGCTTAATGCGCTATCCGCCAATAGTCGAGTCAACGACGCTCGGTCACCGCCCGGTATTGGTGCGCCGCGACCCTTCATAGCCTGATTTGCTAGTTGTGTAGCTAACACGATTAGGACCGCCACGCAATCAAGAGTCCAAGCGATCAGCAGCGGACGAAGACAGTAGGCAAAAGTCTACCTTGAGAGGTGGCAAGTCCGGGGCCGCGGAGGGCACAGCCTCAAATTCGCTGGGTGCGATAGGAAACGACGATCTATCTACAAAGCCGAGGGATGACAAGGAGACACATGCTCCAGAAGCAGTCGACCCTCTTGCTGGAATGAGCGAAAGTGACAAATTCGGGATCAAGGGATTGCGGACGTTAATGAATAACAATCCGGACTACCAGGCATTGATCGTAGGAATGGACCCAAACACGATGGGACTGGACATGAACTCACAAGAGTAAGTCGATTGTCTGACCGCAACTGACGCCGCTCACCTTGTTGACGCACTCAGAATGATTACATCACAAGTATACTCTCTCTTTGACGATGTACCCCCACGGCCAACCATGGCAGCTACCAAGGTCCGCCTGCCGGAGTGTTACAATGTGACCAATGTGCAGCCCATTGAGAGCAAAATACAGAATTTCAACGAGGAAACTCTTTTCTGGATCTTTTACGGCAGCCCGTTAGACGCCAAACAGCAACTAGCTGCTCAAGAATTGTGAGATACACGATTCCCCATTCTTGTTGTCCATGAAATTGGGGAATTCTAATCAAACGGATAGGCACTCCCGCAATTGGAGATGGCATAAAAAGCATCAGATCTGGCTCACCAAAGATGAGCACATGACGCCACAGATCTTGAGTCCAAATCATGAACGAGGCTTTTACATTGTCTGGGATGCTGAACAATGGCGAAAAGACAGAGTAAGGTTAGCCAAAGAGTGACGCTATGCCTCAGTCACTAACGTTTTACTTTCGCAGCGAGAAATGAACCTGTTCTACGGTGACTTGGATACTACGCTGAGTCAAGCACCAACGATACCATAATGCTGATGCAGACAGCGAATGGGCGCCGACGGGGTCTAGGGCGATGTTGTTGAATGTGGCTCCATGAGCTGATTCTAAGGGCTATTCGGCGTTGAACCATCAAAGGGCAGGGTTACTATTTCTTGTCGCAGTGAATGAGCATGTTCTAGTGGCCAGAAAGTTTTGGGACCGTTGAGTGCATTGTTGGGTTATCTTGGGCTGGTCATCATCCAGATGATAGAGCGCGGGGAGGCGTAGTTTTTCTGTGCCCCGCAATACATGAAGTGCCTATGTATGATCTCGAGCCGATGCTCTCTCTTCTCGTCGGCAGCGTTGTCATTTTTCTATGACGGAATCAAAGCCCATGCATGGAGGATGGACGTTTGAGTGTCGGGAGTACTTGGGCCTACTTCACCATGCTTTTAAACAGGCACAAAGCCAATCGGATTGGCTATTATTGGTTATTAGACATGTCGCGTGCCTGAAACTTTGTCGGGCAGGATCGTTGGGTCGTTATTGTTATTAGCCGAGGTTCCACCTGACCTTCAAGTACTTTCGTACTCCGTAGTCGCCAGGGCTTCTGGCTCCGGCCACCTCACCTCACAAGCACCGCAATGCTCTTGTCTACGCTTCGTTCATCCACGACTCTGCTATCAAATAGCGCCTTCAAGCAGTAGCTTTCATTCTACTGGAGAATTCCACCAGTCTTGGCGGCATCTTGATCGCATTATTGGGCGCCCCTGCCTCCTCATCGCGCAACTACCGCCGCTCACCACGACGTACTCTCGTTCGAACTAGAGAATCCGAGCAAATCTTGCACCGCCCTGGGGGCTTGGCTTAAGCAACAATGGCCAACGAACAGATTTCATTGCCATATTTAGCAGGGATTTTGCTCCTCTCTGGACTGATTCTACGGTACCTTTTCTTTTCCGGGGCCCAGACATCCCGACCTTCAAGGTCACCCGAAGACATCCGCAGATCGCGTGAATTAGCTGTGGAGCGGATACAACAGATGTTTCCCCAGACAGACAGACGGAGTGTCTTGTGGGATTTGCAGCGCAATGGTGGCAGCATACAGAATACAACGGAGCGGATTTTGGCTGGTCGATTGGAAGCGGTATGTTGACATGAGGACCTGTTCTGTTACAAAAATGCGCCGCCTTTTCACGACTGCGCTTGTGATTTGACCCTGTGAAAACATTTTTGTAGAATCCTTTTTGCTAACGTTTTTGCGTCAACTATAGCCTCCGGTCACGTTTCAACCGCCCCCACCACCGGGCCAACCTCACTCTGGGGCAAGCACAGCCTCTGCGACTAGGCAGGCTGACAGGCCCTCGCAGCCAGATCTGATCACGCGTTACAACCTCAAGAGCCAGATCGCCGAACGGGGCCAGGAGGCAGAGACCAAGAGCAAGGGGTGGAGCTCAAATCGCGAAGAGAGGCAATCGGCTCTGCAGAGAAGACGGGACGAGATGATTTTGGCAGCGAGGAGGAAGATGGAGGCCAAGATTGAAGCGGAGAAGGCACAGACAGAGGGATGAGGGGATGAGTCAGGCGAGCTATGTAATTGCATATAGTATACGAGAATCAACTATTCAGCGTTTCGAGTATATCTGCCGCTTGGTGTTTGGTGCGGGTCAGAATCGAAGTGCTGCAGCTGTTCGGCTATATTCTAATCTGTGATTGCGCTTGTCGGGCAGATGCGGGCTGATGCCCGTGCAGTCTGGTTGTGGTGACAAGCAACAAAAAAAAAGGTCGATTTGAATTATTAGTCAGACAAATCTTCGGAGGGGTATCAAGATGATGCAACGAGCAGAGAACGAAAGAATTAGACGGAACGCGAGACTTTAATTAATAAATTATACTAAGTTTTTAATAGTGTAGATAGCTAGAAAGGTAAGGGAAAATTTATCTTAGGTTAGAAAAGATATTCCTTATAGTAGAGCCTAAGGCTATAACTAAGCAGGTAGTAGTAGGTGCTAGGCACTACCTTCCCCTAATATAACCACTAGCAATAAGATAGTTACCTTAACTACTAAGTAATATAGTAACAATAATATAAAACTATTCCTAAATATAACTAGGTCTATCTAAGGTTTAGGGGAATTAATCCTAAACCCTAATAGCTACCTCCTTTAATATATCTATTTCCTTAGGGGTTATTAGCCTATCTAGTCCTCTATTAAACTCTAAAAGCAATTCTATATAAACCTCCCTAACTATTATAGAGAGATAATTACTCCTTAAGATATCTCTTATTCCCTTTAAGTTATTCTTTAGCTAAATTAGACCTTTTACTTATCCTAACTTAGTTACCTTTTAGATTTTACCCTTAACGCTATATATTACTTTAGCTACTACCTCTATAAAGTTAGCATTAGTTAACTAGTTATTTCCTAAGGTATTAGCCTAAAGGCTTAGATAGCTAGTTCTCTTATTATTTCTCTTACTTTACTTAGGTGTTAAGGCTTCTAGGCCGAAATGGAATAGAACAGGGTGATAGTATGGATAAGTAGCAGCTAAATAGCTAAAGGTAGGTAGTAATGCTTAAGGGTTTTAATCTCTAGCCTCCTATATTCTATATGTGTAACCTTTGCCTAAATACCCCCTCTACGTGTTAAGGCTTCTAGGCCGAAATGGATAGAACAGGGTGATAGTATAGATAAGTAGCAGCTAAATAGCTAAAGGTAGGTAGTAATGCTTAAGGGTTTTAATCTCTAGCCTCCTACATTCCATATGTGTGACCTTTGCCTAAATACCCCCTCTACGCTCACGTGACTAGCTTATAGCGACCTTATAGCTAGGGCGCTATAAGCCCTAAGTGGGTCCTACTATACATAATGCTATCGCCTCTATTACCTATATTACTCCGTAGCCTTTATAACCCTAATATAGTACCCTCTTTACTTTATAATTACCCTTAATTATACTTACTGCCTAGTTAGTGCAAACTCGCTGTTTTAAACTTCCTATGTAATTCTTACCTTACGTATCCTAACACAAGACATAGGGAGATAATAGCCCTATTAATAATAGGTCTAGCTATTATTCCTTACCTTACCTATAAGCTCCTAGTTGTAATATAGTTATAGCTATAGAGTTGCTTTATAAATGCTTATATCCTTATTCCTACTAGTCCTATAAAAGTGGACACCCTATGTTATATTTTCTTATTAGCTAAAAGGGATAGGGTATTAGATACTATACATTAGGGTATATTTAATTATAAGTTCTAGCGAAGTTACTACGAGCTTACTAGGTGTGCGTAGTTAGCTATAACTTTAGCTATTAATAGCTATAAGCGCTAGCTTTTTAACCTATAGCTTACTTTCGCTGCCCGCATAGATTACTTAAGGGGTCTATGGTTAATATAAAAAAGACTAAATTTCCCCTCCTTTTTCTCTTCCTTTCCTTCTTATCCCTCTTACTTTTTAACGTTAAATTTGTGAGTTAGCCTTACTAGCCCTATAGTAGCGTTCTCGCTACTACTGCCTAGTAGTTACTAATGTTATTTAGAGTCTTCCTCCTTATTATCTTATTATCTCTCTGCTTCTTGTAGTTAGTATTATAGTTTATATCTTACTGCTTTGCTTTCTGCTTACTTGCTGCTAACTTATAGATAGGTTATAATGTCTTCTATTTGCCTAATAACTCTAGGACCCTTAGCGCCTGCCCTAGAAAAATCCCCTTATAAAAGGGCTTTATATGCTTTAAAAACATTCATATAAGTTTACCTCTTATTTATAGTGTTATAGCTACTAACTTACTAAGCAGTATAATTAAAATTCCTTGCCTTTACTATAGTTAGTAGGTGGCAATCTAGTAAATCGCCCCTAAAGATAACAGAGCTAAACCTTAGTATATTATAGATAGGAAGCTAATTCCTAATAAGTATTATTATTCCCCTAGTATAACTAAGCTACTCCCTTCCTACTCTTATAATACTAACTTAGGTTAGGTAATTCCTTAAAGTGCACTTATTACATAAAAAACAATAAAATATATGCTAGCATAAGTGCCCCTTTAAGGCTACTGCTTTTAGCTAGCTAACCTATTATTAGTGTCCTATAAGAATTATAATACTCTATTGCAAGTTTTTTAAGGTTATAAAGGAGGTTCCTAATAGCACCTATTACTATCTATCCCTAGTAAGATTATTAATTCTAGTAACTTAGTTAGAGCTAACTTATTACTAGGCTCTAGTACACGTAAAATATAAATTATATAATGCTCTCCTTACTATAAAGAATGCGAATTGCTATAGGAGAGTTTATTAGGCCTATCTAACCACTAAAGCTGCTTGCAAGGCAGACGCTAATAAGCGTGTAGTAATGTCACAGCTATTTAATACTACTAACCTTAAGGTCTAGATTAATATCGCTAATAGCCTGCGCTTTATAGCTTAAAATGCTCCTATAGTAAGTCCTATTATCCCTAGCGTAGCTTTTACTTTACTAACTTATAGCTAGTTTATAGCCTACGCTTTATAGCTTCTTGCTTACGTTAGCCCCTCTAAGCTCCCTAAAGAGCTCTATTCCTTTATTTATAGGGATAAGGAGGGGTTCTCTAATAATAAAGCTTCTCTATAGCTACTATAAAGGAAAATATAGCAGTGGATATAATAATAGAGTAATAAGTGCTTAGTAGCTATATAGTAGTTTGCTTTAAGAGAATATAACTTTTTATGCTATGAAATTTCATGTGTTAAATTACTAAAGTAATAATGTCTCTACAAACTAGCTGCTTAATTACTACTTATAATTATTTATAATATCCCTTATAATAAAATCTCTTTTTAACACCTATAAATTCTCTAAGCTATTATAGCCCTTCTATTTCACTAAGAATTTCCGCTGTTTTCTATTATACTAATGTAAGATAATTCTCTTAACCTTAAACTCTTCTTTATTATCCTTAACATTATCTTATAGTAAGGACGCATCTATGTAGCTAGTGAGATCCCCTTTAAATAGTTTAAGGCTTATAATATTAAACACATTATAAAGTCTTAAGCTAGCTAGCAATTATAATTAATAGGCTAAGCTATAATTGCTAACTACCTTCTTGATTTTATAGGGCCCTAGGTACTTAGCTATGAGCTTTTAGCTTAGTTATCTTAGGTTAATATTCTTAGTAGATAGCAAAACATAGTCCCTAACCTTAAACTCTATTAGCATTCTCTTATAATTATAATACTTCTTTTGCTATGCTTATGCATTATAAAGTAGCTGCTTAATCTCTAAGTATCTTTATCTTAATTCTAAGACTCTGTTTTTTACCTAGTTATTTACTAAGTTAGGCATTAGGATAGCCTAATAAGGTCCCCTTAGGTTATATCCTTATAGTGCCTCCGCTAGCGTTAGGCTATAACTGCTATGCTTGCTTGTGTTATAGGCAAACTATGCTATTAGTAGATATTCTACCTAATTATCCTATTTAGCGCACGCGTAGGCTCTTAGATAATGCTTAAGAACCTAGTTTAATTATTCTATCTATCTATCTATCTAGGGGTGAAATGCAGTGCTTAGTTACTACTTTATTACAATAAGGTAGCAGAAAGTCCTCTAGAATCCACTAGTAAATATTAACCTATAGTCTATAATAATACCTTCTAGGGCGCTATAGTCTTTAAAAACATTCTTAAGGAACACTATAGTAAGGCTATTGCTAGTTAGTTATGTAAACACTAGTATATAAATACTATACTTTAAGAATTAGTCTATAATAACTAAAATCGCGTTATGTAACTAAAACTTCTAATCCTTTACTAGTAGCAAGCCTATAATAAAGTCTATTAATAATTCTTAGAAGGGGTTAGGCACTAGTAATATAGCTAACTTACTGTAAGGCTTATATAACCTTAGCTTTAAAACTTAATAATTAACATAAGACTAGACATATGCCTTAATGTCTTTCTTTATTAATAGCTAGTAATATTAGCCTATAATATAATAGAGGGTCTTGCTAACCCCCTAATAACCCGCTGCGGGATTATTATAGGTTAATAGCAAAATTTCTTTTTGCAATCCTAGCGAAATAAAAACACGATTTTTGTACATTAGTAACTTAGAGAATCTTATA
Source organism: Epichloe amarillans (assembly GCA_024072835.1). Classification (NCBI taxonomy): domain Eukaryota; kingdom Fungi; phylum Ascomycota; class Sordariomycetes; order Hypocreales; family Clavicipitaceae; genus Epichloe; species Epichloe amarillans. The sequence goes on along the minus strand of CP099635.1, from coordinate 4,580,290 downwards.
GTCTATATCTATAGCTCTCTAGCCTCTAGCTTAGAGAGACTAATTAACTATAGTCCTAACGCACTAGAGTTACTACTTATTAGCAATAACTTCGCTATGTAATAAAGGCATCCCCTTACTACGCTTCTAATAATAAGACTTAAATTAGGGCTTCTAATTCCGCTACGCCTTCTCTAATATTAGAGTTAAACTTAGAAAAGGTTCTCTAAACCGCTAAGATTCTTATTATAACACTACTATAGCCTAGTAGCTCTCTAGTAGCGCTCTTAGATAAATTAACTAACCTAGTAGAGATTAATATAGTAAAGGTTCTCCTACTTACTATTGCTTTCACGGACGTAGTAGAGATTAATATAGAAGAGGTTCTCTTACCTACTATTAGGTAATTTGCCTTAATGCCACCGCAAGCATATAGCTCCCTAGTAGCGCTCTTAGACTTTTTAACTAGCGTAATAGAGGTTAATATAGCAGAGGTTAACTTACTTACTATTGCTTCTATAGGCCTAGCAAAGATTAATATAGAAGAGGTTCTTAAACTAGCTAGTAAGGTTTAATTACTATAATCCTATAGCTCTATTACTACGCGCTTAGGCCTTTTACCTAGCCTAGTAGAGATTAATATAGTAAAGGTTCTCTTACTTACTATTAGGGTTATTGCTTTACTATTAAGGGGTAGCAAGTGTAGATATAGGGTACTTACTAAGTTACTATTGCTCTTACGCTACTCCTTAACTATAAACCTAACACGCTATAGATATACCTAACTAGTAGTTAAGCTATTACTAATGCAGCGCCCCTATAGCCTAATAGTAGTAAACTTAGCAAGGAAGGTTAGTAACTAAGATATAAAAGCCTTAGCCTTCCTTTCCTTACTAATATAGTCTAACCTTTATAATAAAGGATTAGTAGGATTTAGCTTCCTTACCTAGTGTTTAATAGTAAAGTTAAATAGGCATAGCTTATCTAATGTAGTAACCTAGTACTAGTTAGCTTAGGCTTTATTATAAGGTACTTATAGTTTAGGTAATCTATAATTATAGTAACTAGGTGCGCTAAGTAAGCAAGGTAGTGCCTCTAAGTCTAAAAAGCCTCCTAAATCGCTAGTAGCTGCGTCTAGTGTTATAGCGTAATTTAGCGTCCTTTAACTTTCTTAATATAAACGCTATAGGGTGCTAGTAACCTAGCACTAATATTATAAGGATAGCTCTAATTACGTATCGAGGCATTAGTCTTTACTTATAGTAGTAATTTAGGTTAAAGTAGACTAAAATTAGAGCCTCCTAAAATAGCTTTTATAGTTCCCTAAACACTACTAGCTTACTATTATCTAGCTTAAACTTACGCTAGTTAGTTCCCTTATATAGGCGTTTATTAATAGGATAACTATTTTGCTATATAACTTAATAAAACGCCTATAAAATCTAGTAAACCTAAGGAAAGATTAGATGTTAAATACGCAGATAGGTATTAGCTAAGTCATAATTACCTCTACCTTGCTTAGGTCTATTAAAATTCCTTTTAGTGAAATTATGTAACTAAGGAATTTAACCTCTTTAATAGAGAATTAGCACTTATCTAAATTAATAAAAAGGTTAGCCTTCTAAAATCTCTTAAGGATCTTTTTAATATCACCCTTATGCTCTAAGATCTCGTAGCTAAATATTAGGGTGTTATTAAGGTAAACAATGCAAATAAGATTATTAAGGCCTTCTAAAGCTTTGTTAATATACTCTTAGAAGGATGCTAGCGCGTTAACAAGCCTAAATAGCATCACAAGATACTTAAAGTAACTATATTTACACTAGAAGGCTGTTTTCCACTTATTACCCTTGCGAATACATAGCTAATAGTACGCATCTTTAAGGTCTAACTTTGTGAAAATCTTTACACCCCCTAGTTAATCTAAGATTTCTAATATTAGGGGCAAAGGGGCCTTATCTTTAACTATAATCTTGTTAAGGCCCCTATAATCCACGTATAGTTATAGCTTTCCCCCTTTTTTTAGCATAAAAAGGATTAGGGCGCCCTGCTAGGCTAATAGATCTTCAGATCCACCCGCGTTCCTACGCAGTCGCTAGGTACTTACGGAGCACCTATAACTCTTTCTTAGCTAGGTTATATATTAGACCCTATAGTAGTGCTTTTCCTTCTTCTAATTTAATAGCATATATATAGCTACCTAAGCTAGAAAGGGTGCTAGCCTCTTTATTTAAAAACATATCTTTAAACTCCTTATAAGCTTCTAGAAGTTCTACTTTCTTAGGTTTATTAGCTAGTTCTATTATTACGCCATTACTACTTCCTTTATCTTTGTTTGCTATAGGTCTAATAGCAGCCACGCGTCTAATTATATGCATTGCCTATAGGTTAAGTACTACTATAATAGACATATATTTTGCTACTTTTTAACTATCCTGCGACCCCACTGCTAATAAGATACGTTCCTTTATTATAGGGTATCTCTAAAGTCTATCTTTCTAAGACATTATTATAGGCTTATACTCTCTTACTTAATTAACTCCTAAAACCAATTTTTTGCCACTATTAGTAACATAGTAGCTAAGTTAGCATATCTTTACATAGCCTATGCTATCCCTAACTAACACTATTTTCTTTAAAATCCCTTAATATAGCATAACATTACCTAATGCACTCTTAAGCGTATTATTATAAGGTTACACTTTTAACTAATTAAGGTCTATTAGCATATTAGGGTAAATTAGGGAATATATAGCGCTAGGGTTAAATAGCGTTAGCACTGCTACCTAGCGGTTATCTTAATGTAACTTAATATCCATGCGAATTTATAGGTCTAGAAGACTATTCTTATTAAGTTAAGTTATATTAAGAGCGTCTTCCTAGGGTTTTACTGCGCTAATTAGGGTCTTATTTGCGTTTAAGTAACTCCTAGCCTATTTAGTGCTAGCTTAGTATATCTTAGTAGTATAGGTGTTTTTCCTATAAATACTATAGTCTAGTTTAGTGCACCTAGTTAATAGGTAGCCTAGTTTCCCATACTTATAATAGACTAGCAAGCCCCTTACTCCTACGTAGCATCCTTCCTATAGCTCTTTTTCTAGGGACACTAAGCGGTTCCTTCTCTTCTATTAGTTACCTCCTTAGTTACCTCCTTAGTAGCCTCTATAAGGGATCCCTTTCTCTTCCCTAGTTATTGCTTTTGCCTTCTTTCCTTAGCTAATAAGGTAGTTTTAACTTATAGGGTACTCTTAGCTAAATACCTGCTTCTTTATAGTGCTATTTAGGCACTATATAAACTAAGCGATTCTTAGAGGTTTAGGTATAGGCTTAGGTAATTCTACCTCTGCCTTCCCCTAGACTTTAATAAAAGTCTAGAATAACTAATCCTTGCCTTAATAGAGGGTTAGTAGCATTCCTATAGCTTCTAGGTAGTGACTATCTTTATCTATTTCTTTGGTTTTTAGCTATTAGATAAACTTTGCCTAAGTGTAGCTCTAGTAATTTACGTAACTATCTATAGTAGTAAAGCGCATCCACTATTGCTTTGCCTTATTTACTAGGTAGCTGCTAGCGTATGTAACTTTTATTATATTATTAGTAAACATGTTTTAATCTATAGTAAAGGTTACATTTAAATCCGCTAAGAATATCTATAGGTTCTTATAGGTATTCCCCTTATATATAGGAGCTTTTAGCTATATCTTTACTATACTATATCTATAAAGTCTAAGTAAGGGTAGTGCTTCCTAAGGAATAGGGGTAATGTCTTAGGCAAAGGGTGTTTATAGGGTAGGAGTAGGGCCTTTATTAGTGTTAACTAATTAGGGAGGGGTATCCACTTCTTATAAATTTTTCTATAGCTATTTAAGTTTTCGCCTCTTTTAAGTGATTTATAGCTATGTCTTTGCTTATGTAAGGCTATGGTTTAATATAGCTTCCTTACTATTAATAATAGGTTCTAATACATAGGAATTCTCTAGTGTGGTTAGACAAGAGGACTTACGTTCCTAAAATAGGTTCTAATCTATAGGTATACCTTTACATAGCATGTTTGCTTTGGAGTTATTAGTACCCCTTAAGTAGGTGTTTATTCTTTGTGGTGCTAATATTCTTACCTTACTAATAGCCTATTACCCTAATAGGAAAGAGAGATTAACTTATTAAGGCTTCTAGGCTAAAATAGATAGAATAGGGTAATAGTATAGATAAGTAGTAGCTAAATAGCTAAAGGTAGGTAGTAATGCTTAAGGGTTTTAATCTCTAGCCTCCTACATTCTATATGTGTAACCTTTGCCTAAATACCCCCTCTGCGCTTACGTAACTAGCTTATAGTAACCTCGCAGCTAGGGCGCTGCAAGCCCTAAGTGGGTCCCACTGTACATAATGCTATCGCCTCTATCGCCTGTGTCGCTCCGTAGCCTCCACGACCCTGACACTACGCTTATATAACTAGCTTATAGTAACCTTATAGCTAGGGCGCTATAAGCCCTAAGTAAGTCTTACTATATATAATACTATTGCCTCTATTACCTATATTACTTTATAGCCTCTATAACCCTAATATAGTACTCCCTTTACTTTATAATTACCCTTAATTATACTTACTACTTAGTTAGTGTAAACTTACTATTCTAAACTTCCTATATAACTTTTACCTTATATGTCCTAATGTAAGGCATAAGGAGATAATAGCCCTATTAATAATAGGTTTAGCTATTATTCCTTACCTTACCTATAAGCTCTTAGTTATAATATAATTATAGCTATAGAGTTACTTTATAAATACTTATATCCTTATTCCTACTAGTTTTATAAAAGTAAATACCCTATATTATATTTTCTTATTAGCTAAAAGGGATAGGGTATTAGACACTATATATTAGGGTGTATTTAATTATAAGTTCTAGTAAAGTTACTATAAGCTTACTAAGTATATATAGTTAGCTATAACTTTAGCTATTAATAGCTATAATGCTAGCTTTTTAACCTATAGCTTACTTTCGCTACCTATATAGATTACTTAAGGGGTCTATAGTTAATATAAAAAAGACTAAATTTCCCCTCCTTTTTCTTTTCCTTTCCTCCTTATCTCTCTTACTTTTTAATATTAAATTTATAAGTTAGCCTTACTAGCCCTATAGTAGCGTTCTTACTACTACTACCTAGTAATTACTAATATTATCTAGAGTTTCTCTTTATTATCTTATCTTCTATTTGCTCTTATAGTTAGTATTATAGTTAGTATCTTACTACTTTGCTTCCTACTTGCTTACTACTAACTTATAGCTAGGTTATAATGTCTTCTATTTGCCTAATAACTCTAGGACCCTTAGTGCCTACCCTAGAGAAATCCCCTTATAAGAGGGCTTTATAGGCTTTAAAAATATCTACATAAGTTTACCTCTTATTTATAGTGTTATAGCTACTAACTTACTAAGCAATATAATTAAAATTCCTTACCTTTGCTATAGTTAGTAAGTAGTAATCTAGTAGATTACCCTTAAAGATAATAAAGCTAAACCTTAGTATATTATAGATAGGAAGCTAATTCCTAATAAGTATTATTATTCCCCTAGTATAACTAAGCTACTCCCCTCCTACTCTTATAATACTAACTTAGGTTAGGTAATTCCTTAAAATACGCTTACTATATAAAAAATAATAAAATATATACTAGTATAAGTGCCCCTTTAAGGCCATTGCTTTTAGCTAGCTAACCTATTACTAGTGTTCTATAAGAATTATAATCCTTTATTATAAGTTCTTTAAGATTATAAAGGAGGTTCCTAAAGGTAGCTATTACTATAAGTGTCTAGTAAGATTATTAATTCTAGTAACTTAGTTAGAGCTAACTTATTACTAGGCTCTAGTGTATATAAAATATAAATTATATAATACGCTCCTTACTATAAAGAATATAAATCGCTATAGGAGAGTTTATTAGGCCTATCTAACTATAGAAGCTACTTATAAGGCAAATACTAATAAGCGTGTAGTAATATTATAGCTATTTAATACTACTAACCTTAAGGTCTAGATTAATATTGCTAATAGCCTATGCTTTATAGCTTAAAATACTTTTATAGTAAGTCCTATTATCTCTAGCATAGCTTTTACTTTACTAACTTATAGCTAGTTTATAGCTTATGCTTTATAGCTTCTTACTTATATTAGCCTCTCTAAGCTCCCTAAAGAGCTCTATTCCTTTATTTATAGGGATAAGAAAAGATTCTCTAATAATAAAGCTCCTATAGCTACTATAGAGGAAAATATAATAGTAGATATAATAATAGAGTAATAGATACTTAGTAGCTATGTAGTAGTTTGCTTTAAGAGAATATAACTTTTTATATTATAAAATTTTATATATTAAATTACTAAAGTAATAATATCTCTATAAACTAGCTACTTAATTACCACTTATAATTATTTATAATATTCCTTATAATAAAATCTCTTTTTAATACCTATAAATTCTCTAAGCTATTATAGCCTTTCTATTTCACTAAGAATTTCCACTATTTTCTGTTATACTAATATAAGATAATTCTCTTAACCTTAAACTCTTCTTTATTATCCTTAATATTATCTTATAGTAAGGACGTATTTATGTAGCTAGTAGGATCCCCTTTAAATAGTTTAAGGCTTATAATATTAAACATATTATAAAGTCTTAAGCTAGCTAGTAATTATAATTAATAGGCTAAGCTATAATTACTATTGAAAATTGGAAGGGAATCTAGCTAGAGGGATAGGAAGACCTCCCTACTAGATTCTAATGCGGCGGCTTCTAGATTCACTAGATTATAACGCATTCTGTAAGATAGAGAGCTTTGATAGTTAAATATAGTTGATTCCTAGCTAGTACAGACAGTCTAACAAGCAATGAGAGGATTTCTAGTCCCCTCATAGACTTACTAACCATATCGAAGGATCTAGGTCACTAGAGAGGTCTTAGGAGCTACTTTTTATTTTCCGCAAAACTCATTTGTATAGGAAAAATAAAAAATCAACTCACAGCCATACAAACTAGCTGCCTAGGTAGTCTAACTAAGTATTTTAATAGACAACCCTATTAACAAAATATACCATTAAATCCAGAAAAAATCAAGGATTCGAACAGTATACGTCAGCCTTTTATACAACTACTAGTTGCCTAGTTACAGTTGATTTTAGCTTCCCTATAGGGTAACCTAGTTAGCTTAGTCATACAAGCCTGTGGGTTAGTTATAGGAACACAAGTCACAACAGACGCTACAAGCAACGCTCGTAACTAACGTTGCAATAACGCAACAAGGCAACTAGTGGGCCTATAAAATAGTGCTATAAATAGCATTATTTTAACACTCCCTCTAGAAAAGTATAAGGTAACTAATTTAATACCTAGACTTAGCTCTTTAATAGATATCTAAGTCAACCATAAATTTAGTAATAAATCTAATAACTTTTTTAAACTAAAAACAACAGTAAAATTAATAACTTTTAGGCATAATTCCAATGTTTTTATTGATTTTTCGGTTTTTTGACTTTTTAGTTAATTTTATTAGTTTAGATTAAGCCTTTGTATTTATAAGGCCTAATAGTTAGATAAATTGTTAAAATTTATCATTAGGCAGGGGCTTAGTTAAACCATCTACAGGCATCTCTTTAGTGTTAATGTAGATAACCTTAGCTATACCCTTCTGTACCTTTTCTCTAGTATAGTTAAATTTTAGTAGGGTATGCTTTATTCTACTATAAAGAGTAGGGTTATTAGCGGTTGTAATAGCGCCTTAGTTATCACTAAAAATCGGGTACTAGAGGTGCTATAGGCAGCTTTATCTCTTTAAAGAGACCATAAAGCCACTCTAGCTCCCTAATAGCTTCACATAAGGCATTAGATTTAGCCTCTAATGTTAATAAAGCTATCATAGTTGCTTTCTTTGATTTCTAGCTAATAGGTCCTTTAGCTAGCTTATAGAGATAAGCATAGGTTAATTTAGAGGACTTATTACCCGCGAAGTCGCTATCACAGAAGCCAATAAGGGTTACAGAAGCTATAGCAGCTTTAGACCTTCTATAAGTTATAGAATAACCCATAGAGCCTAAAAGGTACCTAAGCAGATATTTAGAAGCATTAAGATGCTCTATAAACGGCTTAGCTAGCGCTATGGAAAGCCACTAAACCGGAAAGGCAATATCAAGTCTTATAAGAAGCATTAGGTATATAATAGTCCTTATAATACTCTAATATAGCTTGTGATTAAGGGGGGAAAGAGGTTTAGTTAGGTAGTCTACCTGTTTTATAATTCTAGGTTATAGAGGAATTTTAACAGGTCTAGTATCTTTTATATTGAATCTTTCTAGGGCTTCAGAAATATACTAGGACTAGTAGATAGTTAGGGTCCCTTTCTTTTAATTTCTAGTGATTTAAACGCCTAAGAAAAATTCTGCTAGCCTACAATCTTCTATAGGATAAGCTTTATAAAGTAGCTTCTTTAGCCTATTAATATAAGCTAGATCCAGTCCTATTAGAAGGCAGTTATCTACATAAGTCACTATATATATAGATGTAGTTAGGTTAAAGAAGACAGCTAGGTTAGATATAAGGGGTTAAAAGCCTAGCTTCCAAAGAAGGTCCTTTAAAACCTGCTACCACTCTCTAGAGCTTTATTTTAATCCATATAAAGCTTTTTATAGGAAAATAACCTGCTTTTAAGAGGGTTTATAGCTATACTTCTTAAGTAACTTAGCTACTTTAGGTGTAGAAGACTTAGCAAACTTAGTAAATCCATTAGGTATTTGCATATAGATAGATTCCTTTAGTGGACTATTTAGAAAGGCCCCTATAAAATTAACCTGTTTAACTTCCTAGTTATTACAAGCCGCTAGGGCTAGTAAAATCCGCTAACTAGGGGGAATGCTAGTTATAGCGTAGGTTTCGATATAATCTTAACCTTCTATCTACATAAACCCTTTAGCAACAAGTTAGGCCTTGTATTTTAGAGGATTATTTTCTTTATCCTTTTTAAGCTTGTAAACAAGCCTATTCTTTAGAACCCTCTAGCCCTTAGGAATTTAGTCTATCCCTATAAATTTAAAGGTTCTAGCAGCTAGAAGCTGTTTAAATTCGTTAAATGTTACATCTATCTATTTTTAACTATCCTTACTTTTTAAAGCTTGTTTCTAGGTCTTAGGGGTATCCGAATTGTTATTAGTGGATGATTTAGCCCTTTGTTATGCCTTAAAGCATATCTCCTTAACGTATAAAGATATATTAAAATCATTAATATCCATAGAATCAGAATTAATTAAAGAATCTAAATCTAAAAACTGTTTTTTGATAGCACCCTTATTAGGGGCGCTAGAGCTAGGGCTCTCTAGGGGTAGCGTTAGAGGCATTGCAGGCGCTGTCGTGGGCGCGCTGTATTAGTCGCCCTAGGGGCTATTAGTACAGGCGCTGCGGGCGCTGTGGGCGCTAAGCTTTCAGGAGGCTTTAGGTAACTATCCTAAACTTCTAGATTATCTCATGAGATATCGGCTTCTCCCTCTAAAGGATTAGTCCCTAAAGGCTTAGGGGACCTTACAGAGCCTATATCCTCTATAATTTTAATAAAGCTAGTCTTTATAACTAACCTTTAGAGGGAATATAAATAAGATAAATAGTAGAACCTAGAGTAGCTAGCAACTAACTAGGAATAGTCCTAGGGGCTAGCTTTTAAAGCTTAGATCTCTGCTCCGGAGGTATTAGGACCTCACAATAAGACCCTATAGCCCTAATTTTTAAGAAATCAGGCTTATAGGAAGTCTTAGGCTCTAAATTAGCTAGAAATAGCTGCTTAGGGGTTAAAGGTTTAGTCATATTAGCTATAATATTAACTAATTCCACTATGGCTAGAAGGATATAAGACTATAGATATAAGGGCAGCTTAGACCACTAAAGTGTAGCCCTAAGCTAGTTAAGGATAACCCTAATAGCCCTCTTAACTAGCCTATTCTGTTTGTGAATATAGGGGCAAGAGGTGCTAAAGCAAATTCCCTTAGAAAATAACTATGACTAAAGTTTGTTATTGATTTCAGTACCTCTGTTAAAGTGAAGGTGCCTAGGATACGCGTTATATCGATTTTTCAGGGCCCTAAAGAAGCCCTTAATAGCTAAAGAAAGAGTTAAACCTTCTTTATTAGCTAATAAAAGGCACTATTTATACTGGGATTTTCGATTAATAAGTATAAGGACTGTGGCCTTCTTATTATGCGGTATAGGTTCGATTTTAACTATATCTCCCTCTAAAATATCTAGAACTCTAGGGGGGTCCTAAATAGGTCGTTTAGTCAGTCTTCTAACAGCTTTAGATTGCATACAGGCTATGCAGTTAAAATCCTTTTCTTTAATAGCGGAAAAATCAGGGATCCCTTTAGCTAATTTCAATAATTTCTTTAGTAAAGGGAGGCCTATATGGCCTAATTGAATATGCTAAAGAAGGGCTAAATCTAGTAACTTCTTGTAACTAGAATCTAGCTTTTTAGGGCTATTATCCCCTAGCTCCCTCTGTTGCTAGGCCTCTTAAGAATCACAGGCCTCTAGGGGCAATAGACAGCCACTATCGTTACCTAAGTCATTAGGGTATAGACCTTCTAAACCCCCTATAGAAGGTGCCTAACTAGGAGGAGCTTTAGTGGGACATAGGGCTAAATCATTGTCTTCTAGCTCTTTAATTCGTTAATATTCCTTAGGATTAAAAGCTAGTTACGGAATTTAAACCTCTATAGGGTAGGAAAACCCTAACTTATTCTTATAAGCTCTTGGTTGTCGTTGCCGTTGTTAGCTGCAATATTAAGAGCCTATAAAGGAGAGGTGGGTTAAATGCTTACAGATTATAGGAGTAGGTTACCCCTTAATCTATAGAAAAAAGCCGTGTTTAGCAGGTTCTAGTAACCCACAGGGGCTTTTATTAGCTAGGAATAGCTAGTCTTTAGCTAGATAACCTCCCTTTAGATAGTGAGATAACCCACTAACTAGGTTAGTATCTATGCCTAGGAAATATAGGGCATCTAGCAGAGCTAAAGGCCTATATTCTAGTGGATTTTTCTTGACTAGAACGTTGAAAATAGCTATGCCTCTTCCTTTAGGAAAAATAGGTCCTCCTGCTGTAATTATAGCGCCGGTTTTACCTTTCTTTAGAGGTTTAAAGTCCCTAAAAGAAGCCCTATTATTACAAATATAACAGGAAGAACCCGTATCATACAAAAGGGAGTTTTTAACTATATCATTAGAGTAGCTAAAAGTAGGCTTGCTAGTAGTGTTACTAGTGGTACTAGAGGTATCCAAGTCAGATTTAGAATTACTACTATTATCACTGCTAGATTCATCAGAATCTAATTCTTTAACGTATCCCGTGGCTAGGGTGTAGCCTAAAGCAAAAGCAGCTTCTTTTCCTTTTTGTTTTTCCCTATTGCTACTCTTTTTCTTCTTTTGCTTCTTTTTAGAGGCTTTAGAAGGGTTTAAATCCTTCTTATCCTGCTCTTTAGTGGCGTTAGAGTCCTTCTTAGGGTTAGGGTTAGAAGACTTCTTTTCCTAGTCCTTAGAATTTCCCTTATTATTAGAAGCCTTATAACTAAGTGCTTTAGCTATAGGGGAGGTTTTATCCCTCTATTCTTCTAATAAATCCGCTATAAGGAACTATAAATTTAGGGTATTTACAGGCAGTCCTTATGCCCTAGAAGCTCTAATAGTAAATCTTTGTCTCTTAGCCTAACTAGGAAAGGTTTGCTTTAATGCATTAATATAATGATTTACTTAATTAATAGGGGCAATCTCTACACTACAAAGTTATAGTCTAGCTAGTAAATTATTAAAATTAGCATTAAAAGCCTCTAAAGATCCCTTATAACTTAAAAAGTTTAGGGAGTGGTAGCTAGTGTATAGTATACCACGCTAGATTTTAGCACTCTGCAAATACTGCCTAATAAGGACTTTATAGGCTTCTTTAGGGGATTTTTGCTAATATATAGCAGCCTATAGTCTAGGTTAGTAGCTATCTCTTAATATTATTAAAAGAATAGCTTAGTCATAGTTAGCTAGATAGCCTACTAGGCTTAGATTATCTATAAATTTAGGTAATCCTAGGGCTCTAAATTATATGCTTAGGGCTTGCTTCCACTAATTATAGTTTTTAGGGCCTTTTAGCTTAGCTCCCTCTAGAATAGAGTAAACCTTCTTATTTAGTTTCTTTATAGCACCTATGTTAAAGGTAGCTTGTAAGTTACTAGAAGGTACGCTTATAGAAGTAGTAGCTAGGTCTTCTTCTAGAACCTTAGTATTTTCTTCCTTAGGTCTATTAGAAGCCTAAAGACCTTATATAATAGTTATGGTTTGCGTTAATTTCTCTAGAAAATTATTAATGCTAGCCTTGTTTTTAATACGATTTTCCTCGCTATGCCTAATAAAATCAGATAAGGTCTTGCCTTATTGTTCAATTTAGCTCTGCATTTATAGCTGTAGAGCACTAGCCTAAATAGCTAGTTAACCTTCTATATCTATCCTACTAGGGTCCCTAGGGGGGCTAGAAGACCCTATAGCAGGGGCCTTACCCTTATAACTAGGTAGTGCTATCTTCTAAAAGTCCCTAAAAAAGGAAAAGAATCCCTATGTAAAAGCTCTAAATTTGTTTCTATTGCAAATAATGCGCGCTAGAAATTACTTATGTTACAATCTAGTCGCGTACGTAAATTATATGGCAGGGCTGTTTAAGAGGGCAGCCCTTAGGTCTAAAAAGTGGGTCTTTAGTATGCGTGGGCAGAAAAATAGCAGAGAGAGGTCTCTAAGAAAATTTTCTTAACACTAAGGATAGGAATTATAGATAATAGGTATTACAAAAGCCATAACGCAACGTAACGTAATGTATAGTGCGTGTAACGTAATGTAATAGGTTAAAAAGCCTAGTATAGATATACTAGATATCTAATGATTTTAAAGGATATAGTGTATTTACTATTATAGATAATATTAAATATAATAGTTATAGTAGTGAATAGGATCACTAAAAAGGTTATGGTTGTAACTAGGTAGTTATAGGTTGCAATGTGGTGGTTACGGGTTGTGGCTATAGTTGATTTTTAACACCAAAGGTCTAATGTTATAATGCGTAGTACTAGTAAATAAAGAGCTTTAAATTCTAGTGGTTTCCTTTGTAATCTTAAGAGCCTATAGGTATAGTAGGTAGTAACTATACCTAAAATCAAGCAGTAATCGCAGTAGAATAACGTAGTAATATAGTAATCTATAGGCCTTCTAGGCTTATAACCTATTGAAAATTAGAAGGGAATCTAGCTAGAGGGATAGGAAGACCTCCCTACTAGATTCTAATGCAGCGGCTTCTAGATTCACTAGATTATAACGCATTCTGCAAGATAGAGAGCTTTAATAGTTAAATATAGTTAATTCCTAGCTAGTACGGATAGTCTAATAAGCAATGAGAGGATTTCTAGTCCTCTCATAGACCTACTAACCGTATCAAAGGATCTAGGTCGCTAGAGAGGTCTTAGGAGCTACTTTTTATTTTCCGCAAAACTCATTTATATGGGAAAAATAAAAAATCAACTCACAGCCATACAAACTAGCTGCCTAGGTAGTCTAACTAAGTATTTTAATAGACAACCCTATTAATAAAATATACCATTAAATCCAGAAAAAATCAAGGATTCAAACAGTATACGTCAGCCTTTTATACGACTACTAGTTGCCTAGTTACAGTCGATTTCAGCTTCCCTATAGGGTAACCTAGTCGGCTTAGTCATACAAGCCCGTGGGTTGGTTGTGGGAACGCAAGTCACAACAGACGCTGCAAGCAACGCTCGTAACCAACGTTGCAACAACGCAACAAGGCAACTAGTGGGCCTATAAAATAGTGCTATAAATAGCATTATTTTAACAATTACTAACTACTTTCTTAATTTTATAAGGCCCTAGGTACTTAGCTATAAGCTTTTAGTTTAGTTATCTTAGGTTAATATTCTTAGTAAATAGCAAAATATAGTCCCTAACCTTAAACTTTATTAGTATTCTCTTATAATTATAATACTTCTTTTACTATACTTATATATTATAAAGTAGCTACTTAATCTCTAAGTATCTTTATCTTAATTCTAAGACTTTATTTTCTACCTAGTTATTTACTAAGTTAGGCATTAGGATAGCCTAATGTAATCCCCTTAGGTTATACCTATTGAAAATGGGAAGGGAATCTAGCTAGAGGGATAGGAAGACCTCTCTGCTAGATTCTAACGCGACGGCTTCTAGATTCACTAGATTCTAGCTTATTCTTCAAGATTAGGAGCTTTTGATAGTTAAATACAGTTAATTCCTAGCTAACGGACAGTCTAACAAGCAATGAGAGGATTTCTAGTCCCCTTATAGACTTACTAACTGTATTAGAGGATCTAGACCGCTAGAGAGGTCTTAGGAGCTACTTTTTATTTTCCGCAAAACCTATTTATATAGGAAAAATAAAAAATCAACTCATAGCCATATAAACTAGCTACCTAGGTGCACTAACTAAGTATTTTTAATAGATAACCTTATTAACAAAATATACTATTAAATCCAGAAAAATTCAAGGATTTAAACAGTATACGTTAGCCTTTTATACAACTACTAGTTGCCTAGTTACAGTCGATTTTAGCTTCCCTATAGGGTAACCTAGTTAGCTTAGTCATATAAGCCCGCGGGTTAGTTATAAAACAACGTAGGTCATAATAGAATAACGCTGCAAGCAACGCTTGTAACTAACGTTACAATAACGCAATAAGGCAACTAGTGGGCCTATAAAATAGTGCTATAAATAGCATTATTTTAACACTCCCTCTAGAAAAGTATAAGGTAACTAATTCAATACCTAGACTTAGCTCTTTAATAGATATCTAAGTTAACCATAAATTTTAATAAATCTAATAACTTTTTAACTAAAAACAGTAAAATTAATAACTTTTAGGCGTAATTCTAATGTTTTTGTTAATTTTTCGGTTTTTCGACTTTTTAGTTGGTTAGTTAGATTAAGCCTTTGTATTCATAAGGCCTAATAGTTAGATAAATTGTTAAAATTTATCATAGGCAGGGCTTAGTTAAACCATCTGCAGGCATCTCTTTAGTGTTAATATAGATAACCTTAGCTATACCCTTCTGTACCTTTTCTCTAGTATAGTTAAATTTTAGCAGGGTATGCTTTGTTCTGCTATAAAAAGCAGGGTTATTAGCGGTTGTAATAGCGCCTTAGTTATCACTAAAAATCAGTACTAGAGGTGCTATAGGCAGCTTTATCTCTTTAAAGAGACTATAAAGCCACTCTAGCTCCCTAATAGCTTTACATAAGGCATTAGATTTAGCCTCTAATGTTAATAAAGCTATTGTAGTTACTTTCTTCATTTCTAGCTAATAGGTCCTTTAGCTAGCTTATAGAGATAAGCATAGGTTAATTTAGAGGACTTATTACCTGCGAAGTCGCTATCACAGAAGCTAATAAGGGTTGCAGAAGCTATAGTAGCTTTAGACCTTCTATAAGTTATAGAATAACCTATAGAGCCTAAAAGGTACCTAAGCAAATGTTTAGAAGCATTAAGATGCTCTATAAATAGCTTAGCTAGCGCTATGGAAAGCCACTAAACTAGAAAGGCAATATTAGGTCTTGTAAGAAGCATTAGGTATATAATAGTCCCTATAATACTCTAATATAGCTTGTGAAAGGGGGGAAAGAGGTTTAGTTAGGTGGTCTACCTATTTTATAATTCCAGGTTATAGAGGAATTTTAACAGGTCTAGCATCTTTCATATTAAATCTTTCTAGGGCTTCAGAAATATACTGGGACTAGTGGATAGTTAGGGTCCCTTTTTTATTTCTAGTGATTTAAACGCCTAAGAAAAATTCTGCTAGCCTATAATCTTCCATAGGATAAGCTTTATAAAGTAGCTTCTTTAGCCTATTAATATAAGCTAGATCCGGTCCTATTAGAAGGCAGTTATTCACATAAGTTACTATATATGTAGATGTAGTTAGGTTAAAGAAGACAGCTAGGTTAGATATAAGGGGTTAAAAGCCTAGCTTCTAAAGAAGGTCTTTTAAAACCTATTGCCACTCTCTAGAGCTTTGTTTTAATCTATATAAAGCTTTTTGTAGGAAAATAACCTGCTTTTAAGAGGGTTTATAGCTATACTTCTTAAGTAACTTAGCTACTTTAGGTGTAAAAGACTTAGCAAACTTAGTAAATCCATCAGGTATTTGCATATAGATAGATTCCTTTAGTAAACTATTTAGAAAGGCCCCTATAAAATTAACCTGTTTAACTTCCTAGTTATTACAAGCCGCTAGGGCTAGTAAAATCCGCTAACTAGGGGGAATACTAGTTATAGCGTAGGTTTCGATATAATCTTAACCTTCTATCTATATAAAACCCTTAGCAATAAGTCAGGCCTTGTATTTTAGAGGATTATTTTCTTTATCCTTTTTAAGCTTGTAAATAAGCCTATTCTTTAGAACCCTCTAGCCCTTAGGAATTTAGTCTATCCCTATAAATTTAAAGGTTCTAGCAGCTAGAAGCTATTTAAATTTGTTAAAAGTTACATCCATCCATTTTTAACTATCCTTACTTTTTACAGCTTGTTTCTAGGTCTTAGGGGTATCCGAATCGTTATTAGTGGATGATTTACACCTTTGTTATGCCTTAAAGCATATCTCCTTAACGTATAAAGATATATTAAAATCATTAATATCCATAGAATTAGAATTAATTAAAGAATCTAAATCTAAAAACGGTTTTTTAATAGCACCCTTATTAGGGGCGCTAGAGCTAGGGCTCTCTAGAGGTAGCGCTGGAGGCGTTGCAGGCGCTATAGGCGTTGTCGCGGGCGCTGTATCGGTCGCCCCAGGGGCTATTAGCACAGGCGCTGCGGGCGCTGCGGGCGCTACGGGCGCTAGACTTTCAGAAGGCTTTAGGTAACTATCCTAAATTTCTAGATTATCTCATAAGATATCAGCTTCTCTCTCTAAAGGATTAGTCCCTAAAGGCTTAGGGGACCCTACAGAGCCTATATCCTCTATAATTTTAACAAAGCTAGTCTTTATAACTAACCTTTTAGAGGGAATATAAATAAGATAAACAGTAAAACCTAGAGTAGCTAGCAACTAACTAGGAATAGTCCTAGGGGCTAGCTTTTAAAGCTTAGATCTCTGCTCCGGAGGTATTAGGACCTTATAATAAGACCCTATAGCCCTAATTTTTAAGAAGTTAGGCTTATAGGAAGTCTTAGGCTTTAAATTAGCTAGAAATAGCTGCTTAGGGGTTAAAGGTTTAGTTATATTAGCTATGATATTAACTAATTCCACTATGGCTAGAAGGATATAAGACTATAGATATAAGGGTAGCTTAGACCACTAAAGTATAGCCCTAAGCCAGTTAAGGATAACCCTAATAGCCCTCTTAACTAGCCTATTCTGTTCGTGAATATAGGGGCAAGAGATACTAAAACAGATTCCTTTAAAAGATAACTATAACTAAAGTTTATTATTAATTTTAGTACCTCCGTTAAAGTAAAGGTGCCTAGGATACGCGTTATATCGGTTTTTTAGGGCTCTAAAGAAGCCCTTAATAGCTAAAGAAAAGGTTAAACCTTCTTTATTAGCTAATAAAAAGCACTATTTATACCGGGATTTTCGATCAATAAGAATAAGGACTATTGCCTTCTTATTATGTGGTATAGGTTTAATTTTAACTATATCTCCCTCTAGAATATCTAGAACTCTAGGGGGGTCCTAAATAGGTTATTTAGTTAGTCTTCTAATAGCTTTAGATTGCATATAGGCTATGCAGTTAAAATCCTTTTCTTTAACGGCGGAAAAATCAGGGATCCCTTTAGCTAATTTTAATGATTTCTTTAGTAAAGGGAGGCCTATATAGCCTAATTAAATGTGCTAAAGAAGAGCTAGATCTAGTAACTTCTTGTAACTAGGATCTAGATTAGATTTAGGGCTATTATCCCCTAGCTCCCTCTGTTACTAGGCCTCTTAAGAATCACAGGCCTCTAGGGGCAATAGACAGCCACTATTATTACCTAAGTCATTAGGGTATGGACCTTCTAAACCCCCTATAGAAGATGCCTAACTAGGAGCTTTAGTAGGACATAGGGCTAAATCATTATCTTCTAGCTCTTTAATTCGTTAATATTCCTTAGGATTAAAAGCTAGTTACGGAATTTAAACCTCTATAGGGTAGGAAAACCCTGATTTAGTCTTATAAGCTCTTGGTTATCGTTGTTAGTTACAATATTAAGAGCTTATAAAGGAGAGGTGGGTTAAATGCTTATAGATTATAGGAGTAGGTTACCCCTTAATCTGTAAAAAGAAGCTATGTTTAGCAGGTTCTAGTAACCTACAGGGGCTTTTATCGGCTAGGAATAGCTAGTCTTTAGCTAGATAACCTCCCTTTAGATAGTGAGATAACCCACTAACTAGGTTAGTATCTATGCCTAGGAAATATAAAGTATCTAGCAAAGCTAAGGGCCTATATTCTAGTGGATTTCTCTTGACTAGAACGTTAAAAACAGCTATGCCTCTTCCTTTAGGATAAATAGGTCCTCCTACTGTAATAATAGCGCTAGTTTTACCTTTCTTTAGAGGTTTAAAGTCCCTAAAAGAAGCCCTATTATTACAAATGTGACAAGAAGAACCTATATCATACAAAAGGGAGTTTTTAACTATATTATTAGAGTAGCTAAAAGTAGGCTTGCTAGTAGTATTACTAGTAGTAGAGGCACTAGAACTATCTAAATCAGAATCAGAATCACTACTATTATCACTACTAGATTTATCAGAATCTAATTCTTTAACGTATCCCGTGGCTAGGGTATAGCCTAAAGCAAAAGCAGCTTCTTTTCCTTTCTGTTTTTCCCTATTGCTACTCTTTTTCTTCTGCTTCTTTTTAGAGGCCTTAGAAGGGTTTAAATCCTTCTTATCCTGCTCTTTAGTGGCGTTAGAGTCCTTCTTAGGGGTAGGATTAGATAATTTCTTCTCCTAATCCTTAGAATTTCCCTTATTATTAGAAGCCTTATAACTAAGGGCTTTAGCTATAGGGGAGGTTTTATCCCTCTATTCTTCTAATAAGTCCGCCATAAGGAACTGTAAATTTAGGGTATTTACAGGCAGTCCTTATGCCCTAGAAGCTCTAATAGTAAATCTTTATCTCTTAGCCTAACTAGGGAAGGTCTGCTTTAATGCATTAATATAATAATTTACTTAATTAATAGGGGCGATCTCTACACTATAAAGTTATAGTCTAGCTAGTAAATTATTAAAATTAGCATTAAAAGCCTCTAAAGATCCCTTATAACTTAAAAAGTTTAGGGAGTAGTAGCTAGCGTATAGTGTACCACGCTGGATTTTAGCACTTTACAAATACTACCTAATAAGGACTTTATAGGCTTCTTTAGGGGATTTTTGCTAACATATAGCAGCCTATGGTCTAGGTTAGCAGCTATCTCTTAATATTATTAAAAGAATAGCTTAGTTATAGTTAGCTAGATAGCCTGCTAGGCTTAGATTATCTATAAATTCAGGTAATCCTAAGGCTCTAAATTGTATACTTAGGGCTTGCTTCCACTAATTATAGTTTTTAGGGCCTTTTAGCTTAGCTCCCTCTAGAATAGAGTAAACCTTCTTATTTAGTTCCTTTATAGCACCTATATTAAAGGCAGCTTATAAGTTACTAGAAGGTACACTCGCAGAAGTAGTAGCTAGGTCTTCTTCTAGAACCTTAGTATTTTCTTCCTTAGGTCTATTAGAAGCCTAAAGACCTTACATAATAGTTATAGTTTACGTTAATTTCTCTAAAAGATTATTAATGCTAGCCTTATTTTTAATACGATTTTCCTTGCTATGCCTAATAAAATTAGTTAAGGTCTTGCCTTATTATTTAATTTAGCCCTGTATCTATAGCTATAGGGCACTAGCCTAAACAGCTAGTTAACCTTCTATATCTATCCTACTAGGGTCCCTAGGGGGGCTAGAAGACCCTATAGCAGGGGCCTTACCCTTATAACTAGGTAGTGCTATTTTCTAAAAAAAATCCTATGTAAAAGCTCCAAATTCGTTCCTATTGCAAATAACGCGCGCTAGAAATTGCTTATATTGCAATCTAGTTGCGTACGCAAAATGTGTGGCAGGGCCGTTTAAGAGGGCAGCCCTTAGGTCTAAAAAGTGGGTCTTTGGTATGCGCGGGCAGAAAAATAGCGGAGAGGGGTCTCTAAGAAAATTTTCTTAACACTAAGTAATAGGAATTATAAATAATAGGTTACAGAAGCTATAACGCAACGCAACGTAATATATAATGCGTGCAACGTAATGTAATAGGTCAAAAAGCCTAGTATATAATATACTAGATATCTAATGATTTTAGAAGGATGCAGCGTATCTACTATTATAGATAGTATTAAATATAACGGTTACAGTAGTAAATAGAATCACTAAAAAGGTTATAGTTATAACTTAATAGTTATGGGTTGCAATGTGGTGGTTGCGGGTTACGGCTGTAGTTGATTTTTAACACTAAGGGTCTAATATTGCAATGCGTGGTACTAGTAAATAAAGAGCTTTAAATTCTAGTGGTTTCCTTTGTAATCTTAAGAGCCTATAGGTATAGTAGGTAGTAACTATACCTAAAATTAAGCAGTAATCGCAGTAGAATAGCGCAGTAATATAGTAATCTATAGGCCTTCCAGGCTTATAACCTATTAAAAATAGGAAGGGAATCTAGCTAGAGGGATAGGAAGACCTCTCTGCTAGATTCTAACGCGACGGCTTCTAGATTCACTAGATTATAGCTTATTCTTTAAGATTAGGAGCTTTTAATAGTTAAATATAGTTAATTCCTAGCTAACGGACAGTCTAATAAGCAATGAGAGGATTTCTAGTCCCCTTATAGACCTACTAACCATATTAGAGGATCTAGACCGCTAGAGAGGTCTTAGGAGCTACTTTTTATTTTCCGCAAAACCTATTTATATAGGAAAAATAAAAAATCGACTTATAGCCATATAAACTAGCTACCTAGGTGCACTAACTAAGCATTTTTAATAGACAACCCTATTAACAAAATATACCATTAAATCCAGAAAAATTCAAGGATTCAAACAGTATATGTTAGCCTTTTATACAACTACTAGTTGCCTAGTTACAGTCGATTTCAGCTTCCCTATAGGGTAACCTAGTTAGCTTAGTCATATAAGCCCGCGGGTTGGTTGTGGAACAACGCAGGTCATAATAGAACAACGCTGCAAGCAACGCTCGTAACTAACGTTGCAACAACGCAACAAGGCAACTAGTGGGCCTATAAAATAGTGCTATAAATAGCATTATTTTAACAATACCCTTATAGTGCCTTTGCTAGCGTTAGGCTATAACTACTATGCTTACTTATATTATAGGCAAACTATGCTATTAGTAAATATTCTACCTAATTATCCTATTTAGCGCACGTATAGGCTCTTAGATAATGCTTAAGAACCTAGTTTAATTACTCTATTTGCCTATCTATTTAGGGGTAAAATGCAATGCTTAGTTACTGCTTTATTGCAATAAGGTAGCAGAAAGTCCTCTAGAATCCACTAGTAAATATTAACTTATAGTCTATAATAATACCTTCTAGGGCGCTATAGTCTTTAAAAACATTCTTAAGAAACACTATAGCAAGGCTATTACTAGTTAGTTATATAAACACTAGTATATAAATACTATACTTTAAGAATTAGTCTATAATAACTAAAATCGCGTTATATAACTAAAACTTCTAATCCTTTACTAGTAGTAAGCCTATAATAAAGTCTATTAATAATTCTTAGAAAGGGCAATTAGGCACTAGTAACGTAGCTAACTCGCTATAAGGCTTATATAACCTTAGCTTTAAAACTTAATAATTAACGTAAGACTAGATATATACCTTAATATCTTTCTTTATTAATAGCTAGTAATATTAGCCTATAATATAATAGAGGGTCTTACTAACCCCCTAATAACCTACTATAGGATTATTATAGGTTAATAGCAAAATTTCTTTCTATAATCC
Organism: Epichloe amarillans; assembly: GCA_024072835.1. Classification (NCBI taxonomy): domain Eukaryota; kingdom Fungi; phylum Ascomycota; class Sordariomycetes; order Hypocreales; family Clavicipitaceae; genus Epichloe; species Epichloe amarillans. The sequence continues at coordinate 4,558,229 of CP099635.1, read as the reverse complement.
TAGCGAAATAAAAACACAATTTTTATACATTAGTAACTTAGAGAATCTTATAGTTTATATCTATAGCTCTCTAGCCTCTAGCTTAGAGGGGACTAATTAACTATAGTCCTAACGCACTAGAGTTACTACTTATTAGTAATAACTTTTACTATGTAATAAAGGCATCCCTTTACTACGCTTCTAATAATAAGACTTAAATTAAAGCTTCTAATTCCACTGCCTTACTCCTAATATTAGAGTTAAACTTAGAAGAGGTTTTCTAAACTACTAAGATTCTTATTATAACACTACTATAGCCTAGTAGCTCTCTAGCAGCGCTCTTAGATAAATTAACTAACCTAGTAAAGATTAATATAGTAAAGGTTCTCTTACTTACTATTACTTCTATAGATATAGTAAAGATTAATATAGAAGAGGTTTTCCTACTTACTATTAGGTAATTTACCTTAATACTACTATAAGTATATAGCTCCCTAGTAGCGCTCTTAGACTTTTTAACTAGCGTAGTAAAGGTTAATATAGCAAAGGTTAACTTACTTACTATTACTTCTATAGGCCTAGCAAAGATTAATATAGAAAAGGTTCTTAAACTAGCTAGTAGGGTTTAATTACTATAATCCTATAGCTTTATTACTATATACTTAGGCCTTTTACCTAGCCTAGTAAAGATTAATATAGAAGAGGTTCTCTTACTTACTATTAGGATTATTACTTTACTATTAAGGGGTAGTAAGCGTAAATATAAGGTACTTACTAAGTTACTATTACTCTTATACTACTCCTTAACTATAAACCTAACACACTATAGATATGCCTAACTAGTAGTTAAGCTATTACTAATATAATGCCCCTATAGCCTAATAGTAGTAAACTTAGTAAGGAAGGTTAGTAACTAAGATATAAAAGCCTTAGCTTTCCTTTCCTTACTAATATAGTCTAACCTTTATAATAAAGGATTAGTAGGATTTAGCTTCCTTACTTAGTGTTTAATAGTAAAGTTAAATAGGCATAGCTTATCTAATATAGTAACCTAGTAACTAGTTAGCTTAGGCTTTATTATAAGGTACTTATAGTTTAGGTAATTTATAATTATAGTAACTAGGTGTGCTAAGTAAGTAAGGTAGTGCCTCTAAGTCTAAACAGCCTCCTAAATTACTAGTAGCTTTGCGTCTAGTGTTACGTAGCGTAATTTAGCGTCCTTTAACTTTCTTAATATAAACGCTATAGGGTGCTAGTAACCTAGCACTAATATTATAAGGATAGCTCTAATTGCGTATCTAGAGGCATTAGTCTTTACTTATAGTGGTAATATTAGGTTAAAGTAAACTAAAATTAAAGCCTCCTAAAATAGCTTTTATAGTTCCCTAAACACTACTAGCTTGCTATTATCTAGCTTAAACTTCACTAGTTAGTTACCTTATAGGCAGTTTATTAATAGGATAACTATTTTGCTATATAACTTAATAAAATGCCTATAAAATCTAGTAAACCTAAGGAAAGATTAGATATTAAATATATAGATAGGTATTAGCTATATTACTATTACCTTTACCTTGCTTAGGTCTATTAAGATTCCTTTTAGTAAGATTACATAACTAAGGAATTTAACCTCCTTAATAGAGAATTAGCACTTATCTAAATTAATAAAAAGGTTAGCCTTCTAAAATCTCTTAAGGATCTTTTTAATATTACCCTTATGCTCTAAGATCTTATAGCTAAATATTAGGGTGTTATTAAGGTAAATAATGTAAATAAGATTATTAAAGCCTTCTAAAGCTTTATTAATATACTCTTAGAAGAATGCTAGCGCGTTAATAAGCCTAAATAGCATTATAAGATACTTAAAGTAACTATATTTACACTAAAAGGCTATTTTCTACTTATTACCCTTATAGATACGTAGCTAATAGTATATATCTTTAAGGTCTAACTTTGTGAAAATCTTTGCACCCCCTAGTTAATCTAAGATTTCTAATATTAGGGGCAAAGGGGCCTTATCTTTAACTATAATCTTATTAAGGCCCCTATAATCTATATATAGTTATAGCTTTCCCCCTTTTTTTAGTATAAAAAGAATTAGGGCACTTACTAGGCTAACTAATCTTTAGATCTATTTGCGTTCCTATGTAGTTACTAGGTATTTGTAAAGCACCTATAACTCTTTCTTAGCTAGGTTATATATTAGACCCTATAGTAATGCTTTTCCTTCTTCTAATTTAATAGCATATATATAGCTACCTAAGCTAGGAAGGGTACTAGCCTCTTTATTTAAAAATATATCTTTAAACTCCTTATAAGCTTCTAGAAGTTTTACTTTCTTAGGTTTATTAGCTAGTTTTATTATTACGCTATTACTACTTCCTTTCTCTTTATTTGCTATAGGTCTAATAATAGCCACGTGTCTAATTATATGCATTACCTATAGGTTAAGTACTACTATAATAGATATATATTTCGCTACTTTCTAACTATCCTATAACCCTACTACTAATAAGATATATTCCTTTATTATAGGGTGTTTTTAAAGTCTATCTTTCTAAGATATTATTATAGGCTTATACTCTCTTACCTAATTAACTCCTAAAACCAATTTTTCGCTACTATTAGTAATATAGTAGCTAAGTTAGCATATCTTTATATAGCCTATACTATCCCTAACTAATACTATTTTCTTTAAAATCCCTTAATATAGTATAATATTACCTAATACACTCTTAAGCGTATTATTATAAAGTTATACTTTTAACTAATTAAGGTCTATTAGCATATTAGGGTAGATTAAGAAATGTATAGCGCTAGGGTTAAATAGCATTAGCACTGCTACCTAGTGGTTATCTTAATATAACTTAATATCTATATAAATTCATAGGTTTAGAAGACTATTCTTATTAAGTTAAGTTATATTAAGAGTGTCTTCCTAGGGTTTTACTATGCTAATTAGGGTCTTATTTGCGTTTAAGTAACTCCTAGCTTACTTAGTGCTAGCTTAGTGTGTCTTAGTAGTGTAAGTGTTTTTCTAGTAAATACTATAGTCTAGTTTAGTACACCTAGTTAATAAGTAGCCTAGTTTCCTACACTTATAATAGACTAGCAAGCCCCTTACTCCTATATAGTATCCTTTCTATAGCTCTTTTTCTAGGGATACTAAGTAATTCCTTCTTTTCTATTAGTTACCTCCTTAGTTACCTCCTTAGTAGCCTTTATAGGGGATCCCTTTCTTTTCTCTAGTTACTACTTTTACCTTCTTTCCTTAGCTAATAAGGTAGTTCTAACTTATAGGGTACTCTTAGCTAAATACTTACTTCTTTATAGTGCTATTTAAGCACTATATAAACTAAGTAATTCTTAGAGGTTTAGGCATAGGCTTAGGTAATTTTGCCTTTACCTTCCCCTAGACTTTAATAAAAGTCTAGAATAACTAATCCTTACCTTAATAAAGGGTTAGTAGCGTTTCTATAGCTTCTAGGCAGTAACTATCTTTATCTATTTCTCTAGTTTTTAGCTATTAGATAAACTTTACCTAAGTGTAGCTCTAGTAATCTATATAACTATTTATAGTAGTAAAACATATTTACTATTACTTTACCTTATTTACTAGGTAGCTACTAGTATATATAACTTTTATTATATTATTAGTAAATATGTTTTAATCTATAGTAAAGGTTATATTTAAATCCACTAATATCTATAGGTTCTTATAGGTATCCCCCTTATATATAGAAGCTTTTAGCTATATCTTTACTATACTATATCTATAAAGTCTAAGTAAGGGTAGTGCTTCCTAGGGAATAGGGGTAGTGTCTTAGGTAAAAGGTATTTATAGGGTAGGAGTAAGGCCTTTATTAGTATTAACTAATTAGGGAGAGGTATTTACTTCCTATAAATTTTTCTATAGCTATTTAAGTTTTTACCTCTTTTAAGCAATTTATAGCTATATCTTTACTTATATAAGGCTATAGTTTAATATAGCTTCTTTACTATTAATAATAGGTTCTAATATATAGGAATTCTCTAGTGTAGTTAGATAAGAAGACTTATATTCTAGAAGCGGGTTCTAATCTATAGGTATACCTTTATATAGCGTGTTTACTCTAGAGTTATTAGTACCCCTTAAGCAGGTATTTATTCTTTATAGTGCTAATATTCTTACCTTACTAATAGCCTATTACCCTAATAGGAAAGAGAGATTAACTTATTAAGGCTTCTAGGCTAAAATAAAATAAAATAGGGTAATAGTATAGATAAGTAGTAGCTAAATAGCTAAAGGTAGGTAGTAATACTTAAGGGTTTTAATCTCTAGCCTCCTATATTCTATATATGTAACCTTTGCCTAAATACCCCCTTTACGCTTATGTAACTAGCTTATAGTAACCTCGTAGCTAGGGCGCTGCGAGCCCTAAGTGGGTCCTACTATACATAATGCTATTGCCTCTATTGCCTGTGTCGCTCCGTAGCCTCCACGACCCTAACATTAGGATATAGTAGGCTAAAAGCTCCTTTAAATATAGTAATACTAATTTCTCTATTAAGAGCTATGCCTAAGGTTTTTCCTATGTTTTTTAGCTTAGTAAGGTTTAATCCCCTAGTTCTAATCTCCTTAATACTATCCTTATAAAGATTAACTAACTTATTAATCTCTAGTAAAGTAATGTAAAGTAATTAGTATATATTTAAGATAGTAATTAGCACCTTAATAGCTTTAACCTTCTCTTTTAGGCACTTTTACTAATTATTAATAAGCTATAACTTTAGGGTCTTTATCCCTAAAGACTATAAGATAGGTAACTCCTTAGTTTAACTAAGGGGACCTCTCCTTAATAAATACTTTAGCTAACTCTTTATTACTTTAACTCTTAGAGAAAAGGTAAGAGCTAGAGATAGTAAAGGATATATCTCTTTCTCTTTCCTAAACTTAAAATTACTTACTATATTATAATATTCCTTAGTGCTTATTAATTAGATTTTAGAGAGATAAGGTACGCCCCTTAGCTAGATATTACTATACTTATTAAAATTAAATATATTTAGATAAATAGTGATTTTATAATTAATTACCACCCTTATTAAGTCCCTTAGATCTTAGATTAAGTAATATTTAGTAGTAATCCTTACTAAATCGCTAAGGTAAGTTAGGATTAGCTCTGTGTTCTAATTATTAGCATAGAATATATAGCATAATAGCAAGGGCCTTAAGCTTAATATAACTATCTCCTTTGCTAGACTATAGATATCTATAACTAGAAATATATTATAAAGGCAGCACTAATATTCTCCCTCCCCTAATCTTTTAGTGTAAATAAAGGTAGCTTTAAGTATTAGTATTTTAGCTATAAAAGAAAATAAAGTAGTTAACTATAGTGCTAGAGGTAGTGGGGGTAAATATAGTTATAGAGGTTTAATATTATTAAATGCTCTCTTTTACTTCTTCCTTTTATATTTACTATTATCCACACTAAATAACCTAGGGGGGTTATCTATCTTAACATTATTATTAGATTTATCTTTATCCTTAGCTAGCTTCTTCCTACTTCCTCTAGGTTTTTAATTAGGATCCCTATTTAACTCTTAACCACTTCCTTCACTATTTAGGGGTTTACCCTCACTATTTTACCTTGCTTTATCTAACTCCTTATTACCCTTAGTCTAGTCCCTAGGGCTAGTATTACCTCTATTACTATTTACTCCTTTACCCTTAGGGCGTTCACTCTTATTATTATCTAGAGAAGTGTTCCTAGGCCTAATATTACCTCCCTCTTTAGTTACTTCTCTATTCTTAGGGCATTTAACCTTATAATTTAGAGAAAGGGTTAGGTTCCTATTATTACTATTCCTAGTCTTAGTAGGTTTACTATTATAACTTAGAGGAGGAATTAGATTATCCTTATTATTACTATTCCTAGTCTTAGTAAGTCTACTATTATAACTTAGAGAAGGAATTAGATTATCCTTATTATTACTATTCCTAGTCTTAGCAAGTCTACTATTATAACTTAGAGAAGGAAGTGGATTCCTATTATTACTATTCCTAGTCTTAGCAGGTCCACTATTATAATTAGGAGAAGGAAGTGAATTCCTATTATTTCTATTCCTAGTCTTAGGAGGGCCCTTAATATTAGTCTTAATAATTAGGACCTTCCCACTTTTACTAGAATTATTTAGCATTTCTATCCACAAAGGCTAAGTTACCTTCTATAGGTAATAAGGCTTATCTCCCCTATTTAACCTTATTATATCTACCTCTAGGTAGTAGTCCTAATAGCAATCTAGCGCTAGGGTGAATATTAGAGCTTTAGTTAGATAATAGTGCCACACAAACTTCTCTAGCACTACTATTCTCTGTAATAAGCCTAATGTTATAACTAAGGGTAACCCCACTAAATAAAATAACCTAAGTGCTAATAACCCCTAAACAATTAGGGATAAACTAAGGTTAGTAACACTATCCTAGATTATTAGTCTAGTTAGCATCTCACGGAGGGTATCCTAGAAATATATTAGCGTTATAGGTAGGCGGAAATTAGTAAGTAAGGTGTCTACCCTTAAGGTTACCTGCTTTAGCTTAGCTTACACTACATTATCCTTCTATGCTAAGTCTAGAGGTCTTAGGGCTTTATCCACACTATTTAGCTTAGTAACCTTTACTAATAACAAAGGTATAATCTAAAATAGATAAGGAAATTAGGATAGCTATAAATTATAGCAAAGCCTTAGCTAATATTAGAAATATTGAAAATTGGAAGGGAATCTAGCTAGAGGGATAGGAAGACCTCCCTACTAGATTCTAATGCGGCGGCTTCTAGATTCACTAGATTATAACGCATTCTGCAAGATAGAGAGCTTTAATAGTTGAATATAGTTGATTCCTAGCTAGTACGGACAGTCTAACGAGCAATAAGAGGATTTCTAGTCCCCTTATAGACCTACTAACTGTATCAAAGGATCTAGGTCGCTAGAGAGGTCTTAGAAGCTACTTTTTATTTTCCGCAAAACTCATTTGTATGGGAAAAATAAAAAATCAACTCACAGCCATACAAACTAGCTGCCTAGGTAGTCTAACTAAGTATTTTAATAGACAACCCTATTAACAAAATATACCATTAAATCCAGAAAAAATCAAGGATTCGAACAGTATACGTTAGCCTTTTATACGACTACTAGTTACCTAGTTACAGTTAATTTTAGCTTCCCTATAGGGTAACCTAGTTAGCTTAGTCATACAAGCCCGTGGGTTAGTTATAGGAACGCAAGTCACAACAGACGCTACAAGCAACGCTCGTAACCAACGTTGCAACAACGCAACAAGGCAACTAGTAGGCCTATAAAATAGTGCTATAAATAGCATTATTTTAACACTCCCTCTAGAAAAGTATAAGGTAACTAATTCAATACCTAGACTTAGCTTTTTAATAGATATCTAAGTTAACCATAAATTTAGTAATAAATCTAATAACTTTTTAAACTAAAAACAACAGTAAAATTAATAACTTTTAGGCGTAATTCTAATGTTTTTGTTAATTTTTCGGTTTTTCGACTTTTTAGTTGATTTTGTTAGTTTAGATTAAGCCTTTGTATTCATAAGGCCTAATAGTTAGATAAATTGTTAAAATTTATCATTAGGCAGGGGCTTAGTTAAACCATCTGCAGGCATCTCTTTAGTGTTAATATAGATAACCTTAGCTATACCCTTCTGTACCTTTTCTCTAGTATAGTTAAATTTTAGCAGGGTATGCTTTGTTCTGCTATAAAGAGCAGGGTTATTAGCGGTTGTAATAGCGCCTTAGTTATCACTAAAAATCAGTACTAGAGGTGCTATAGGCAGCTTTATCTCTTTAAAGAGACTATAAAGCCACTCTAGCTCCCTAATAGCTTTACATAAGGCATTAGATTTAGCCTCTAATGTTAATAAAGCTATTGTAGTTACTTTCTTCGATTTCTAGCTAATAGGTCCTTTAGCTAGCTTATAGAGATAAGCATAGGTTAATTTAGAGGACTTATTACCTGCGAAGTCGCTATCACAGAAGCTAATAAGGGTTGCAGAAGCTATAGTAGCTTTAGACCTTCTATAAGTTATAGAATAACCTATAGAGCCTAAAAGGTACCTAAGCAAATGTTTAGAAGCATTAAGATGCTCTATAAATAGCTTAGCTAGCGCTATGGAAAGCCACTAAACTAGAAAGGCAATATTAGGTCTTGTAAGAAGCATTAGGTATATAATAGTCCCTATAATACTCTAATATAGCTTGTGATCAAGGGGGGAAAGAGGTTTAGTTAGGTGGTCTACCTATTTTATAATTCCAGGTTATAGAGGAATTTTAACAGGTCTAGCATCTTTCATATTAAATCTTTCTAGGGCTTCAGAAATATACTGGGACTAGTGGATAGTTAGGGTCCCTTTCTTTCGATTTCTAGTGATTTAAACGCCTAAGAAAAATTCTGCTAGCCTATAATCTTCTATAGGATAAGCTTTATGAAGTAGCTTCTTTAGCCTATTAATATAAGCTAGATCCGGTCCTATTAGAAGGCAGTTATTCACATAAGTCGCTATATATGTAGATATAGTTAGGTTAAAGAAGACAGCTAGGTCAGATATAAGGGGTTAAAAGCCTAGCTTCTAAAGAAGGTCCTTTAAAACCTGCTGCCACTCTCTAGAGCTCTGTTTTAATCTATATAAAGCTTTTTGTAGGAAAATAACCTGCTTTTAAGAGGGTTTATAGCTATACTTCTTAAGTAACTTAGCTACTTTAGGTGTAGAAGACTTAGCAAACTTAGTAAATCCATCAGGTATTTGCATATAGATAGATTCCTTTAGTGGACTGTTTAGAAAGGCCCCTATAAAATTAACCTATTTAACTTCCCAGTTATTATAAGCCGCTAGGGCTAGTAAAATCCGCTAACTAGGGGGAATGCTAGTTATAGCGTAGGTTTCGATATAATCTTGACCTTCTATCTGCATAAACCCTTTAGCAACAAGTCAGGCCTTGTATTTTAGAGGATTATTTTCTTTATCCTTTTTAAGCTTGTAAACAAGCCTATTCTTTAGAACCCTCTAGCCCTTAGGAATTTGGTCTATCCCTATAAATTTAAAGGTTCTAGCAGCTAGAAGCTGTTTAAATTCGTTAAATGTTACATCTATCCATTTTTAACTATCCTTACTTTTTAAAGCTTGTTTCTAGGTCTTAGGGGTATCCAAATTGTTATTAGTGGATAATTTAGCCCTTTGTTATGCCTTAAAGCATATCTCCTTAACGTATAAAGATATATTGAAATTATTAATATCTATAGAATCAGAATTAATTAAAGAATCTAAATCTAAAAACTGTTTTTTAATAGCACCCTTATTAGGGGCGCTAGAGCTAGGGCTCTCTAGGGGTAGCGTTAGAGGCATTGCAGGCGCTGTTATAGGCGCTGTATTAGTCGCCCTAGGGGCTATTGGTATAGGCGCTGCGGGCGCTATGGGCGCTAAGCTTTTAGGAGGCTTTGGGTAACTATCCTAAACTTCTAGATTATCTCGTGAGATATTGGCTTCTCCCTCTAAAGGATTAGTCCCTAAAGGCTTAGGGGACCTTATAGAGCCTATATCCTCTATAATTTTAACAAAGCTAGTCTTTATAACTAACCTTTTAGAGGGAATATAAATAAGATAAATAGTAAAACCTAGAGTAGCTAGTAACTAACTAGGAATAGTCCTAGGGGCTAGCTTTTAAAGCTTAGATCTCTGCTCCGGAGGTATTAGGACCTTATAATAAGACCCTATAGCCCTAATTTTTGAGAAATTAGGCTTATAGGAAGTCTTAGGCTCTAAATTAGCTAGAAATAGCTGCTTAGGGGTTAAAGGTTTAGTCGTATTAGCTATGATATTGACTAATTCCACTATAGCTAGAAGGATATAAGACTATAGATATAAGGGCAGCTTAGACTACTAAAGTGTAGCCCTAAGCTAGTTAAGGATAACCCTAATAGCCCTCTTAACTAGCCTATTTTGTTCGTAAATATAGGGGCAAGAGGTGCTAAAGCAAATTCCCTTAGAAGATAACTATAACTAAAGTTCGTTATTGATTTTAGTACCTCCGTCGAAGTGAAGGTGCCTAGGATACGCGTTATATTGATTTTTCAGGGCCTTAAAGAAGCCCTTAATAGCTAAAGAAAGAGTTAAACCTTCTTTATTAGCTAATAAAAGGCACCATTTATACCGGGATTTTCGATCAATAAGTATAAGGACTGTGGCCTTCTTATTATGCGGTATAGGTTTAATTTTAACTATATCTCCCTCTAAAATATCTAGAACTCTAGGGGGGTCCTAAATAGGTTATTTAGTTAGTCTTCTAATAGCTTTAGATTGCATACAGGCTATGTAGTTAAAATCCTTTTCTTTAATAGCGGAAAAATCAGGGATCCCTTTAGCTAATTTCAATGATTTCTTTAGTAAAGGGAGGCCTATGTGGCCTAATCAAATATGCTAAAGAAGGGCTAAATCTAGTAACTTCTTATAACTAGAATCTAGCTTTTTAGGGCTATTATCCCCTAGCTCCCTCTGTTGCTAGGCCTCTTAAGAATCACAGGCCTCTGGGGGCAATAGACGGCCACTATTATCACCTAAGTTATTAGGGTATAGACCTTCTAAACCCCCTATAGAAGGTGCCTAACTAGGAGGAGCTTTGGTGGGACATAGGGCTAAATCATTGTCTTCTAGCTCTTTAATTTATTAATATTCCTTAGGATTAAAAGCTAGTTACAGAATTTAAACCTCTATAGGGTAGGAAAACCCTAACTTATTCTTATAAGCTCTTGGTTGTTGTTGCCATTATTAGTTGTAATATTAAGAGCCTATAAAGGAGAGGTGGGTTAAATGCTTATAGATTATAGGAGTAGGTTACCCCTTAATCTATAGAAAAAAGCCGTGTTTAGCAGGTTCTAGTAACCTACAGGGGCTTTTATCGGCTAGGAATAGCTAGTCTTTAGCTAGATAACCTCCCTTTAGATAGTGAGATAACCTACTAACTAGGTTAGTATCTATGCCTAGGAAATATAGGGTATTTAGCAGAGCTAAAGGCCTATATTCTAGTGGATTTTTCTTAACTAGAACGTTAAAAACAGCTATGCCTCTTCCTTTAGGAAAAATAGGTCCTCCTGCTGTAATTATAGCGCTAGTTTTACCTTTCTTTAGAGGTTTAAAGTCCCTAAAAGAAGCCCTATTATTACAAATATGATAGGAAGAACCTGTATTATACAAAAGGGAGTTTTTAACTACATTATTAGAGTAGCTAAAAGTAGGCTTGCTAGTAGTGTTACTAGTAATACTAGAGGTATCTAAGTTAGATTTAGAATCACTACTATTATTACTGCTAGATTCATTAGAATCTAATTCTTTAATATATCCTATGGCTAGGGTGTAGCCTAAAGCAAAAGCAGCTTCTTTTCCTTTTTATTTTTCCTTATTGCTACTCTTTTTCTTCTTTTGCTTCTTTTTAGAGGCTTTAGAAGGGTTTAAATCCTTCTTATCCTGCTCTTTAGTGGCATTAGAGTCCTTCTTAGGGTTAGGGTTAGAAGACTTCTTTTCCTAATCCTTAGAATTTCCCTTATTATTAGAAGCCTTATAACTAAGTGCTTTAGCTATAGGGGAGGTTTTGTCCCTCTGTTTTTCTAATAAATCCGCCATAAGGAACTGTAAATTTAGGGTATTTATAGGCAGTCCTTGTGCCCTAGAAGCTCTAATAGTAAATCTTTGTCTCTTAGCCTAACTAGGAAAGGTTTGCTTTAATGCATTAATATAATAATTTACTTAATTAATAGGGGCGATCTCTACACTATAAAGTTATAGTCTAGCTAGTAAATTATTAAAATTAGCATTAAAAGCCTCTAAAGATCCCTTATAACTTAAAAAGTTTAGGGAGTGGTAGCTAGCGTATAGTGTACCACGCTAGATTTTAGCACTCTGCAAATACTGCCTAATAAGGACTTTATAGGCTTCTTTAGGGGATTTTTGCTAACATATAGTAGCCTATAGTCTAGGTTAGCAGCTATCTCTTAATATTATTAAAAGAATAGCTTAGTTACAGTTAGCTAGATAGCCTACTAGGCTTGGATTATCTATAAATTTAGGTAATCCTAGGGCTCTAAATTATATGCTTAGGGCTTGCTTCCACTAATTATAGTTTTTAGGGCCTTTTAGCTTAGCTCCCTCTAGAATAGAGTAAACCTTCTTATTTAGTTCCTTTATAGTACCTATATTAAAGGTAGCTTATAAGTTACTAGAAGGTACGCTCGTAGAAGTAGTAGCTAGGTCTTCTTCTAGAACCTTAGTATTTTCTTCCTTAGGTCTATTAGAAGCCTAAAGACCTTACATAATAGTTATAGTTTACGTTAATTTCTCTAGAAAATCATTAATACTAGCCTTATTTTTAATACAATTTTCCTCGCTATGCCTAATAAAATCAGATAAGGTCTTGCCTTATTATTTAATTTAGCTTTGTATCTGTAGCTATAAAGCACTAGCCTAAATAGCTAGTTAACCTTCTATATCTATCCTACTAGGGTCCCTAAGGGGGCTAGAAGACCCTATAGCAGGGGCCTTACCCTTATAACTAGGTAGTGCTATCTTCTAAAAGTCCCTAAAAAAGGAAAAGAATCCCTATGTAAAAGCTCTAAATTTGTTCTTATTACAAATAACGCGCGCTAGAAATTGCTTGTGTTACAATCTAGTCGCGTACGTAAATTATGTGGCGGGGCTGTTTAAGAGGGCAGCCCTTAGGTCTAAAAAGTGGGTCTTTAGTATGCGTAGGCAGAAAAATAGCAGAGAGGGGTCTCTAAGAAAATTTTCTTAACACTAAGGATAGGAATCATAGATAATAGGTATTATAGAAGCCATAACGCAACGCAACGTAATATATAGTGCGTGCAACGTAATGTAATAGGTTAAAAAGCCTAGTATAGATATACTAGATATCTAATGATTTTAAAGGATATAGCGTATCTACTATTATAGATAATATTAAATATAATAGTTATAGTAGTAAATAGGATTACTAAAAAGGTTATAGTTATAACTAGGTAGTTATAGGTTACAATATAGTGGTTACGGGTTGCGGCTATAGTTAATTTTTAACACCAAAGGTCTAATGTTATAATGCGTAGTACTAGTAAATAAAAAGCTTTAAATTCTAGTGGTTTCCTTTGTAATCTTAAGAGCCTATAGGTATAGTAGGTAGTAACTATACCTAAAATCAAGCAGTAATCGTAGTAGAATAACGCAGTAATGTAGTAATCTATAGGCCTTCTAGGCTTATAACCTATTAAAAATTAGAAGGGAATCTAGCTAGAGGGATAGGAAGACCTCCCTACTAGATTCTAATGCGGTGGCTTCTAGATTCACTAGATTATAACGCATTCTGCAAGATAGAGAGCTTTAATAGTTAAATATAGTTAATTCCTAGCTAGTACAAACAGTCTAACAAGTAATAAGAGGATTTCTAGTCCCCTTATAGACTTACTAACTATATTAAAGGATCTAGGTTGCTAGAGAGGTCTTAGGAGCTACTTTTTATTTTCCACAAAACTTATTTATATAGGAAAAATAAAAAATTAACTTATAGCTATACAAACTAGCTGCCTAGGTAGTCTAACTAAGTATTTTAATAGACAACCCTATTAACAAAATATACCATTAAATCCAGAAAAAATCAAGGATTCGAACAGTATACGTTAGCCTTTTATACGACTACTAGTTGCCTAGTTACAGTCGATTTCAGCTTCCCTATAGGGTAACCTAGTTAGCTTAGTCATATAAGCCCGTGGGTTAGTTATGGGAACGCAAGTCATAACAGACGCTGCAAGCAACGCTCGTAACTAACGTTGCAACAACGCAACAAGGCAACTAGTGGGCCTATAAAATAGTGCTATAAATAGCATTATTTTAACAAGAAATATAAATAAAACTCCTTAGCCTTTATAGGTAAGATATCTAGAGGTAGGTTCTTTCTAGTAATAGGGTTAAACTACTCTAACTAGTAAGATAGCAAATCTATTAAATCCCCCTAAACTACTAATACTATAAGTAATCTAGTTATATAGAAAATATCCTTTAGGTATGCCTTTATAAATTTAGCCACTATCTTTAGAAAAGTGCTTAGAAATTTTAAAGTAGCTATAAGCAAAAATGCATATAGATAGATTCCTAGAGTGTTATTATTACGCATAGTAAGCTAAACCATTAGGGGTATCTCCCTAGCTTAGCTAGGTATGCCTTTGCTTAAACTCACTAGATTAATAGTGTTGGTTCCGCAGGGATTGATAACGCGTACGCGAAGCCTCGAGAATAGTATTGTTATTAATAATCTATCCTAGGCTTGTTATTCTATGTATCCTAGAAGAGAAAAAGGGAAGGAAAAGAGAGGGCTTTCGCGAGAGATAACAGCTGCCTGTTATAGGTCACGTGACGCTAGCCCTGCCCTATCATAGGGCCCGCTTACGGGGCGGAAGTAGGGCCTGCGCGCGCGCGCGCGGGCTAACCCTCTTCTGGTCGTAATTGCGGCTGTTAAGCGCGATTAATATTGTGTTATTCTAACACTAGAAACTCTCTCTTTTAACATAACTATTAACGCACGATATTAATTAAAGGAAGAAAAGGAAAATAATAATAATATAGCTTGTACATTAATGTGAAAGAGGAAAGGAAAAATAAGGGCTATATATGCCTATAGTAGTGAGAAAAGAAGGAAAAAGACTAGTCCGCTTCTAATAACCTTTTAAAGGGATAAGCAAATCCCCCCCCTAATCCCTTTTGCCTCTTAACATTGTTAATAATATCTGCGTAGCTACCCTCTAAATTCCTCCCCTCCTCCCCTTATTATCTACTGTTATAGTCTTTGCACCTCTACGCTCTAGTGACTCCCCCCTGTGATTCTTCTAGCTCTCTATCGCCCCCCTATAATCTGTCTAGCTCTCTATTGCCCTCCTAGTTATCCACTGTGATGGTTTTTCCACCTCTATGCTTTGTATAGATTACATAGAGGTGAAAAATAGCCACGTAAAGGCAAAGAATAGCCTCTAAGGCCCTTAAGGGCGTTACGTAATATCGGAAACAATCTCTGGATAACTAGGAGGCTCCTAGTGACTCCTATAAGGCTAAGAGCTATAATAAGGGTAGCTCTTATAGGAACTACCCTATAGGAGTTGCTATTCCTCCTCCTTTTTCTGCCTTTTCTTATTACTTAGGGAGATATCTTCTCCCTTTTTCTCCCCCCTAGGTGCACTTTCTCTAGGTTAGTTAGGGCCTTAGCCACCCTAATACTGTTACCTGTGGTGACTATCCTCTACGCCTTTACCTAGGGAGATATCCTCCCCTTCCTCCTCCTAGTAGACTTTGTCTAGGTTAGTTAGGGCCTTAGCCCTAACACTATTACCTGCGGTAACTATCCCTATTACCTATGGTAACTATCCCCGTTACCTATAGTAACTATCCCTATTACCTATGGTAACTATCCCTATTACCTATGCGGGTTACCTACCCCTCTATTTAGATTGTTATCCTATTGCTAGAGATAAATTACTCTAGGGCCTTATTTAGTAATGCCTTTGTAAAGGTATTAGCTAGGTTATTAGCTCTGTTAATCTATTAGATCTTATAGAGCTTGTAGCGCTTATATAATTATTATAGGGCTATAATGTTAATTATTAGGCGCTTCTCTTTAGTTATACTAAGCTTAATAAGGCATTTATATAGGGAGTATAAGTCTATATAGACTATAACTAGGGTTAGAGGGGTATTTAATTAGTTTATAATTAATCCTAGCGTTATAGTAATTATATAAGCTATATTAACGCTAGTAACTATGCTATAGACTTTAGAGGCTAGTATACTTTATATAACTCTCTTACTCTTTATTAAGCTAAAGTGTATAATATTGCCTGTGATTATAAACTTACTATCCTTATAGTCTTTATTAGCTAGGATTAGTACGTAACTAAGCTATAAAGTAAGGTCTTAGTTATTCGCAAAGGACTTATCTATAAAGGCATAGAGCTTCGCTTTAGCAAGGTTAATTAGAATAAATGTAAGGCCTCTCTCTAGGTAGTCTATTTGCCACTAAATCTAATAATTAAGGGCTTTAATATTCTTAACCATTAGTTCTTAGTATTACGTAGTAATAGATAGGTTATAGTAGGCTTCTAGTTAGCAAATTAAGGCAATATAAGCGCCTTAAGCTTATTACTTAATATACTTTTGCTTTAAGTCTATAAGTAAAATTACTTTAAGTTTACTACTCTACCCCTTTTACTAAAGGGTAATAGCTATGTTAGTAGCTATTATAATAATTCCCCTATTAAAGGTAAGGGGACTACTCTTAAGAAGGAATTACTTTAGCTTTGCTATAAAGGCTATAGTAGCTAGCTCCTTTTCCTCCTTCTTAGAGAATCCCTTATCTAATAGCCCTAGCGTGTTATTAGTTTGCATGCTTATATATATAAATTAAGGGCTCTTTTCTATTATTACAAGTAAGTAAGGATTATATATAAAAGTCTCTATCTAAAGCTTCTCTTTATAATACTTATAATACATTACCCACTAGTGCGTTCTAGCCTTTGCAATGCTATAGAGAGGCTTAATAACCCTTATAATTATTCCTTTAGGGTGTTAGTTATAGATCTAAACTAGAAGCCTAGCTAGGATAACTCTATTTAATAGCGTTCTTAATTAAACATAGGCTTACGTAATATCGCAAATCTATAGAATAAAGTCTTTCTTTATTAGCAAGGGAGCGATTATAAGGATAAGGCATTAACTAGCCTATTAGATTATTAGGGCTTATATTAAGATATCTTGCTTTACCTTATTACTAAAGCCTTAGATTATAAGCCACGATTTCTTATATAGCTAGCCTATCTTCCCTTTAACCTTATTAATAATATAAGAGTTAAAGATCCTTATGCTACTATGCTCTTTTTTATTAAAGACTATAAATTTAAACATGCCTTAGTTAATTAAGGCATTAATTTTAGCCTTAGTAAAGAGCTTAAAGGGCTCTCCTAGGGTTATAATTACGCCTTCCTTACGTAGTCTAATTACAAGGGTAAGGTTAGCTTCCTCCTTAGCTAAGACAAACATATTAGTCTTATTAATAATTACTAGGGGGTTTTTACGTGGCCTGCCTAGCTATCTCTTTAGGGGGACCTCTAGGGGTCTAGCCACTAGCCCTTCTTAGGCCTCTCTCTCTTCTTTAGCTAGCTAAGGTAAGAGAGCCTTTGTATTTAAGTCCTCCTAGTAGGGTCTAATAGAGGTTAACTAAAAGGCCTTTAGGCCTCTTAGAAGGTTAAGCATATAGGTCTCTTTATTAATTAAAAGAAGGTTATATAGGCCTTACTAACTATTGCCTTCTTACTACACTTATACTAGTAATCTAAGTAGTAGGCTAAGGGTTAATACTATATCTAGGCTATTCCTTATTATAAAGGCTTTGTTAATCTTCTAGATAGCATAGAGGCGTTTAACTTCCTTTATTGCCTTTTACATAGTAATTACACACTATAATATCTCTAGCAAAGGAGGGGATTTGCTTATTATACATAGATATACCCTAAAGACTAGAAGGGTTAGAATAAGGCTATTTAGTCCTACTATATTATTAAGAGCTTTTATAGCTATCTATAGGGCTATAGGCTTAGGGGTTATTAGGCATTCCTATTATATAATATTATAGGCTTTATAGAGTAGCCTATAATATCTCTTAACCTTTCTAATGCTATAATATGCTTTAATTAGAACCTTCTTAACTAAAATTAACATTAACGCTACAAATTAATGGAATTCTTTGCCATAGAAGTTAGTGCTAGCATTAGTAATAACCTAATCTAGGGGTCTAAGGTACGCATTAATCTAGCATACTCTTAGGGCTTTCTATATTATTTTAGCTAAGATATCCTTAAGGAATCTTACTACGTTAAAAGCCATAGCTATATCTATAGCATAAAGCGTAGGTTAATTTCCATTAAGATATATAATATTTACTATTACTTTAAAGTTAAAGGTATAGTTATCCTTAAGGGTAAACTTAAAGCAATAGGGGCTATTAGTGTTTATCTAACATTAGTAGCACACTTTTATTATCTCTTTAATAGCTTTAATGTTAATCTTATGCCCTTAATTACATAATAGGTTATAGAGCCTTTAGACTAATAGGTAGCTAAATTAATAATGTAATTATTATAGTTCCACCTCTGTTAGGTGGTTGCTTGTAATTAATGCCTTATTCTATAGTCATAGCATTTACGCGTGCCCTTATTTGCGTGCTAGGGGGACCTTAACACTACCTTACTAGAGGATATTCTTAGTAGTAATAAAGTTAATCTTTAATATAACTATATCCTTAAGGCATAGCAAGAAGGGAGTGTTTATAGGTATTATATAAAAGGTAATATTACTAAAGGGGGTAGGGATATTAACTATTCTAAGGGAAGTGATTTCTATGCTGCCTTTAAACCTAATTATTACCTTACTTACTCTTACCTTATTAAGTTAAATTTAAGGCATCTTGCCTTATAGCGTAAGGAATTATAAGTAACTTACTATTAAGTACTTAGCTACTCTAGTATTAGGCATAATGCCTTAGAATACCTTAGTTAAGTAATAGTCTTTAAGCATAAATATATATAAAGCTTTATTAGAAGCTTTGTTATAAAAGGGGCTTTTCTTACTTAGCCTATATTACATTGCTTAGTTAGTAAGGATTTTAACTATTTTCTTACTATTAAGTATTACTCCTTATATAAAGAAGCTTATAGGCACTAGGCTATCCTTCCTACTAGTTTTATTATTAAACCCTATGCCTGCTATATATTAGGCAATCTTATTATCTTTAGAAGGCTAGGAGAAAGGGTCTTAACTAGGGGTTTCTTTATACTAAGTAAGGAATAACTTATATAAAGCTTTAGGGAATAGGGAAAAGTTAACTATATAGTAGCTCTTATAATATTAGTATGCCTTCTTCCGCTTCTCTTTAGAATACTTTATTAACTAGTATCCTTCCTTACTATATATATAGCATTTCTTTAAGTAAGGGGCTCCCTTAGTACCTTTATACCTCTAGGGAGGGTATTATAACTCCTTGCCCTTACTATTATACCTTCTATTAGTCTAGAACTACTCCTAGGGTTTAGCATTAGTAAGGAATTAACTTTAACTACTAGATTTTTCTATAATTAGGCAAATAGTTATCTAAACCCACTTATAGAATTATTAAAGGCTATTAGGAGGGTTAGTAAGGTAGCTCCTATACTTAGGGATTTTGTTATAGGTAGTTATAATTTAATTTTAGAGGGCTTACTCTAATTAACCTATATTAGGGATAGCTCTTTATAATATAAAGAGCTTCTCTATAATCTTATTAAAGCATTTTACCTTTAACTTATTAGGGTTATTATAGATTATCTTCTAGAGGGATATATTATGCTACTTAAGGAGGTATTTCTACCTTATATTCTTTATCTTAAACCTTTACTTTATTTTTACTACTAAGGTTATAAGGTCTTAGGGATTCCCTAGCTATAAGAGGTAGTCTAAGTAATACCTAAGGGCTTTCCCTTTTAGCATTACTTCTAGTGCGTAACCTAATTACTCTTACTTAATATCTAAGAGCTTACACTTCCTCCTAAACACTAGGAGCTTTAATTTAAAGATATTATAGTCCTTAGCGCTATATTGCTTTTCTAGCGTGTATATCTTTATAAAATCTATAATTTGCTTTACTATAGGTTATAAGGGGTATTGAAAATTGGAAGGGAATCTAGCTAGAGGGATAGGAAGACCTCCCTACTAGATTCTAATGCGGCGGCTTCTAGATTCACTAGATTATAACGCATTCTGCAAGATAGAGAGCTTTAATAGTTAAATATAGTTAATTCCTAGCTAGTACGGACAGTCTAACAAGCAATAAGAGGATTTCTAGTCCCCTTATAGACCTACTAACCGTATCGAAGGATCTAGGTTACTAGAGAGGTCTTAGGAGCTACTTTTTATTTTCCGCAAAACTCATTTGTATGGGAAAAATAAAAAATCAACTCACGGCCATACAAACTAGCTGCCTAGGTAGTCTAACTAAGTATTTTAATAGACAACCCTATTAACAAAATATACCATTAAATCCAGAAAAAATCAAGGATTCGAACAGTATACGTTAGCCTTTTATACGACTACTAGTTGCCTAGTTACAGTTGATTTCAGCTTCCCTATAGGGTAACCTAGTTAGCTTAGTTATACAAGCCTGTGGGTTAGTTATGGGAACGCAAGTCATAACAGACGCTGCAAGCAACGCTCGTAACTAACGTTGTAACAACGTAACAAGGCAACTAGTGGGCCTATAAAATAGTGCTATAAATAGCATTATTTTAACACTCCCTCTAGAAAAGTATGAGGTAACTAATTCAATACCTAGACTTAGCTCTTTAATAGATATCTAAGTTAACCATAAATTCAGTAATAAATCCAATAACTTTTTAAACTAAAAACAACAGTAAAATCGATAACTTTTAGGCATAATTCTAATGTTTTTATTAATTTTTCGGTTTTTCGACTTTTTAGTTAATTTTATTGGTTTAGATTAAGCCTTTGTATTTATAAGGCCTAATAGTTAGATAAATTGTTGAAATTTATTATTAGGCAGGGGCTTAGTTAAACCATCTACAGGCATCTCTTTAGTGTTAATGTAGATAACCTTAGCTATACCCTTCTATACCTTTTCTCTAGTATAGTTAAATTTTAGCAGGGTATGCTTTGTTTTGCTATAAAGAGTAGGGTTATTAGCGGTTATAATAGCGCCTTAGTTATCACTAAAAATCAGTACTAGAGGTGCTATAGGTAGCTTTATCTCTTTAAAGAGACTATAAAGCCACTCTAGCTCCCTAATAGCTTCACATAAGGCATCAGATTTAGCCTCTAATGTTAATAAAGCTATTGTAGTTGCTTTCTTTGATTTCTAGCTAATAGGTCCTTTAGCTAGCTTATAGAGATAAGCATAGGTTAATTTAGAGGACTTATCACCCGCGAAGTCACTATCACAGAAGCCAATAAGGGTTGCAAAAGCTGTAGTAGCTTTAGACTTTCTATAAGTTATAGAATAACCTATAGAGCCTAAAAGGTACCTAAGCAAATGTTTAGAAGCATTAAGATACTCTATAAACGGCTTAGCTAGCGCTATGGAAAGCCACTAAACCAGAAAGGCAATATTAGGTCTTATAAGAAGCATTAGGTATATAATAGTCCCTATAATACTCTGATATAGCTTATGATTAAGGGGGGAAAGAGGTTTAGTTAGGTAGTCTACCTGTTTTATAATTCTAGGTTGTAGAGGAATTTTAATAGGTCTAGCATCTTTTATATTGAATCTTTCTAGGGCTTCAGAAATGTACTAGGACTAGTGGATAGTTAGGGTCCCTTTCTTTTGATTTCTAGTGATTTAAATGCCTAAGAAAAATTCTACTAGCCCACGATCTTCTATAGGATAAGCTTTATAAAGTAGCTTCTTTAGCCTATTAATATAAGCTAGATCCAGTCCTATTAGAAGGCAGTTATCCATATAAGTCGCTATATATATAGATGTAGTTAGGTTAAAGAAGACGGCTAGGTTAGATATAAGGGGTTAAAAGCCTAGCTTCTGAAGAAGGTCCTTTAAAACCTGCTGCCACTCTCTAGAGCTCTGTTTTAATCTATATAAAGCTTTTTGTAGGAAAATAACCTGCTTTTAAGAGGGTTTGTAGCTATACTTCTTAAGTAACTTAGCTACTTTAGGTGTAGAAGACTTAGCAAACTTAGTAAATCCATTAGGTATTTGCATATAGATAGATTCCTTTAGTGGACTGTTTAGAAAGGCCCCTATAAAATTAACCTGTTTAACTTCCTAGTTATTATAAGCCACTAGGGCTAGTAAAATCCGCTAACTAGGGGGAATGCTAGTTATAGCGTAGGTTTCGATATAATCTTGACCTTCTATCTGCATAAACCCTTTAGCAACGAGTTAGGCCTTGTATTTTAGAGGATTATTTTCTTTATCCTTTTTAAGCTTATAAATAAGCCTATTCTTTAGAACCCTCTAGCCCTTAGGAATTTAGTCTATCCCTATAAATTTAAAGGTTCTAGCAGCTAGAAGCTATTTAAATTCGTTAAATATTGCATCTATCTATTTTCGACTATCCTTACTTTTTAAAGCTTGTTTCTAGGTCTTAGGGGTATCTGAATTATTATTAGTGAATGATTTAGCCCTTTATTATGCCTTAAAGCATATCTCCTTAACGTATAAAGATATATTAAAATCATTGATATCCATAGAATTAGAATTAATTAAAGAATCTAAATCTAAAAACTGTTTTTCAATAGCACCCTTATTAGGGGCGCTAGAGCTAGGGCTCTCTAGGGGTAGCGTTAGAGGCGTTGTAGGCGCTGTTATAGGCGCTGTATTAGTTACCCTAGGGGCTGTTAGTACAGGCGCTGCGGGCGCTATAGGCGCTAAGCTTTTAGGAGGCTTTAGGTAACTATCCTAAACTTCTAGATTATCTCGTGAGATATCGGCTTCTCCCTCTAAAGGATTAGTCCCTAAAGGCTTAGGGGACCCTATAGAGCCTATATCCTCTATAATTTTAACAAAGCTAGTCTTTATAACTAACCTTTTAGAGGGAATATAAACAAGATAAATAGTAAAACCTAGAGTAGCTAGTAACTGACTAGGAATAGTCCTAGGGGCTAGCTTTTAAAGCTTAGATCTCTGCTCCGGAGGTATTAGGACCTCATAATAAGACCCTATAGCCCTAATTTTTAAGAAATCAGGCTTATAGGAAGTCTTAGGCTCTAAATTAGCTAGAAATAGCTGCTTAGGGGTTAAAGGTTTAGTTATATTAGCTATGATATTAACTAATTCCACTATAGCTAGAAGGATATAAGACTATAGATATAAGGGTAGCTTAGACCACTAAAGTGTAGCCCTAAGCCAGTTAAGGATAACCCTAATAGCCCTCTTAACTAGCCTATTCTGTTTGTGAATATAGGGGCAAGAGGTGCTAAAGCAAATTCCCTTAGAAGATAACTATAACTAAAGTTCGTTGTTGATTTCAGTACCTCCGTTAAAGTGAAGGTGCCTAGGATACGCGTTATATTGATTTTTTAGGGCCCTAAAGAAGCCCTTAATAGCTAAAGAAAGAGTTAAACCTTCTTTATTAGCTAATGAAAGGCACTATTTATACCGGGATTTTCGATCAATAAGTATAAGGACTATGGCCTTCTTATTATGCGGTATAGGTTTAATTTTAACCGTATCTCCCTCTAAAATATCTAGAACTCTAGGGGGGTCCTAAATAGGTTATTTAGTTAGTCTTCTAATAGCTTTAGATTGCATACAGGCTATGCAATTAAAATCCTTTTCTTTAATAGCGGAAAAATCAGGGATCCCTTTAGCTAATTTTAATGATTTCTTTAGTAAAGGGAGGCCTATATGGCCTAATTGAATATGCTAAAGAAGGGCTAAATCTAGTAACTTCTTGTAACTAGAATCTAGCTTTTTAGGGCTATTATCCCCTAGCTCCCTCTATTACTAGGCCTCTTAAGAATCACAGGCCTCTGGGGGCAATAGACAGCCACTATTGTCACCTAAGTTATTAGGGTATGGACCTTCTAAACCCCCTATAGAAGGTGCCTGACTAGGAGGAGCTTCGGTGGGACATAGGGCTAAATCATTATCTTCTAGCTCTTTGATTCGTTAATATTCCTCGGGATTAAAAGCTAGTTACGGAATTTAAACCTCTATAGGGTAGGAAAACCCTAACTTATTCTTATAAGCTCTTAGTTATCATTGCTATTATTAGTTGCAATATTAAGAGCCTATAAAGGAGAGGTGGGTTAAATGCTTACAGATTATAGGAGTAGGTTGCCCCTTAATCTGTAGAAAAAAGCCGTGTTTAGCAGGTTCTAGTAACCTATAGGGGCTTTTATCGGCTAGGAATAGCTAGTCTTTAGCTAGATAACCTCCCTTTAGATAGTGAGATAACCCACTAACTAGGTTAGTATCTATGCCTAGGAAATATAGGGCATCTAGCAGAGCTAAAGGCCTATATTCTAGTGGATTTTTCTTAACTAGAACGTTAAAAATAGCTATGCCTCTTCCTTTAGGAAAAATAGGTCCTCCTACTGTAATTATAGCGCTAGTTTTACCTTTCTTTAGAGGTTTAAAGTCCCTAAAAGAAGCCCTATTATTATAAATGTAACAGGAAGAACCTATATTATACAAAAGGGAGTTTTTAACTATATTATTAGAGTAGCTAAAAGTAGGCTTGCTAGTAGTGTTACTAGTGGTACTAGAGGTATCTAAGTTAGATTTAGAATCACTACTATTATCACTGCTAGATTTATTAGAATCTAATTCTTTAACGTATCCTATAGCTAGGGTATAGCCTAAAGTAAAAGTAGCTTCTTTTCCTTTTTGTTTTTCCCTATTACTACTCTTTTTCTTCTTCTGCTTCTTTTTAGAGGCTTTAGAAGGGTTTAAATCCTTCTTATCCTGCTTTTTAGTGGCATTAGAGTCCTTCTTAGGGTTAGGGTTAGAAGACTTCTTTTCCTAGTCCTTAGAATTTCCCTTATTATTAGAAGCCTTATAACTAAGTGCTTTAGCTATAGGGGAGGTTTTATCCCTCTATTTTTCTAATAAATCCGCCATAAGGAACTATAAATTTAGGGTATTTACAGGCAGTCCTTATGCCCTAGAAGCTCTAATAGTAAATCTTTATCTCTTAGCCTAACTAGGAAAGGTTTGCTTTAATGCATTAATATAATAATTTACTTAATTAATAGGGGCAATCTCTACACTATAAAGTTATAGTCTAGCTAGTAAATTATTAAAATTAGCATTAAAAGCCTCTAAAGATCCCTTATAACTTGAAAAGTTTAGGGAGTAGTAGCTAGCGTATAGTGTACTACGCTAGATTTTAGCACTCTGCGAATACTACCTAATAAGGACTTTATAGGCTTCTTTAGGGGATTTTTGCTAACATATAGTAGCCTATAGTCTAGGTTAGTAGCTATCTCTTAATATTATTAAAAGAATAGCTTAGTCACAGTTAGCTAGATAGCCTGCTAGGCTTGGATTATCTATAAATTTAGGTAATCCTAGGGCTCTAAATTATATGCTTAGGGCTTGCTTCCACTAATTATAGTTTTTAGGGCCTTTTAGCTTAGCTCCCTCTGGAATAGAGTGAACCTTCTTATTTAGTTCCTTTATAGCACCTGTGTTAAAGGTAGCTTGTAAGTTACTAGAAGGTACGCTTGCAGAAGTAGTAGCTAGGTCTTTTTCTAGAACCTTAGTATTTTCTTCCTTAGGTCTATTAGAAGCCTAAAGACCTTGTATAATAGTTATAGTTTGCGTTAATTTCTCTAGAAGATTATTAATGCTAGCCTTGTTTTTAATATGATTTTCCTCGCTATGCCTAATAAAATTAGATAAGGTCTTGCCTTATTATTTAATTTAGCTTTGCATCTATAGCTATAAAGCACTAGCCTAAATAGCTAGTTAACCTTCTATATCTATCCTACTAGGGTCCCTAGGGGGGCTAGAAGACCCTATAGTAAGGGCCTTACCCTTATAACTAGGTAGTGCTATCTTCTAAAAGTCCCTAAAAAAGGAAAAGAATCCCTATGTAAAAGCTCTAAATTTATTTCTATTGCAAATAACGCGCGCTAGAAATTGCTTATATTATAATCTAGTTGCATACGTAAATTATATGGCAGGGCTGTTTAAGAGGGCAGCCCTTAGGTCTAAAAAGTGAGTCTTTAGTATGCGTAGGCAGAAAAATAGTAAAGAGGGGTCTCTAAGAAAATTTTCTTAACACTAAGGATAGGAATTATAGATAATAGGTATTACAGAAGCTATAACGTAACGCAACGTAATGTATAGTGCGTGTAACGTAATGTAATAGGTTAAAAAGCCTAGTATAGATATACTAGATATCTAATGATTTTAAAGGATGCAGCGTATCTACTATTATAGATAATATTAAATATAATAGTTGCAGTAGTGAATAAAATCACTAAAAAGGTTATGGTTATAACTAGGTAGTTACGGGTTGCAATGTGGTGGTTACGGGTTGTGGCTATAGTTGATTTTTAACACTAAAGGTCTAATATTATAATGCGTGGTACTAGTAAATAAAGAGCTTTAAATTCTAGTGGTTTCCTTTGTAATCTTAAGAGCCTATAGGTATAGTAGGTAGTAACTATACCTAAAATCAAGCAGTAATCGCAGTAGAATAACGCAGTAATATAGTAATCTATAAGCCTTCTAGGCTTATAACCTATTAAAAATTAGAAGGGAATCTAGCTAGAGGGATAGGAAGACCTCCCTACTAGATTCTAATGCGGCGGCTTCTAGATTCACTAGATTATAACGCATTTTGCAAGATAGAGAGCTTTAATAGTTAAATATAGTTAATTCCTAGCTAGTACGGACAGTCTAACAAGTAATAAGAGGATTTCTAGTCCCCTTATAGACTTACTAACCGTATTAAAGGATCTAGGTTGCTAGAGAGGTCTTAGGAGCTACTTTTTATTTTCCGCAAAACTCATTTATATAGGAAAAATAAAAAATCAACTCATGGCTATACAAACTAGCTGCCTAGGTAGTCTAACTAAGTATTTTAATAGATAACCCTATTAACAAAATATACTATTAAATCCAGAAAAAATCAAGGATTTAAACAGTATACGTCAGCCTTTTATACGACTACTAGTTGCCTAGTTACAGTCGATTTCAGCTTCCCTATAGGGTAACCTAGTCGGCTTAGTCATACAAGCCCGTGGGTTGGTTGTGGGAACGCAAGTCATAACAGACGCTGCAAGCAACGCTCGTAACCAACGTTGCAACAACGCAACAAGGCAACTAGTGGGCCTATAAAATAGTGCTATAAATAGCATTATTTTAACAAGGGGGTAAGTGTATTATTAATAGGCATTATCCTTTCTTAAGGAGGGGGAAACTAGTGCTATTAAGCTAGTCCTAGTTCTTAAGGCAAGGGAGAGGGCTATAAAAGAGGTAGTTACTACTAAATTACTAGTGTAATAGCTAGGGAAGGTTAATATAAGGCTTAATAAAGAGGGAAGGTAGTCCTTATAGTTTAGGGTTACTAAAAGCTACCTTTATTAAAGAGGTTATTAAGGAAGTCTTTACTTACTATAATCTTTCTTTAGAAGTCTATATATTTCTTATAGGCATTATCCACTTCTTCTTATAACTAGAAGTAGAATTCCTCTTACTTAAGGGCTTCTTATAGGTTTATAATAATAGTTATAGTCTAATTAATTATTATATATACCCTATTAGTTATAAGATAGTTATAAAGGTACTTTACTACTAGGGCTAGTGCTCTTTAAAGTGTTTAGGGGGTTTACTTATAAAAGTCTTTAGTAAACTCTATAAAGAGGGTTCTTTTAGTTACCTTTCTTACTTTATAATCCTTTACTTTAGTAAGAATATAGGCTATAAGCATTTCTAGTGTGTTATCCTTATTAATATTAAATCCTTTAATCTTACAGAGTAATTCCTCTATAATATAATAGTGTAAGGTCTAAGGGATATAAAGGAAGGGAATTATACTAGGTTTTCTCTCTAGTTACCCTTTGTAAGCTTCTAAGAAAGTATCTCCTGCTTATAAGCTATTATAACTTACTAGGACTTATATTTACTCCTTCTTATTAACTATTATAACTTATAGGCTTTAGAGAAGATAGAATAGGAAAGAGAGATAATAAATTTTAGGTAAGGGGATATATAAAGGATTATAAGCTTAGTAGTTAGCTTTATTACGTAATAGAACGCACTAAGGAGAAGAATAATAGGATAGAATAAGCTACTAGAGTTAAACTCTTCTTTAAGGTTTAGGCTTCTATTTATTATATTAAGAAAAATAATAGGATAGGTAAGCTACTAGAGTTAAACTCTTCTTTAAGATAATAGGCTTCTTCCTTAGCACTCTTAGGGATCTTATAGTAAAATATGCACTGCTTCTATAAGAATCTCTTCTATAAAAGACCTTGCTAATCTGCGGTTAGTATAGTTTATAAGAGAGTGGTTAGCACTTACAAGTTAGACTATAGTTATTGCAATTTGTAAGAGAGTGGTTAGCACTTGCAAATTAAAAGTGGTTACCTAGGGGTTAACCACTAATTAGTGTTAGTTCCGTAGGGATTAATAACGCGTACGCAAAGCCTTAAGAATAGTATTGTTATTAATAATCTATCCTAGGCTTGTTATTCTATGTATCCTAGAAGAGAAAAAGGGAAGGAAAAGAGAGGGCTTTCGCGAGAGATAACAGCTGCCTATTGTGGGTCACGTGACGCTAGCCCTGCCCTATCATAGGGCCCGCTTGCGGGGCGGAAGTGGGGCCTGCGCGCGCGCGGGCTAACCCTCTTCCGGTCGCAATTGCGGCTGTCAAGCGCGATTGATATCGTGTTGTTCTAACAAATAGTTAGATTCTTATTAGCGTATAATAGCATAATAGTCTCCCCCCTTATTAACTAGTAGGATATCTTTATACACTATATTAATAGCTTATTAAGTATAAGAGTTCCCTATTTTATAAGGGACCTCTATTAGAATCCTAATCTCCTTAGCTCTCTAGGAACTTAACTCTTTAATAGCTTATTAGATATTAGAAGAATTAAGCCTTTAATAGCTTATATATTTCCTTATACTAGTAGGTCCTAATGTAGTATAACTAGGCTAGGGCTTATACATAACCTATTCACTAAGTTATAAAATATCCCTACTATATAGTTATTATCCCTATTAAATCTAGTATTTTAGTTCTAGTTTAGGACTTATATAGTAACTAGGTGTATTATATTAGAGCTATATCCTATAAAGATTCGCTTAGGTCCTTTAATTACTATATCCTTTCCTTTACTAGTTATCCTTACTAGTAAGAAGTCCTATATAGTTTCCCTTATAACTATTAATATCCCTCTAATATTATAAAGCTATAGGTATTAGTTAATTAGGTTAAATATACACTACTTACCTAGTTAAGGCCTTCCTTCTAAGAATAAATCCTTTCCCTCTATTTTACTTAGGATTTTAGCTAGCACCTTACCCCTATACTTAATAACTAGTAGGTTTTTAAATAGCCTTATAGTTATTCCTTACACTTTCTAGCGCCTCTAAGCTTTAACCCTATTTTTCTAGTAAGTATAGGCACTAGTTAATATTACCCCTATGCTCTAGAAGCCTAAGCTCTTAAATAAGGTAATTTCCTTAGGAGCATTCTCTATTTACCTTATATCTTACTTAGTAAATAAAGCTACTTACTAAAATAAAAAATAGGAACTCCTACTTATACTTCTAGTTTCTATACTTATCCTAGAAAGAGGTAAAATAGACTCTTAAATAAGATAGTAATACAGAAGTAAGATAAAGAGAAAAACAAAATTAAGTTTGTAATTATATATAATAGTTAAGGTTTAATATAAGGTATAAGATAATTTAATGTGTTCGCAATATTATAGGTTAAAGCTAGCTACGCTCTAAATAACAAGAAAGGTTCACAAGGCTAATGCTATTAGAGTAAGGAATAAAAAAAATATAACTAATAAAGAAAGTTTGCAAATACTAAAGTTAATGCCATTAAAGTGAAGAGAAGGAAAGAAAAAAACGCAATTAAGGTCTAATATAAGGTATAAGATAATGTAATATTCTCACTATATTGCAAGCTAGAGCTACACCTTAAATAATAAAGAAGGTTTGCAAAGCTAATGTTATTAGAGCAAGAAATAAAAACGCAAATAATAAAAAGAGGTTATAGATACTAAAGTCAATGCTATTAAGGCAAAGAAGGAAAAAACACAATCAAAGTTTAATATAAGGTGTAAGATAATATAATGTTTTTTTTTACTATGCCACAGGTTAGAGCTACACTTCTAATAATAAAAAGAAAAAACAAAAAGAATCGCAAGTGCTATAATCAATGCTATTAAAGTAAAGAATAAAAAAACGCCTAGAGTGTTAGAACCTAAGCAAAAGACAAAGAACCTACGTAATTCTCCTAGTTTTATAGCCTAACTTCACTTTTTATTTACTTTCTCCTACTTTTTTTATAATTACCCTATTAGTCTTATCCCTTCTTTCTTCTCTTTCTCTCTCTCTCCTTTCTATTTCCTCTCTCTCTTTTTTTTTCTTTTCTCTCCCTCCTTATTATAATTTTGCCTATCCTAATAATAGCTAATCCTATAATATCTTTAAATAGCCTATCTAGGGAATGTAGGCTTTTAACACATCCTTATGGAAGTCTAATCCATAGCCTCCTCTTAGTCTTAATCTATCTAAGTTAATAAGCTAATAGGAAGCATAACTAGTTTAACATTTAACCTAAAATAGCCCTTACTATTATAGTTATAATTTAGGGGGCTTCCCCTTAGTCACTACTATAACTATCTTACCTAACTTAAAGGGTTTAACCCTTTGCTAGTTATAGTAACTTCTTTAAGCAGTAGCTTTTAACTTATTATTAGTTATAACTAATTCCTAACGTAATTTAATATAACCTATCTAATATACTACTATATCTCCTTCTAAAGACTCCTCTAAAGGCTAGTTTAGACTTCTATATAATACCTTAGTAAGGGAGTAACCTATAGACCTAATATATTAGTGATTTAACGCCTTAGAAACCTTTAGGAGTTATAAATCCTAGTTCTTTCTATCTCCTATTATCTTATTTAGTACTCCTTAAAAGATCTAATTTATAACTTCCACTAACCTAACACTCTTATAGGACTGCCTTAGGGTATTTATTAAGTTTACCCCCTTTTTCTTTAGAAAAGCTAATAGCTTAGTAAATACAAACACTAGCCCTAGATTAGTATAAAATCCTTCTAGAGCTAGTAATAACCCTATTATCTAAGCTCTTAAATAATTTATAACCTCTATAGCACTAGTTAACCTATAAGGAAAGAGCTATATAAATTAAGAAAAATAATTCACTATAACTAATACATGCTTAATCTTTTATTCTAATTTAGGAAACAGCCTAACATAGTCTATTCCTATAACCTAAAATAGCTTATTTACTATTATAAGCTAATTAGGTGCCTTCTTTTTCCTAGGAGCATGCTAAGCATATAGTATGTATCCTAAGATATAGTTTATAACATTAGCTCCTATCCTAGGCTAAAACACTATTTAAGTTAGTTATTAGTAAGTTAGGTTTGCCTTAAAATGCCTAGACTTATTATAAGCACTCTAGAGGGCATTAGCTACTTCTTCCTATACTAAATAATATTATTAGCTATATTATCCTTTATACTAGAGGATCCTATTCTCTAGCTTATATTACTATACTTTTATTACTATTCTCTAAACTATATAGTAATTATAGAGTCTATTACTATATAGCCTAGTGGTTAAGAACTTTATTAGTTTAGCGTACTATAGTTTATCTAAATATCTCCTCTATAGAGTCTTAACTCCTAGGGACACTTCTAACTATCTTATGCTTTAGCTTAGACCCTTAATAAGCTCTAACTTCTTCTAATCCTTAGTAGCTTTTAGGGTCTATAATATCTCCTTATATCCTTTAACTCTATCTTTCTATACTTACTAATTCTAGCTTATATCCTATAACCTAAACTTAGTTAGATTATTTATATAGTTATCTAAGGGGAAGATTATATAGGATAACCTATTAGCAGTAGCATTTTGTTTTCCTTAAATAAACTAGATCTCTATATTTAGTAGTCTTAACTCTATAACCTATCTAGTATAAATGCCCTTATATCTAGTAGTAGTTATAAATATAGTAAGTAGCTTATAATCTATAAAGATAGTTAACTTTAGCCTTAACTTAAAGAAATATTTATGCTTATAGCAGAATTTAATAATAGCATATAGTTCTTATTTATATATCCTATAGTTTCTCTAAGTCTTAGTAAATAAGAAAGAGTTATATTAAATAGGATAAGGGATTTAGTCTTAAACTTATATTACTATATATCCTCCACTAAATCCACTAGCATTAGAATATATCTAGGTAAGTAGGTTAAAGACATATCTATATATACTTAAAGCAGTTATAGCTTTATCCCTTAGAACTAAAAAAGATAAGGCTTCTAAATCCCCCTATTACCACTTCACATCCCTAGTTAATTAGTTAAGTAGTTAAGCAATCTTAGCATAATTCTTAATCTATTATTTATAAGGTCTAATAGCTCCTAAGAATAAACAGGCATCCCTCTAATCCTAGGGTATAGGCCACTCCCTTAGCTTTATAGCCTAATTAGGTTTAATATATATCTTCTTATTAATTTTATAAACCTAGCTAACTATAATAATTAAGCTTATCCTAAGGGATACTTTCTTAAAACTTAACTTTAAGAGAGTCTATAATAGCCTAGGTAATAAGTAATCCTTAATAAAAGACTATTACTCCTTAAATAAGGTATGCTTACAAAAGATATTATCTATATATATAGCTAACGCGCTTAAGTCACCTAGTATCTAAGGCATAGTTAAGGATAGCTCTAGATAAGGTAATAGTATAAGCCTAAGTGTAATCCTTATTACTTTAGTTATAGTAAACCCTGCTAATTAAGACCCTTGTAATATATAAGATAGTTATAGCTAACTAAATCTAGGAATATTAAAAGCAAATATATATCTTAGCCTAGTAGCTATAGGTATAGACTAGTATATGTGTTTAAGGTTAAACACACTATAGGACTTAATCTATAGATCTAAAAGCTAATTATAAACTTTAGCTAGTAAAGGTAACTAACTTCTAGGCATATCCTCCTTAATATAGGAATAGTTAATAGTAAGCCATTGCTTAGCCTATAGGTTAGACTTATCCTTAGGTACTAGGACTAGTTTCGTGCACTAGTTAGATATTTCTCTATTTATAGCTATTATATACTTATACATTCCTAATTTAATTCCTTTAGTTACTAACTAATTTAGCTAGTATTTCTAAGGTTCTAACTACCTTTTTCTAGGGGATTAAGCCTAAGGTTTTATATTATCCTTTAGCTAAGGTATGTGCATATATAAGTCTATAGCAAGGATATTAGTAATAGATAAAGCATTTAAGTCTTTATAAGTATAAAAAGTCCTTATAACTTCCTTTACTATAGAGCTTAGAACTAAAGGGCCTAAGGTTATGCTATAACCCTTAAACTATACTAACACTATTTTAATAGAGGTTTCCTAATTAACCTCTTTTCTCCACACTCTCTAATTAGTAGGAAAAGGAAAGGCTAGAGGTTCTTAGGTAATTAGCCTAGGCTAATTATCTTTTATCTATTAAACCGCAATCTTATTATTATAGGTCCTAACCCCTATAGGGTATTTATCTTCCTTTACTAAATTCACTTCTAATAAGTATATATAGAGACTAAGCTAATTTATAAGTTAATATTCCTTACGCACTAAGACTAGGTAGGTAATCCGCGGCGCATAGCTAGCAAACCACACTATAGGTTTAACCTAGAAATAAAAGAATAAAAGCTCTTAATAATGTTTAATTAGAGATTTATTCTAGGCTATTAGATTTAGTTTTATAACTTAACTAGGTTATAATAGGTAACTTAGTTTTCTAAATTATTAGAGTTATCCTTATTATTAGAGCTAGATAAAGCATTATTAGGGGATATATCTACGTTATCCTAACCTATATACTTTTTAAGGATTAAAGGCTTAGCTAAGCAAAGCATAACTTTCTATTGCTCTAATAAGGCCACTAGTAGTCCCTTAATAGATATAACCTTATTACCACGCTCCTTTACCCTAATTATTAGGTTAGAATTCTAAATATTGAATTTTGCTCCTATATTATAAAGCTAAGGTAATCCTAGGATTAAGATAGTTTAGTTCTTAGGTTAGCAATTAGGTATAATAACTACCTAGACTAAATAGGTAACTCTATAGCACATTACCTTTATTAATATAAAATAAGTAACTATATTCTCCTAACTATTAGCATTAACTATCTAAAGTCCTTAAAACCCTATAGATCCTAAGTTATATACTAGTATATTCTTATGTAAGACAAAGGCCTAAGATATAATGTTAATCTTAGCTCCTTAGTTAGCTATAGCCTATCCTAGTTTAAACTTAAAAACCTATTCTTTTTAAAACCCTATTTAAGCCTAAATAGTAACTCTAAATAGCTTTATACCTAACTAATGTTTACAAAGTAACTTAGTATTATAGTCTTTAGATACTAGGTTCTCCTTATTACTTTCTAAAGTAGCTTAAGTAAAACCTATATTAAGTAAGAATATAACCCTTTTCTTTAATTGCTTCTTAGGGGTAGTTACCTAGGATAATAACTTTTAAAACTACTTTAATATCTCTAGACTAATTTACTATAAGTCTATTAATAAGATAGGGACTAAAATATAACTAGCTAAGGCTTTCTAGTTAATTAGGCCTAGACCCTTACGTCCCTAGATCTTGCTTAAGGCCCTTGTGTTTTACTTAATTACCTTTTCTCTTACTAATAGGGTAGCCTTAGGTATAGAGGCCTTACCCCCTAATATCTCACTAAGAGGTATCCCCTTCTATTTCTTTAATAGTAAAGTAACCTTAGAAACTAATATTATAACCTAGAGGGCACCTTAAGTAATAGATTTAAGTGTTTCCTTATTAGCTTTTTTAAGGCTTTCAAAGAGGGGTTTTAGTGGCTTACCCTTATTAGTAATATCTTTTACCTATGCCCTTAAGTTAGCTTACCTAACTCTAAGTCTTTGTATATTAGTAATAGTTACTAGTGGTAAGGGAGTAATTAACGCTTACTTCCTAAGTTAAATAAGTTAGTAATTATCTATTAGTGTAGCCTAATTAGGTATAGGCTTAGGTTTAATTAGAGCATACTAAGCGCTAACTACAGCCCTAGATAATCCTTCTCTAATCACTTATAACATATTAATATTATCACGCTTATTATTACATAGATAAAGCTAAGCTAATTAGGCGTGTGCTTAACTAGGGACCTAAGAGTTATTATTCCTAAGGGGTAGGGTTATTAATTTTAACTATGCTAATTCCTATCTCTATAGTAGCTTATTCCTAGTTATAGTGCAATTTAGAGCGTAGTGCTTAGTAACTTTATATTTAAAATAAGCACTACTATAAGGCAATAGAGTAGTGCTATTTACGTATTAATTCTTTAATTTAGCTATAGGTCTTAACTCTAACACGCAACCTTAAGGACTAAGACTTTATATCCTTAGGGGTGGCATCTATAGGGGTTAAGATAGTCCTAGTCTAGAAGCAGTATTCTAGTAAGAGGGTGCGAAGTTTACCCTATAGGTATCTAGCCTAGGTTAATTAACGCCTTGCTAGTTAGTTAAGGTCCTATTTCTAGCATTAGACCTAGCTTATATTTAATATTAAGGCTAAGGGTAAGTGTTTAACACTAGACTCTAACTAACTAGGGGTGTAAGTTATAGATGCCTATTAAGCTAGTGGGGGTTAGGAGGGCTACATATTCCTAAAAGGCTAAGATATAATATTGTTAGTTAAAGTTAAGTAATTAGGGTATTAACTAGGGTAGACTACCTTCTCTATCCTCCTAAAACTTCTATAAACCCTAGAGGTAGCTTATACACTTAGGTTAATGCCTTATTAGCAAAACACTTACTCTAGTGTCTAATAAGCTCCTCTATTAAGGAGATCTTTATATCTCTTATAGTTAACTTTATAAGATTTGCCTTAGCTTCTAAGATAGTAGTAGCCTACTTAATACACTCTTATGCCTCTCTAAGGCTATTAGTAGCTAAAACATTCTAGCTAATTACTTCTTATATTAGTAAGTTATTATATAATCCTTAGATAAACTACTAGATAAAGTTATAAAAAGTTTAACTCTTAATTAAGGAGAGAGGATAATCTAAAGTAATAGGTTTATCTCTTCCTCTTACATAATAAAGTATATTTAACACTTAGGAATAGTAAGTAGCTAGGGCTTTACCCTTAGCTTAATAAAGTTCTATAGTTATACTAACTTTCACCTCTTTATTAACAATATTTAGGGGGTATTATTCTTAAAGGGACTATTAGAGTGTGGTTAAATTATAAGTAGTTACTAAACCACTCTTAGCTTTTAAGACTATAAGCCTTAGTTATTCTAAACTATTAACAAAGGTAGTAGCACCACTACCTAAGGCTAGATTAATAGCCTAGATAAAGGTATTTAGATTAATATCTCTGCCCTTATTAATAGTCTTAAAAGGAAACCTTTGCATACTTTTCCGCACTAACCTAAAGGTACGGAATTGCCTCTAAAATACAAACTAAGCTAATATTTAAATTCCTTATTATTAATTACCCCCTTTTACAATGTTATATTACAATAGATCTAGAGGTAAGTGTAAGGATAAGGTACTAATAGTTATTAATAAAGGAGAAAGAGGGCTAGTATAAAGCTACCACTACCCTAACGCTAGCATAGGATAGTTTAATATCTATAAGAGTAATAATAGACCTATAGTAAGATAGATTTAATTTAATTATCCTAAAGAAAAGAAATTCTATAAAGAGATAGCTAGTCTTATTCTTAGTAATAAGGTGGCTAAAGTCTAGCGTATTACTAAGGCTATAACCTTCCTAATAGCAAACTATATCTAAGCTAAACTAGAATAGAAAATAATAATAATAGTAATATTTATATAACTAAAGAAGCACTTTTATAAGTCCTTAAGGAAATAATTAAGAAAGTAACTAAGGGTAGTATTACACTAACCTAGGTAAGCGTTACTATAGGACTTACTTTGCTAAAATAACTTAACACTACTTTACCCTCCCTATAAATCCTAGGTAAATAGGATAGAGAAGTCCTTATTAAGGGGAATACTATATAGGAATTGCTTTAGTCTAGGACTACTAAAGATATAGTAATAGTAGTAAATAAAGCTATAGGCTAAGCTATAGTAATTATAGCTAGAAGACTCCTAAGTAAAGATATAATTATTATATTTAAAGGGACTATTACCTAGTATAAAGATAACTAGAAATAGATTCCTACTGCCTTTAGACTAGAGGTAGCCCTTTACTACTATATCCTTAGTGTTATAGTTAAGGGCTTTTTTATAAAGCATACCTTTATTAAGAACCTAGTAGTAAAGCTAAGTAAAGTAAATAAAGTTAATATAATTAAGGTAATAGCAAGGCACCCCTAATATAAAGGAGCCCTAAGAACTACTCTTATCCTTAGACTAGCTAAAGTTAAAGATACTAATAAGATTTATAGACATAAAATAGTCTTTAAAGCAAAGCTATTTTACACTAAACTATATAATAAGACCCTATAACCCTAATAATACTATAATTACTTCTAAATAGAATATATTATAAAGTACTATAAGGTAGCCCTAAAGTGTAAGAGGTGTGAAGCTAGCTATTATAAAGGCAGAGAAATAACCTACCTAATTACTAATAAATAAGTATAGGAGAAATACATCCTATATTCTAGCCCTTACCTAGCCTAGTCTAGGGACTACCTAGTCCTAAAAGAGAAATAAAATATAGTAAAAGTAAGATACCTAAAGTAGCTAGTATACTTTACTACTTACCCCTTAAATAAAAGCCTATCCCTAAGCTAGAAAAAACTTACTATAGCCTAGGCACTAGCTACTATAGTAGGAAAGAAAAGAGGCTACCTAACCCTAGTAAAGCAAAGCGCGAAATAGCCTAGAGCTATAAGGGCAAATAGCTTTAGATAATACACAAAGCGAATTAGGGCTAGCATAAAACTAGCGTAAGATAAAGAAAACCCCTAACCCCCCTAACTAATATAGTAATGTTATAAGTCCTCTATTAGAATGTAAATAAAAAGGATAATCTTATACATATATGTTAAAATAATGCTATTTATAGCACTATTTTATAGGCCCACTAGTTGCCTTGTTGCGTTGTTGCAACGTTGGTTACGAGCGTTGCTTGCAGCGTTGTTTGTTATGACCTGCGTTCCCACAACTAACCCGCGGGCTTGTATGACTAAGCCGACTAGGTTACCCTATAGGGAAGCTAAAATCGACTGTAACTAGGCAACTAGTAGTCGTATAAAAGGCTAACGTATACTATTCGAATCCTTGAATTTTTCTGGATTTAATAGTATATTTTGTTAATAGGGTTGTCTATTAAAATGCTTAGTTAGACTACCTAGGTAGCTAGTTTATATGGCTATGAGTTGATTTTTTATTTTTCCTATACAAATGAGTTTTGCGAAAAATAAAAAGTAGCTCCTAAGACCTCTCTAGCGACCTAGATCCTCTAATATGGTTAGTAAGTCTATAAGGGGACTAGAAATCCTCTTATTGCTTATTAGACTATCTGTTAGTTAGGAATTAACTGTATTTAACTATTAAAAGCTCCTAATCTTAAAGAATAAGCTATAATCTAGTGAATCTAGAAGCCGCCGCGTTAGAATCTAGCAGGGAGGTCTTCCTATTATTGAAAATGGGAAGGGAATCTAGCTAGAGGGATAGGAAGACCTCCCTGCTAGATTCTGATGCGGCGGCTTCTAGATTCACTAGATTATAGCTTATTCTTCAAGATTAGGAGCTTTTAATAGTTAAATACAGTTGATTCCTAGCTAACGGACGGTCTGATAAGCAATGAGAGGATTTCTAGTCCCCTCATAGACCTACCAACCGTATCGAAGGATCTAGGTTGCTAGAGAGGTCTTAGGAGCTACTTTTTATTTTCCGCAAAACTCATTTGTATAGGAAAAATAAAAAATCGACTCACAGCCATACAAACTAGCTGCCTAGGTAGTCTAACTAAGTATTTTAATAGACAACCCTATTAACAAAATATACCATTAAATCCAGAAAAAATCAAGGATTCGAACAGTATACGTCAGCCTTTTATACAACTACTAGTTGCCTAGTTACAGTTGATTTCAGCTTCCCTATAGGGTAACCTAGTCGGCTTAGTCATACAAGCCCGTGGGTTGGTTGTGGGAACGCAAGTCACAACAGACGCTGCAAGCAACGCTCGTAACTAACGTTGCAACAACGCAACAAGGCAACTAGTGGGCCTATAAAATAGTGCTATAAATAGCATTATTTTAACACTCCCTCTAGAAAAGTATAAGGTAACTAATTCAATACCTAGACTTAGCTCTTTAATAGATATCTAAGTTAACCATAAATTCAGTAATAAATCTAATAACTTTTTAAACTAAAAACAACAGTAAAATCAATAACTTTTAGGCGTAATTCCAATGTTTTTGTTGATTTTTCGGTTTTTCGACT
The DNA here is from genome assembly GCA_024072835.1 of Epichloe amarillans. Classification (NCBI taxonomy): domain Eukaryota; kingdom Fungi; phylum Ascomycota; class Sordariomycetes; order Hypocreales; family Clavicipitaceae; genus Epichloe; species Epichloe amarillans. The sequence goes on along the minus strand of CP099635.1, from coordinate 4,518,964 downwards.
TTTTAGTTAATTTTGTTAGTTTAGATTAAGCCTTTGTATTCGTAAGGCCTAATAGTTGGATAAATTGTTAAAATTTATCATTAGGCAGGGGCTTAGTTAAACCATCTGCAGGCATCTCTTTAGTGTTAATGTAGATAACCTTAGCTATACCCTTCTGTACCTTTTCTCTGGTATAGTTGAATTTTAGCAGGGTATGCTTTGTTTTGCTATAAAGAGTAGGGTTATTAGCGGTTGTAATAGCGCCTTAGTTATCACTAAAAATCAGTACTAGAGGTGCTATAGGCAGCTTTATCTCTTTAAAAAGACTATAAAGCCACTCTAGCTCCCTAATAGCTTCACATAAGGCATTAGATTTAGCCTCTAATGTTAATAAAGCTATCGTAGTTACTTTCTTTGATTTCTAGCTAATAGGTCCTTTAGCTAGCTTATAGAGATAAGCATAGGTTAATTTAGAGGACTTATCACCCGCGAAGTCGCTATCACAGAAGCCAATAAGGGTTGCAGAAGCTGTAACAGCAGATTTAGACCTTCTATAGGTTATAGAATAACCCATAGAGCCTAAAAGGTACCTAAGCAGATGTTTAGAAGCATTAAGATGCTCTATAAATAGCTTAGCTAGCGCTGTGGAAAGCCACTGAACCGGAAAGGCAATATCAGGTCTTGTAAGGAGCATTAGGTATATAATAGTCCCTATAATACTCTGATATAGCTTGTGATCAAGGGGGGAAAGAGGTTTAGTTAGGTGGTCTACCTGTTTTATAATTCCTAGTTATAGAGGAATTTTAATAGGTCTAGCATCTTTTATATTAAATCTTTCTAGGGCTTCAGAAATGTACTAGGACTGGTGGATAGTTAGGGTCCCTTTCTTTCGATTTCTAGTGATTTGAACGCCTAGGAAAAATTCTGCTAGCCCACGATCTTCTATAGGATAAGCTTTATGAAGTAGCTTCTTTAGCTTATTAATATAAGCTAGATCCGGTCCTATTAGAAGACAGTCATCCACATAAGTCGCTATATATGTAAATGTAGTTAGGTTAAAGAAGACGGCTAGGTCAGATATAAGGGGTTAAAAGCCTAGCTTCCGAAGAAGGTCTTTTAAAACCTGCTGCCACTCTCTAGAGCTTTGTTTTAATCCATATAAAGCCTTTTGTAGGAAAATAACCTGCTTTTAAGAGGGTTTGTAGCTATACTTCTTAAGTAACTTAGCTACTTTAGGTATAGAAGACTTAGCAAACTTAGTAAATCCATTAGGAATTTGCATATAGATAGCTTCCTTTAGTGGACTGTTTAGAAAGGCCCCTATAAAATCAACCTGTTTAACTTCCTAGTTATTACAAGCCGCTAGGGCTAGTAAAATCCGCTAACTAGGGGGAATGCTAGTTATAGCGTAGGTTTCGATATAATCTTGACCTTCTATCTGCATAAACCCTTTAGCAACGAGTCAGGCCTTGTATTTTAGAGGATTATTTTCTTTATCCTTTTTAAGCTTGTAAACAAGCCTATTCTTTAGAACCCTCCGGCCCTTAGGAATTTGGTCTATCCCTATAAATTTGAAGGTTCCGGCAGCTAGAAGCTGTTTAAATTCGTTAAATGTTGCATCCATCCATTTTCGACTATCCTTACTTTTTAAAGCTTGTTTCCAGGTCTTAGGGGTATCCGAATCATTGTTTTTAGTGGATGATTTAGCCCTTTGTTGTGCCTTAAAGCATATCTCCTTAACGTATGAAGATATATTGAAATCATCGATATCCATAGAATCAGAATTAATTAAAGAATCTAAATCTAAAAACGGTTTTTCGATAGCACCCTTATTGGGGGCGCTAGAGCTGGGGCTCTCTAGGGGTAGCGCTGGAGGCGTTGCAGGCGCTGTCGTGGGCGCTGTGGGCGCTGCGGGCGCTAAGCTTTCAGGAGGCTTTGGGTAACTATCCTGAATTTCTAGATTATCTCGTGAGATATCGGCTTCTCCCTCTGAAGGATTAGTCCCTAAAGGCTTAGGGGACCCTACAGAGCCTATATCCTCTATAATTTTAACAAAGCTAGTCTTTATGACTAACCTTTTAGAGGGAATATAAACAAGATAGATAGTAGAACCTAGAGTAGCTAGCAACCGACTAGGAATAGTCCTAGGGGCTAGCTTTTGAAGCTTAGATCTCTGCTCCGGAGGTATTAGGACCTCACAATAAGACCCTATAGCCCTAATTTTCGAGAAGTCAGGCTTATAGGAAGTCTTAGGCTCTAAATCAGCTAGAAATAGCTGCTTAGGGGTCAAAGGTTTAGTCGTATTAGCTGTGATGTTAACTAATTCCACTATGGCTAGAAGGATATAAGACTATAGATATAAGGGCAGCTTAGACCACTGAAGTGTAGCCCTAAGCCAGTCTAGGATAACCCTAATAGCCCTCTTAACTAGCCCATTCTGTTCGTGAATATAGGGGCAAGAGGTGCTAAAACAAATTCCTTTAGAAGATAACTATGACTAAAGTTCGTTATTGATTTCAGTACCTCCGTCAAAGTGAAGGTGCCTAGGATACGCGTTATATCGGTTTTTCAGGGCCCTAAAGAAGCCCTTAATAGCTAAAGAAAGGGTTAAACCTTCTTTATTAGCTAATAAAAAGCACCATTTATACCGGGATTTTCGATCAATAAGTATAAGGACTGTAGCCTTCTTATTATGCGGTATAGGTTCGATTTTAACCGTATCTCCCTCTAGAATATCTAAAACTCTAGGGGGGTCCTAAATAGGTTATTTGGTTAGTCTTCTAACAGCTTTAGATTGCATACAGGCTATGTAGTTAAAATCCTTTTCTTTAACAGCGGAAAAATCAGGGATCCCTTTAGCTAATTTCAATGATTTCTTTAGTAAAGGGAGGCCTATGTGGCCTAATCGAATGTGCCAAAGAAGGGCTAAATCTAGTAACTTCTTGTAACTAGAATCTAGCTTTTTAGGGCTATTATCCCCTAGCTCCCTCTGTTGCCAGGCCTCTTAAGAATCACAGGCCTCTGGGGGCAGTAGACGGCCACTATCGTCACCCAAGTCATTAGGGTATGGACCTTCTAAACCCCCTATAGAAGATGCCTAACTAGGAGGAGCTTTAGTGGGACATAGGGCTAAATCTTCTAAATCATCGTCTTCTAGCTCTTCGATTCGTTAATATTCCTCGGGATTAAAAGCTAGTTGCGGAATTTGAACCTCTATAGGGTAAGAAAACCCTAATTTAGTCTTATAAGCTCTTAGTTGTCGTTGCCGTTGTTGGTTGCAATATTAAGAGCCCATAAAGGAGAGGTGGGTTAAATGCTTACAGATTATAGGAGTAGGTTGCCCCTTAATCTGTAGGAAAAAGCCGTGTTTAGCAGGTTCTAGTAACCCACAGGGGCTTTTATCGGCTAGGAATAGCTAGTCTTTAGCTAGATAACCTCCTTTTAGATAGTGAGATAACCCACTAACTAGGTTAGTATCTATGCCCGGGAAATATAGAGCATCTAGCAGAGCTAAGGGCCTATATTCTAGTGGATTTTTCTTGACTAGAACGTTAAAAACAGCTGTGCCTCTTCCTTTAGGAAAAATAGGTCCTCCTACTGTAATTATAGCGCCGGTTTCACCTTTCTTTAGAGGTTTAAAGTCCCTAAAAGAAGCCCTATTATTACAAATGTGACAGGAAGAACCCGTATCATACAAAAGGGAGTTTTTAACCACATCGTTAGAGTAGCTAAAAGTAGGCTTGCTAGTAGTGTTACTAGTGGTAGAGGCACTAGAACTATCTGAATTAGAATTAGAATCACTACTATTATCACTGCTAGATTCATTAGAATCTAATTCTTTAACGTATCCTATGGCTAGGGTATAGCCTAAAGCAAAAGCAGCTTCTTTTCCTTTCTGTTTTTCCCTATTGCTACTCTTTTTCTTCTTCTGCTTCTTTTTAGAGGCCTTAGAAGGGTTTAAATCCTTCTTATCCTGCTCTTTAGTGGCGTTAGAGTCCTTCTTAGGGTTAGGATTAGAAGACTTCTTTTCCTAGTCCTTAGAATTTCCCTTATTATTAGAAGCCTTATAACTAAGGGCTTTAGCTATAGGGGAGGTTTTGTCCCTCTGTTCTTCTAATAAGTCCGCCATAAGGAACTGTAAATTTAGGGTATTTATAGGCAGTCCTTGTGCCCTAGAAGCTCTAATAGTAAATCTTTATCTCTTAGCCTAACTAGGAAAGGTCTGCTTTAATGCATTAATATAATGATTTACTTAATCAATAGGGGCGATCTCTACACTACAAAGCTATAGTCTAGCTAGTAAATTATTAAAATTAGCATTAAAAGCCTCTAAAGATCCCTTATAACTTAAAAAGTTTAGGGAGTGGTAGCTAGCGTATAGTGTACCACGCTGGATTTTAGCACTCTGTGAATACTGCCTAATAAGGACTTTATAGGCTTCTTTAGGGGATTTTTGCTAACATATAGCAGCCTGTGGTCTAGGTTAGCAGCTATCTCTTAATATTATTAAAAGAATAGCTTAGTCATAGTTAGCTAGATAGCCTGCTAGGCTTAGATTATCTATAAATTCAGGTAATCCTAGGGCTCTAAATTGTATGCTTAGGGCTTGCTTTCACTAATCATAGTTTTCAGGGCCTTTTAGCTTAGCTCCCTCTGGAATAGAGTAAACCTTCTTATTTAGTTCCTTTATAGCACCTATGTTAAAGGCAGCTTATAAGTTACTAGAAGGTACGCTCGCAGAAGTAGTAGCTAGGTCTTTTTCTAGAACCTTAGTATTTTCTTCCTTAGGTCTATTAGAAGCCTAAAGACCTTACATAACAGTCATGGTTTGCGTTAACTTCTCTAGAAGATCATTAATGCTAGCCTCGTTTTTAATACGATTTTCCTCGCTATGCCTAATAAAATCAGATAAGGTCTTGCCTTGTTGTTCAATTTAGCTCTGCATCTATAGCTATAGAGCACTGGCCTAAACAGCCGGTTAACCTTCTATATCCATCCTACTAGGGTCCCTAGGGGGGCTAGAAGACCCCATAGCAGGGGCCTTACCCTTATAACTAGGTGGTGCCATCTTCTAAAAAATCCCCTAAAAAGGAAAAGAATCCCCGTGTAGAAGCTCTAAATTTGTTCCTATTGTAAATAACGCGCGCTAGAAATTGCTTATATTGCAATCTAGTCGCGCACGTAAATTATGTGGCAGGACCGTTTAAGAGGGCAGCCCTTAGGTCTAAAAAGTAAGTCTTCGGTATGCGCGGGCAGAAAAATAGCGGAGAGGGGTCTCCGAGAAAATTTTCTTAACACTAAGTAAAGGAATCGTAGATAATAGGTATTACAGAAGTTACAACGCAACGCAACGTAATGTATAGTGCATGTAACGTAGTGTAATAGGTCAAAAAGCCTAGTATAGATATACTAGATGTCCAATGATTTTAGAAGGATGTAGCGTATTTACTATTATAGATAATATCAAATATAACGGTCGCAGTAGTGAATAGAATCACAAGAGGTTATGGTTGTAACTAGATAGTTACGGTTGCAATGTGGTGGTTACGGGTGCGGCTGTAGTTGATTTTCAACACCAAAGGTCTAATGTTGCGATGCGTGGCGCTAGTAAATGAAGAGCTTCAAATTCTAGTGGTTTCCTTCGTAATCTTAAGAGCCCACAGGTATAGTAGGTGATAACTAGTACCCAAAATCAAGCAGTAATCGCAGTAGAATAACGCAGTAATGTAGTAATCTATAGGCCTTCCGGGCTCATAACCTATTGAAAATAGGAAGGGAATCTAGCTAGAGGGATAGGAAGACCTCCCTGCTAGATTCTAATGCGGCGGCTTCTAGATTCACTAGATTATAGCTTATTCTTTAAGATTAGGAGCTTTTAATAGTTAAATACAGTTGATTCCTAGCTAACGGACGGTCTGACAAGCAATGAGAGGATTTCTAGTCCCCTCATAGACCTACCAACCGTATCAAAGGATCTAGGTCGCTAGAGAGGTCTTAGGAGCTACTTTTTATTTTCCGCAAAACTCATTTGTATAGGAAAAATAAAAAATCAACTCACGGCCATACAAACTAGCTGCCTAGGTAGTCTAACTAAGTATTTTAATAGACAACCCTATTAACAAAATATACCATTAAATCCAGAAAAAATCAAGGATTTGAACAGTATACGTTAGCCTTTTATACGACTACTAGTTGCCTAGTTACAGTCGATTTTAGCTTCCCTATAGGGTAACCTAGTCGGCTTAGTCATACAAGCCCGTGGGTTGGTTGTGGGAACGCAAGTCACAACAGACGCTGCAAGCAACGCTCGTAACTAACGTTGCAACAACGCAACAAGGCAACTAGTGGGCCTATAAAATAGTGCTATAAATAGCATTATTTTAACACCTATCCCTCTAGCTAGATTCCCTTCCTATTTTCAATAGGTTATGAGCCCGGAAGGCCTATAGATTACTACATTACTGCGTTATTCTACTGCGATTACTGCTTGATTTTGGGTACTAGTTATCACCTACTATACCTGTGGGCTCTTAAGATTACGAAGGAAACCACTAGAATTTGAAGCTCTTCATTTACTAGCGCCACGCATCGCAACATTAGACCTTTGGTGTTGAAAATCAACTACAGCCGCACCCGTAACCACCACATTGCAACCGTAACTATCTAGTTACAACCATAACCTCTTGTGATTCTATTCACTACTGCGACCGTTATATTTGATATTATCTATAATAGTAAATACGCTACATCCTTCTAAAATCATTGGACATCTAGTATATCTATACTAGGCTTTTTAACCTATTACATTACGTTACACGCACTATACATTACGTTGCGTTGCGTTATAGCTTCTATAATACCTATTATCTACGATTCCTATCCTTAGTGTTAAGAATTTTTCTCGGAGATTTTTCTCTGTTATTTTTCTGCCCGCGTATACTAAAGACTTACTTTTTAGACCTAAGGGCTACCCTCTTAAATGGCCCCGCCACACATTTTATGTACGCAACTAGATTGTAACATAAGCAATTTCTAGCACGCGTTATTTGCAATAGGAATAAATTTAGAGCTTTTATATAGGGATTCTTTCCTTTTTTAGGGACTTTTAAAAGATAGCACTACCTAGTTATAAGGGTAAGGCCCCTGCTATAGGGTCTTCTAGCCCCCCTAGGGACCCTAGTAGGATAGATATAGAAGGTTAACTAGCTATTTAGGCTAGCACTTTACACCTATAAAGTTAAATTAAATAACAAGGCAAGACCTTATCTGATTTTATTAGGCATAGCAAGGAAAATCGTATTAAAAACAAGGCTAGCATTAATGATTTTCTAGAGAAATTAACGCAAACTATAACTATTATACAAGGTCTTTAGGCTTCTAATAGACCTAAGGAAGAAAATACTAAGGTTCTAGAAGAAGACCTAGCTACTACTTCTATAAGCGTACCTTCTAGTAACTTATAAGCTACCTTTAATATAGGTGCTATAAAGGAACTAAATAAGAAGGTTTACTCTATTCTAGAGGGAGCTAAGCTAAAAGGCCCTAAAAACTATAATTAGTGGAAGCAAGCCCTAAGCATTTAATTTAGAGCCCTAGGATTACCTAAATTTATAGATAATCTAAGCCTAGCAAGCTATCTAGCTAACTATAACTAAGCTATTCTTTTAATAATATTAAGAGATAGTTATTAACCTAGACTATAGGCTACTATATATTAGCAAAAATCCCCTAAAGAAGCCTATAAAGTCCTTATTAGGCAGTATTTGCAAAGTGCTAAAATCTAGCGTAGTATACTATACGCTAGCTACTACTCCCTAAACTTTTTAAGTTATAAGGGATCTTTAGAGGCTTTTAATGCTAATTTTAATAATTTACTAGCTAGACTATAGCTTTATAGTGTAGAGATTGCCCCTATTAATTAAGTAAATTATTATATTAATGCATTAAAGCAAACCTTTCCTAGTTAGGCTAAGAGATAAAGATTTACTATTAGAGCTTCTAGGGCATAAGGACTGCCTATAAATACCCTAAATTTACAGTTTCTTATAGCGGACTTATTAGAAGAATAGAGGGATAAAACCTCCCCTATAGCTAAAGCCCTTAGTTATAAGGCTTCTAATAATAACAAGGGAAATTCTAAGGACTAGGAAAAGAAGTCTTCTAATCCTAACCCTAAGAAGGACTCTAACGCTACTAAAGAGCAGGATAAGAAGGATTTAAACCCTTCTAAAGCCTCTAAAAAGAAGCAGAAGAAGAAAAAGAGTAGCAACAGGGAAAAACAGAAAGGAAAAGAAGCTGCTTTTACTTTAGGCTATACCTGCATAGATACGTTAAGAATTAGATTCTAATAAATCTAGCAGTGATAATAGTAGTGATTCTAAGTCTACTTAGATACCTCTAGTACATAGTACTATAGCAAGCCTACTTTTAGCTATCTAATAATATAGTTAAAAACTCCTTTTGTATAATAGGGTTTTTCCTATTACATTTGTAATATAGGGCTTCTTTTAGGGATTTAAACCTTAAAGAAAGGTAAAACTAGCGCTATTATTATGCAGGAGGACTATTTATCTAAAGGAAGAGGCATAGCTTTTTAACGTTTTGGTTAAGAAAAATCCACTAGAATATAGGCTTAGCTTTGCTAGATGCCTATATTTCTAGGCATAGATACTAACTAGTTAGTGGGTTATCTCACTATCTAAGGGAGGTTATCTAGCTAAAGACTAGCTATTCTAGCTAATAAAGCCCTATAGGTTATAGAACTGCTAAACAGGCTTTTTTCTATAGATTAAGGGGTAACCACGCCTACAATCTATAAGCATTTAACTACCTCTCTTTATAGGCTCTTAATATTATAACAACAACGGTAACAATAACTAAGAGCTTATAAGACTAAATTAGGGTTTTCTACCTATAGAGGTTTAAATTCCGTAACTAGCTTTTAATCCAAGGATATTAATGAATTAAAGAGCTAGAAGACATGATTTAGCCTATATCTACTAAAGCTCCTCCTAGTAGGCACTTCTATAGGGGGTTTAGAAGGTCATACTAATAACTTAGGTAACAATAGTGGCTGTCTATTGCCCTAGAGGCCGTGATTCTTAGAGGCTAGCAAGAGGGAGCTAGGGGATAATAGCTAAAATAGCTAGATTCTAGTTATAAAGTTACTAGATTTAGCCTTCTTTAGCACATTCGATTAGGCTACATAGGCTCCTTTACTAAGAGTTATTAAAATTAGCTAAAGGGATCCCTAATTTTTCCGCTATTAAAGAAAAAGGATTTTAACTGCATAGCTATATGCAATCTAAAGCTATTAGAAGACTAATAACAACCTATTTAGGACCCCAGAGTTCTAGATATTCTAGAGAGAGATATAGTTAAAATTAAACCTATACTGCATAATAAGAAGGCTACAGTCTTATCCTTATTAATTAAAATCCTAGTATAAGTGGTGCTTTTCATTAGCTAATAAAGAAGGTTTAACCTTTTTTTAGCTATTAAGGGCTTCTTTAGGGCTGAAAAATATAACGCGTATCCTAGGCACTTTACTTTAACGGAGGTACTGAATTATAATAAACTTTAGTTATAGTTATCTTCTAAAGGAATTTGTTTTAGCACTCTTGCCCTATATTTATAAATAGAATAGGCTAGTTAAGAGGGCTATTAGGGTTATCCTTAACTAGCTTAGGGCTACACTTTAGTGGTCTAAGCTACCCTTATATCTATAGTCTTATATCCTTCTAGCCATAGTGGAATTAGTTTATATAAATAAATTTAACCCTAAGCAGCTATTTCTAGCTAACTTAGAGCCTAAGACTTCCTATAGCTAATTTTTAAAATTAGGGCTATAGGTTCTTATTATAAGGTTCTATACCTCTAGAGCAGAGATCTAAGCTTTAAAAGCTAGCCCTAGGATATCCTAGCTAGTTACTAGCTACTCTAGGTTTTACTATCTATCTTATTAATATTCCCTCTAAAAGGTTAGTTATAAAGACTAGCTTTATTAAAATTATAGAGGATATAGGCTCTATAGGGTCCCCTAAGCCTTTAGGGACTAATCCTTTAGAGGGAGAAGCTAATATCTTATAAGATAATCTAGAAGTTTAGGATAGTTACCTAAAGCCTCCTAAAAGCTTAGCGCCCGCAGCGCCTGCAACGCCTATAACAACAGCCCCTGGGGCGACTAATATAGCGCCTATAACAGCGCCTGCAACGCCTCTAGCGCTACCCCTAGAGAGCCCTAGCTCTAGCGCCCCTAATAAGGGTGCTTTTAAAAAACCGTTTTTAGATTTGGATTCTTTAATTAATTCTAATTCTATGGATATTAATGATTTTAATATATCTTTATACATTAAGGAGATATGCTTTAAGGCATAACAAAAGGCTAAATTATCCACTAATAACAACGATTCGGATACCCCTAAGACTTAGAAACAAGCTTTAAAAAGCAAGGATAATCAAAAATAGATAGATATAACATTTAATGAATTTAAACAGCTTCTAGCTGCTAGAACCTTTAAATTTATAGGGATAGACTAAATTCCTAAGGGCTAGAGGGTTTTAAAGAATAGGCTTATTTATAAGCTTAAAAAGGATAAAGAAAATAATCCTCTAAAGTACAAGGCCTAACTCATTGCTAAAGGGTTTATGCAAATAGAAGGTTAAGATTATATTAAAACCTACGCTATAACTAGCATTCCCCCTAGTTAGCGGATTTTACTAGCCCTAGCGGCTTATAATAACTAGGAAGTTAAATAGGTTAATTTTATAGGGGCCTTTTTAAATAGTTTACTAAAGGAATCTATCTATATGCAAATACCTAATGGATTTACTAAATTTGCTAAGTCTTCTACACCTAAAGTAGCTAAGTTACTTAAGAAGTATAGCTATAAACCCTCTTAAAAGCAGGTTATATTCCTACAAAAAGCATTATATAGATTAAAACAGAGCTCTAGAGAGTGGTAGTAGGTTTTAAAGAACCTTCTTTAGAAGCTAGGCTTTTAACCCCTTATATCTAACCTAGCTGTCTTCTTTAACCTAACTACATCTATATATATAGTGACTTATATAGATAACTATCTTCTAATAGGACTAGATCTAGCTTATATTAATAGGCTAAAGAAGCTACTTTATAAAGCTTATCCTATAGAAGATTATAGGCTAGTAGAATTTTTCCTAGGCGTTTAAATCACTAGAAATCAAAAGAAAGGGACCCTAACTATCCACTAGTCCTAGTATATTTCTAAAGCCCTAGAAAGATTTAACATAAAAGATACTAGACCTATTAAAATTCCTCTATAACCTAGAATTATAAAGCAGGTAGACTACCTAACTAAACCTCTTTCCCCCCTTAATCACAAGCTATATCAGAGTATTATAGGGACTATTATGTACCTAATGCTCCTTATAAGACCTAATATTGCCTTTCTGGTTTAGTGGCTTTCCACAGCGCTAGCTAAGCTATTTATAGAGTATCTTAATACTTCTAAACATTTGCTTAGGTACCTTTTAGGCTCTATAGGTTATTCTATAACTTATAGAAGGTCTAAATCTGCTGTTATAGCTTCTGTAACCCTTATTAGCTTTTGTGATAGTGACTTCGTGGGTAATAAGTCCTTTAAATTAACCTATGCTTATCTCTATAAGCTAGCTAAAGGACCTATTAGCTAGAAATCAAAGAAAGCAACTATAATAGCTTTATCCATATTAGAGGCTAAATCTAATGCCTTATGTAAAGCTATTAGGGAGCTAGAGTGGCTTTATAGTCTCTTTAAAGAGATAAAGCTACCTATAGCACCTCTAGTACTAATTTTTAGTAATAACTAAGGCGCTATTATAACCGCTAATAACCCTGCTCTTTATAGCAAAACAAAGCATACCCTACTAAAATTTAACTATACTAGAGAAAAGGTATAGAAGGGTATAGCTAAGGTTATTTACATTAATACTAAAGAGATGCCTGCAAATAGTTTAACTAAGCCCCTGCCTAATAATAAATTTCAACAATTTATCTAGCTATTAGGCCTTACGAATACAAAGGCTTAATCTAAACTAACAAAATTAACTAAAAAGTCGAAAAACCGAAAAATTAACAAAAACACTAGAATTACGCCTAAAAGTTATCAATTTTGCTATTTAAAAGTTATTGGATTTATTATTAAATTCATGGTTAACTTAGATATCTATTAAAGAGCTAAGTCTAGGTATCGAATTAGTTACCTTATACTTTTCTAGAGGGAGTGTTAAAATAATGCTATTTATAGCACTATTTTATAGGCCCACTAGTTGCCTTATTGCGTTGTTGCAACGTTAGTTACGAGCGTTGCTTGTAGCGTTGTTTGTTGTGATCTGCGTTCCTATAACTAACCCGCGGGCTTGTATAACTAAGCCAACTAGGTTACCCTATAGGGAAGCTAAAATTAACTATAACTAGGCAACTAGTAGTTATATAAAAGGCTAACGTATACTGTTTAAATCCTTGAATTTTTCTGGATTTAATGGTATATTTTATTAATAGGGTTGTCTATTAAAATGCTTAGTTAGACTACCTAGGTAGCTAGTTTGTATGGCTATGAGTTGATTTTTTATTTTTCCCATACAAATGAGTTTTGCGGAAAATGAAAAGTAGCTCCTAAGACCTCTCTAGTAACCTAGATCCTCCGATATGGTTAGTAAGTCTATGAGGGGACTAGAAATCCTCTTATTGCTTATTAGACTATCCGTTAGTTAGGAATTAACTGTATTTAACTATTAAAAGCTCCTAATCTTGAAGAATAAGCTATAATCTAGTGAATCTAAAAGCCGCCGCGTTAGAATCTAGCAGGGAGGTCTTCCTATCCCTCTAGCTAGATTCCCTTCCCATTTTTAATAATATAGCACTCTAATACTACACTAACATAGATATAATAGTAATCTAAGAATAGGAATATATAAAAAACCCTTAGCCCCTAGCCCTAAGCCTCTCCTGCTTCTAACTAGCATACTATAATAGATATAATGCTATATATATTAATAAGAAGCACGCTATAGGGTTATAGGTAGCCTAGGGAGAAACTAACTAATCCCTAGTGAAAATATATAGCGTAAATATTTACTCTCTTTACTCTAAAAATTATAGTAATAATTAGAATACCCCTATTTACACTATTAATATAGAAAAGCCCTATAACTAAAGCGTATTTATTAGAGACTTTAACTAGAAGTATTTACTATAGGATAGATTTAATAGGACTAGTAATAGGGCAAAAGAACTACTAGAGTTCGCAGGCTAGTAAAGGCTTAGATTAGTAATGCTATAAGGTAAACCTACTAGATAAAATAAAGGTAATAAAGATAGCACTATAGATTTAGCGTAGGTAACTCCTAATATCTAAGTATATTATAATAAAGCTAATAACCTAATAGGGTCTAACTATATACTATAACTAATTTATATTTTTACTAACCCTTAGGAGGCCACCCCCCTAACCCTTAGGCATACTTAAAGCACTATAAATAAAGAAACCGCAAAGGTAAAGGTAATTAACTAACTACTACTAGAAAACGCCCTAAACCTATATAATAAGGAAAGCATTAATGCCTACACTACATAGCTAATTATAAATCTCTAGGAAATTACTAAGATAGTAGCCCCCTAAAAACCTAGGGGCTTACCTAGACTAAAAGCGTAGTAGTCTAGAAAGGCTAAAGAGTTAGTTACTAAAGCTAATTAGGCTAAGAGATAATAGAGGCACTAGAGGACTAAAGTAAATTAGTAGGCATATACTAATGTAAATAAGAACTAGGAAAGAGTTATTAAAGAAAAGAGAAAAAACGCATGAAGGGATACACTAAGGCAAGCTAACACTAAAGGTAAGGATAGAGGAGTATAGAGGCTAGAAAGATAGGCTAGGCTTTAAAGCTAGGCCCCCCTAGAGCTCCCTAGGCTACTAAAGCTTAAGAGAACTAATAATAACCTTAACCTAGCTACTATATATAAAGATAAGGTAAGTATGCTAGTATAAAGATTCTTCCCTAAACCTATAGTAAACCTATCCTATATCCTAGACCTATCTTTCCCTAAACTTAATAATATACTAGTCCTAGACCTAGACCTATTTGCCCCCTAGGAGATTAGGAATATCCTTACGAATATAAGTAATTAGAAGGCCCTAGGTAATAATAAACTCCCTATAGGATTTATTAAGGCTTATAGCAATCTAGCCTATCTTATAATAACTAGGCTACTAAACGTAGCTATTATAGTTAGCTATTTCCTAGCTTGCTTTTACATTACTAGAGTAGTAGTAATTAGGAAACTAGGAAAAATAACTAAAGAAATAAGACACGCTAATGCCTAGAGACCTATCTTACTACTTAATATAGTAGAAAAAGTTATAGAAGTAGTAATAGTAAGGTAGCTTATAACCTACGCTAAGATAAATAGCCTTCTCCCTAAGCTCTAAATAGGAAATAAAGTTAATAGATTAATAGAGACTATAATAAAAGCCCTAATAAAGTGTATTAAAGAGGCCTAGGGGAGGGGCAAATTAGCCTTACTTATATAGATAGATATTTTATTAGTATTTAATAGGGTTAGCTACCTATACCTTATAGCTTTCCTTATTAAGATAGGTATCCTATTATAGCTAGTTATAATAATACATAGCTTCCTTATAAGGAGAATAAGCTAGCTTAGCTTTAATAGAGAACCCTTAAGACCCTTTAAAATTAAGGCTAGCACCCTATAGAGATCCCCTCTCTCCCCTATTCTCTTTCTTCTATACTTAGCAAAACTCTATGTTTATCTTAGAGCTATACTAAGTATAGTAGTAATAGGCTTTGCTAATAATATAAATATTATAGCCTTTAGAAAGAATATAGCTTAGACCTAGAGAAGGCTTAAGGCTATATAGAAAATCTATAAAGACTAGGCAAAGGAAGTAAAAGTAAAGTTTAACCTAGCTAAGATAAAACTTATATACTTTAGCAAATCCTACTAACCCCCCTAGACTAAAGTTTAGCTTAAAGCAAAGAAAATAATGCCTATAAAGGCTTACTATTTCCTTAGAATCTAGGTTAATAGGAAACTTACCTAGGGTGCTTATAAGAAAATTATTAAAGGGAAATTAGCCTAGTAGTAACTTATACTTACCTTACTAGTAGTGTTAGCATAGGGTTATAGCTTTAGAGACACACGCCTTCTATATACCTAGGTAGTCTACCTTATAATTACCTATAAAGCAAGCGCTTACTATATACTAACTAAGAAAGGAGGGAAACTAAAAGGTATAGTTAAAAGCTTTATAACTAACTAGTTAGCCTACCTCTAAGTTATTATAGGGGCGTTTAAGGCTACCCTAATTATATAGCTAGAAGCTAAAACTAAAGTTCTGCTACTTAACCTATACCTAAACTACTTAAAAAAGAGGTTTAAGGAGAGAACTATTAAGAGTAAGATAGCAAAGGTAATTAGAACTATAGCTAGGTTAGTAGTAACTATCCTACCCTAGAGAAGGCTATAGAGAAGACATAATAATAAGGAAAATAAACTTAACGTAAACCTATATAATAAGTAAAAAAGCCACTAGGAAGTATAGTATAATAAAGAAAGACTAGGTTAAGACTAGTGCATTAGAGAACTAGCTAAGGACTAGCCACTAAGCTACCTAAAAGATATCTAGAAATTCCACACTAACCTAGATAAGCATATCTTCTCTATAATTATATAATTATAAATAGGAAAGATTAGCCTTAATAAGTTCCTTTTTCTCTAGAATATCTCTAGGGTAGCTTTACCTTTATATAGCTATAGCTAAGCGAAAGAAGACTAATACTATGTAATAGTTAATTACTATAGATATAGTTATATATAACCCTAATAACATTAGCCTATAGATATATAGGAAGTAAGGCTAGCCCTAAATAATCCCTAATAGGCAAAAGTTATAGCTAAATAGTTTCTAGCTATAAAGAGACTATAATATTACACACTAGCATATAACCTAGCCACTAAGTTAAGAGCTCTAAAGCTAGAACTAGGGCGAGTTAGATATAGGAGACCTAAAATAAGGGCTATAAAAATAATAACTAGTAGGGATAGCAAAAACTAAGATTTAGTGTAAATAACTTAGAGGCAAAAATAGACTAAAGGTAAGGCTACTATAATACATATAAGGAAAGAAATACGCTCTAGAACTTTTTATTAGATTAAAAATAACTAACTATTAAACGCTAGGTATATTAGCCCCCTCTTAGGCTACCTCTAAACTAATTACGCCCTTATACTAACTTAAAATAAAAGAAAATAAATAAAAACCCTATTCCTTCTCTAGGATAGGAACTATATTTTCTATAATTTTAGCCTAGCCCTTAGCTAGTAAGGAGGTAACTAAGAGCTAGTTTATTTCCACTATTTATATATCTAAATAAAATAGCTAAAAGATAGTCTTATTATATTAGTCCCTAGTAGACCTAGAACTACCTTAGTTAAGGCTTACTACTAATGCAAACTATTTCTTTTTACTTTAATTTTTAGTGTATAATTTCTTAATATAAGCGTTAAAGTCCTTAGGGACCTAGAGAAATAAATAAATTAGCACTAATTTAGAGCTAGAATAGACTTACTAAAGAAACACTTACTTTAGCACTGCTAGCAATCTTAGCTAATATTTTAGTTAGCTACTAATGCTTTGCCTAATATCTAGTGATTTTAACCTATTAAACAAATTAGTAGTAGCGCTAGCCTAGAAGCAATAATATTAAACCTTCTTATAACTACTATTCCTAACCTAATAATTAAAATAGGTATTAGTTATAGCCCCTAACTAGATAAATTAGCCTTACTACTACGCTAAAACTAAAGGGAAAACCTACTAATAACATTATAATACTAATAGCCTAAAGTCTTAACGGATCACGCATAATAAGATATACACTAAAACTATTAAGGTTTACCTAACTACACTAAATTAGCGTTAAAACAGGCCTAGAGCTAGAGTAAAAGTAACTTACTTAAAGCTTATATTTAAGCGCTTACTATAGCTACTTTAGGGTAAGTAGCTTCTTTAGATAATAAAGAGATAATATAGGTTCCTAGGCAAATTAGTACCTAGCCCGCATAGAAATAGAGGTAGACTTACTAGTAACGCGAATTAAGAAAGGGATATTTTTGCAATAGTAAGAATATGCATATAAAACTACTATAATTATTAGCTTCTAAACTAGCTTTAACCTAGGATAGGGCTTATAGGTTCTTAAAAGAAAAAGAGAAAAAAAACCTATAAGAAAGTATAATATAGGAGGAAGGAAAAAGGTTAGGATTCTAAGGGGGGAAAAACTCTTCTTATAATCCTTAGGGGGGGGGGGCTATAAGTTATTATTATAAATATAAAGATAATACACTAATATTATAAATAAATAAAAACTCTAGTAATAGAAGAGCGCTAACACTAAGGTAACTATAGGCTAGCCTTACCCTCCCTTTCTAGAAGTTTTATAAAACTAAGTACTCTAAGTTTATAAATAACCTAGGTTAGGAGAGAGGTGGATTTAGCTAAAAAGTAAGGTAATAAAAGAGTTAGTAATACTATAAGAGAAAAGTAAATTATTATTATAAACTTAAATTTACTTTATAGGTAGTAATATTAATTAGGCTAGCACTAGCTTAGAAAAAGGCTAGGACTTAGGCAAAGGAGAAGAGTTAGTAGTCTTTCTAACTTAAAAAACTTAGATAAAGGGATAAGGCTAGCGTAAGCTAGTAATAAATAACTATAAATAGCTACACTAATAGTGGCGCTAACTTAGTCTAAGGCTAGCGCTAGACTAAACAAAGATATAAGGGGGTTTTTTATCTTTCTAAAGGTTTTCCTCTTTAACTAATCTATAGGAGTACTAGAAATAGCCAGGGAAGGCTAACTAGCGTAATTAAATAAATAAATAAATAAATAGTCTTAAAAGTCTAATATAGGTAGCTTAGCTACTAACTCGTAAATATAGACCTATTAAAAGTCCTAATGTCTTAGGGTAATAGTAGCTTACATAGATCTATTATAAGCTAGTAGGGAGGTGCTTTAATTATAGGTTCTCTAGGTACTAGTAAAAGTATTCTTAATATAACTAATAGGATTTTAAGTACTTAGGAAGGAACTTTAGGTTTAGAAGTAGTAGTAAGTTAGTTAAAGAAATAAGCAAGCTAAAACATAGTCTTATCTTTTACTCTAGTAAGAGGGAAGTTTTCTTCTCCTACTAGCAGACTCTATAGTAATAATAACTTTATAGACTTAGTATTATACTAATACTCTTTTACTATCTATAGATTCTATAGATTCTCTAACCTTTAAGGCTTTAGTGTAATAAATAGTAGTAAAATAAATATAGGGATTAGGGATTAGGAAAGGAGGGAGAAGAGTAAAGAGAGAAATAAATATTAATACACTAAGAAATAATAATAATAGGGATAGTTTAACTGCAGGAATGCCTTAAAAGGCTTTACTTTACTAATCTCCTAGCGTAGTTGCTAAGATAATGCAATAAGCAAAGAACAAAAGAATTAGACAAAACATAAGACTTTAATTAATAAATTATACTAAGTTTTTAATAGTATAGATAGCTAGAAAGGTAAGGGAAAATTTATCTTAGGTTAGAAAAGATATTCCTTATAGTGGAGCCTAAGGCCACAACCGAGCAGGTGGCGGCAGGTGCCAGGCACCACCTTCCCCCAACAGTATCGGCATAAAAAGCGAACCCCTTTGACCGGACCCTGAAACTAGCAGTTCGAATTAGTACTTGGCTGACCTGGACGCCACATCAATTGCGGCACGGTTAGGTATCGATCATCGGCCAACGGATGGAAGAAACAAACAACAACCCATGATGAATGGAAAGTGAGGCCAAAACCAACACGACTTGTCATCACCCCCCCTGCGACTCCCCCTGCCCCTGCTCCTGCCCCTGCCCCTCCTGCCACTGTCACTGCCACTGCCACTGCCACTGCCACTGACTGCCACTGACTGCCACTGACTGCCACTGACTGCCACTGCCACGGCTGCGACACATCCGCGACCCACGCTGCGTCACCGCGGGGACCATCCCACACTTCTTTCACAGGCACAGGCAGACAGGCTGCCTCTGCATGCAAACAGGCGCAAAACGCGACGGCCGTGACGAAAACCGGCATCGATTCAAAACTTCACACTCCACCATTCTTGTAGCTCTAGCCACTGTCACCTTGTCTTGCAGTTTTTCTCGGTCGATGAGTAACCGTGGTATCGGTAAGCTGAATCCATAGCCTGACATTTGTAGCTGCAGCTTCTCGTCGTCATCTGACCCGAGTGGTGCCGTGGATGACCGACCAGTCGAGCTACCATCCTGTACTGTGTTCTGCTTGTGGATTGCTGATGTTGTTGTTGTCTTGTCATGACCTAGGTCTCGGTTTCATTTTTCTAGACTTTTGCTATTTGCTCCAACCCGGTGACCGAACCGACGAATTCTCTTCTCGTGGAACCATCTTCCAAAACGACGCGCACGCACCTTATCACGCGAGGGACTGCTATGCTGGTTGGGGAGAATCTCTCAGAAGCCCATTGCATCACTCTAGTCTCCAGTCCTTGGCGACTTGTCTAGCCCGGCGTCATGGCAGCTCAAAGGGATTACTACGCTGACCTTGAACTGCCTCGAGATGCAGACATAAGCGATATCAAGAAGCAGTTTCGAAAGCTGGGTAGGACATCACTCTTAGCTGCACGAGATGCTTGCCCGTCGAATATTGCGCTGACCTTGGTGGCACAGCTCTCAAATATCACCCGGACAGGAACCCTGGCCGAGAACAAGAGGTCAATGCAAAGTTCCAAATAATCCAGGCCGCCAATGAAGTTCTCTCCGACCCAAATGAAAAGTCCCGATACGATGCTATACTTGGACGCAGCCGATATCCTGGGGCCTCCGGCGTCAAAGGCAATCCCTGGGCCAATGCTGGTGCGCAATTTCCAACGCCGCCCCGACGGACGAATGCTGGAGCAAACGCCGCACGAAACACACAAAACTCCAAGAATGCACAATCGGGGGCTCAACGATGGCAGACGAGGTTCTCAAGTGGCGTTCCACCTACAGCGAAGCAGACGTTCGGGTCAGATCACGAGGCCAAGAGGAACGCCGCCAAAGCATTCGAGAATATGCGCAAGAATGCGCAGAAAGAGCCCCGGTCAACTGAACCTCCACCACCACCACCACCGCGACAGCCTCCACGCACCGAATCTGCGAGGCAGCGAGCCGAAGCCTCGTTTGGCTCCAAAAAGTCCGGATACTATCCTCGCTCAACCATGCCGGGTGACGAGCCTCCCGTGTCGAGTCAGAATTATTCGAGTTCCGAGCGTCGAGACGTACCCCCGCCTCCACCTCAAAGACCTGGACCAAACCCGATGGCCGATCCTTTGAGTCGGTTCAGGGAGAAAAACAATTCAAGTGCCTCGACACGGCCGGGCCAGGACCCAAATAGTGGCCAACAGCCCCAGAGTGCGAATGCGAATGGAGACGCTGCATCATACACCAGAAGCTCCTTCAAATCTCGCCCCGATGCTAGATCAAATGCTGAACGTGCGAACCCGGACCCCGTTCAAACGCCAACTCCAGACTTTGGCTCCGAAAACAAATGTATGTCGATGGAACAGTATCTTGTTCTGTGCTGTCAGTTTTGCTTTGCTTACTCACAAAATGACAGCATCGAATAACGTCGACGGACCCTCAATGTATGGAAACCCCCACAGTCAAGCTTGCTCTGCATCGCAAAATTCTTTGACACCCAAGTCAACCCCACCAAATGCTGGCACCAAGCACATATCCCCGACTAGAGAACTTGAAAGTTCAAGAACCATTAATCCAGATATACCTCCGAGTGGAACCGACTGTGACAGTGTCACATCTATTTCTTTCGAGCGGAAGCAGACCAGCATCCTAAATGAGCTCATTAACTTCAAGGATGATAGCCTGTGTCCAAACAGGAAGATCTCATGGGGCGTATCCATGAATTCTTATGAGAATAAATTGCAACATGAAAAACTGACTAACCAACGTCGAAACAACAGCTTCAGCTTTCCCGTGGACGATGACACATTCAGAGAGGCAGGTACAATGCCGGGTGGAAATGGCTTTGCAAAGAGCAGCGTTGACGATATTAACACGAGCTTCGCCAACGATGAGGGCTCAAACACTTGGCAATTCAACGCAGGCACGGGAGAAGCTGATGCGAATGTGGGTAACTGGCCTTCCCCTGGCAGTCGCCGAACTCGCCGATCGCATATTAAGCGTCCTGCCATGCGCCGCAATGATAGTACTAATACTACCTTTAATGCTTCGCAGGCCGAGAGCGGTTTCAATGCTGAGGGGTGGAGCGACAAGTTCGGACCGCAGACATTTGTGCCACAGCCGGTACCCGGCCCGTCTGTATCGCCGACGCGCACCAGTCGAGCCAATTCTAGAAGATCAAAAGCTAAGCCAACGGCAGGAGCAGCTGCGTCGGTTGAAGGAAGCAGCAGCGAAGAAGAGACATACGACTGGCGTGGGAGGAGTGCACAGGCGCAGGCACGCCCAGTAGTGACCGGCAGCCCACAAGCCATGGATATCGACACACCATCTTCGGAAGGCTTGAAAGCTCAATTTGCGCGAAACATCCACGTTGAACCATCTCGGCCAGAGTGGCGAGCTGGCAACGTCGATGGTGCCTCGTCTGAGGAGATGCCACAACGTCCCGCGAAGATCCCCCTCGATGCAAACGCTGCCGGATCAGAGGACAGCGAAGAGTTCAGAGCCAGCTTCGCAGATTTGAAGAACGTGGCTCCGCTCGCCCAGCAAAAGGAAGGACTCGGCTCATTCAGTAGCTTGAAGGATAATTTGCCTTTTGAAAGCAGGGCCTCGGATTTCCCCCCTGGCAGGTCATCTAACCCACAGCTGTTGGAATTTCCCGAGCCCCCCGTGGCGCCGCGCTTACACCCTACCGTTGCTATAGAAGGAATGAAGCCAAACACTGCGTCGTGGAACAAGTACCTGGCAGATTTTGAAGATTACTTGCGCCAATGGGATTCCTTCAATGGTCAAGTAGTGGACCATTTTGCTACAAGAAAAACTCTGATATCTGGAACGAGAGAAGCCAAGGGATATGGGTTCCTAGGGGCACGTGGCGATACGGAGATGCAGGAATATTTTAACTGGGTGCAACAAGACAATGATGTTAGACGACGGTGGATGGATGCATGTATTGAACATCAGGATCGGATGCGTGAGTTCATGGCATATAGAGACAAGATGAGACGAACTGGCTAAATGTTTTTTTTGTTTTCGGGCTGGGTTTGGCTGGGTTTGGCTTTGCTGGATTCACACGGGATACATATGGCTTTGATGTAGCATGCTGGAGATGGAGTTGCGGATATGGGATCATCACCTAGGCAAATAACGATACCCTCACGGATGATTATGGTTCTCAGATTTAAGAGGCTGCATGTGTGTAATGACAAGTTCGTGGTAACGCCTCGAGGTGGAAATTGTGTGCTTTCAGCTAGCGAATCGCCAAAGCATCCGATACCAGTAAATGGATGTACATATGCTTAGCTCGGAACAAATGATGTCAATTCAGATTCTCATCAATTAATAGACTCGGCGTGGCCCAGAAACATCTTAGTGCCAGGGAGACAGACATTCCACAGAGTCGTCAGCATCAGAAGCAACCCCAACTTGACAACGTCACTGCACTTCCTTTTCTCTCCAAGTGCTTACACTTGACCAAGCAGCGCGACCTGCTCGGCTCTCGCCACTAGCTAGACGAAAGCAAAGTCCTGGCAAGAACGTAAGGCGAGTTGCCCTGCAGAAAGTGCCGGGAGAGCCGCGCGCAAATCCGCCTTGAGGCCTCACCACTCACCTTTTCCTCACTTTACGTCAAGATACCTTCTCTCTGGAGCGGACTTGAGTATAAAGCACTGGGTACATCAGAAGCTGATCTATCGTCTACTTGTTGTCGTCCCCTACTCCTACTGCTGTTCTTTCTCCTTCTCTCTCTTCTTTCTCATCGGTCCTTCAGTCTAGCTGGTAAAGATTGCATCTTGCTTGGAGCAGACTTGAGTGCAAGGCACGAGGTACATCAAAAGCTAATCTATCGTCTACTCGTTATCCTCCTCCACTTCTACTGCTGGTCTTTCCCTCTCTTCTTTCTCATCCCCCTTCACTCTAGCTGTTAAAGATTTCAGCTCGCTTAGCGCAGACTTATTGTGAACTTTGACTCTTCCAGCCCTGGCTGTTTCGAAATACATCTCGGGCCTTCTTCGCATCTTGGTTTTTTTTTTTTTTTTCGAAATTTCACACCACCATGGGTTCTTCAGCCGCGTCCGGGGCTCGTCAGCCCAGAGGCCAGCCGTGGACTCAGGAAGCCAAAGTGAGTCTACCTCCTTCGACGCCGTACTGATAAGCGCATAGCTAGTCCTTTTTTTCCTGACCTTTCCGGTGCAGTACCAGCTTCTTCTCCGCATCATCGCGCAGCTGCGAGAGGGTGGAAAGCCCATCGACTGGCAAAAGATCGATTTGCCTGGGCGTACAACGAAGTCTCTCCAGAACACCTGGTCACTGATCAAAAAGAGCATAGACGAGTTTGAAAATGCTACTCGTATGTTTTGGGCGATGCTGCTGCTTCTTGGTTTTCATGTCATCTTGGAACCCGATCTGATCAGTGTTTGCAGCTCGCAAGAAGGGCCCGAGCAAGGCAAGTGCCATGGCTCCTGAGGAGGCCCAAGACGACGACGACGATGATGATGATGAGGAAGTTCCTGGGAAAAGTACGCCTCGGAAAAGAGGTGCTGGTATGTCATGTGCGATTCGGAGATTGAGGGCTTACGAGTACGCTTTGGCTGACAGTTTGATAGATCAGATGGCGGGCTACAAGGTGAAAAGGCTCAAGAATGAGCCAAAGTACGATTCTCAGGAGGATGAGATCGTTTTTAAGACGGAGCCAAAGAGGGAGGACAGCGCGGACGAGATGTGAAACCGAAATCACTTTGGAGGTTTTCGCTGGGGATGATTTGCCGTTACATTTGGGACCTGGCCTAGGTGTTTGATGTGACGCAGTTTGGTACAATTGCATCATCAGACTGAGAACAGGATTGGCTTCCACAATAGATGAGGCAGGGAAATAGTTCAAACGCTGCTTGAAAAAAATGACTGAACCGTAGTACAAGAACATATTAGCCACACTGCTGGGAGAAGTCCATGTCTTTCGTGTTCTCACTCGAACGCGAAGTCGCCATATCCGGTCCTCGTCAAGTGGTCCTCGTCAAGTGGTCACCGCTGCTCTTTGTTTCCTCGATGCAATTTTACCCGCCAGTTGTGTTGTCGGCCCCGTGCCGTTCAAGATTGTACGACGAGGATTGCTTCTTTGAGGGGCACGACATGTCTTTTTCTGCAAGCTTGACGTAAGGTGCCGTGTGACGTGCCAATGCTCTTTAAGCAGAAATGCAAATGCACGAAAGCCAGATAGTGCGGACGGGAGTGCACCGTTTTGCCTCCTCCAAGCTGCTGCAAAGCCGGCAAGACTCCGTCCGATCCGCCATCCGCCATCCGCCATCCGCCATCCGCGCCACCAACCACAACACCACCCACCCCACCACACCAATTGGCAAAGGTGGGCTGCAACAATTATCCTGCTGATCCGCCCTTTCTGGCATCCGTTTTGCCCCCATCCTGTATATCCTCACGTCACATGGACTGCCTGTGCATCCATCAACTCTCCCAGTAGCCGGCGACCTGGTTCCTTCAGATTGTTCATTGCATTTCCAGCGCACCATCACATATATACGTCCGTATATACCGTCCCAGCTAGACGCGCAGTCACCCTTTGCGGCCGGCTACTTCGTCACGAGAATCACGAGCTTGCTGCCTTGTCCAGCGTCGTTTGGTCTGAGGCGTCGATTTGCGTCAACGAGCCCGCCCATCGCGCACCTGCCGATTTTGTTGCACGCCTAGTTTAGACCAAAGGCAGGCAGAAACATTGGGTCCCGGTAAAGCTCTACTCTGAGCTGTGCGCAAACGAGAAAGAGCCCGCCCTCTCACCATCTCCCCTCGCGCGGATTTCTCGCGATCTGTATCGTGAGAATCCAGCAACACCATAAAACTCCTGCCCAGCATGAACGGAACCGCCGCCTCGTCGAGAGGCAAGAGAAAGGCTGACTTCTCGCCCTTAAATCCCCCCCCTACCAAACGTGCCGTCAATGGAAAGCTGTCTCCCGGTGACAATACCCCTGACATTGTCGAGGCGGTCGAATACGATGACGAACCCGTCCTGGGAGATGACATGCACGCCACCGCGGCTATGTTTGCTGGCACACCAGGGAGCTTAGGAGAATGGCAGGGCACTATCCAGAAAGTTGTGCGAAACGTCGTGGCAATTCGATTCTGCCAGACTTGTTCTTTTGACACCGACCAGGCTTTGACGAGCGAGGCTACTGGATTTGTCGTGGACTCCAAACGGGGGTATGTCGTTCTCAAACGCTGGCATTGTCGAAAGCCTTCAAATTGGTTTCCATATACTTACCATGAAGATACAGATATATTTTGACTAACCGGCACGTCGTTGGCGCAGGGCCTTTCTGGGGCCACTGTGTCTTCGACAACCACGAAGAGGTCGACTGTCATCCAGTCTACCGCGACCCAGTTCACGACTTTGGTATATTGCGTTACGACCCCAAAGCGATCAAATATATGCTTGTCGATGGTCTGGACCTAAGTCCCGACCGGGCTAAAGGTTCGTTCGCCTTGTTCAACCTCGGTTTATATGACTGACGATGACTAATACTCCCCCCCCCCGGCCCCCATCAGTTGGTGTTGAGATCCGAGTCGTTGGTAACGATGCTGGTGAGAAACTCAGTATTCTTTCGGGCGTAATCAGCCGCCTCGACCGTAACGCCCCCGAATATGGCGAAGGCTACAGCGATTTCAACACGTGCTACTATCAGGCCAACGCGGCTGCTAGCGGTGGTAGTTCCGGCAGCCCCGTAGTGAGCAAAGATGGATCTGCCGTCGCGTTGCAAGCAGGCGGGCGTTCCGATGGCGCTTCGACCGATTACTTCTTGCCGCTGGACCGACCACTGCGTGCGCTTCAATGTATCCAACAAGGCCAGCCAGTCACGCGCGGTGATATTCAATGTCAGTTTCTATTGAAACCCTTCGATGAGTGCCGCAGGTTGGGTCTCACTCCTGAATGGGAAGCGGAGATTCGAAAAGCTTTCCCCAACGAGACCAATATGCTTGTTGCCGAGATCGTTTTGCCCTCTGGACCATCTGATGACAAGATTGAGGAGGGTGACGTCCTCGTCAAGGTGAATGGAGAGCTCATTACACAGTTTATCCGACTGGACGACTTACTGGACTCGAATGTTGGCAGCACCATTGAGCTTCAACTTCAGCGTGGTGGCGAAGATGTCAAGGTGGATATCGAGGTTGGAGACTTGCACAGCATCACTCCCGATCGCTTTGTTTCGGTAGCCGGTGCGAGCTTTCACAACCTGTCTTACCAACAAGCCCGTCTCTATGCTGTAGCCGTCCAGGGCGTTTATGTCTGCGAATCTGCAGGGTCTTTCAAGTTCGACAACACTGACAATGGATGGGTTGTTCAGACCATCGACCACAAGAAGGTCCCTGATCTGGACACTTTCATAGAGGTCATGAAGGGGATCCCTGACAAGGCGAGGGTGGTTGTGACATACAAGCATTTGAGGGACTTGCACACCCTCAACACCACTGTCGTTTACGTGGACCGCCACTGGTCATCCAAAATGAAGCAGGCTGTCAGAAATGACGAAACTGGACTGTGGGACTTCACCGATCTGGGAGACCCGCTGCCTCCCGTGCCGCCTGCTCGGCGCTCGGCCGCATTCATCGAGTTGGACCACATGCCTCACCCCGGTATTGCTGAGCTGATTCGCAGTTTTGTCCACGTAAACTGCACAATGCCTGTCAAATTGGATGGTTTCCCCAAAAACCGCAGGTGGGGAATGGGCTTGGTCATTGATGCTGATAAAGGACTCGTTCTCATCTCTCGTGCCATTGTGCCCTACGATCTTTGCGACATTACCGTAACCATTGCCGACTCCATCATTGTCGAGGGCAGAGTGATCTTCTTGCACCCGCTTCAAAATTACGCCATCATTCAATACGACCCTGCTCTGGTCGACGCCCCCGTTCAGAGCGCCAGGCTCAGCAGCGAGCATCTCACCCAAGGAGCCAAGACATATTTCCTGGGCCATAACAGAATTGGACGCGTTGTGCATGGCGCCACCACGGTGACAGAAATCACTGCCGTGGCAATTCCCGCCAACAGTGGTGCTCCTCGATACCGTGCCGTCAATGTAGACGCTATTACCATCGACAGTAACTTGGGCTCCACGTGCAACAGTGGTGTGCTGGTTTCCCCCGACGGCACGGTTCAAGCACTATGGCTCTCCTATCTGGGTGAACGATCTCCATGCAGTCAGCGAGACGAGGAGTATTATTTGGGCTTGGGCACACCAACGCTGCTTCCCGTCCTTTCCACGATCCAAAAAGGCGAGTCCCCCGAATTGCGCCTTTTGCCGGTCGAATTCCGAGCCATTCAAATGTCCCAGGCGTCTGTGATGGGGGTTTCCGATGATTGGGTCAAGAAGGTGACGCAGGCCAACAGGTCTCACCACCAGTTGTTCATGGTCAGCAAGAGGACGTTCGAGCGTGTCAACCAGCCAGTATCCCTTCTGGAGGGTGATATCATATTGACCTTGAACGGCAAGATCTGCACTACCATTTCTGACTTCGATGTCATGTACTCTAATGAAGCACTGGATGCCGTGATTGTGCGAGAATGCGAAGAGGTCATGTTGCAGCTGGCAACAGTGCCCGCCGACGATATGGAGACTGACCGTGCTGTTTCGTTCTGCGGCGCCATTCTTCATCGACCCCATCAGGCCGTTCGCCAACAGATCAGCAAGCTTCACAGCGAGGTTTATGTATCAAGCCGAATCCGTGGCTCGCCGGCTTACCAGTACGGCGTGGCACCTACCAATTTCATCACCCACGTGAATGGCCAGCCTACGCCTGATCTCGCGTCTTTCATTTCTGCCACTCGAAAGATTCCCGACAACACGTGTAAGTTCTGATTCGTGCTCACATCTCCACCCCAGCCGGATATACCCAAATCTCTAACAGGCTTACAGACTTCCGCCTCAAGGCAGTCACATTTGATAGCGTGCCCTGGGTCATAACAATGAAGAAGAACGACCACTACTTCCCGACGATGGAATGGATCAAAGACAGCAAAGAGGCGTGTGGATGGCGACGAGTAACATATGAAGGAAAAGAAATCTTCCAAGGAGAGGCCATCGACGGTGTAGCGCTGATTGCGGAAGACACGGAAATAGAGTAATACCGAGGTAATGGACGATGCTAGCATGGGTCTCGTTTCTACATGCTGGCAACAAATTGGCGCCAAAATCCCGACTGAGGCATTGGATAGAGGCGTTACAAGGCTATGAAGGATCTCATAAGTTTTTTTTTTCTGGAGCTGTTGTCCAGCCGTGGACATGGTGGCGTTCTCGGTTCATCATACGGACTATTTTTAATTCTCTTTCTTACTTTTTTTTTTTTTTTTTTTTTTTTTTGAATGATACCGCTCAACCACACAGTTGTTGCCTCTTTGTCACTCAGACACCAGATAGAATTTGCTCTCATTCTTGCTCTTATGCTCCCGTTTGTGATGGGAGCCAGCGTTACAATATACACGGAAATGCATGGTACAATCCGATGACGTTGGTCCATGAATTGTCCATGCGTTCGTCCGGTAGAGCCATCGTTGGTTGAATGAGGGTCTCGGAAGTTGTCAAATGGGAGTGAAGGCACTGACTGACTGCCCCGCAATGAGCTCAGAGGCGCGGCAGGCAGCACAGGCACCTGCATAGAACAACCACCTTGGCATCAAGGTCCATCATCTCCTCCTCTCCAGGTCTAGGCAGCTCTTAACTTTGACGAACTCGCTTGTCCGCGACTTTTGGAGAGTCTAAGCTTCGCTCCTTATTTTAACCCTCAGATCATTTGCCCATAATGCCACCGGCAACGTCTGTTCTGGTGAGTTTTGTGTGTTCGTTGCAGAACCCCGCGATCATGACCAGTGACGCGACAACTTCTTTCCGAGAGCATGCTGACCAGAGGCATCAAATCTTTTGTTGTTTTGTTGCGCGCACACAGACCAAGTTGAAGGTCCAACTCAAGCTAGCCATCGCGCGCTTGCGCATGGTTCAGCAGCGTGATGAACAGGCGGGGAAGACTCAGCAGCGAGCAATGGCTCAGCTGCTGGAAGCCGGCAAGATTGATTCCGCCACGATCCGCGTCGAGAATATCATCCGATCCGACATCACGACCGAGCTTCATGAGATGTTGGAGCTATACTGCGAGCTTTTGCTCGCTCGAGCGGGGCTGATGGAAAGCTCTGTATGCGACCCTGGGCTGGAGGAGGCGATCAAAAGCATCATTTACGCGGCGCCAAAGACGGAGATCAAAGAGCTCGTCGTCGTGCGACAGCTCTTGGCGGAAAAATACGGCAAGGAATTCGTCTTGGCAGCAATGGAAAATGCAGATGGCAAGGTGAATGAGAGGGTGATGAAGAAGCTGAGCGTCGCACCACCGAAGCAGGAGCTCGTTCAGGGATACTTGGAGGAGATTGCCAGGGCATACGGGGTGGATTGGCCGAAGAGGGCGAAAGCTACGCCGCCGCCGGAACTGCTTGACGAAGACGAGGACGATGATGTTGATGTTGATGATGATGTAGATGGTGGCAATGATCAATCGGGGGGTCAGAAGATATTAGCGGAACCTCTGACGGCCGGAAGGAAGTTATCCAAGGGCGAGGAAGAATTGAATAGGGCTACGCCGCCACGGGGGTTTGCGGGCCCACGGAGTCCGGTCACGGTGACGCCGCCGCGGAGAACGACGGACAATATCCATCCCAAGGTCACGCTGGGGTCGGTTGAGCTGAAGCCAAATACAAAGATGGAGCAGGCGACGAGCAGGATGGAGCCAGATGGGGCGGTGCCAGACATTAGTGATCTGGAGAAGAGATTTGCGGCTTTGAAAAAGAGGTGAATGTAACGGGGGGACTAAACATGAATGAGAATGGCGTTTTTATGGGCATTTCCTTTAGGTTGAGGCATTGATCGTATTATCGAGCGTTCGTATCCGTTCATCATCACATGGACGTCTATTTATGCACTTTTCTTTCTTCTTATCAGGTTGATAGCTTATCGTATCTGGTACTGTTTGCTCCTTCGTCCTGGCCGTTACTTAGTCGCTCAAAACCCTCGAAGCCCTCGAAGCCCTCGAAGCCCTCGAAGCCCCATCAACGGAGTTGGAGGGTTGCGGAGCGACGAGGTTTCCGTTTGGCTGTGCCAGCTGGCGTGTAGCAGCAGTTGGCAGCTGTGAAGCTGTCAGCTGCCACGGCGAGTTGTTTACATGTATGTGATTGATTCATTGCTCAAAGACCAGCCAAATCTTACCTCTCCAGCTCTACTTTCCCATCACCATATTTCAGAAGCATCACTTCCTGTCCCGGCCACAATGGATGATAGAACACACATTCTCAACAACCTCCAGCACGTGATCGGTTGCAGTGGCCTTCGCAACTTCAGAGACTTCGGGCACATGAGACTGAACACATTAGAACGGCGGGTTGAACAAGCAAGGAACGGACTCTCCGCGACAAACATTATATCCATTTTCGTTGTGTGGCTGCAAGCGAAAGGGATGCGGATGGGTCTCGCGGCATTGCCCATCATAGACTGGTGTGCATACCTGGCTCGCCATCAAGGCTATAGCAGGTCTCAGGTTTTGAGCGTTTGGGACAATTCGCATACGCTGACTTGGCACCAGTTTGAACGGCATAGCGAGGTACCCGACCTGCAGCGGCTGATGCAGAACATCCGTCGCGAGATCGAGAGGAAACTCACTTGCGATGGTGCTACTCCGGTGGGCATTAACAGTCAGTGTCAGGCTCGAGGACGCTCTGGCTCGTCTTCCCAGCGTCGCTTTGATGATCCGATAGATGGGCACAGAGGCTCCGCACCTCGCAGTGCTTGTGGCTTGACAACGGCGAAGACGGAAACGCCAGACAACCCGGCGTTGAGACCTCGTGATCATCGGGATATCTCAACCGGACGATTGACTTGCAAGACTGATTGTGACACAATAAGTGCCAGATCGGCTGGGAAGTGGCCGGGGTCGGGCATGAATAATCGCTGTGGAAGATGCAACAGGTCAGGTATGTGGCCATTGTATGTATATCTGGTCATGACTAGCTTGCTCATCATCTCCCAGGACATTTGATATCCCACTGTCCTACGAATGGCGGTCCATCATGGGACCATGCTCCCCCGGCTCGATACGTCTGCATAATATGCGGTGCTTGGGGAACGCACTTTGTCTGGGATTGCCCTGAGCAGAAGATTCCACTAATTGCTCGGACTGAGGCACTGCCTGTCACGGACGAGAGGAAAAGTGAAGAAAAGATGCAAGGAGCGCCTCCGACGCAGATGAATACAGGAAATATCCATCTCGCAGTGGTGCCATCGAAGAGCGATCTGCTTGAGCCTCGGGGAAAACTCAAAGAAGAACCCGATGACGACGATTTGCTCGCCCCGAAATTAGATCACAGAGTCGCGTTGCCTGTCCAGCCAAGAAGTCCGGCCAAGTTTCCACGGGCGCCAAATCATGATTCAGCTGACTTGAAACCAAACGATGATGACCTCATGGAGTGGTCGTTGAGTCTCAAGACAGAGGATATCAAAAGCGTGAGAATAGAGATATGTGCACAAGAGACTGACCGAGAGTCCCCCAAAGTAGAGGTACGGAACTCAGTAACAGGCTTAATGCAATGAACAATCTGACCCTGTCTAGGATAAGCGCGTTGGCATTCATACGAAAGCCAACATGACGCCAAAGGAACTGAGCACCGCCGAAGAAGTAGCCCTTCAATGCGCCGACGAATTCTTATGCCGCCTCGAACATGCAGTGAAGAGGAGGTACAAGGACGGTACTGAAGATGACCTCATGCTCTGGGATGATGAAATACCCAGCAAAAAGCCAAAAATCGAAGCTGCCGCCGACGATCAAGATTGCGTGCCAGGCCAAGAGCCTGTCTCTAATGTTGACGCTTTCCCTCTACCATGTCCTGCAATTGCGACAGGAACTTATTCCCCCGGGTCAGAAAAGTTCCCCGCGGTGCAGGAACTGTCGCAATTATTTTTCGATCAGATGAACCGTGGGCCGAGCGCATGCTTACTTTTCCCCAGACATGCATGGGAACCTGCTATTCAAGAATCGGGGCAAAGTGCCATGGAGCTGTGGCAAGCCGGACTAGAGATAAAAACGGACGACACTTGTGATGACGGACAAGTGGTCGAGAGGGGAGGAAAAGAGAATGTCGGCGAAGCAGGTCTGGCGAGAGATTAGCAAGACACATAATATGTACGTACGAGTAGAGTAGTGTTGACCACTTTCTCTGGGCGATTGGCTAGCCCCAGTCACTCTAAGAACCATTCATGTCAGAAATCATAGACAACAAGACATAGTTGCATTCTCTCCAATGAGCCAAGAACAACCGCGTCGTCGTCTCAACAGCACTCGTGGTTCTCCCGGCTTTTTTTTCTGAGCCCCCCAGTGTCAAAGAAGGCCATACGCCGTTTTCCACGAATGCCATTGCCTCGCATGCAAATTGAACCTTGCTGCCGCCCCCCCGCCCCCATCACTCCAACTTGTCCAAGTGCTCCAACCTCGTCAGAACAACCTGCTTGCTCGTCTCCTCGATCTCGCCCGCCAGAAACACCTCGTCCAGAATAGCATACACCTTGTAGAAGTTGAAGACGAGATCCAGCTCGCACACGTTGCCGAAGAAGGAATCCAGCACCTCGACGAAGAAGTGGATGGCCTCGAGGTACGCGAGCTCGTTGTCATTTGTGTCGACGCAGGCGCAGAAGAAGAGGCCCGCGTAGCGGCGGTAGACGATCTTGTTGTTGCGGAACTCGACAAAGTTGGACTGGTACTTTTGGTCGCGGGGGGCGATGAGGCGGTGGACTTCGCCCTTGAGCTTGATCTTCTCGTCGTCGCCGTAGGGGGCGTACCATTTTGCGAGGCGGGTTTTGCCTCTGGTTGAAGGGAGGTTATTAGCGGGTGGTGCGTTGTGTGTGTGTGTGGGGGGGGGGGATGGGGGGGATGGGGGGGCGGACAAACTGGCGGTTTTGGATGAGGATGAAGGAGAGCATTTTGATGGAGGGATTGAGGAGGGTTGGGGTTCGAGATGTCTTGTTGATGGGGGGACTTGTCTTGGTGCTTTTTATTATTAGCGGCGGCTTGTCGGGTGCATGGGGTGCATGGGGTGCATGGGGTGCATGATTATGATTGAGTTGTTCAACTCGGTAGTTTCGCGGCATTTGGGATGGGAACCCGTGCAGTGCAAGCGCAGCCTGTTGTTCCATCTCTTGTAATGAGGAAAAATTATTGAAAAAAAAATTCAATCCATCCAACCCATCAAATTCATCCAATCCATTCAATCCATCCAACCCATCCAACCCATCAAATTCATCCAATCCATGCAATCCATCCGATTTCCCCAAATAAAATAAAATAAAAAGGCCAACGAGTAAAAGCATCATATGATATTCAAAGGCGTCTTGGGCGTCATCCTCGTGCCAACCAACATGGCCCTCGACTTCTTGGGCCTCTCCTGGAAGCGCCGAAAGGCCTCCTGGACATGCCTCGGCTCAACCGGCGTCTTGCCCTCGCTCGGGGGGTCGAACAAGCCCTGCTGTCGCTTCCTCTTCTTGGTCCCCGCGTTGTCGGCGCCGCTCTGCGCCCTCGCCGTGTCCTCCTGCTCCTTGACCTTGAGCGCCACCTCTGTCAGCGTGGCGACCATCTCGAACGTCAGGAAGCCCAGTATGTCGACGATGTCATCCGACGGCTTGCTGTCCGTCACGATGCCGAAGCCCGCCCACTCCCGGAACCGCTTCCCCTTCCTCCACGTGAAGCTCGCCTGCCTGTACTCGGACCACGTCACGTACTCCTCCTTTGTCATGACCTTTGTCCGCTCGTCGGCCTTGCGCAGCCGCTGGAGCGTGATGTGATTCATCTCCTCTTCCTCCTCGTCCTCCTCGTCCTCCCGCTCCGGCACCTCGACCGAGTAGAACGAGGCGGGCTCCCACGGCAGGCCGACCTTTGCCTTCTTGTTCTTCTTGGCGGCTTCGTCGACGGGGCCGCTGGGCACGACGCCCTCGTCCCCGGCGGCGCCGAGGTCCGCGTCCGCGCCCTTGTCGTCCGAGTCCTTGACGTTCTTGCGCACGTCTTTCCACGAGAGGAAGGTGCGGAGGCGGGAGACCTTGGCTTGGTCGTGGCGGATTTGGAAGATGAGGTCGTTTGTGTGGATGGATTTGGAGCCGCGCCGGGAGGCGAGCTCTGTGCAGTTGCGGAGCTGGTAGTTTGGTGAGTAATAATTCATGGATCGTAAAGAATGGGTGAGGGATTTGGAGTCATGGTTATTCACTCACTAATTCAATGACTTGTTGGCGAACAATGTCCTCTATTATGCTGGTTGTTTCGACTGATGGCTCGCCCGTCTCACCAGAGACGTACATCATCTGTGAGGTGAGAGTCAGCGTCTCCGTTGTCAGGATCTACTCCTGACATTGATCTTTGATCAAAGAGCGGGAAAGACACTTGTGCTCCTTGATGTCTAGCGCGGCGTTGTTCGTTTCGTACCTGGCTGATTTCCTGGCGGTACTTGTACGCCTTGTTGTCCTTGGAGTCGGCCATCTTGGCGGCCGTGGCTCCGTTGCGGGATGCCGAGCGTTCTTAGATCTTCCTCCTTTTCAGATGCCCTTTGATGACTTTTTGTGTTTGCGATTGAATGATTGAATGATTTAATAATTCAATTGTGAGGGGATGCGCATTCGGCGATGACGTGGTGAGGCGTTCAAGTGAGATGGGGGGGGGGGGGGTGTATTATTGCCTGCAATCGGTATGAAGATGTTGCTGATTTTTTAAAGTATATTCTTTCCTTTTCGAAAAAGATAATGCAATTAAGAATATGCGCCAGATGTCTAATTATCAATGTGCGAATGTCGGATTAAGTAGATGTATGCATGGGATGGCGGAATGTTAGTCGCAAGTAATGAAGATGAGTGAGAGAGAGCAGCTTTGGTCTCATGAGTCGAGGGTGGGTTGGTGGTTGCGGGACCGACGCGGTGACTGCTCGGACACGTGACCTTGTCGAAACCAACAAGACAAGTCAAGTCGCTCATTCTGTCACTCATGGTGCAAGGCTACAAGCATGCTCCAAGGACATCAGCCTTGAACATTGATATCTCACGGAGCTAAGATGGATTGATGGATTGTTCTTCAGGCTCTCCGTCTCAGCGAGTTCTGTCTGTTCGTCGGCCCGAGTTCCACGCCCCTCGTCCCCCACACCACGATGTAATGCGCCGCCAGCAACTTCCACTCTTCAACCTCATCCAGGCCCTCCAGACGATCGACTCTCTCCCTCTCCCTCTGGTCCACCCACGTATCCCACGCATTCTCAATAGTCGCATAGCCGGTGCTGTCGAATCCCGACTCCTGCAGTCTCGACACTTGAGCCTGTTGATTCTTGTACTTGTTCAACGAGGGCATGTGAATCTGTCGCGCTTTTAGATTGGAAATCATCATGTTTCCAAAGGCGTCATCTAGTGGCATAGGCTCGTACAACAATGCGGCAATGGTAGGTATCTTGGAAGTGAAAAATTGCAAGACGTTTTCCGAGTCCTGCTGTGTCAGGTAACAGAGACAGCATTCGGATAGCAAGAGGGTTGGTACGTCGCTGCGCATGCTGCTGGGTAGCGCGGTGACGGACTTGGTGAGGCTGCGCAGGTCCATGGCATGGCAGTGGTATGAGCCGCCCCTGCAGGGTTCGGCGCCCCAGGAACCATTGTTGTGAATGCTGAAGTCTCGGAAAATGTGACGTAGATCAGGTGAGGACTGTGTGATGGCCAGTTTGCGCCGACAGGTTGGCTCGAAGTCCAGCTCATGGTAGATGATGTTTTCGGCTCCGGGCCTCTGAAGCATGTGGAGAGGTCTGGTGTCGGTCCCGGCACCAAGAGAGATGATCTGCTTGAGGGATGTGCCGTTGTGCGAGAGGAAGGCCTGGATCATGCTATCCAACGACGCGGTCCGCGTAAAAGTTCCTGAGAGGCATCAGTCCCCTCAGTTTCTTGGAAGCCGAGGCATGCATGCTGGAATCTGGATCTGGACTCGGTTGGGATGCCGCTCACCTCTGTTGATGATGGGCAACCTTCTCGTGGGCGGCCCCGTCACGAAGAGTCTTGCGTAGGGATCGTCGAGGTATCCCAGGTCGACGGCGCTCAAGCGCGAGACGGCGGCATCTGTGTCGGTGCCTTGGATGGCAGTGTCTGGAGAAACGACAGCAGATGATGGAGAGCCCGCCGGTGGTCTGCCTCGTCCTCCACGGCTGCCTCCACGGCTGCCTCCACGGCTGCCTCCCCTCAGCGTGAGGAGATTGGGAATCGACGGAGCAGCCATATATCATCGACTAGGACGAGGGTTCGTTGATCAAGGTGAGAAAGCTGGTCAAGTATCATGTTCTGGCCCGTCTGAGGTCTCCATTGCGACGGCGGAAAAGAGCTCAAGAGCTTTCCGTGCCCAGCCAGGGAACAGGGAGCAGGTTGGGAACAGGTTTCATAACTTCATACATGTACGCCCGGCCTGCCACGAGTCCACGACACCCCCCATTTGTGAGTCCGAACACCCGAGTCGCCGAGTCCCCGCAACTTGCTCAGCCCCAACTTGCTCAGCCTCATCCACCCCCTGCCTGGGCCTTACTTACTAATTACGGCCAGTAATCCGATCCGTACTACATAAAACACCAGCCTCGCCCCGCTTTGCTGCCTACGTAGACGTAGTCCGTACATACGACATACGTAGGCTTTACACAACCGTTTTCCCATCGTCTCATCATCGTGTATATCAAAAACCCTGGCTCTTATTTCTCGTTAAACAACCAAACCCCCTCCATTCTAGTTTTGACTATTTTTTTTCCTCTTCTCCTTCTTTACTTCCCTTCTCATAGTAAACATTTCTAGGCAGTATCGCCGCCATGCATTTCTCCATCAAGCGCGCCGTCGAAGGCGGTGACGATATCAGAGGCTATGAGATGCCATCGTGGGCTCTCCTCGTTATCCTCTTCGACATTCTGCTACTCATCCCAACGGTTCTCCTTGTGAGTCACTCCCCCTCTCATGCCTCCAAGATTAGTATCATAGATTCCTTTGTCGGTATCTGCTCACGGGTGGTTTCTATGCGCATCTCCGTCTATCTCCCCCCATCAATGTACTAACTCGATGCTGCCCTCCACAGTTCGAATACACCTTCAAGATGATCTACCCCGTCTTCGCCATGGTTGAAGACGAGAACCCGCCCGCCTACGAACCCGTCTCCCTCCAAGACCAGTCGGCCGATGCCGAAGGTGGCGCAGGCATAGGCATTACCCGCAACGGCTTCAAGCCCACGCGCGGCCAGCCTCGCACCGTGACAAGCTCGTTCCGTGCCATCAACCGCTTGCTCGTGGCCAATGGCGGCTTCGGGGCCAACTTCCGCGGCTTCTTCTGCTTCCTTGCCCAAGTCTTCCTGACCTCCATGGTCGTGGGCATCTTCACCGGTGCCGTCGGTGGCTTCTTCTACCCGGTTGCCACGCTGCTCGCTTCCCTGATGCTCGTTCAGCTCAGCACCGCCTGGGTTCACATTGTTATTTCGGAGGAATCCCCCCTGCACTTCTGGTCTCGTTTGCCGCCCTTCCGACGCACCTTTGATGCGACGTGGAAGGCCGTCACCATTTTCTGGTTCGCCCGGGAAGTCGCCCGCTTCGTTCCCTTTGCTGCCGCCTTCATCCTCGGCCTTCAGATGCCAAAGACTGGCTTGAACGAGCCCATGGACATGGACGCCATCGACGCCAGCTACATCGTCAAGTCTCTCGTTGTCATCCTCGTCACCCTCGCTTGCTCCATTTTCGTCATCATCCCCGCTTACGTCGTTCTCGTCCGTGTCCAGGCCTCGCTCCTGCCCGTCGAGCAGAGCACCATCATCCCCTTTGATCGCTCCTTTGACGGCAAGGTCGAGCCTGAGGTCGTTGGCGGAAAGGGGTACGCCACAGTCACAGACGCCTGGGTCACATTCAGCAGGTCCTCCTGGCGCCGTCTGCTTACCCTCTACGTCAAGATGTTTTTGTTGAGCATTGGTGCCGTGCTTGTCTCGAGCGCCATTATTGTCCCTCAAGCTGTTTTCATCGCCAAGCACAGCAAAGAAGTCCGCTAGAGACTTTGATTTGGGATACATTTATCACGTTTGAAACACAGTGTGGTCAGTCTTTTCACACGAAACTTTTTCATTTACTCATCTCCGACATCTTAGCGTTGGACCACACAAACGACACAACTGTAATCCTTCGTTCCTTCTCATGTCTCATTATGCACCCTGTTGATAGAGCGTTGTTCGCAATTATTTCTCGTCGGCCATCTTGCTAAACCGCTCTGGAACTAGCAATTAAATCACAGTATCAGAACCTCCATCTCACCTCGGTGCTGCTCCCTTTTTGATTTCCTCAAAAGTTTTGACTTTGTATATTTTGTACTATGTAATTCATACGTGAGCTCTACAATCAGAATCGCCACCCCATCCACCAACTCCTCCCATGTCCCTCGTAGACCCATATCATTGGCTTCTCATGCCATCATTCAGCCCCTCGAGTATCATGCATCCCTCTTCCTTTTGCCGCTTCCTCGAGGCCATGTCGTAAATCCAAGTCGTCATTTACACCTCGTTTTTCGAAGTGCAGAGTCACAAGATGAGGAGGGGAGGGGTGGTATGATCCTCGAAAAACAGCACCTCATCGAGGCGGTCTGTGGTATACGACAGCATGACAAAGAAAAACAAGCTCAAAAATTGAAGCAAAAGGGAGCGGGGTGTGAGGGGAGTGAGAGAGATGCAGCGCCGGAAAGGGGGGGGGGGGGGGGGACGCAACTGCGGGAGACCGACAAGTCGGCCCGAGACAAAATTCGAACCGATAAGATGACAACAAAAACTCCATCATCTATCCTGTGCTGTGCTGTGAATCACGGAAACACAGTCGCTGCAGGTCTTTCTTGTCGCGTGGGTGTGGTGGCCATGTCCAGTGATGTCTATTCGTGTCTCGCTATTTCGTAACATGCCGCTCGCAAGAAAAAGAGAAAATCAGCGTTCTCGTGGCAACTTTCTTTACGACTTGTTGAAGAACCAGCTGCTTCTCTTGTTGCTGGCTGCTTCATTCTGAAGTGACGTGACCGTTGGGACGCCGGGGCCGTCACCACCGCCTCCGCGGAGGGGTTTCGCGATGCGGCTTCCGGCGTTGGCAAAGCTGAAGCCCTCGCCCGTGGCATTGAGGCCCTTGGTGCTGCCGGCCTTGGCTGCCTCGAGGCGCTCCTTGACAGAGGCGAGTTGGACTTCGAACCTGGAGCCTCGTGTTAGTAGTCAACCTCTCGAGAGTGCAAGGTTGTGGTGGGTGCACACGTACTTGTGATTAGCCGCTGCCATCTTTTCTTGGCTGTCTTGCAGCAGGCTCTCCAGACTCTGAATGCGCTCATTTCGTGCAATCAGCTTACGTTCGGCAATGGCGACCTCTTTCTTGAGCGCAGAGTTTTGTTCCACCAGCTGACGCTGGACCTGTGTCAGCTGTTCGAGATTTCTCTCCAAGAATGCCATCTTCTTCTGCTGGGCCCGGTTGTTGGATGACCGCAGCACATTGTTGTACTGCTCGCGCGTCTCGTCCAGCGAGATCTCCAGCTCGACAACACGCTCACAGCGGTTCTGCAGGTCCCGCATCAGGCTCTTCTTCATGACGTCGAATTCGGCAATCTGTTGTTGGATGGTTTTGCCGTTGGCCATGGGTGCAGCACCTCCAGCCTTGACTCGCTGCTGAAGGTCTTCTATGAGTAACTTCATCCGTGAGTTCTCGTTCACCTTCTGGGCCGCATCTGCCTTGAGCTCCTCAATCAGCTGGGCCTGCGTCGCCTGGCGGCTAGCATAAGCATTCTCCAGCAAGGTCTTGACTTCTTCGACATCGCTTTCAGTCAGATTCTTCGTCAAAAGATCTTCGTACTGCTGGTGCATGGCTTCCAATTTCTCCTCCAACTCATGTCTCCTTCGAGAATCCACTTCGCCGGATGAGGTTCCAAACATGGAGAGTTCTGCTTGTCTTACGATGCCCTGCGTTTCCACCAGCCTGGAGCGGAGGTCCTTCAGCTCATCTGGCGCAATGTTGTCACCCACGGCACAGATTTCATGCAGTCTGTCAATGTGCTGAATGGCCTCACTGATGGATCGCTCATTGTCGCTGAACACCTCCCCTCCAAGGTCAAAGCCAGCCATCATCTTGGCCATCTTCTCGGCCTTGCGTTTCTCCTTTTCGTCATAGGCTGCGCCGGTCTCCTTGGCATTCATCTTGATGTCGAGAAGTTGCTGCTTGACATCGTCCAGCTCAGTAGTCAGCTCCGAGTTTGCTTCCTTCAGCGCGTCCATGGTGATCTGCGCCTCCTTGCTTTCAAACGTGAGCCGCTCGAGCTGCATCTTGAACTCGTTCGTTTCCGTTGTCAGCCTCTCGTTTTCCTTGCCCAGTTTGCTGTCATGTTCCTTGAGATAGGCCATCTCCTCCTTGGTCTCACGCAGGGTCTTCTCAGCCGCCGTTGCCAGCGACTCCTTCTCTGCAAGCTGGTCTTGAAGTTCATTTTCGCGGCGCAAGAATTCCTCCCGTTCGTCCTTCTCCAACTGCAAGCTTGGGGTGGAAGCCCGGTCAGCAGCGACTGGTGTTTCTGATCGGCTCTCAGCTGCGAGTCGGGAGGGTGTTGACGGACGTGGAGTCTTGGGCTCTGCCTTTGCCACTGCGCCATCCCCAGGTTGTGCCCATTTCTCTTTGGGAACCGACTCTCCTGAGCGCCATAGTTGGATTTCGCCTTCAAGAGTCGAGATGTAGTTCTCGAAGTTGGTGACTTGGCCCTGTGCCTTCTTGAGCAGCATCTTGAGCTCGGCGGGACTGAGCTCGGCATTGACCTTGGCCTTGTTCTTGATGGATTTGGCTCGCGTACCGAATCGCAAGGTGCTGAGGGTTTCGGCATCGTTGTAACTGCTGGGGGAGCAATTGATGATGAGTGTCGTTCGGCTGTTGCCGCCCAGCGATTCTTGCAGGATTCGGGTCAGTTTCGAGTCTCGGTAGGGAACGTGAGATGATTTGCCGTCGGTCAGAGCATTGATGACCATGCCGAGGGCGCTCAAGCTCTTGTTTATTTTCTTGGCCTCTTCGAGTGTTTGTCCACTTGCGCCCGTCTTCCCCACCTTTTCACTACCTGCCAAATCCACCAAGAAGAGCTGACCGCTCTTGGCCGAACCCGTCTCAACATTCTTCTGCGTGACGGTTATGACAAAAATCGAGTGCGATCGCGATGATTCCTGATTCATGTTGGTTGCGGCAACGGCTCGGGCATTTCCTCCCCTTCTCATGACCTCGTAAACTTCTTGCACGCTCGATACATAAATCTCCAGAAGACCTTTGACGTAGACTCCACGGTTCTTCTCCTCGTGCACGGGCAGATTGTCGTTTTGGGGGGCCAGGAGATCTCTAATCCTCTCCATGTAGATTTCCATGTAGCTGACTCGCACGGTATACTCTATCGTGCTGGCGCTGGTCATGATGCTCGCGAAGATCTGCTCCACGATACGAGGGATAACACCTCGTCCTTCGTCGTCGTCGATGTTTGTGCCCATCATGGTGTACGATTTACCAGCACCGGTCTGGCCGTAGGCGAAGACAGTGCCATTGTAGCCGTTCAGGATGTCGTCAACAGTGGGACGAATGGAGAAGTCGAAAATGTCCTGCTGCTTGCATTCCATGTCAAACACTCTATCAAAGGTGAATGAGCCCTGAGCCTCTCTTGACTATAGATGTAATGTGTTAGCTGGAACGACACGGATTCGGTGCCGCCCGCCAAAGCGGCATCTCGAAGTGGGAGCGGTGGTACGTACATCGAGACTGCACGAGTCTTCTGAGCTGAAGGAGACGATGGGCTTGCCGCCCGATTCCAGCTCAATCCGGTTCTGAGGCCGGAACCGGGCCACAACCTTGATGCTGTTGGCAGACATTTTGGCTCTTGTTGCTGAATGTCGCTGTGTTGTGGATCATGAGCCGCACCCCCTCGGGATTGGTGTTGATGTCCAGGGCGGTGGACACAAAGCAACGCGCGATGGATGTGCAGCGGCCCAACCAATCATGCGAACAAGTTTGTCAAGACAAGCAACAAAGGGTATGATTCCTATGGTTCCGAGTAACAAGCTCAATCTGAACCGACCGGGTCGACGCTCCAAAAAGCAAGCACACTAAGGTAGGTAGGTGCCTGTGCAGTGCCCAAGATCGACCACGCGACGACGATTAGATCGAGACACAGGACAAGGTTGAGGTCTGGTTGGGAGGGACGCGCTTCGGGAAGGGGGGGGGGGGGGGGAGGAATTAATAGACAAGCCGGTGGGAGAGGCTTGCGGTTTACGTTTACCAACAAGTCCATGGACGGGACGCGGAGTACCTGACTAGGACAGGAGGGACAGGAGGGACAGGAGGGACAGGAGCACCATGTGAAATCGCCTCGTGTGGCTTAGTCAACAATCAAGTCGTCTTGTTCTGACTATTCACGGCTGGCCACCCGACTCTGCCTTGGAACCAGAATGATACACTAGACTGACCCGTCCTGTCTGGTTTGTCTGGTTTGTCTGATTCTCCGTGTTTTATTTGTTACGGAGTATTCGGCTGGCATACGGAGTATTATTATATGCAACACAATGAATGAATGGGTCTTGCCCTCACGGAATTCACACTGGCCCACATTCGCAGACCGCCAAGGTATGTACGGACTACATTTGTCAACGACGAACAGATGGATGAATGACAATGGTTTTTTTTTGGGTTTTTTTTAGGGAGGGGGGGGGCGCGGTAAATCGCGTGTGTACGCATATTATGTAGTTGTGCAACCTGGCTGCATGTGTCCTGCGAAATACGTAGTGCAACTTGTCCATTTGTCTGACGTTTGGTCAGTTGAACAAGGAGTCTGGTATGACCTTTTCAAAACAAGCGTCTCTCCACATGATGGTGGGGGAGCCTCCACGTCCACAATGG
This sequence comes from Epichloe amarillans, assembly GCA_024072835.1. NCBI lineage: Eukaryota > Fungi > Ascomycota > Sordariomycetes > Hypocreales > Clavicipitaceae > Epichloe > Epichloe amarillans. The sequence goes on along the minus strand of CP099635.1, from coordinate 4,475,733 downwards.
CAAATGGCCAGTCCGGTCACGGGAAATCCTCTTCGTCGCCGGTTTCAGCCAAAGCCCAGCCCGTTGCGCATAAGATATCCTTCAAAGACGAGTCGTCTGAAACCGCATTCTGCTGAGCCGACTTGTGAGAAAGTAACAGCTACTCATGTTCACAGTCTTGTGCTTACATGTAGTGGATTGCTCTGCGACAAAGATATGCAGGGCCCCGAGCAGGGTGACAATGGAAACTAGGCCAAAAGGCCGAGGGCCGATCCGCGAATGGAAAATATCAAATGCATTCATGCTTCCTAATGTGCAGATCCCTTGGTATAATCAGTTCAGCACCGTACACCAAAACACCCCATCAAGTATTTCCCAGCTTCTCTGGCGAGACTGAGACCATCGCCACAAAACTCGACTCAAACAATGCTTGATGTACCCGTCCGTCGGAGTTACCGACGATATCCATGTACAAGATTCATGCCGGCCAAGCGACCCTTTCCTTAACAACATACACTGAGGGTAGTTTGGGTCGCCACCTAGTCCTCCCAGCTCTTTTCTACCGTCTCCCTTACTCTTTTTGTGTATTCCTTGCGATTGTCCTTGTAGAGATTCGAGGCTTCGACGTTTGCAGGAGATCCCGTATTCGGATCGTTGAGCAAACTAACGTGATTATTGGGTTAGTCCATCATCACATAACGACCCATCATCGCCGAGTTGGTGTGGCAATCGTCCGTACCTCTGAATACTTGTCAAAACGGCAGCTACGTCGTATGTCGGACTCCATCGGTTCTGTAAAATATCGAGACAGAGCTCTCCCGTCGCATACACATTCGGATGGAACATCTGGCTGATGAACTTGACCTGCGGTGGTTTGTTCGGGTATTGTTCTTCAAATTGCATCACGAGTCTGAATGTACCATCCTCGAAGGGGGTATCGGCCGGGCCAATAATGACAGCGTTCCTGGTTCGCGATTCGTCAGCAAAACTGTGCCTCACGTCATGTGTCTGGCGCTTTCATCGGCCAACAAGGCTAACAAGACCAACCATGTCATCACATTGTCAGGAATAGGAGAAGCAGACACCCCAGCAGGAGGATCAGTTTGCATGCGCTATCATGTGCCGTTAGTATGAAGTTGTTACAAGCTTCGACACGATGAGTTTCTGCGGCGAACCTTGAAGTCACGCATTAAACGACGGCGAGCTGCGGTAGACATGGTAACAGCCCAGCTTTGGAGCTGGTTATATTATGTGGAGGAGCGTGAAGAAAGACTTCAACAAGCCCTACCTATCAGAGCAAATCGTCGTCTACTGCAAGCCAGTACAAGCTAGCAAAAAGGTCAGTCTTTTGCTCGTTGAGGGTTGATGAAGGTCTGGTAGATTGGGCGTGATGGCGAATAAGGAAGCCGGTCCGGCCGTGTGATTAACAGCGATTTGTGGTCTGGGCCCGAAACCGCCCCAGCATGACGGCCCCTGCCAATCACGAAGCGTCAGGCCGACGGGCCATGAGAAAGGCCACGCTGATTCAGCAAGCGCATTCCCCACATGAGATCGAGGCCTCCACTTCGGTTTTCTTCGACGCCAAGCAAGTTCCCCGGAACGCTGCCCCCCTCTCTAAGCCCTCTCTAAGCCCTCTCTAAGCCGAAGCGTACCGAGCAACCAGCCTACGATGCAATCACCCTGCCATCTGGTTCAAACCACTCTGCGCTTCCTTTCTCCCGCAGGCGCTCAATTCGATTTCCAATTCGATTTCTTCATCCCACTTCAGAGTAGCTGTGATAACTAGGCTGCCAGCTCTACCGATATGCCCATCGCACAACTCAGATCACCACGGCTCGCCAGCCAGCTTGCCTGGCATGTGAAAGCAGCTCGTCAGTTTTCCACTGGTGCCACGCTGCGCAAAGAGCTTCAGGATGCCTACATTCTCAGCGCCTCAAGAACGCCAACGGCCAAGGTACGTCTCTCTCTCTCTCTCTCTCTCTCTTTCTCTCTATCTCTGCTTTTCTTTTTCTTTTTCTTTTTTTGCCTCCCCGGCTTGTCGCAGACCTGGGCTAATCGTTGGTGTTTTCACAGTTCAATGGCTCGTTTCTGAGTGTGTCCGCTCCCAAGCTAGGCGCCGCTGCTATCAAGTCAGCAGTGGCCAAGTCCAAGGTTCCTGTCGAGAAGATCACGGATGTTTACATGGGAAATGTTTTGCAGGCATCAGTTGGCCAGGCTCCCGCCCGTCAGGCGTCCATCTTTGCTGGTCTTCCCGAGTCCATCGAGGCCACTACCATCAACAAGGTCTGTGCCTCTGGTCTGAAAGCCGTTGCCATGGCTGCGCAGAACATCCAGATGGGCTTGGCTGAGGCTCAGATCGCTGGTGGTATGGAGAACATGTCCCGGGTTCCTCTCTACGTATCCCGCGCCAGCGGTCTCCCCTCCTTTGGCCATGTCAAGATGGAGGACGGCCTGATAAAGGATGGATTGACCGATGTGTACCAGCAGTTCCACATGGGCAATTGCGCCGAAAACACTGTCAAGAACCACGGCATTACTCGAGAGGAGCAGGACGCTTACGCCGTTCAGTCGTACAAGAAGGCCCAGAAAGCGTGGGCTGACAAGGCGTTCGCTGACGAGATTGTTCCCGTGACTGTGCCCGGCCGGAAGGGCGACGCCATCATCGACACGGATGAGGGCTACTTGGATGTCAAGATTGAGAAGATCCCCACCCTCAAGCCTGCCTTTGTTCGCGACGGCAGCGGCACCGTCACCGCCGCCAACTCGTCGACCTTGAACGACGGCGCCAGCGCTCTGGTCTTGGGCAACAAGGCCCTCGCTCAGCAATACGGTTCCAGCTCCCGTGTTCTTGCCAAGATTTGCAGCTACGCCGATGCTGCCATGTCCCCCATTGACTTTCCCGTCGCCCCTGCCAAGGCTGTGCCGATTGCTCTGGAGAGAGCCGGCATCACCAAGGACCAAGTTGCCGTCTGGGAGTTCAACGAGGCCTTCGCCGCCGTTATTCTGGCCAACCAGAAGATACTCGGGCTCGAGGGAGCCAAGGTCAATCCTCTGGGCGGTGCCATCTCCCTCGGCCACGCTCTCGGAAGCTCTGGCTCTCGAATTTTAACCACACTTGTCCACCAGCTGAAGCCGGGTGAGTACGGCGTTGCTGCTATTTGCAACGGTGGTGGTGCCGCCACCGCCATGGTTGTGCAAAGAGTTGAGTCCGCATAAGGGTGTATTGTGTAGGTAGGGCATATCGCATCAAAGCTGGTCGGGAACTGAAATGAGAGTCTCTTTCCGTGCATATCTCTCTGTTGGAAAAGTACTAGATGAATGTAGCAGGTACTGGGTTCGGGGTCCTGGTTACCATACGATTTCAAGCGCATTGTTTAATAGAAATGAATCGACAAGATTGAACGTAATCAACTTTTGTCTCATGGCTTCAGTGAAGAGACGACAAGGCTTTCTGGTAAGAGAATATACAGACGGCAAAAGTAGGATTACAAGTGTGGCCGAGTTCCTTGCTGGGCAACTCGCTCACGCTCACACAGGCTCGCCCAGCCATCATCGCCAACCAACACCAGCAGCTGCTTCCCCCACGCACCCACCTCGCTTCAACCTCGATTTAACCTCGATTTAACCTCCATCAAACATCACGCCCACGGCGACATTTCGGCGACGAGCCACCCCCAGCATGTCCCTCGTCGCTCAATTCCTCACCCAGATCCGCCAATATGTCCGCAACCAACAGGGCGACATGCTCCGCTCCTGGCTGCAAGTCGAGCCAGGCTCCGACCAAAAGTACTACGACATGGCCGCCGAGCTGCGCGCCAAGTTCGCCGGGCCCGAGGGCGTCGAGGCCGCCATTGAGCAGTACCTGCCTATCGAGGATGACGTGCCCGACGGCCAGGCAACCGTTTGGCCGTCCTTCCAGTCCTTTATGAAGGACTATTTGACGTTGTGGAGAGATATCAACTATGAGGATTTGCTGCGGACCCACGAATTGCTCACGACGTTGGTCAAGTGAGTTTCCCTCCTCCCCCCCCCCCCCAATGAAACAATTTCCTTCGATATCTGAGGAAAAGGCAAGGAAGGGAGGAAAAAAAAAAAAAAAGAACTAACGCCATCAATCAAAGCTCATGCGGCACCGCCTTCACTCACCCAACGTACGGAGCCATGCTTCTCCAGCCAAGCATGTCCTTCTCCGTCACTCTCGCCCGCTTCACTCTCCAGCTCAACCGGCGGCCAGACTTGACTCGTCGGATCCGGTCCGTCGACGAAGACAGTGGTGGCAAATCCGTCGCAGAGTCGTCGGCCGAGATTATCCAAAAGATCTTTACGACGTGTCTGACCGATCGGTCTGCAGGCAAAGTGCCAGAGGGCAAGAAGGTCGGCGTGTACATGTTTGCCAATCTGGTATTGAAGCTTTTATTCGCAGTATGGGTTTTTTTTTTTCATTTTTTTTTTCATGCCACGGAATTAAATCCGATGGAGAGCTGACGCACAAAACCTCAAAACCATAGTGTCGAAGAACAAACCTCGCCAAGATGCTCTTCGTCAACATTTCCACCCTCTCCCTCCCTCTGTCTCTTTACCCGGCCTCCCAGCGCGTCACATTTCTCTACTACCTGGGTCGCTTCCACTTCTCCAACCAGCACTACCAGCGCGCATCGCTGTGCCTCGAGCAGGCCTACTTGCAGACGCCGCCGCAGCTCGTCTCCCACCGCACCAACATCCTCACGTACCTCATCCCCTGCAACATGCTCCTCGGCCGGTTTCCCTCCCAGCTTCTCCTGCAGCGAGCCGAGGCCCGTCCCCTGCAGCCCGTCTTCTCGCCCCTCTGCCAGGCGGTGCGATCGGGAAACTTCATCCAGTTCCAGGCTCACCTGGGGACGCACGAACCATGGCTCTTCGAAAAGGGCGTGCTGCTGGCGCTGACGCACAGGTTGCGTCCCATGCTCTGGAGATCGCTGGCTCGCAAGACGTTCATCCTGACATATGTGCCCCCCACGGATGCGTCGTCCAGGAAAGCAGCCACGCTGGACATGGCGCACTTGCACGCCGTCGCGGTCCATCTGCAGCGCAGGCTGGAAGGCTGGCTGCCATGCCACCCCAGCGGCAGCCGGAGTGCTGCGCGGTCCGCCTTCTCGCAGGCGAACCCGCTGCTCGTCAAGGCCGTCGCCAACAACGTCCGGGACTCGCCCGACACGACGCTGGCTCCCCCGCCGGGCGGGCCCAAGAAACTGCGTCCCAACGAGGGCATGGTGTGGGGGAACGCAGAAGTCACCCTCAAGGACGTCGAGATGATGGTGGCCGCGCTGGTCCAGCAGGGCCTCATGCACGGCTTCGTCGCCCACGGCCAGGCCAGATTCGCCATCATCGGAGCCAAGGCCAAGGGCCCTGTCGTGGCAGGCTGGCCCAACGTTTGGCAGGCCATTTCAGAAAGAAGATATGACGAGGACTTTGATATCAACGAGGTGCCCGGGTGGGTCAAGGGATAGATCTTTGTCAATCTACTTGCTTTCACAGGAGAACAAACAACCTTGCACATATCAATTTTGGATCAAGATGACTGTTGGAGCAGGCAATGATATCAATTGCCCGGCGCCGCTTAGATTGCGGGCCCCGCGCAACCGCTGGCGTGGCCCCGAGTTCAATTACGTCGTCACCCCCCCCCCCCCAATAACCCCTTTTCCTAAATTATTACGCACTGGGCGCCCTTGCTTTCTAGCTAGCTAGCTTCCCCTTTTCTGGATGGACTGGAACTAGAATAGTAATTGCAATAGCATACTATCCGTTCTCCTTCTCCGTCCCTATGAAAAGATGGGGAGTTCCTAGTGATACCCACAGCTTCCCATTCAAGTCAATGTTGCGGCCATAAAGTTGGCATGGATACAATGCTTTTTGAAGACACACATCAATTGAAATTAAAGACTTTGTTGGTTGCATGTTCAAAAATTCAATGCTACTTTCTCCTATCCTCAACTACCCCAAGGCGCCACAGAATGCATGGTCGTGAGCATGAAATCCCCCATCATCAAGAGAAAGAAGAACGCGTAAGTAGAACAAAAGATGGAATCAAAACCAGGCTGAACCAATGAGCCGAGCCCCCTTGGTCCAGCAGGTTCACAAAAACATCATTTTAATTCTGGTCTTGTCAAGCTGTAAATACATCAATCATATGTCCCCACGGAGCGCTTTTAGAAGCCTGTCCGATTAAATGTGCCCAGATCGGGTGATCGAAACGAAATTAAAACTTCTTCTGCTAAGAAGAGGGTATCGATGAAGAACAAAATAGTAACAACTCAAAAAACCGCTTCTTCCATGTAGAAAGAAAACGAAAAGGACAAGGTTTTGGAAGACCGTCAAGAAAAACGAGTTGGTGTCATGGCGTCAGCCATCAAGTGGGTGTCAAAAGACACTAAACGCTATCGCCGATAGGATTCGGTTGATAATCATAAGAAGAGAAAGAAAAATCCGAATGAACTACATGTAGTCAGTTCGGAAAGGGTATACAAGTATGTAATTCTGTGGGCGGAAAAAGAAGCAAAGGTAGCAGCCGCAAGAAAAGAGGCAGCCAGAATCTTATCAGACCCAGGGGTAGAGAATGACAATGGGTGAGCGTCTCAGAGTGACAATCAAGAATCGACAACGAAGAAGAAAGCACAGCCGGTAGGTGACACCAGGTGTTCAGCAGTTTGCAAAGTGAGGAAGCTCATCAATAGGCCTAGAACAAGTAGGCGGCGGCAACAAAGGCCACGAGAAGGCCTGCCGCTGCACTGCCTTGCTGTCTGCCCGCTTCTCCCTCTTTGTCAATCGTCTTGGGGACACTTGGAGCCATGGTCATAGCCGCAGGCTCCGGAAATGACGGTGGGGCTGTGGTGGAAGCAGTATGATAAGACGTGCCATTCTCGCGGAAGATACCTGGAAGTAGAGTTGGGGTAGCCGACGATGTGGTCGGAGGAACAGAGGTTGACGAGGGCTTAGAGAAAGATGATGAAGACGAAGAAGACAAAGAAGATGATGATGTTGATGATGAAGCAGAAGAAGAAGAAGAAGAAGAAGAAGTTGTAATGACTAAGCTTGTCGAAGTGGACGACCGAGTCGACGTTGTGGTGGGAGCCTGGGTCGTCGTGGGCTGCGGAGTGTTGCTGGTGGTGGATGGTGGTGGTGGTGGCGGCGGAGGAGGAGCAGAAGAGCTTTTCTTGGGCTCAGGCTTAGGATCAGGCTTAGCATCAGAGTTGCCGCCAGATACATCAAAGGCGACAACATGAGCAGTAAAGCCCTTGGAAACCGTCGCCACACAGAATGCAGCATCGCCCGCACCAATGGCGGCCAGTTTGCTAACAACATTGCCAGTAGAGCCTGACGACGGATCGATCTGGCAAGGCAATCCAGTGCAGCCACCATCCGGGCACTCAATCCTGATTCCGAAATCGGGTTTGGTACCAGCCAGATTGGATTTTTGCCAAATTGGGTTCCAGCCGATCTTGAAAAAGGTCTGACCGTTGCCATCAGTGTTAGCGCCAACAACGAAAGGAGCCCAGTTACCAATCGGGTCTGACGATGTTCCCCAGACACAGCCTTCCTCACCGGTACCGGGAGGGTTGATGTAGTAGCTGTACTCGAATCAGCTTCATGTTTTGCAAATTTCTGAGACCAATCGGCGTTGAGAGCCTTAGGGCCATGACTTACTGTGCGGCGGTACCTTGCCAGTAGGAAGAATCAGGAACAGCAATAGTAGTAGCTTCCGAAGACACAAGAGTGGGAATCAGCATGGCCTCATTACCAGGCAAAACAGTCTGGCACCAAGACATCTGGCTCTTGCACTTGTTGACAGCCTTAACGGAGCCTGTTCCCTGGACACAGTTGGGCTTGTTGGGGAAAGGCTTCTTCACATTGCCGTCTTTGTCGCAGTACAACCCGCCGTTCATAGAGGCAGGATAGGTGTACGCGGAATCGGGATCCCACTGAGCCATCACCATACCAGGCTTGCAAGCAAATGGACAGTACTTGCCTGGCTTGCACTCCTGATCGGGGCTCATGGCCCAACCGGCATTCTTGGACCCGGGCGTAACAGCAACGAGGTCAGGGTCATTGGTAGGGAAGCTACAAGTCCCACGCTTGACCACGACGTTGGTCTCGGCACGGGAGTGTACATGACCATGAGGGCGGCTCAGTCTTTTGTGAACGTGGTGTATTCGTTCATGAGAGGCACTGGCGTCACTGCCAGTCAAGAGAACTGCCGCTGCGCCGAGCACCGCCTGAAAGATTGACAGTTTCATTGCCAAGTAGAGATTGGTTGGTGAGTTGAGCGCACAGTCGGATCGGAACGAGTTCGTCGGCTGTTTATAAGTCTGATCACTTGAATGTATTCCGCGCCAGGTCCCGTCGCGAGTCCCCGAACGATTAGAAAGTCGAGAAGTGCGATACCTGGCGAAAAGATGGCGACAGAAGAATGATGAGCGCGAGTTTCGAAAAGATGAGCGTGCGTCTGCTGGGTCTGTGATGGTTTCGAATGATAATGATTGCGATGTTCAAGGGAAACGAATGTTAGAGCGCGGCTATTATGAGCATAAAGGAGCGACTTTGTCGTCGGACAGTCGAGATCGGGCGAGAAATGAGTGACAAGATTTGAAAGGAATGTAATACTAGTTGGCACCAGGGAAGGAAGATCAGCGACCGAGCATCAAGTTGGTTTGCGATCCATGTGGGATGGGGAAGAGAGGGATGGGGAAGAGAGGGAATAAGAGGAAGAGAGAAGAGAGAAGAGAGACAAATTCTCCGTCTCGTTGCCGGACGGATCTCTGAACAAAGGGAAGGGGCCCCTTGCTAATTCGAATTGTTCCCTCTAATGACTTGTACATGTACATAGCTGCCTCCCGTGAACTTATGTGTGGGGGGGAGGGAGGTTGTCGACCAATCTCACGCTCGATGAAATTAAAAATTGCGTGTTCCCCTGGCACCTGCCCCTCTCTGTGGCCCATGGGACAGTGCACGACCCGCTGCCACTCGGTGCCTTGCGCCTCACCGGCTCGACGTAGCAGTCCAATGCAGGTCCCAACACGCCCGCTATCCAATCACGTCGCGTTTCCATGCCAAATGGAAATGAGGACAAGCCACAAAGTCGTCTACATCCACACACTAATTCAACTTTTAACGACTGGTTACTTTTATTTATAACGCAATTAGACATGGCGGGTTGAAGCACCCGCAGGAGAGAAAAAGTTTCTTCTTCTTCTTGCACACACCAAAGTTTCCATGCGAACAGACCTGAAAATTCGGCAGCTCCCTTTGACTAACGTTTGTTCTGTGGCTCTCCTTGAGCTCTCCTTGAGCTCTGTTCTCACCACTGCGAGTGCCCGCATTGTGCCAAGTTCCGGCCAACTCTTTCTCCCTTGTTGAGGAATGAAATGACCACGCAACGGCGAGCATTCTTGGCCCATTTGTTTTGATCGCTGAGATACCCGAGACATCTCAATCACCACCTAAAAAAATATGCCAACAATGCGCAAAGATGCGCACTTTCGCGGTGATGGATTAGATTGGATCGGCCTTCTTCTGCCTGGTGCTCAGCGGAGACTTTCCTCCACAACCGGGCCCTGTTGCCCGGGACGACTGGACTATATTCTCCGAATTTTGCTCAATCGAGGCTCCAATTTCGTCTTTTTGAATTGACAGCCCCCTTTTTTCACTCGTCTCTTTTTCGCAAACCTCCCTGCATCGCAGCCCCTTGGTGGACTCCCAGAAATGAGTGCAAGCAGAGATGGAGCGATTGGGAGGAGGATCTTTTGATAAGGGCCATCGCAGATGCCGCCGACGATCAAGCGGTCGCATTACATTGCGTGAACAATGTTTTTCTGACTTGCCATTGCTTACTTACCCTGGGGCGGTGCTTTGTGCAGGCGGCCATCATTAATCGCCAATTTTTGGTCAACAATGGTGCCTGCATCAAGTCGGCACTCTACGTAGCTACTCAAAATAAAGTAATAAAAAGAAACGAGAGTCAGAGTCGCACGTTTCGTGTCGTCGTGTCGTGTCGTGTCGTGTCGTGTCGTGCACACAGCAACGGCAACGCGACCCTAATGCAGGAACGATGGAAATGGAAATGCACGTGCAACTTGCCTCAGTCCACGCAAAGAACGTAAACACCTCCGTCGGCCAAGCCACGCCTCGGAAGAATCAAGCGGGAATGAACCCCCCCCCTCTCAACAAAGAATGGTTCGCGACTCATTCCACGCAGTCATGTTTCCGAATGACGCAAATGCTTTGTTCCTTTCAAATGCTGTGGGGACATTCCCGGAAGCTGTGCATCGCATTGTTGGCCGAGAGAAATCCGTGATCGACTGTGCGTTCTTTTCGATCTGGCTTGCTGCGAACAAAGACGGATTCTGATGTGAACGTCTCGCGATCGATCCTTTCGAAGGACTGTATGTACATCGGACATCGGCGACGTCATAGACATGGCTGTGATGTAGCTGCATACTTGCATGGAAAATGCCAAATGTTTGTTCGCACGAGTTGTTGCTGAATCGCTATGCAACTCATACCAGTCCAGATGGAATTTGAGTCCGCATCTGGGGTTCAATCGAATCACTGCTACTCACGGTTGGCACACCCGACGACACTTGGAAAAGCTCGCAACGAGATACTTATTGCACTCGTGCCAACAATATCATGATACGGACATATGGCTGCTAACTTACAAAAGAGTAGAAAATATGTACAGCAGGGTAGCTTGTACCACTACTACTTACCTACAGCCCCTTTTCTCTATGGCCAACGACTCTTGCAAACGAATCAAAAGACATGGTCATAGAGTGACGACCTGCCGTTTTGCTGCGCAAGTGGTCATCGTAATCCAGCATTTCCTTGTACGGAACCTTGGCCACAATCTCCACCATCCTGTCTGTCGACCTTTTCCCACGCAGTGATGTCACAGAGTCGTATGGGTCGGGGGGAGCATATATCTTCGAGGCGTCTATCAGCTCAGCGCTCGAGGACTCGGCAGACCTGTCTTTGACCTCAAGCACTTGCCCACCAGCCCCGGCTGTAATATCATGCTGTACCGTACCGGCTGTGGCCTCGGGACACGTAATGTGGGTAAGCATGATAGGCTCCAGGATCCCGACTTGCTGCCTATCGAAGGCATCGCGAAGTGCATTCTGCACGGCCGTTCTAGCGACACTGCTAAAGTGCCCACCTGTGGGACTTTCCAGAGCTCCTTCAGAAGTATCCAGTGTGATTTTGACGTGGCAGCTATGAACTGGCGAGGCTCTTCGTGGTCCCCTCGCCAATCCCGCGATCGCTCCGTTGAGAAGTTGATGTCGGGCTTCTTCAATGTTAAAAGTTGCATCGCTTGACTGTGTAGTCTCTGGGATCTCAACCTCGTAAATGTTTCCGTCCATCTCAACACCACATTCCAACAGCCCGTCGCGGTTATCGGAGTCGACGAGCCCCAAGATCGCCGTGCATGTAGCTTTGCCAGCTTTGCTTGCAATGGGCCTGTCAAACACAGTGTGCTGTGGCCGGGTGGGCTGTGTCACGCACTCCTTGTAGTCAACCTCGATTTGACCAAATTCGGCATCAATCTTGTGCTTCTGTCTCATGTTATGCAGAGACACATCCAAGTGAAGCTTTCCCATGCCCTGGATGGTGAACTGATCCGTCTTGGAACTCCGGCTCCACCTCAGACTCGGATCTTCTCTTGAAGCGTTCTCTAGCGCAACTTGCAACTCTTGAGCGGCGACTTTTCCGTACGGGTCGACTTGCAGAAAAGCCACTGGAGGTGGAATCTCAGGCGGCCGAATCTGCACATGGCGAAGATGCTCCGGGACTGGTTTCCCGTTCAAAGTTGTTATCAGAGTATCCCCACTTCGAGCCTTTTTTAGTCCCCGGAGGGCACCAATCTGTCCTGCAGAAAGCTCCTGTACATCCTGCGTCTTGGACGCAGATATTTGGAGGATTCCCATCGGACGCTCTTGAGCGTTCACATTCGTATTGAAACTCGACGCATTGCGAGTCAAGGCTCCATAGTAGACTCGAACGAAGCTGATGACACCCTCTTTTGGATGGTTAAATACCTTGAAAACCGAAGCAACGGACGCAACATTTGATCCGCCTTTGTTCCCCCTGCTGTTCAAAACGTCGTGAAGGAGCTCTTTCGATGCACCAATTCGCACCTCGACATCTGGTCTTTCTGCCGGATCGGGTAGATAGTCGGTAATGGCATCCATCAATGGCTCGACTCCGATGTGACGGAAGCTTGAGCCTGCAAAGACCGGAATCACATGGCCGTCTCCGCTGAGAATAGTACGCCTGATAGCTGCTTTGATCATGGCGCTGGGTATTTCGGGGTTTTCTGCTAGGAATTCATCCATGATGGACTCGTCGAAGTCGGCCAGGCCCTCTATCAGACGCTGTCTAGCCAGCTGTATTTCGGCTAGTAGTTCCGGATTTGACCCTGAAAGTTTCCGCTTCAACTCATCTGAGCCATATCGAATCTTTTCTCTTTCTGACTTCCATCGAAATGCCACACGGTCGATGATGTCTATCACACCGACGAAAGTATCCTTTTCCCACCACGGAATCTGGCAAACGAGCGGCCAACCCTTTAGTCTCGTGCCGATTTCCAAGACGGATTTTTTGAAGGATGCTCCTTCGCGATCCAACTTGTTGCAGTAGACAATACGAGGAATTTTGAACTCCTGCGCAGATGCCCATACACGTTCTGTGTGTGCCTCGACACCTTTCACAGAATCGATGATACAAACAGCTCCGTCGAGAATAGGGAGGCAGCGATCAACTTCAAACCTGAAGTCTTGGTGACCTGGGGTGTCAATCAAATTCACAGTTTTGGGATGAGTACCCGGCAGGGAAGTCTGAGCTCTCGGCCAATTAAAAGTAATGGCCGCTGACTGGATCGTGATTCCACGCTCCCTTTCGAGCTCCAAGAAATCAGTGACGGTTTTCCCGGCATCAACATCTATAACCATAGTGTCAGCTATGAATTAAACCATGCGCCGCAGAGAACGAAACCACGGATTCTCTGGTCTGGCACACTCACCCCCAACTCTCTGCGTAACACCGCTGTAGTACAGCATGCGCTCTGTCGTGGTAGTTTTGCCCTTTTGAGATGTCTTCAGTACTGATTATAGCATCATATATGCAGAGCCAAGGTTACGTACAGCGTCGACATGGGCTATGATGCCGATATTGCGAATGTTCTTAACCCGAGCATCTTGCTGGCCTGTCGCGTTACCATGCAAAGCTCGTTTTTCCAGTATGGGCTTCAATGATGATGCGCCAGCGTTAAAACGTTGATATATAAAGCACCGAGAATGGTGCACTTTTCGACACAAGGATAATGTAAGCATACTGTGCTAAAGATGAGGACTTGGTGAAGGCGCACACATGGGAGCCGCTGGCTGTACTTTAGCAGCGACAATCAATGAAGGGCAGCATTCAGGCCAATAAGATTACTTTCAAATATGCGCAAGAGCATTTTACAGGGGATAATGACGTGTTGTGCTCAATCGCTGATTTGAGCCAGGGCTCAAGAACTATAGTAGATACAGCTTCGTCCTGCATCAATCTTGTTCGGTGTTGAGATGGCAGAATTCCCAACGCTAACTGCAAACCCTCCGTAGAGCCAAAGGCGGCAGGCGGTGGGCCAGTGGTCGGTCACCTCGCGGCTGCCTCCTCTGCGGCTGCCTCCTCTGCGGCCGCCCCTGACCCTTGGATTGCTGGGGCAGTACGTCGGTGCGGACGTCAGGCCAATCAGTCGATTTTTCACCTGCTGCCACCTGCCACCTAATCGTGCCACCTGCCACCTGCCACCTGCCTGCCACCTGCCTGCCACCTTCCCCCAACTACCAGCGGCCAACAACAAGCTTCAACATCTCTTTGCGACACTACGTAATCATTTGCGACCGACTTTCGCTCTGCCGGCCTCGGGAATTCTGCTGCTGCCTAGCTCTATCTAGACAACCCACCTCTGCCAATACATATATATATTCCCTCCAGTGTTTGCGACATCTTTCAAGCCGTCAGCACACTACGCCGCGTTACAATGGAGCTCTCCGATATCTTGTATGTCTCGAGCCCCAGGCTCGTATCCGACGCCCAATTGGAACACCACTGACGTTATATACGCAGTCGCATCGTGAACTTGGTCGTCGCGACCATCACCATTCTCGGTGGCATCGTCAGCATCTTTATGCATCAGCTGTGAGTCCTTATTCCAGCGGGCACGCGCCAGATAGGTCATTTGCAAAGTCAAATGGTGCAGCCCGAGCTGTCGATTTACGCACAACTTAACTGACGTATTCGTATCAGTCAAACCATTATTCTTGGCGTCTACATGCTCGTTTTTGGGTTGGCTATCGCTCTTCTTGGTAGGCACTCTTGCTTCAAGGCCAATCGTCAGCAGCTGCTGACAGTCGCAGAATTCCAGATCCCCCCTCAGATGTCTCGATACGCCAACTTTCTCTTCTCCTTTGTCGGACGAGGTATTTGTGAGTAAAGATAAATCAAGCATAGCTGTCCGTCCAGCGGTTTCTTGCTAACACGCTTAGTCTACGTTCTCATCGGTGGTCTCCTCTTCGGCAGGGAGATCCTCAGCAACATTGCTGGAGCCATTGTTTGCATCGTCGGTCTTGCTTACATTGCACTCGAATTCGTTCCATCCATCGAACCCCCAAGCAACATGCGCGACGCCGATGCAGCTGGATGGGGTGCTGAGCAAGTATAAGCAACGCCTTCGCTTGCCAACGGAGTTGTGGAGGGCCAAGGCGATTCTCGGAGCGATGCAGATTCTGAAGATGGAAAAACTTGGGCAGTTTGGTGAGGCATGCAAAACAAAGACGCCAGCTATATGTGGCGTTTGTAAGGGATATAAAATGTCAAACACAGGATTCGGTGTGATAACCCACCGAGTCGGAATCGTCTATTAATCAAATCAAACCATGACTTACGGAAATATTGCTGTATAACATGAAGATGAAATGTAGGATTTGCGATTGTGATTATGCCATCATGGTGTCATGCTAAGTTACAACTTGACTTGTTGGGCGGTCAAGTCCGCTGAATTCATTTTTTGTTCCAGTTTCCAGCGTCCTCCACACCCTTTGCAAAGCTGTTAATCCCGTTTGAAATGCCATTGCCGATGGAGCCCAGCCCATCACCGACAGGCTTGCCCGTCTCTCCCGCGACGCTATTCACCGTGTTCCCGAGCCCAGTCGTGGCGGCGCCAGTGACCGAACCAGCAGTGCGGGAAATGCCACCAACGGCACTGCCAAGCGTGCTTGTCACGAAGCCTGCTGCGCCAGCAGCCTTGTCACCGACCGTATTGGCTTGGTTTGATGCATTGCCAGCAGCGTTGTTGGCTGCGCTGTCGACCTCTTGTTGCGAACCCGCCATGACGAAATGTGCGAGTGTGATGGTGAGTTATGCGGTAGGATAATGTTGTTTTCTTGAGAGAGAACTCGGCTTTGTCTTGGGAACTGATTGGTATGAGGATCCAGAAGAAGAGGTTCCTATTTTATATGCAAAATGTGAGCGCGCATGTCAAGGAAGCTGTGCGGGCGGCAAAACGTCAGAGCGACCCACATGACGTCAAGCGTGATGACGGCATCTGCATGACCCATCGACGATTGGGCAACTATATGCATGTATTTTGTTAAAGGCAAGTACATATGTATGTACAATTGGATCTCGCTATGCTAGTGTACTTTGATTGTACTAGAAAAGGGGGAAATTAAGAACATTCAATTCTAGCCAATGTTGAATTCATCCGCTGCAGAGCTCATCAACATCATGCTCTTCTTTCTGATGAGATTCGCGGATTTCCTCTCATCCACATTAGCAGAGTCGTCTTCTTTGGACGAGGACTGACGGTCCTTGGAGGAGCCACCCTTCTTGTTGGCCTTGCGGTCGATGCCTGCGCCGATACCACCTGGTGGATCGCGAAGGCCAAAGCTCTTGGCGACGTGACCGAGATGTAATTGCGTAATATCGAAGTGAACTCTTTCCTCGCGGATGTGGGTAGCGTACGCACGAATGTGGGATTTGAAGCCGTTGCGGGCGAGCTCCAGGCGTTTGGCATCTGCGAGCAGTCTTTGCTCAAAGTGCAGCTGTAATGTCTCGGCTTTGTCGTGGTAAGATTGGCCGTCTGTTGGGGCAGCGGTGGTTTCGACGGGGAATTCGAGCTTAGACATGAGTCCTGTTTTGAGGACGTTCTCGAATGACTGGGACGAGGGAGGCGCAGAAGACTTGAGGAGCTCTATGTAGCCTTCTTCTGTGCCAGGGAGTAGGAAGAGCGTGGCATCACCTGCTCGACCGGCTCGTGCCGTGCGTCCTACGCGATGGATATGGTCGGCGAAGCTGAACGCCGGGTCATACTCGATAACGAGATCGACCGACGGAATATCCAATCCTCGTGATGAGACATCCGTTGTGATGAGAAGCGAGGGAGATTTGCAGGCTGAGAAAGAGCGCAGTGTTGCCGTTCGGATTGGCTGAGATAGCGATCCATGCATCCTATGCAGAACGACTTCTGGACTTGCCGCAGAGGCAATGTAGGCTGCCTTGGATACGGTCCTCTCGACCAGTTCCTTTTCTTTATGTGCAGACGGTGGGAGATCTGTCTCTTTGGGGTCTCGCAGAATCTCGTAGTGGAAATCGACTGTGTCGGCGCATGACATGAAGATGATTGCTTTCATGGTGCGATCTCTTCGTGAGAAGACGGATTTAAGATAGGCTGTCAACGTGACGAGACGCAGCTTTGAAGGTACAACGATGTATGTCTGATGCAGCTGTGCAGGGGCTTTGTGAACCACATCTTCATTGATCTTGTCATCCTCGGCCTTCTCAGCAGCCAGAAATGTAGCATCAGCAAGACTCATCTCGCCTAGTTTTTGGACATTCATCTTCATGGTGGCCGAACAAAGGACAGTGACACGTCGCTCTGGCAGGTCCGCCAGGGAGGTTCCATTCTCGGTAGTTTTGACAATGGAGATCTGCTTCAGAGCATCAATTACCTTCCTCAAGTCTTGTTCAAACCCCAGATCCATCAATCGATCTCCCTCATCAAGAATCAACCAGCGGACAGTACCCAGATTCAAAGCCTTGGTGTTGTCGATATGGTCCGCGAGACGACCCGGGGTCGCGATCAAGAAATTGACGCCCTTGCGAATTCTGGCCTTTTCTGCCTTTTTGGACTCACCACCGGTGATGGCAGTCGACACCAGCCAGGGGAATGGCCGAACCAGTTGTTCTAGAACTGCATGTGTTTGTTTTGCCAGTTCACGGGTGGGCGAGACGATGATTCCAAAAATGCCAGAATCTCGGTGTATTTGCTTTCCATCGCTATTGCCGCTCAGTTTCAATACGCGATGCAGCATGGGAAGCAGATATGAAAACGTCTTTCCAGAACCCGTTTCTGCCTGGACGAAAACATCGGATGACTGAGACAGCAGATGTGGGATCACTTTTTGTTGAACTGCGGTGGGACGTTCGATGTCCATCTTGGTCAGCGACTCGACAAGGCGGGATGAAACGGTGAGGGAACCGAAGTTGGCGACATCGCTGAGGGGCGCATTCGTTGCTTGGGGAGCTGTCCATTCTTCTTCCTTGGTGTCTTCAGTCTTCTGGACTGGGTTAAAAGAAAACAGCCGTGAAATGACCTGGCGGTTTCCCTTGCCGGCGAAATCAGACTTGTGCGCGCCAGAGTCTTCGTTTGTAGAGTTCTCGTGGCCGAAACGGTCGGATCGCGGGGTTGACTTGTAGCCTGAGTAGGCCGCCGATGTGTCGTCATTTAATCTCTGTCGTTTGCTAGATCTGAAGTTATCCTCGCCTTTGGGTTTGTCAGCGGCGGGACCAGACTGCGCCAACTTGGCGCCTCTTTCCGCGCGCTTCCTATCTCGCCATCTTCCACCTTTGAACTTGACCTGGGTCTTGATAGGCGCAGAGCCCAGATCGAAGTTCAAGAGCATACCATCATCAGCCATGGTTGAAGTTCGATATCCTTCTGTTTCGAAGGTGTCCTGATTTGGTGGGGCGAGGTGCTCGATGATTACCATCAGTGGAATTTTTTTTCTGCATGTCTGTGCTTTCTTATCGATAAGGCGGAACTTCTCATCTCGTCGCCCCCCAATTCCCAATTTGTGCTCAGTCTGAGCGTCTCTGATGGAGATAACACTTCCAGAACAGATTGCATCAGGACAACAATCTACTTTGCGTCCATATGGCCATGTTCGATCTTGTGAGGTATACAAAATACCCCATCTCTCATCTCGCTGTATTGAAACACGATGTCGGTCTACATCCGAGCGCACCTGGATTCGATATGCAAATCAGATCGACCACGGTGGGCTGAAGGATGATGACGCATGCACTGAAACGGGCACATAACATGAGTGCTTCACGCATTTCTACTAAAAGCAGGATATATCCCGTCAAGTCCTGCACGCGACACTGGCCAGTGTGATCTTCCTACAGGCAAATTTCCTTGCCTCTTTTCGTTGACAGATGTGTTCCACAAAGGGGCCTGAGGGAGGACCCCCTTTTGCCCCTGTGTAAAGGAGGAGACACCATGGAGAGCTTCCTGGAAATCAATCGAATCCCAAAATTTCGAACAAGAAGGATTACGAAGGCCCCTTTGTGGATGAACGTCGTTGATGCCATGCATGGGTGGCCCATCGGGTGAGCCCCGACAGGTTGGCTGACGGCCGCTAAACTTCCCGGCTTCTTCCTGGGAACTCGACTTAGCAGGGAAGATCCTTGAGCCAGAGGCCGGTTTGTTCTCGATGGTGTGGTCGATGGTGTGGTCGACGGTGTGGGCGTTTCTCAACTCTTGTTCGTCATCCAGGAAGTCGTTGACGCGCACGCTTGCCTGGCAGCCTGGGGCTGTTCGCGTGTGGACCATCCGGTCGTCCTTGGCTCTGATGCCGGCGTCAGTCCATGATTACGATGCTTGCATCCTTGCATCCATACGACTCATGGCCTCGAGAAAATGTGACAATGTGTGCCATGCTTCAAACTCTGCAATTGATGAGAGTACTGCATGGGGGAAAAAAAATCGTCGAGCTGCTGTGCATGTGAATCAAGTAAGCGATGACTCACGTCGCGGTCCAGCACTCCTTGCCCAGCCCGGATCGTGGTACAGACGCTAGAAGCATTGGGAAGGACTGCCGAATGCAGTGCAGAGGATCCCGATCCCCGGAGCTTAACGGGCTTAACGGGGCCTCGACGGCTGTGAATGTTGCGTCTGGTGCGTCTGGTGCGTGCTTTGCCGTGTTTTTTTTTTTTTTTTTTTTTTTTTTGCAGACAGTGGTACATTGCACAGTGGCTGACTACGAGTGGGTGTTGGCACCCCCTGCCCCCTGCCCCCTGCCCACTGGGCTGGCGATATCCCTGCAGGCTCTTGGATGCTGGCACCTGGCCCTGGTCGAGGAGTTTTGTGGGCCATGGATGGCCGGCGCCTTATTACATGCCTCGCTCCCGTCCCGTCTCCCACTAAACAGCACTTTTTACCTTTTTACACCCTCCCATCTACACCTACGACTCAACGTTTCTCTGGTCATCACTAGTACCAGACCTAGTCCTGTCCTGACCTGACCCAAGGCAAAATTTATCCACGACTTCTGGCATTCGCCTCCCCCTCCCTTTCCGTTCCTTTTACCCAAACCCCATCATTACACCCTTTACTTGGACCGCGCGTTCGTTCGACGGCTGGAGCGCTGTCAAATGAACCTGCAATCGACATTAATTCTTAATTTCTACGTACGTGCTCTCATTCATCGCCGCCTATAGCAACACGTGCATCTTCCCGTCGTTTGGTCGCATCGAAATTGGTTGCGCACCGCAGCTTGTCTTCATTCCCCCTTCAGCCCGCCGTCGAGAGGCACATGCGGCAGATGAACGCAGTTTTGACGATTTGCTAATCTTCATCTTAGTCTCTTTCCCCCCCCGGTGTAATCTAAATGCCCACCATCTATTCCTCGCTGTTCTCGAATTTCATCCGTCAAGGATCTACTTTTGCAAAGTCCATCACCACACACGGCTACGCCCAATCCGTCGTAGCTGCTACTCACCCGCACGTCCTCAACTCTCAGAACCGACCAGTTTTTGGGCGCCGACACACAAACCGACTTGGCCGTCTTTCTACCCTCCGGCTTAACTCCGCGTTCCACACCGAGCGAGCGAACGGCGGGCTTTCCGAGCACCGCACCGCGCAAAACCATGGAGGTTTAGACGACTACTTTGAGGCCCTGCAGAGCAAACAGGCCGCAGGTGAAGTTGAGAAGGAGTGGACGCAGTTCGAGTTTCCCAAAAGAATCGAGTGGAAGCCCAGCTCTTCGTTTGTTTTACAGAATGACGACTCGGTCGCCGCGGCGGCAGCCGCAGAGGCCGTCGAAGCTTCCGAATCTCTCTGCCATATCTGCGGAAGACCAAGCTGCTCTCGCACATATTGATGCCCTGCTAGAGCGAGAATTGGAAGCCCGGAAGCTCTTGGAGGCCGGCGAGAATGCTCCCGTCACCACCAAGCTCTCTGCTTCGCTTCCACTTTCCAGAGTTCGAACTCCGGCCCTCGAGAGATCTCCCACGCCGGGAGTTGCTCGAGATTCGTCGCTAGAAGTTGACCGCCAATCGCAGTCTTACGCTGACCATTTGTTCAAACTCTCCGAAGCTGGTCGATATGCCGAGATCCCCGCCGTTTTCGAGGTTATGCTCGCTACAGGTGTCAAGCCTCTTGCGAGCGCGTACAATGCTTTGATCATGGCGGCTATACACATTCCCTCGAAAAAAATCGAAGTTGTGTCCAAGGCTCTCGACGTGTATGCGGACATGATTCGTCGCCGGATCTCGCCGGATTGTGACACATACGACATTCTCGTTGGGCTGCTAGCCTCTCGATCCGTGGAAGTCTCTCAGATGAAGGCTGCTCTAGAGGATAAGCGTAAGCGATTCGGAGGCATGGAGGAGGTTGGCAAGTTCATGCTTGGCTCTCATGAGCTTGAGCACGCCATCTTGTGCGAAGACGACCGGCTCGATCTTGCCATCAGGCTCTTTGATTCATCAATCGACGCTGACGCTGCCATGTACTCTGCCGAGACATACCACCAGCTCATTTCTGCCTGCGCCGAGTCCGGCCGTGTCTCTGACATGCTTCGCCTGTTTGAGCACATGGAATCCAACAAGACGATTCCGTTCTCGTCTATTTTCCCCACCATGATCACTGCATTTGCCAAGCGCGGTGATCTCGTCAGTGCTGTTGAGTGCTACAACGAATACCGCAGCTTGGCCGTCGCTGATGATAATGGTCACGCTACTTTACACGATCGTCTGGACTCCGAGGTTTACGCTGCCGTGATCAATGCCTACGTTGTTTCTGACAAAATCGAAGGAGCTATGAATTTCTTCCAAAAGATTGTGAAGGAATATGGTGTACGAGCTGCTGATATCAAGGATGCTTTGGTCAGCACCGGCTTTGTGAAAGGCTTCATCACTCGAGGCATTTATCAAGAGGCTTTCTACTGGGCTCAGTCTGTAGCGGCTGAGACGCGCTCACAAGCCCTGACCAAGATTGCGACTTATGCTGCCGACAACGACGACATCATGACTGCTACCGAAGCATATGACAGTATTGTTGCTGATTCTCAAACCCTTGCTCCCTCCACGATGGCTTTGTTGGCCATGAGCATCCGAGCTGGTGATGTTGCCGCTGCCACCAAGTATTGGCATGTCCTCACCAACCCCGAAGTGAAAGCTACCTCATCCTTCATCGAACCCACTGCCATGTATGCTGTTGCCTTGATTGGCTCTGGCCAGGTAGCCGAAGGTCTGGCACAGTCAGAAATGATGTTCCAAAGAATCCGGGCTACCGAGTCAAACATTCAGTCACAAGTTAATGGAGAAATTGACGAGGGCGTCGACTTCATTCATCGTTATATGGAAAGCCGTGGAATCACTGATCCTCGTGAAATGGCATCCCCAATGTCGTCTATGCCCCCACAGACTCTCAACGGCTCCCCCTTTATGTCAACGAACTCGGCGTCTAGCTTCGAAGACACTTTTGACCCTTACGCACACACCACGGATTTCAAAGGATCCTCCCTCATTGCCGATGACCTCGAGGATTCACAAGGTCGAAAGAACTCCCGCCTGAACGAAGCCCTTGGCCGATTCCGGAACATTCGCCGAGCCGGTCGTCATCCTCGCTACATCACATACGCGAAGCTCATCTCTGCCGCCGCCAGAGAGGGCAAGATGGAATTGTGCCACGAGATTCTCGCCATGGCCCGGGCTGACATGCCACTCATGCCTCAATATTCCATTGTTCGTTATGGTTGGTCTTCGATCTTGGATGCCATGGTTGGTTCCTGCTTAACCATGGGGAACCGTGGCCGTGCCGAGCAATACCATCAGGAACTTTTGGAAATGGGAGCCACCCCGTCTGCAAACACATATGGACTTTATATCACAACACTGAAAGACTCGACCAAGACTTTTGATGAGGCCTCTGAAGCTGTTCGCATATTTCACAGAGCCAAGTCCGAGGGTGTCGAACCTAGTTCCTTCTTGTACAATGCTCTTATTGGCAAACTGGGCAAGGCTCGTCGCATCGACGACTGTCTGTTTTATTTCGCCGAGATGAGAGCCCGGGACATCAAGCCGACTTCTGTCACTTATGGTACAATCGTCAACGCTCTCTGCCGCGTCAGTGACGAGAAGTTTGCCGAGGAGCTATTTGACGAAATGGAGGCTATGCCGAACTACAAAGCTCGGCCTGCCCCGTATAACAGCATGATGCAATTTTTCCTCACCACGAAGCGTGACAAAACCAAGGTTCTTGCATATTATGAGCGCATGAAGGCCAAGGGTATTGCCCCTACATCGCATACCTTCAAGCTTCTCATCGACACTCATGCCACTCTGGAGCCTGTCGATATGGCTGCCGCCGAGAAGGTCTTGGGAATGATCCGTGCCTCTGGTAAACCTGAACCCGTTCACTACGCGTCACTCATTCATGCCCGGGGATGTGTTCTTCACGACATGGAAGGAGCCAAGAAGCTCTTCGAGTCTGTAGTCAGCGATTCGCTCGTTTGCGTCAATGCGAGCCTGTACCAGGCGCTCTTTGAAGCCATGGTAGCCAACCACCAGGTCGAGGATACTGAAGCAATACTCGTTCAGATGCGGAAGAACCGAGTCGAGCTCACGCCATACATCGCCAACACTCTGATTCATGGCTGGGCTGCTCAGAAGAACATTGACAAGGCGCAGAAAATATACGATGCTGTCGTTCGAGAAAAGCGCGAGCCTAGCACTTACGAGGCTATGACGCGTGCCTTCCTGGCCATCGAGCAACGCGAGCAGGCCAAGGCTGTGGTGGGTGAAATGCTCACTCGTGGCTATCCCACTGCCGTGGTGAACAAAGTATTGGAGCTTCTTGGCGGTGGTCAGGAAGCTTCCGTCGAGTAAGATTGGGGGTTTTTTTTTTTTTGGCTACTGGCAAAATTGTTGAAAAGAGGTGGATAGTCTCCTTTGTCTTTTGAGCCTCTTGTTTTGATACCCTATTGCATTAATTGGAAGAGATTTTACTGGGGTGTCACAACTGTTTGTATTGGAGGTTGCTGTTGAGCTTGCTGTCATTGACATTCTTGCATTTATGGTCCACATGTATTCGCACGGCGGTTTTTTTTTTTTTGGTCATTTGAAAAATTTGGGAAGGCCTCTGGGTAGGCTTTGGGGTATATTTGGTGCGGACTGGCATTGGATTTGGTGGTTGTTTTACACCTGGTTATAGACTCATCTCCACTCGGCATGAAAAAAAATGGCCATTATGAAGCAGCATAGGGGGCCATCGGGACAGTATTCGGGAGGCCGTGGAGCATACCACGATAGATTAGGGGACATGGTCCTGCTGCTTGCATCACATAGATACAAAAATCAAAGACCAAAGATCTAGGGGCTTCATGAAGGAACTTACTAATAGTGGCCGCTGACTCAAAACATGCAGGGTCATGAACTGGTGTGTGACGGTCATGGGGTAGTTGCACTGTGCGGGGAATGTTCGGCTCATCTTTTCGCACTGTCCTGGTTCTCCACCTGCAATGACACCGTCAACCATCCCAATTCCAAATGACTTGCATCGCTCGTGTATCTTGGCAATATTCGTCCCTGTCCAGTTGAAACCGAGCTGCAAAATTTGGTCTAGACTCGCCGCTCAACCCCACCAGTTGCTTCATCAAACTGTCCAAAAATTCTCACTGGCAAGCTTCCCCGAACGACCCCCTCATTTCCATACTCGACCAAGACCTTATAAAGAACCTCACCGCGAAAGCAAGATCACACAGCAATGGCGTCCAAGCGTCCGACCGTGGCAGTCTCCGCGCCGGGCAAAGTCCTCCTCGCGGGAGGATATCTGGTCCTTGACAGGAAGCACTCCGGGCTTGTCTTCGGTCTGAGTGCCAGAATCAATGTCATTGCAGGGGAGATTCACACCGGCCCAGGAGTGCAGTTGAATGAGATTGTCGTCGACAGCCCGCAGTTCTTGGAGGCGCAGTGGCGGTATGGATATCATTTGGCGCCGGAGGGAGGCGGTATCAAGGTGACGCAGTTGCAAGTGTGAGTCTGATGGTGTCTGCTAACATGGATCCTCATCAGGGGTGGGGGTTGCCGGGCAGAATGGGGAGATGAGACGTCCATTTCAAGAGATTGACTTTTTTTTTTTTGTCTCGTCTTGACTTGTCTTGTTTTGTTTCGAAAGTCTTTCCAACGTGTTTGAGTTTGACGGAAACGCATACTGATATGGAATATCCTCAGCGGTTCTGCTATTCGGAAGAACCCATTTGTCGAAACGACGCTGAGCTACGCTCTCACTTACATCTCCCGGCTCCAGAACCAGCACTCATGCCAAAGCCTGAGTTCCTCGCGCCTCATCATCCTTGCCGACAACGACTACTACTCTCGGACTACGCCATCGACCGACCAACCCGGGCGGTTTTCCAAATTCATGGTGCCGCTGAGTGGCGCCAACAAGACTGGCCTGGGATCGTCTGCCGCGCTGGTCACCTCCCTTACTGCATCCCTGCTCAGCCATTATCTTCCATTGAGTCTCTTCGACGTCACATCAACGTCTGGCCAGCGCACACTCCATAACCTTGCCCAGGCAGCGCACTGTGCAGCTCAGGGCAAAGTCGGGTCTGGGTTTGACGTCGCAGCCGCCGTGTACGGATCATGCCTGTACAGAAGGTTTTCTCCAGAACTCTTGAGCCAGCTCCCCGAAGTCGGAGCTCCAGGATTCAGCGAGAGGCTAGCATCCGTGGTGGACGGGCTCCAGTGGGACGTCCAAGTCCAGACAGGAGGTCTGGGTGTTCCCAAGGGCGTAGCACTGCGCATGTGCGACGTAGACTGCGGGAGCCAAACGGTGGGCATGGTGAAGAAGGTGCTTGCCTGGCGAAGCCGGGACAGCCAAGCATCTAACAAGCTGTGGGATGATCTGCAACGCCGCAACGACGACCTCGCCGCCAAGCTGAGAGATGATGCGAGTCTCTCGGAGCTTCCCGAGGCCATCAACGAAGTAAGGGCGTTGATCAGGGAGATGGGACGACTGAGCGACGTGCCCATCGAGCCCGACTCACAGACCGAGTTGCTCGACGCCATCAGCGAGGTCGACGGAGTGTACGGCGGAGTCGTCCCCGGCGCAGGCGGGTTCGATGCCCTAGCCCTGGTGCTGAACGACGACGAGGAAACCAAAGGTCGTGTCGAGGAGAGGATTGCGCAATGGGGCCGCGAGAAGGACTCCAAGGTGACGCTGCTGGGGGTGAAGGGGGAGATGGAGGGCGTCAGATGCGAGAACCTGGATATATACGAGGGGTGGCTGTAGAAGACGGATGAGATGAATAGTCAACATGGGAAATTCACGAACGAACATGGTTCACGATGCACCACAACATCACAACCGCTTGCTTGGCTTCTCCATTTCCCCCATCACCAGTCAGTCAGTCAGTCAGTCAGTCAGTCAGTCAGTCAGTCAGTCAGTCAGTCAGTCAGTCAGTCAGTCAGTCAGTCAGTCAGTTAGTCTGTCCCCAACGCCAGTTTCCGCAAGTATTCAATCAACCTCCGCTCCCCATGAAAGCCAGGATCAAACCCATACCCCTTCACGGGCGGTTCTTCACGAACGGCACCCCGATCTTGTCCGCGGAAGCGCTGCTCCGCGTCGGACATCTGGATGACCCCGGGTACATCAGGATGGCGCTCAGGGTGACGATGGCCTGTCCGGAGGGGTGGAGCGCAGTCGAGTGCGCGCACGTCGTAGTTCTGTTGAGCTGTTACTGCTTTGATTTTGTTCTTTTTCTATGAAGAAAAAAAAAATCAAGGAAATAAAAGAAGACAACATCTGTGGAAAGGCAAGGGGTCTTGATCATGACGACGATGGGATATGTGGATATGGGATGTGTTTTACTCGGCAGCAGAGTTGTTGGAGGGACGCATCGTTCGGAAGTGACATCGAGCACTTGCTTACACGCTTACACGCTTGTTGCTGATCTGGAGAGGGATAAAGGCGGGAAATTCGTGATGATGGGATTTGTCATGTTGTCACGTACTATTGCGGGCCAAGTTCCGTCGTAACTTGGCTGCAGAAGTTTGTTGTCAGTTACCAGAACCGCTTATTAGTCAGTTACGCTACCTCAGTAGTTGAATTAGGTGATGCGACCTGCAGAGCACCAAAGCACGGAATTCTCCTTGCGCCTTCTTTGTTCCCGCCCCAATCCTTTCCTGTGAGACCTTCCTGGTCCTTCAGTAGCTCTCCAATTAGAGAGGACTCATTTACGCCCCGTCCATTCCGTCCTACATGGTAGGACATCATGTTGCTCCGGTTCCGACCCCAGGAATAAACCATTACCGCGCTATACAGAGGAAAGACGAGATAATCCGACATGTTGGTACAGGTGCCGCCTCCCAGGTGCGGCACAGTCGTAAGTTTTGCTGCATAATGCGCCTCTATCGATCTTCAGTACCAAAGAGGCCGCGCTTCAGCCTTTTCAGACCCTGACACATCACTGTTGGATGATACCAAAGCCAGTCGAAGACGTGACGATGGTCGTGATATTTTATGGTACTCGTATTCAGACGGCGATTCAGATCGTAACTCAAGTACCCCGATTTGAGACGCAGCAGCCTTTTCGCGGAGGATAGCGATTCTGTTCGACTGGTTAGTCAAGCAACGATGTGGTTATGAAACCGCACGTGGGTAAACTTACTCCTCTTGGGAGACGCCGGGCAAGCTGACGGGCTCACGCTTCAGACCGAACGGGGCCGACTGTAGATATATTGTTAGTGCGGGGCTTTCTGGCATCGAAACCTCAGTCAAGTTTCGGTAGAGAGGAGGCGGGAAGCTTACAATCTCGACTTCTCGTCGTTGTTTCCTCGCGCGGTCGCGGATCATGCTCTGAAGACGGGTATATAACATGATGATGTTTTGCTTGATGTGCATATAGAGAACGTGCCTTGGGTATTCTCCAGAGAGGAGGACTCGGATGGAGAGGCGGTGACGCAGAGTGGCAATTGTCGGGGGATTATATAAAATTCAAGTAACTTGATACTGGTGATAGTGATGGCGCAAGGTGATTGTAGGCCAACGGGATAATGATGTACGGGTCGATCAGTGTCTAGGCCTCGGTGTTTCAGACTTTTGGGCGTAATTGGCGGCGGCGGCGGTCTGGTTGGAAATTACCAGATATCTGGAACGATTTTCAGGGTCCAGAAGGTTTGCGTCAATCGGAGCCAAAATAGTTCATGGCGCGGAGCGGTAGAGTAAGGGTTCAGCAGCTAAGATGGTGCGAGCTAAGTCGGCAGGCCGAAAAGAAGAGGAAAAAGAAAAGAGAAGTACTGCGAAGTACTGCTCGGAGCTAAGCGGTACAGTGCTGCTGAAAAGAACGAGAGATGAAGGACTAGATGGCTAAGCTATGTCTGAGACGGACAAATCCAAACGAGTGACACGCCGACTACTAGTCTGGCGGAAGGATAAAGTAGGGAAATTGAGGAGAGGGAGGGAGGGAGGGAGAGAGAGCCTGGACCGAGCCTGATGCTTGGATGGGATGGGGAGCAAGACTGCCGGGCTGGAGAGGTGGAGGGGAATAACTTCATATATCATGACATGGCCAAAGTACGTATTGTTGTTCGTTCCGTCAGGCATGTGTCGAAGGGGCGGGCTATTTTGGCTGTGTGGCTATTTGGGAGACGCTGGGAGACTCTGGGCCTGGTCAAAAACTGGTACCACGTAGCTCAGGTCGCAACCGTACCGAGAATGAGACGCTAATAATTATACATAGTAAGGCTTGTTTGAGATCTGGACGCGGAGTCCGATGAACCGGGGGGCGTGTGGAGAATACATACATTCGATACATTCGCAGCGAAGTGAGGGAGGAGTTGACCATGTGCGCCGAATGCCAGCGTGAGGAACCCTGCATAAGACACCCTTCGGTCCAATGATGAGATAGATGGTGACGAAGGAACGAAGGACGTTTTGTCGTCGAGCCATCTGGCCCATGAGACGACCAGAGGTTGTTGATGCTGTTGATGCTGTTGATGCTGTCCTCTCGCAGACACATCACACATCAGGCAGCCATCAGGCAGAGCAACGCAGGCCGCGTGCGTCAATTGGCCTGTTGGTCGCTTCCTGTCATTCATGCGTCGTCACAGATTCAAGTTCGGCTCACTCCGTTCCCAAGGATGAGGATCTTGGTGACACATATCAGGGTCTTGCATTGGCGTCAAACCACAAAGATTGCGCTGCGAAGATTAAATTAAGTCTTGCTTGACCCATGTGGAAGCAAAGACAGAACCAGAAGGCGCTGCTGTTGACCCGAACAGGAAGGAAGGGGGGTGCGATATGTGCGATGTGTGCGATGTGTGCGACGTGGCACAATGGGAGGGGGGGGGGGGTTCAGCGTGTACCTGACTGCCGAGTACCGCCCAGGTCACGGCTAGACTTTGTTCGGCCCACACAGGTACGTGACAGGTCGGTGCCGGGCACTTGGGAAACAAGTAATGGATTGATGGTTGTTGACACCTACCCGGACCCGTTCACAATATTCATGTGCGGTGCAGCCTCGCACAAGGAAGGAGCCAGGCTGAGCCCACCCACCGCAAGGACCGAGATGAATGGAGAGAAACAAATCGCTCGCGTTTCTCGTCTCTTCCCTCAGACGTTTCGCCGCTGGGGCCATCCTGCAGCCGGTGCATCGCAATATGTCAAGAATCCATTCCGGATGGCCTGGACTGCATGCAGCCTAGTAGCATGCTGTTAATACGACGGTGTCACAGAGCACTGGGCGCACTGGGCACTGTTGAATAGTGGCTTGTGCTGGAATGCAGTAGGGTTCGGGTCATTAACCTCATTCATCTCCATGGCTCGCTCAGGCTCAATACGTGGCCCTCGGACCTGGCTGGAATTCAGCGATACCAGACATGGCCGTCGGCATGATCATGGCATGATCATGGCATGATCAACGGGTGCCCGGATAGTCTGCAAAGCATATCGCAACGCCGCTCATGCAGGGTGCATGATGATGCAAGCACAGATAATAGATAATACGGATTACATACATAATATGTATGCAGGAAGGGCCAGGTCAGCACAAATACACACACACAGACATGCCACGAACAGTCTCCCCCCCTGCGACTACGTACGCGCTGACTAGACAGAAGCACATTAAAATCTTGTCACGGATATATTATTACGGACTCCGGATCCGTATTATACGGAGTACTGTACATCAGGCAGTAGGGTCTATTCCCCGGGCCAGGCAACGCATTGGCATGTGCCGCATGGAGTGCTCACCGCGCCAGGATAGGATTGAACAGCGACAAACACGAACTTTTTGTTGACAAGGTGGGCCCAGCTTTGCAAGGGACATACATCTCTTCTTCTTTGCGACACGGTGCCACGAACTGGCCATAATAGCGACACCAACCCAAGGGCCCGGGACGATGTGACTTTTTCTTGTTTCTGGTACGACCAACAAGCCGATGTCAACCGGAAATTCCGGTCCTCATAGATATTCAATTGTGATTTAACAAGACCTGCTCCATACAAGTCAATGCGTTACTTTGAGAGCCGTTGGAACCGATAGTCTCAAACGGCAATGACGCCCTAGCCACTAGCAGATATTGGAGTCTTGGTGGCCGGGACAAATTCAACATCCCTCGCGTTTGTGGTGGCGAACGTGTCTTACCCTTTTAGCGAGGACTAGCATGCGCATGCACTCTGTGCCTACTTGGAGAGACACGACGTAGTGCCAACGAGCGACTGAAGACTCAGTGAAGAGGCTCCGTGGATTTGAAGCATTGCCGGGAGCTCACCCATCCCATTGCAACGAAGCCTTGAAACCCCGTGGGCGAATATGACAAGTTTAAGGTAGTGGATGCATCCCACGGGAAGAATCTTGGATCGACAGGTACCAAACTACCGGCTCGGTTGTTGGTGCTCAAGTGCTTGGCTGGCGCCACACACTACTTACTAGCAATTGAAGAGCAGCTAGCAACAGAGCGTGGCCTGAATATGGACAACCGAGCCAGCTGAAAGGACTAACGCAGGGAGATTAGCGAGATTAGCAGTTTGCGGCAAAGTCTGCCACACTGAATCCGGCCTGAATTCATGCTTTCGGGCGCGCAAAACAGAAAAACTTTGTCGGCCAAAAAAAAAAAAAAAAAAGAAACGAAAAAGAAACGACTCCAAGGGACGAGAACCTCGAAACATATGGGAGCTAATTGAATTGGAAAGCCTTCCCTGAGGGGATTGAAGTACGGTGGCCCACATGTATGCTGACAAGCCGTCTGATTTCATTCCAGTTTTGATCCTGTCTTTCTTTTTCCTAGTTCGTGCCCATCATCTGGACCCTCATCTGTTTGTCAGTCTAAGCCAAGGGCCAGACATCATTATGTAGTGCCAGATCTGTAATGTAGCGCCTCATAATACCATGAATTACAAATTCCCGAGTGAGTGCACCAGACCTGTCCAGAACATATCCCTCCGGCTGACCAACTTCCACCAGGCATGGGTCTCGAGCGTCCCTGCGTCAAGGGGGAGATCTCGCTAATCGCAACGGCTCAAAATTGCAACAATGCCAGCCAGCTTCAATGGCAGCGGCACACGTACTTATTTCGGGTAGTCCTTGATGTGGAAGCTCTTGGATTTGACAAACTGCTCAAAACCAAATCTGCCCAAAGTCTGGCCCTTGCCCGATCTCTTGAACCCTGTCCAAGCAAGATCCTAGATTGTGTGCGAGCATGGTCAGCACAAGCAGGATAGAGCAAATGGTCAGGCAAATCCAAAGGGTCTTCGTGTGTAAGAAAGCAACAGATCGTCACAGACATCAACGACGTTGAAGATCTTGACAGATGCGACGCTGGCCATCGGGGGAGACTTACCGGACTGGGGTAGTCGCAGCGGTTGACAAAGACAGTGCCTGCCTCCACTTCCTCTGCCAGGTCGTATCCCTTATTTGTGTCTTTAGTCCAGATACTAGCGGTGAGGCCAAATTCACTATCGTTCATGAGCTTAATAGCTTCACTGTCGCCCTTTACCTTCATAACGGGAATGACAGGTCCGAATGTCTCTTCCGTCATGACAGTCATGGAGTGGTCAACTCCAATCAGCAAAGTCGGTTTCACAAAATTGCCCTTTGGTGGTGGGTTGCTGAAGCTCTCGTTTTCCGGCGTGGCATCCTTGGCGCCCTTATCCAAAGCGTCTTTAATGTGCGACTCGATCGTTTCTTTGGAACGCTTGGAAATGACGGGCCCAACGTGCGTCGTCTTGTCGAATGGATCGCCCAGCTTGTAGCCCTTGAGCACGTTTTGCACGGCTTCGACAAAGGCGTCGTGAACTTTTTCATCCACGTACACTCTCTCAAGGGAGCAGCAGCTCTGTCCAGAGTTGAAGACGGCGCCGTCAACAATCTCCTCAGCCGCCCAAGCAAGGTCGACATCGCCTCGAACGTAGGCAGGATCCTTGCCGCCAAGCTCCAAACCAACATCGACAATACGATCAGAAGCAGCCTTTTGAACAGCAAGGCCGCCAGCCACAGAACCGGTGAAGCAAACATGAGCTATTCTCGAGTCTCGCACGAGAGTTTCCATGACACTGGGTGAGCCGCAATGGAAGTACTGGAGCACGCCCTCCGGCAGGCCAGACTTGGCGAAGTATTCTGCGACATGCTCCACGATGGTAGGCGTCTGAGGGGACGGCTTCAAGATGACGGTATTTCCCGCCAGGATTGCCGGAATCAGGGAATTTACCAGAATCAAGTAGGGGTACTGAGACAAGAATTAGTCCAATTTTGGAAACAACGGCAGAGTGTTTTATAAAAGCACTTGCATTCCAGGCGAAGAGCACGAGCACGGGTCCGACGGGAACTTTCCGAATAAAGCGTTTAAACCCCCTTTCTGCTTCGCCGTCAGTATCCTTGAGTGCTTCGTCGCTAATCTTGAGCAGGTATTCAGCTCGCTTGACAGCCGTTGTGATTTCCTTGCCCGTGAAGGCGATTGGGCGACCCATCTGGACGGTCAGTTCCTCAGCGAGCTCGGCTTCATGGCTGACGAGCTCCTTGAGAAATTTTTTCACGATTTCTTGACGCTCCTTGAGAGTGGTCTTGCGGAACGTCTGGAACGCCTCGGTGGCGACCTTGGGCAAGAGATCGAGGTCGGCGGCAGAGGCACCGTTACGGGTAATGATGGCCTCGTTTGTGTTGGGAGAGATGGTAGTGATGGTCTCCACGGACATGATGGACGGACGACGAAGAGATGGATGATGGATGCCTTCTGTGCGAAAGTAGAGAATCGTCTATAATAGAGCTGCAATCGAATAGATCTGCGGAGCAGATAATAAGGCGACTGAAGTTCTTGCCGCCCCACGTCACTGCCATGTCCCCCTCCATGTCCTCCGTCTGCGTTAATGGTTAATGAATGATGACTGGGTAGCCGCGTACGGGCGCGTCGATTCAGGGCCCCACCGCGGCAAGGCTGCCAACAGGCCACTGGCTTCGCCCCACTTACGGCAATTCCTTATCTTATCGGTCTTTGCATGCAGCTTTTTTCTCTTGGTCACCACCTGTCAGGTGTCTGAGAGCATTTGAAAGCATACTGGCATCCAGTCGTATTGCTAACATACTGCAAACATATCATGGCCCCGGAAAAGAAGATGGACTTCTTGGGCGTCTCCGACAGTGAAGACGACCAGCCAGACAGCTACAACTCCGACGATGAGATTACCAAGGGCGGCCGTAGCGCCAAGCGCCGCAAGGTTGATGGTGGCGAGGACGACGACGAAGCCAGCGACGTCGACTTGGATGCGGGAGACGACGAGCAATCAGCCAGCGGAGAGGCACCTGAAGTTGAACCTCCCCAAATCTCAAAACCAGGTACCTCGAAACCTCGAAAAGACATCCCGGAATTAGATACGAGCATCCTCGGCGTCGACCAGCCGCTCGCCAAGAGAAACCTCATCACCTCCGAAGACGCCATCAGAAAGTCTGGTGTCGTCTACATATCCCGAATACCCCCAGGCATGAAGCCATCTGCCCTTCGATCCCTCCTGGCACCCTACGGAAAACTCAACAGGATTTTTCTCGCGCCAGAAGATCCTTCGGCACGAGCAAGACGCAGAAAGGCAGGCGGCAACAAACGAGTGCTCTTCACAGAAGGCTGGATTGAATTCCTCAAGAAAAAGGAGGCCAAAGCTGCATGCGAACTGCTCAACGGACGCAACATTGGTGGCAAAAAGGGATCTTTCTTCCGTGACGATATCTGGAATCTGGTGTACCTGAAGGGGTTCAAGTGGTTCAATCTGACGGAGCAGATTACTGTGGAGAACGCAGAGAGGACGAGCCGTATGAGGGCTGAAATCAGCAAGGCGACCAAGGAGAATAAGGAGTTTGTGAGAAACGTGGAAAAGGCGAAGATGTTGGATGGCATGCAGGCCAAGGCGAAGAAGAGGAAGGCGGTGGCGGATGATGACGGGAAACCCGCGAGGGAAGATAGGGGGCGTACATTCAGGCAGGTTACGCAAGTTCAGAAGGCTGGGGAGTCTCAAGAACAGCCGGATCATGTCACGAGGGTGTTGAGTAAAATTTTCTAGTATTCCTGGGGATTTTGCGTTGGTTTGATATTTGCATAGCGTTCGTCGTAAAATCGTGGATCTGGCACCAATGATCGAGCCGGGAATAAACAAGGGCCTGTTCGTTGCGCGGTCCCATGGGATCCGATGACCGCTATCGAAAATAATGAAATTACGCTGGAAAAGATGCGAAAGTTGCATTTCCCCCCAGGCATCAAACGGTCCGCTCGACAAATCGCAATCGGCATCGTCCCGCTTCAGGTTAGAGTTTCATTGGGCCCTGCCGTGGCCGCCACGCACTGATCGTGCCACGCCCCACCTTTTTTTGCATGTACATATGTACTCCGTCGATAAGACTTTTCAGACGGCTGCTTATCGAGCAGCGGGGCAAATAATTTTCGTTGACATTTGCACCCCCGCGACGGCCAAGTCTTTCGCCGCCTTTCTGTGTGGACGTGGGATGTCCAGTTTCTGCACATTTTCAACATAGTCGTCACTGACATATTTGGCCACAATGTCGATGGATCTTGACGATGCTCCCGTCCCTATTGCGGCGACGCAGCAACAAACTGCCGCGACGTAAGTGCAAGCCCTCGTCTACTACAATCGTCTGTGGGCGAGAGAGAAACCGACATGAGAAACCAAGGGCTAATGTTTCTGTCTTCTCTGGAACAGAATTCTCTGCTGCAACTGCGGTGCTCCTATAGACGGAACTACAGCTACCGGCGCCCTTTGCTTCAACTGTGTCAAACTCACCGTCGACATCTCCCGGGGCATCCAGCGTGAAGCGACCCTGAATTTCTGCCGAGACTGCGATCGATGGCTCCTCCCTCCGACTAGCTGGGTCGTGGCCATGCCCGAATCCCGTGAACTCCTCGCCCTGTGTCTCAAGAAATTACGAGGTCTTCACAAAGTGCGCATTGTGGACGCTAGTTTTGTGTGGACAGAGCCCCATTCGCGCAGAATAAAGGTCAAGATCACGATTCAGGATGCCGTGCAGGACGGTGTCTTGCTCCAACAGAGTTTCGAAGTCGTGTACATGGTGGCCACGCAGCAGTGCCCCGAATGCGCCAAGTCGTATACTGCCAATGTGTGGCGAGCGTGTGTGCAGGTCCGACAAAAGGTCCTGCACAAGCGAACCTTCTTGTTCCTGGAGCAGCTCATCATGAAGCACAGCGCCCACAGGGACACCCTCAACATCAGGGAGGCCAAGGATGGCATCGACTTTTTCTTCTCACAAAAGAACCAGGCGGAGAAATTCATCGACTTTCTCAACTCGGTTGTGCCAGTCAAGGTGAAGAATTCACAGGAGCTGATTTCTTTGGATACACACACGTCCAAGCGATCGTACAAATTTACGTACTCGGCTGAGATTGTGCCCATTTGCAGAGATGACCTGGTGGCCATGCCCATCAAGCTAGCAAAACAACAGGGCAACATTAATCCGTTGGTGATGTGCCACAAGATCGGCACGGCCGTGTACCTGATGGACCCTCAGACCCTGCAGACGGCCGATATCAGCTCGCCGATATATTGGCGTGATCCTTTCCGATCGCTCGCCGATGCGAAGGAGCTGGTGGAATTCGTCATCATGGATATTGAGCCTACCAGCACACGCAGGGGCAAGTGGGTGCTGTCAGAAGCAACTGTTGCCCGAGCCTCAGACCTGGGCGTCAATGACAAGACCTACTTCACCAGAACGCATCTGGGCCAGTACCTGAAGCCCGGCGACTTAGCCATGGGCTACCTGCTTACAGGCACCATGTTCAACAACCCCGAATTCGAGTCCATTGAGGAGTCCAACGTCTATGCATCCACCATCCCGGACGTCGTGCTCGTCAAGAAACACTACCCGGGTCGCAGGAGGAACCGCCGCCGCAACTGGAAGCTCAAGCGCTTGAACAAGGACGAAGGCGAGCTGCTGCCCAAGAAGGCTGATCAGGATCGCATGGACCGCGAATACGAGCTGTTCTTGCAGGATGTCGAAGAGGATGAAGAGCTCCGCGCGGCTCTTGCTCTTTACAAGAACGAGAAGAAGCGGGAGATGGAGGAGGAGGAGGAGATGAGCATAGCGGAGACGGAGGACGAAGAGGAAGACGATGGCGCTCCGCACGTGGACATGAAAGAATTGTTGGACGACTTTGATGAACTCACAGTGAAGGACCCCTAAAGGATTTCAGCAGCAGATTCGCTGTTTATAAATTTGTGTTAAAAAAAAAAAAAAAAAAAA
Organism: Epichloe amarillans; assembly: GCA_024072835.1. Classification (NCBI taxonomy): domain Eukaryota; kingdom Fungi; phylum Ascomycota; class Sordariomycetes; order Hypocreales; family Clavicipitaceae; genus Epichloe; species Epichloe amarillans. The sequence goes on along the minus strand of CP099635.1, from coordinate 4,439,416 downwards.
AAAAACCTCGGCGCCTGGTACTTGAGCGTGGCATCTAATTCTTCATCGTGCCCCCGTGCTAAAGTGCATCCCATGGTGCGTGCGTGTCAAGACTCAACTCCATGAAGGAGCGAGCGCTCCACATGATGCATGCGAACAATGTCTTTGGCAAATCAAACATGGTACTTGGTGATAGTTTGCGAAGCAAGTTTTCACAGAAACGAGGGTATCGTATCCGGTGCCCGCATCACCCCCTCTTTCCCCTTCCCCTTGTCCACCCTCATCTGTTCTCGCGACTGAATCCTCCTCCTCTCTCTCCTTCTATTCACCCCGAACGGATCGTCATCTCCGTCATCATCATCATCATGTCCTCGCTCCTCGTCCTCCACATCCCCCCCGTACCCCGCCACCCGTCTCTTCCCCGTTGACCAAGACCCGTCCACCGTCTCCGTCTCCGTCTCCGTCTCCGTCTGCATCTGCGTCTCCGTCTCCGCCTCGCGCCCCGCAGACGATTCCTCCTCACCACCATCTCCCGTCCCCCTCGCTCTCGCTCTCGCTCTCGCTCTCGACCCGAATCCAAGGCCGATCCTGCCCTCGTCCCCGTCATCCCCCTTCTCCATCATCAGCCCCTGCAGACCCCCACCCCGCTTCCCAACATCCTTCCTCCATCTTGCCGCCCGAACAACCGGCCTCTCAATCTCCCTTATCGTGCGCGCGTTGCGCGACCTCGTCATCTCCCTCAGCCGCATGTACTCTGCGCGGTGGAGGTGCGTCGTGAACTGCTGCGCCACGCGGAGCATCTCGTCTTCAACCATTCTGTACTTGTCGTCCGTGGGAACCATGAACCTATTGTTCTTAGCGTTGTCCAGAAAAAAAAAAGGGGGAAAGGGGTCGCACTGCTGGGCTGGTGGTTCCGGCGGAGGAGACGTAGACGGGCTGCGGACTCGTGCCCTTGAAAGGGTAGATTGGTGAGGCCCGGCGTTGGCACGGGGGGTACTTTGGATGTGTGGCGAGGGCGAGGGCGAGGGCGAGGGCGATGCGACGACGGATGGAGACGCGGTGGGTGCTTGTGTTTTGGGGGAGCATTTCTCCCATGGTAGTTTGCGGGCCATGGGTTGGGGTTGGGGTTGGGTTTTGCTCGTGTACGTCTGTACGGTACGTGTGTTGTTGTATTGGTGAGTGTGAAGATGAAGGTGAAGGTGAAAGTAAGTGTGAAGGTGAGTGAAGATAAAGGTAAAGGTCAAGGTGAGTGAGAGTGGTAGATGTGGAGGTGTCTGGAAACGGGCCTGGCTGTGGATGCATTCGCGGATGCATTCGCGGATGCATTCGCAAACCTGTTGGATGAGCATTCGACAGGTCTTGTTGAAACAAACTGATGGTCAGAGTACAAATATCCTTGAGACGGGTCATATTTTTCATCTGTACCGAGTATAGGCTTCATTGAATCTGAGCGCTGGATTCCTTACCAAAATCCGCCCAAGAACTGTGCAAACGTCAGGCGCAACACAAGCCCAAGCCAGGGCCTGAATCTATTCAAAGCAAAATGCCCTTCTCGATACTGCCACTTTTTTTCCTTCACAATCGGGACAATTGGACACTTATCACAGTAGCACTGCTACAAACTCGAAGCCTCCCGTCAGACACTGATCCATTTCCTTTTACATTAGTCTACACAGAGGGCCGCGATTCCCAGCTCTTGGCCCACGATAAAATGAAACAATGTTCTTTTCGTAGACGCAGTCATAGCTTCAACGGAATTTCGACCCCCGTCACTCCTGCCAAAATAAAAACCCCCTCATGCGCCTTTATTGACTCTTCTTGACGACCTCGTTGATGGCATTTGCCACGTGATCAATGTTTCTCGTATTCAAACCGGCCATTGAGATGCGTCCATTCTTGGTCATATAAATATGAAACTCGTCGCGCAGTTTCTGCACCTGGGTTTCTGACAGACCTGTGAAGCTAAACATGCCAATTTGATCCGTGACATGGTTCCATGTTCCGGGAGTACCAAGTTTCTCAAGTCTTGAGCGCAACTCGTCTCGCATGTTGATGATGCGGCCCGACATGGTTCGCAGGTTGTCTTCCCACTCGGCAAAGAGCTTCGGGTCATTCAAGACGGCGGCAGCAATGCGGGCACCATACAAAGGAGGGTTGGAGATTTCGGATCGCTGAAGAATGGCCAGCTGAGAAGCAATTCTTGTCATGGTGGTGCTGGCTTCGGCACCAGGGCCAGTTATAGCGTGGAAGCAGCCAGCTCGCTCGCCGTACAGACCAAAGTTCTTGGCGAAGCTCTGACAGACAACTGTCTCGAAGCCTTGTTCGATGAAGTAGCGGATCGCAGCGGCATCCTGTGCCAGGTTGCCAGAGGCAAACCCCTGGTAAGCGCAATCAAAGAAGGGGAAGTGCTTCTTCTTTGAGATGATGGCAGCGAGCTCCTTCCACTGGTCCAGCGTGGGATCAACACCAGTCGGGTTATGAGCACAGGGGTGCAAAAGAATGATTGATCGGTCGGGAGCACCCTGGATCGCCGACTTCATGCCCTCAAAGTCCAGGCCATTGGTCTTCTTGGAGAAATAAGGGTAGTTAGCGACGCCGAGGCCAACATTTCCGAAGATCTGCTTGTGATTGGCCCATGTCGGGTTGGACATGTAGACGGTTCGATTGCCCTTGTAGAACTTGGCAAGGAACAGGGCGCCGAGATGAACGGCTCCGGTGCCAGAGATGGTCTGCATCGACGTGGCCCGCTTCTCCTTGAGGGCCGGGGAGTCGGCGCCGAGAATCAGCTCAGCGGCCTTGGAGGTGAATTCCGGGATACCAGCGATCGGGGCATATTCGTGGTTCAATTCGGGGTTGTTTCGGAGAATCTCGTCAGCCTATGTATGGAACGTGTCGCATTAGTGACCGAGTTCAGACATGGGCGCATAAAATTTTGGGCAGATATGCAACCATGGCCGTTCTGCAAGCGCATCAAGAAGAGAGCTTGGTGAAAATGTAGTTACATGACAGGTGCACGGTGTTGGCTCTCCGCAATTGGTGTGACCAGCTCTCTGACAAAGTGAAGGCGCCAAGCACAACGCAAAATCGGCCACGGTGACACGCATGCGCCGCCATACAACACTCAAGGATGGAGTTGAAGCAACAAACATTGAAGAATGACGACTTGCCTTCTTGACGACTGGAAGAACCCAGGGCTTTGCATTGTCATCTCGATAAGCGCCGATTCCCTATTTGTGCAAGTGTAAGCGGCCATTGCACTGGCACAAGGCGTGCATGTCAAACGTACCAAGTCGACCTTGTTGGAGCTGGTATCAGCCTTGTAGGCTCGCGCAAGCCCGAAAAGGGCATCTTCAGGAGCCTGCGGCACGGTGTCGGGAGGGAAATTAGTTGCAGAGGCCATGACGGGCGAGATGTGGTTTGCGATATTGTTGAGCCTTGCAAGTGAAGAAGAGGAGGACGGCGACGACGACGACGACGACGGCGACGACGATGACGACGAGGGAGGAGCCATGGTGGCGGGATGGTGGGGTGGTGACGGCGGGCGGGAGTAATCACGAATGGGGCGGATTGGTGACGGGCGCTGAGACGGGCGCTGAGACGGGCGCTGAGACGGGCGCTGAGACGGGCGCTGTGATGGGCGCTGTGACGGGCGCTGTGACTGGCCAGTGCGGCACGGGTTTAGCAAATGTCAACCACCCTGTCATCAACCCTGTCACTGCTGCTCGCCAGGAGGGAAGCTGCAAAAAACAGCTGGCAACAGCTGGCAACAGCTGGCAACAGCTGGCGGACGAGAACTCAAAAGAAGGCGGCTTTGATGGTCAGTGCAGGGATATGCTCGTACGTCTTATTCTGCGCGTTGCGCGCGAGCGAATGAGCCAGCTTCGTAATCCGTAACTTGATGCAGCCTCTTTTCCCACAGAATGATTCGGCAGGCCTCTTCTTCTTGTATGTACAACCCAGAATCAGAACCGAACGGATGCGGGGGGAGCCGTGGTGGCTTTTATGGCTGGCCCGACAAGTCTTGTGACAAGCTGGGTGGGCATCGAGTCTGGTCTCTGGTCGTTTCCGACCGAGGCCCGGTCGGCTCGAATTGGATATTGGAACCACTGCGACTGCCAATGACAGACAGGTACCGTATATTGCAACACGGGCTCACACATCATCAGCCATGACATGTGCATTTGCCACAGGTCTGCCAGCTTTCACACATTATTATAAGGCTTATAAGGCTTTGAATCATCTGCTTGTTGATGACACGCTTGCTCCCGCTATCCGCTATCCTCCATCACGCACAATGTGGTTGAACAAAGGTGTGGGTTAGAAGGTGGCTCAACCGCCTTCTAACACACACGCGACAAGCTGTCGAGGTCAAGTGCTGCTGCTTTTTCACATGCACTACTGCCGCGCTGGCCCTCAATCTGTCCGTAGAAAATGAGTCTGTGCCACGTCCCAAGCCCAGATCAGCAGCTCCCAACAGCAACGGCTTCTTTGCAAACCAATACCCCGATACCCCGATACCCCCCCGATCATATGATCAGATCCCAAATCACGAGGAAAGCACACAACCCACTGGCTACAAAAAAGGTATACCGTGCGGCACTCGCTCGCTGCGTAGCCTTCTTCAGCTCCTTGTTACCTCCACCGACGTTATCTGTCGTTGACAAGGAATCCGAAACCAGTTGCTCAATGTGCGCGGATTGTGTCGCCAAGTTGCTGACAAGCAGGGATTGGAGTTCCGAGATTTCGACGAGCGACTTTTCTGCCGTTCTGTTTCAAAGTGAATTAGAGAAACTCGACGTCACACAGATCCTTCTACGCGGAGGAATAAAAAAACATACCTCACTTTGTCGAGGGTGCTTTCATAGTGCTTCATCATGTCCCGGTTGCCTTCCTCGAACATTTGAACTTGTTCCTCTGTCAAGCCCTCTGTGAAGACTGACTTGACTTCGTTCGAAGCGTTTCCAGATGTTGAAGTCCTCCAAGCCTTTTCCGACGTAGGGGGGTAATCCGCGAAATCGCCTGCGGGTGGAGCCAACATCCCGCGAGTCTTCTCCATCTCGCGAGTCAATCTGGATTCCATCATATCTTGCTGAGTGCGACAACATAGCTCCAGTCTCTGCCGCAAGAACCATAATATGCCGTCGTGATGAATTCCTGTTTGCTGGGTTTGGGCTTCTGCCGCCAAATGCTCTGCTGTTTTGCTCGTAGCGCTGCCACCAGATGCCCATGATCCTAAAACACTCAAACCACTGGCGTATTTCTTCCGTATAATGGCCGACTCCGTCTCTCGGCGAAGTTGCTCTGCGTCATCCAAGCCTCGAATGCTCGCATTGAGCTCACGAATCATTTGTTTCGCATTGATGTCAACATCTTCTCGTTCTCGGTCGGTTAGAACCTGCGGTTTCCCGAGTGCCATCTGACCAGGTACTTTTCGTGGCTGCGCCGTCGAGAGATATGCTTGCCTAACATCCTGGAGTTCCCTGTGCAGACTGGTGATGTGCGAGTTCTGTGAGGAGCAAAAAGATAAGCAATTGTCCCGGTAAGTATGGGGCCGCGGGATGCCAAGCTCACTATGCGATAAGCCTCCTTGACAAATCCGTCCAGTGTGTCGACATCGAGGGCACTCTTGCCCGATATTGTTGCGGCGCCTTTCTGACCGAGTAGAGCATTGAAGGTGCTCGTCAAATCCGTCGACGGGGGAAGGGAAGCTGCTGAGAATGACATGATGATAGCCACGCATAAGATGCAAGCAATGACCGCGATTTAGATGCGTAGAGGCGTAGCTCAATGTGTAAATTTTGGTTACCGACATGCAAGCCAAAATAATAGCTACGTAGCTTGAAAGCAAGCTCCTACACCAGTGCTTAGTCATTCTTTGCCCGCCGTGGCTGACAGTGGACCTTCGTCCGACAACAATGTGGAACCCAGCCAGCCTTGGATTCCGTGGCCACTAGTCTCGATGTGACGACGGCCATGATTTCTCTTTCATTGACGACTCTTGCAAGATCATATATATATATAGTTGTCTCCTACTATTTTTTGGCGATTTTGGTGACACAGCAGGGCGGCGGGGATACATATGAAATCATCACAAATATTTAGAATGCCCCAGCAGCACCATCATACGGAGTTTGCGGCGTATCCTTTTTAATGCCCTTGACCCGTGTCCCTTTTCGCCCCCTTTCAATTACGATAACGCACAAACCTTCACAGCGCTGTTATGGCCTTGTCCACAGATTCCCTGAGCGGCTCCCACATCAACCAGTCTGACCGTGTTGTTCTGCGTGATGGAGTATCAGTAAGATCGATTGTCACAAGATAGGATTGGAACGGTCGTAGTTGTAAAAAAAAAAAAAATGTCTGCAAGCAAGACCAGAAACCAGGAGCACTTGAAACACTCACGGCAATAAACCCATTGAATTCACTTTCCAAATGCCCACCGCCAACGCGACTAGCTGCATCGCCACGTACACCAACTTGGTCCGTAGAACCTGCGCAGCGTTCTTCTCCGACTGGAATTTTTCAAAGGCCTGGTTGGTAGCCATCAGGCCGGCAATGGGGTTCTTGAAGGCCATGAACACCATCATGATGCTAAAAATTTGGAGCGAATTGCCAGACATGTACATCATGATGCCGGTCATGGGAAGAGCCTTTACAGGCGCGAGGGCAACCTCCCATGCTTTCTTGAGTTTCAGGGTTTCCATTTCGTCGGCAGAAGGGGGCTTTCGGGGTTGGATTCTGGAGTCTTTTCCTGGCTTCTGGACGAGGAGAATTTGTTAGGACGTGATGGACTTGCAAGGCTTGAAACATGTTATTTCGCTGCCGAGGCGGGACTCACCTTGGAGCCGGATTGGCTTGAAGAGGAGAAGCCAACGGGATCGGGTATGCCAGGAATCTTGGATTTGGCGACTGGTGGAGAGCGCAGCTGCTCGACCCAAGTGGGCACGCTTGTTGTCGTTGTGGTTCTGGTTGTGGCCATGGTTGAGAATTGTTCTTTTGGTGAAGCGCAGGGAGTGGTGAAGATGCCCGCGTTGACGAAGGTGGCCGTTAATACTACCTGTACAAGCTCGGTCCCGCTCGATTGTAAGCTGGTGACTTGTGATTTGCTTGAGGTTTGGGAGACTTCCTTATCGATAAGCTGTTTGCGCGAGGTTAGCTCCTGGGGCGGGCGTCTTGGGGCGGGCGTCTGGGGAACGGACTGGCCGTTGCAACCGCGGCCCCTTTCCAGTATTTGGATTCAAATAATTAGCAAATGATCCATCACGCATGACGAGTCGACACGGCACCATCACGGGCCGACGACATCCGACGAAGCTTGGGTATAGCGGGGGAAGCATCAAACTACTCAGAGGTAACCCAGTCAGTCCTCTTGACAATCCTCCCTGTCAAATCCGACTACAAGTGGTGTACCACATCCGGCCTGTCGCAAATAAGTCTTGTGCCCCTCAGAGACGCCATCCCTCAGTCTAGCAATTAGGCGTGAGGGGGGTACACCACCACCATCACCATGTCGACCAAAGATGGTGGAGGGGATTCGAAGCTGTTCGCTCGTGTAAGCTTTTGACCCCCAGACTCTTCGCTGTAATCCATCTGCACTTGCTCCTTTGTTTCTCTGCCTACCCGCGGGTCTCGCTGAGCTTGATCCAAGCAGGCAAAGCTGCTATCGCCTTCACCGGCTTCCCTGGCACCCCCTTGCCTCCTCCCGCGAGCGCCGTCATTCATGACGTCGTTCCCTGAATCGAGAAACATGCTGCCCATATTGCTACTCCTGTGAAGCACCAGAGTCTCCTACCATCTCCGACATATTGGCCGTTTTCCCATTGTATATGCCTGTTTTGGCATTCGATAAGCTAAGAACTCCACAGGGCAAAGTAGCGGAATTGCGCCTCGAGCTGAACAGCGGTGGGAAGAAGGACAAGAATTATGGCGTCAAGAAAGTTGCGCTCAAAAGAATTGTCGCCAATATGACGATGAGCAATAACGACATGGTGGCGCTGTTTCCCGATATAATAGCATGCATGCACATCCCGAGTCTGGAAATCAAGAAGATGTACGGCGCATCATCATCCTGCATACGAATGCAAGATTGGCAAGCTGATGAGGAATAGGTGTTTCTTGTATCTGGTCAACTACGCTCGAGTTAGACCAGAAATTGCTGTCAAGGCAATACCAGTCTTGGGCAATGTACGCGTCGTGCACCTTGTGCTAGAAATCTCAAACAGCCACGCTAACAACTTGTCATAGGACATGGAAGATCACAATCCACTAGTTCGAGCCCTGGCGCTTCGTACCATGTCCTATATTCACGTCAAAGAGTTCGTCGAGGCTACCGTTCCGATTGTGAAGCATACGCTGCAGGATAACGACCCGTATGTACGGAAAACTGCCGCCTTTTGTGTAGCCAAACTTTACGACCATGATCGGCAAATGGTTGAGCGATCGGATCTCATCGATAGGCTCAATTCTCTGCTTCGCGACGATAATCCGACGGTGGTTGCCAGTGCACTGGCGGGCTTGATGGATATATGGGAAAGGAGTGATGCAATCAAACTCACCATTGATTACAGCAATGCCTCAAAAATGGTGGCGATTCTGCCCGATTGCTCCGAGTAAGTCACACGTCTTCATATTCCATGAAGATGGATTCCTCTCTTGGGGGGGGGGGGGGGCTAACAGAGAGAGGCAGATGGGGCCAAACCTACATACTAGAGGCTTTAATGGCCTACGTGCCACAAGAAACGGGCGAGGCAGCTCTGCTGGCAGAGCGCATCGCACCCCGTCTATCACACTCGAATTCCTCTGTCGTATTGACGTGCATCCGGGTGATTCTGTACCTGATGAACTACATCGCCGATCAGAAACAGGTTGCAGCGTTGTGCAAGAAACTTTCACCACCACTCGTCACACTCCTTGCCAAGGGCCCTGAAGTGCAATACTTGGCTCTCAGAAACGCCTTGCTAATATTGCAACGACGACCTGATGTGCTGAAGAACGATATTCGAGTATTTTTCTGCAAATACAACGACCCAATTTACGTCAAGGTGACCAAGCTGGAGCTTATCTTCATGCTGGCCAACGAAAGGAACATTGAGGAAGTGCTGACTGAACTACGAGAATACGCCACGGAAATCGACGTGCACTTTGTTCGCAAGGCAGTTCGTGCCATAGGGAAGCTTGCCATCAAGATTGAGCCGGCGGCCAGGCGATGCATCGACCTTCTCCTGGAGCTCGTTTCTACCAAAGTCACTTACATCGTTCAGGAGGCGACGGTCGTGATGCGGAACATTTTCAGAAAATACCCCGACCAGTACGAGTCCATCATCGGCACGCTATGCGAGCACCTCGATTCCCTGGACGAACCCGAGGCCAAGGCCGCCATGGTATGGGTGATTGGACAATACGCAGACCGCATCGAGAACAGCGACGCTTTGTTGGAAGACTTTCTCTACTCGTTCCAAGAGGAGCCAGTTGAAGTTCAACTAGCCCTCCTGACAGCCACAGTAAAGCTTTTCATCCAACGGCCAACGAGAGGGCAGGAGCTGGTCCCCAAGGTTTTGAAGTGGGCCACAGAGGAGACGGACAACCCTGACCTACGGGATCGAGCCTACATGTACTGGCGACTCTTATCAACGGACATGAATGCGGCAAAGCAGATTGTCATGGGAGAGAAGCCACCGATCACGGCGGAAGCCGAGCAGTTGGAAGCATCGACTCTCGAAGAAATGTGTCTCAATGTTGGCACCCTCGCTACCATCTACCTCAAGCCTGTTCAGACTGTGTTCCGTTCTGCTCGTCCGCGAAAACTCCAAGATTCACCAGCATTGCAAAGGCAAGCATTGACTGTGGACGGCGACAGCCAGAAGAGCATAAGCATGTTTGGTCGGGGAGGACAGCCAACGAATATCGATTTGCGAAGTCGAAGCGCCGCTCCTCCGGGCAATGGAGAGGGCAATGGAGAGGGCAATTTCTCACAGGCAGTCAGTGACGCGGATGCCTTCTTTTCAAGCATCGGAACACGGCAGATGGCGGCGATGCGGTTGGACCACGGCGAGGATATGTTTGGTGGCGGCGGCGGCGGTGGTGGTGGCGGTGGTGGTGGCGGCGGCGGCGGCAACGCAACGAGCTACGTGGTGAGTGCACACGCTCCGCAGGCCGTGTTGCAGCCTGCTCAGGGGGGAGGGAGCAATGGCGATTTGTTAGCTTTGTGAGAAGTAGCTGATATAACATGCATGGTGAAGCATTATCCTGGCATTATTTAGATGAAGTCGAAAAAAGAAAAAAACTGTCCCATCATCACTCGGCAAATCCATGTTATATGCTGATGGCCAGATGGCTGCAGGTGGGTGGGCGAATAGCCAATCAGAATGCTTGCACGATTGGGGAAGCACTGGCAGATCGATCTGGAGTCCTGGACATGAACCTCCGTAACTGTGACTGTGCTGCATTTTCTACCATTTTCTACCCCCCTAGGCGCCTTGTCTAGCCTCGCCCCTTTCATCAGCTGCACACTTGCTGCATCAACACTGAAACCTTCTTGTCCCGGCCGCCACAACAGCAACAGCAGCAACAACCAGACACCATCTCATCTCATCCATCCATCCATCCACCCACCCATCCATTTATTCATTCATAGTAATCATTGGTTGGCGCTTGCCCTTCTTCAACATCATTGGAATCTTTCTCGGTGGTGTCGCGTCTCGCTACTGTCCGCGGCCGGTCGGTCTCCCGCCTCCCGCCTCCCGCCTCCCCCACTCCCGTTGTGGCCCGGAGCATGGGTCGTGGTCGTGGCTCTCACTTCGCCGGCCAGTCTGCTTCTATCTTGGTCTCATCGACCTGACTGACGTCTGCATTATTTACTTATTTACCAGTCCGGCCATCTCCAGTCCACTCGCTGACTGGCCCGTCTTGTCTTGCCCCCGAGCACATCCGTCATCGTCCTGAGCACCCTGGGGCGGCTTTCGAAGACATCACCATTTCACGGGCCACTGTCCACTGCCCTCGCATCTGCGCTGCATCCTCAGTGCTCTCCCCCCCCTTCCCCCTTTCACGGCCACCGAAACAAGCGGAACCCCCCCCCCCCTCGTCCCCCCCCCGTCCCCCCCCAAACCGGCGCCCTTCCGCCGCAGCTTGCGCATCCCCGTCCCCATGGACCCGACCTTGAGTGGTGGCAACGACGGCAAACGTGCACCTGTTCTTGGTGACAATCCACGCCTCCAGCAACCCACCGACGCCGTGCCCATGGAGAAGATGTCTGCAACGACTGCCTCGGCCACAGATGTCACCAAGGCTGTCGATGCCCTAGAAGAACCCGAAGATTTCGACGCCGAGCCCTCATCCACTGTCATTCATGCCCCCGCCGATGCCGACCGCACCAACACCAAAGAACAAGTACCCACGGCCGATGCCGTTTCGAAGGGCAAGGAAAAGGAGGATGCCGCTCCTGCGCCGCATACCAAGCAACGAAGCGATTCCATCTTGGCCATTGGTCCGGCGCAGGACCATATCACCGCCGCTCCTGGCAATTCCGAGGGATCGGTGTGCAACATCACGCTTCTTTTGACGTCGGGCAGTCGCCATCCCTACAAGATTGATGCCCAATACTTGACAAGACGAAACGTCGCCATGCCTGATGAAACCGAAGCCGGGCTACCGGATCCCTTCAGCATCAGCATCTACACGTTAAAGGAACTCATCCTGCGAGAGTGGCGAAGCGACTGGGAAGCAAAACCTGCCAGCCCCAGCAGTATACGGTTAATCCATTTTGGAAAGCTCTTGGACGACAAGGAACAACTGAAGAGTGAGTCCTGATGTGCTCGGCCCCCTTCCCATATCCTTCTTCCTCAGAGTATTACGCAGAGTACGTGACTGAAGTCGTCTGACTCGCCTCATAGAGTATCAGTTTAGCACAGAGAATCCCAATGTCGTCCACATGAGCATCCGCCCTCAGGATCTGGATGAGGAAGAGCCAAAGCCTGGAAGCAAGAGCCTTCCTGCTGGCAGTGGGGACGGACAGCGATCCAGATCTGGGGGAATGTGCTGTGTCATATTATGAGCCTGTCGTCGGTTTGTGACGACTTCTGCTGCCGTCGCGACCACCACCAACCAACCACCTGTGGATATCAGTCCGTCTACGTTGAGATGGGCCAGTTTTTTGTTGTTCAATCTATTTGCATTTTCTTCCCCCTGTTCATTTCTTCTTGTTCTTGTTGTTGGCGCAGCTCAGGGCGATGCAGTTGCCAGGCCGACACAGCGAAATACACGTCATCATGTATATATATTTTTCGACATTCGGGAGGCGGCCGACCCGAGCAGAACCTGCGTTGAATACGAAACACGGCAACCTGCATTGTTGGGGATATTCAAGCCGTCGAACCAATCCCCAGCACCACCACCACTGGTGCGCGCCCACATTCAGGCACTGACAGGCATTATTACATCGAGATTTACGCTCTTTTTTTTCTGTTTAATAATCCGCTCATGGTCTTTGGGTCTGACTTCCGGGAATTGGACAGCAGCGATTGATGGAACACACTGTGGAAAGAATGGAGGGAAGTATTGGAGTCACAAGGGCGCACATCATGATGTACAAATGAACTTGTTATTTAATCGTTCCCTTCTCCCCTTTTGCCTCGGGCCATTGTTTTATATTGCTACGGAATGATGGAGTTTTCCCAACCCAAAACAGCGCGGGCCGTTGGAAACGAGGCCCTCTTTGCTCAAAGCTGGTAAGAGGATTGAACCAAATAAATTGTCTGTCTGTCTTGTGTCTTGTAGTAACACACTCGTAGCTACTCCCCGCGCCTACCAAAACATATTTTGACAAGAAGAACGAGGGGCAATTCGACTTCACAAGACTTCACATCGGCAAAGACTTGAAGGAGCAATACTATGTACAACGTTCTCTAGCCGATCATCTATCGCGATCGCGCGAGGCACCATCGCCCCCCCCTTCTTCCATCACGCAAGGTTTTCTCTCACTGCATCTTCAGCTTCTTCTCCATCTCATCGTGCACGCCAGCCACGCCTCTCGTCTCCTCCCCGGTGAAAACGTCCTCCCAAGTAATCATGTCCTCTCGCCCTCTTAGGATATCCTCATGCACGCTCGGCAAGTTACTGCCCAGGGCCAACGGCCTCCATTCGCCCTCTCTCACCATCTTGAGCTCCATGCCTCTGCGGATAGGCTCGGCGATGCCAAATGCGCGACGGAGCGATTCCATGCGCACCGCTTCCTGCGTGGCCTCCCAGTTCTTCAGGCGAGCTTCGAGGGGATGAGCCGACGAGGGCTCGTTGGCCGCCGAATCGTAGGGGGATTGGCCCACGCCGTGACGTAGGGTGTCGTGGATGCCGGGCGCCGAGGGCGCCGAGGAGCTGTGCGACGTGTGGGCGAAGGAGTCGGCGTTGGAGCTGGCTGGGACGATGCGCATTGACTGGGAGGGGGAAGGGGAGCGTTAGCTGTGAGTTTGAGGTTTTGGGGGGGGGGGGGGGTGGTCTTGCCATCTTGGTGGGTTGCCTTGGTATGTTTGTGGAGGTTTGCGATATCTTTGTTGGGGATAGGGAAGGGGTGGCGGAGATGTGGTCTGGATGATGGGGGTGGTTTGGGAGGGTTTTGCGAGATTGAAATTGATGATGTTGGATGGATGGAAGCTTGTTGGAGCTGCGTTGCGTTTGCGTTCATCAGGCTGCGAGTGGCACTCGCGTTCTGGTTGGAAGTTTTGCTGGGAGTTGGTGGCCCGAGCTGAGCTCCACATGTGGGGCACGCTGCAGGGCTCGACTTATGTAAGTACAAAATCATGTGTGTGTTAGGCCGCCTGGAATACCGGCGAGCCAGTTATGCAGCAAGTTCTTGCTCGATCAAGCACAGCTTTCTTTGTTTTTTTTTTTTTGGGAGTCTCGTCCGACGAGCTTGTAGACTGGCGTTGGGAACCCCGCATTCGATGTGCATGAGCTGAGCTTCCAATAGGGCGTTTCTGGCTCTCAGAATGCGTACTGTACCTTTTGGGCTCCCCATCGTTCGCATCGCCAAAGGCACCTTCCATCGACATCATCCCAAATCACGGCCCTCACACGCCAACCCGTCCCTGCTGGATGATCTAACTTTTGAGTTACCTTCGTCTCCTCTCGAGCCGCACAACTGGTGCGTCGTTGGACCGTCACTCTCTGGGAAGACGACGTTTCTACAGGTCCTCAGAGGCAGGCTGCTGTGTGAACCGCCCACGGCGCGTTCATACCCGTACTTGTCTGGGGAGCATGTCCCGGCGCGGCTGAGGAGTCCGCGACAGGCTATCCGCTATGTCGGCTTTGATGCGGAGGCCACGTGGGGTGGTTTGGGTGGCAGCGTGACTACGTCGGCGTTCATGTCGGCTCGGTATGAGTCGAGGAGGGAGATGACGGACTTTTCAGTGAGAAACTTCCTCCTCGGTAACACGGAGCTGAATCCTCTCCAGGCGCCATTGGGAGGGGGGGACGATGGGACAGTCTCGGCCGAGTTGCTGGATCGAGTGGTGAAGGATTTGGGGCTGCATCATCTGCTAGACCTTCCCGTCACGTTTCTGAGCAATGGGCAGGGAAGACGGGCAAGGATAGCGCGGGCACTGCTGACGGAACCGGAGGTGCTGCTTCTGGATGAGCCGTTCATGGGCCTGGATCCGCCTACGGTGTCGGGACTGAGTCCCTTGCTACAGTCGTTGGCTGAGAAGGCGAGCCCGAGATTGGTGATGAGTGCGCGGCCGCAGGACCCGCTGCCCGAATGGATTACGCACTTGATTTATCTGAGGAGCGATTGTCAGATTGGGTCGATGGGCCCCAAGGACGTGGTTCTAGACGGGCTGAGGAAGTATGTCCAGGGAGTTAGGCTCGGTGGGCTCACGGAAGATGAGAAGCTCCCGGTTCGTACATTGACGGACATCGGGAGGGTTCTGGTTCCCATGTCAAAGAAGCAAGACGCGGCAGCAGGCTCATCAGATGGTGGGCGGGAAGAAGATATGCATGCGCTGACCCCCATCAACCCTGATGCCGAGCCGCTTGTTGAGATGGACGGGTGTCGCGTGCAATACGGCGACAAGGTCGCGTTGGGAAACTGGTCCCAGGAGACGCCTGATGGCCAAAAAAAACAAGGTTTGATATGGACGGTTCGACGCGGCGAACGATGGGGCGTTTTTGGTCCCAACGGGTCTGGCAAGACTACCATTGTGTCTCTCCTCGGTTCCGATCACCCACAGGCGTATTCCATGCCCATTCGACTCTTTGGCCAAAGCCGTCTCCCCGAGCCGGGCTCGGGCTCGAAACCACTTACTTTCTGGGATATCCAATCCCGCATCGGCCATTCCAGCCCCGAGGTCCACCAGCACATGCCTCGAGGCCACACGATTCGCAAGGTCATCGAAAGCGCATGGGCAGCTACCTTTGGCGCGCCCCCCAAGCTCGATGCCTCGGCCAAGCACAAAGTCGATGCCGCCCTGCGCTGGTTCACCCCTGAGCTGAAGCCCAACTCTGCGGCGAACGTGCCGCAAGATGAAGATGATCTATCATGGGCAGACGACTACATGTTTGGCGAGATTTCGTTTTCTGCGCAACGCGTCGCCCTCTTCGTCAGATCGATGATCAAGGCCCCGGATGTGGTCGTTCTGGATGAGGCCTTCTCGGGCATGGACGACGCCGTGCGCGACAAATGCGCCTTGTTCTTGATGGACGGCGAGACTAAGACGTACCGGGGGGGCGAGATGGTCGCGAGCGAGCAGAGCGAGGAGGGGCGCGTGGTGATTCGTGGTTTATCCGATCAGCAGGCTTTGATCTGCATCGCGCATATCAAAGAGGAAGTGCCAGACTGCGTGAGAGAATGGATGTGTCTGCCCGAGGCGAATGCTGGCAGACCGGCGAGGTTTGGGAGATTCGATGGGCCGCTGCGGGAGGATGAGAGGCGGTGGGAGGAGGTGTGGGGGGCTACATAGATGGGGGGGGGAAAAAACCTGACATCATAGTAGATGCGTGCTTGACTCTGATTCATCTTGAAATTGCCAAGTGAGGCCTCGTGAAAGTCGTGAGAGCGGTCGATTGGAATCGCATCTGAGCCCACTACGCTCACATGAACAACCCCCTTTCACGTGGCGGCACATGACGCGCCATACTCCTCACTCACTCACTCACTCACTCACTCACTCACTCACTCACTCACTCACTCACTCACTTACTTACTTACTTACTTACTCACTCACTCACTCACTCACTCACTCACTCACTCACTCACTCACTCACTCACTCACTCACTCACTCACCTCATGTCACCCACCTCATGTCACCCCTCACGGTCCGGGCCCTTGCATCCATCCCATCCTTCGACCAACAATGCAACGCCGCATGTCAACCAACAACACAACATGCCCAGCGTTATCGGACCCCTCATGCACCCCCCACATAGACGACGAAGACCTCACCCTGAAATGCTGCGTGCCCATATCCTCCCTCGCCGCGCCCGTTGAAATCGGCAAGATAGGGTACGTCGCGCACCAAAGACGCCACGCGGCGTGCGGCGTACAATCAACAAACTCACTCACCATTCTTCTCATCCACAGATCGGGCGGCCGCGCCGGAACACCCGCCTTCTTCGCGTGGCCACCCCTCGGACCGCTGCTGTTCGAGAACGAGACGTCTGATGCGCGGGACCACTGTGCCAACGAGCGAAGTATGTCATCTTTTCAGAATGATGACTAGATGAAGAGTTGGAAGGGGGGGTTTCAGTTTCACCAGAAAGAGCTGACTTCGCGCAGCATTCCTTTCCTACATCCGCCTATCCGTCTTCATGGCCGTCCTGTCCGTCGCCATCACCCTCTCGTTTCATCTCAAGCATAAGCCGACCGACCTGGAGAGGCGCGTGTCGAAGCCGCTGGGGGGGATTTTCTGGATCCTTTCTGTGTTGATGCTTGCTTTGGGGCTGGCGAATTACATAAGTGTGTTCCCCCCCCCCATCCTATTTGCTCTTTTCGCCTGTCATTCTGTTACATTATATCTAGCTTGGCAATGTCAATTTCCATGTTCTCGCGACACGGCTGACGAGAACAGAAACGGTGAATGAGTACAGTCGCAGGGCGGCAATTGTGCAGACGGGCTGGAGGACGCAGCTGGTACGTCGTATCCTCCTCGTTGGCAACGGAGACGAAACGCATGCTTACTTCGCCCGTTGTAGGTACTAGGCATGGTGGCGTTTTGTATTGTCGGAACGTGTGTTGTGTTGTTGGCTATTACCAAGATGCGGCAGCAGGGGGAGCGGCTGCTGTAGTCCATGAGGATGGATCAAATGACATGAGTGGAGGGCATCTTCGCGTCCGTGACTATAATCTCCTTGGCTTTTCCTGAACAATGCTAGTTCCGGGATGTACATGTAGAGCCAGCCGCCCGGACCCTGCTGCACTCGCTCCGAAAGGCATGATGCGCGTGTCCAACGCTGTGAAGCTTTTCTCTCAGTCTGGGGGCAGTCTGTTTGGGATTGTTCAGGGAAATCTGAGTTTTTTTAAGAGTACATGACCGACGACGTATATGCGGTACCGTTGCCTTGCTACTATGCGAAATGAAATGCCGTGTCCCAGCCGAGTATTTTATTCCTCGCTCTCCTGACAAAACAGGTCGTCGGCGGTATCCCCCTTGTCTCCGCGTATGCCCCCCCGCATGTCTTCTTCGCCGCAGCCACCGACCTCTTTGCGGAACAAGGCAGTGTACCTTTGCGCCTCTTTGGCAAAGCTCGCTGGTGCCGAGAGTTTGCCGTCCCACGAGAGGAGAGGAAGCCCGACGGGCGACTGCAGCTCTCCCCTTTCGGGCAACGTGTCGAGCATGTTGACGGGCGACGTTGGGTCGAAGGGCTCGCTGCTTTCGTCTTGGAGATTGGCGAGTGGCGAGCTTGGTGATGCGTCTTTCTGGTACTCCTCCGGCGGGTCGGGGATCTCGCTGTGCACGCCGAGGACGGCATCGGCCGTGGGCTTGCTGGGGTAAAGGGTGTAGTACCCGCGTAGACGGGCGAGATGGAGGGCGTATTCTAGCCATGCGGGGTATTTCTTGCCCGCCGTCTTTTGGGTGATGAGGGCTGGCGGTGAAGACATGGTCTTCTTGTGGTAGAGCGTCTGCGATATGAAGTGGTGGAGCTCGACCCATTTGTCGCCCATGAACAGCATGGCCTCGCTGTTGGGACGTTGCCACAGGAAAGCTGTTTCTCCTCGGGATGTGCCTTTGGATGTGCCTTTGGATGTGCCTCGTGGCGCGGGAGGGGAAAAGGCCGTGGTACCGTCTATCAATGTGTGTGGCACTGAGAAAGCAAGACCCATCAGGTTTGCGTCGTAGTCTTCCATGAGCGCCATTCTGGAGTGCAGTCGGTGTAGCAGGGAGTATTTCACGTCTAGTCATGGTGGGAGACTCATGGGTCAGCATGGGTCAGCATGGGTCAGCATGGGTGAGCATGGATGTGGCCAAAGACGACCGACGGCTTTTGCTTTTTGGGAGGGATTGATTGATTGATTGATTGATTGCACAACAACACACGTACATTGAAAGAACTGAGGCGTTATTTCCGTGTGGGGAGCCAATACCAGCAAATGGGTGCTGGAAGGGTCGGTAGGCCAGAAGGACTCGACGAAGCGCACAGAGCTGTCCTCCTCATCCAAGGGCTGCCGGGTGATTCGACGGCGGAGTGAGATCAATTGCGGTTGCTGGCCGCCACGGGGAGTCGGGTGAGGCCATTTGAAATCCTTCAGGAACGACTCCAACAAAGGCTCGACGACGTTGGGCAGCTCAATGGTGATGTGGGGGGTGTGAATGCCGCCAAGGTCCGCCTTGGCAATCGACCGGAGAAGCCGCTCGAGGTTCGCAGTCTTGGTCGGGGTGGCGTGAATGAGAATGTCAAACCGCACCTTGTTCCAGGCTGCGGAAAGAGCATCATCATCATCATCATCATCCATCAATCAGCATTGCTCCCGAGACGCAAGGGGGGGATGATGGAATGATGGAAATGCGCCGTACCTGAAAGAGCCAAAGCGTCCAGCTTCGAAATCCACGAGAGGCTCTTTCTGGAACGCTCAGGCAGCTCGATGAGAGCAGCTTGTGTGGACAGGACCTGGTCGCGGGCCGGGCCAAGGAAATAATCTTCCTCGGCAGTTGTGGAATCTATAAACACTGCCAGTGGATGAATGTGAGCGTCGAAGTGATCTGGAGGCCGGCATTGATTCTAGTTAGCGTCAACTATTGCTTTCCAATCTTTGATTCTTTGATTCATGGCCCGTACAAAGTGCTCTTGTGATTGCCATCTGAGTGCGGTGCTCAGTTGAGGTTTCATAGTGATCGGGTCGAGCATCTATAGTTTTTTATTTTTATTTATTTCAACTGATTTAGTAAACGTGGCTTTTTTCCTTTGCGTTTTTTTTTTCTTCTTTCTTTCTCTTTTTCCAACATGGCTCAAGCTCAACATACCATGCGTCATGAGCTGACATTCCTTGTCTATGCCATTGATCTCGAGTAGCGCCTCGATAGTCACGTCAGCCACGCCCATGAAAGCAAAGTGAACAAAGTTTCGACGTTCCATGGACATTTCACAGGCCATGGGCAACAATGTTGAGGCGCTCCTGAGACTCGCCGCAGCGAAGAGCACGTTGCGATTCCTCTGCGACGGGCCACCCGCTGCTGAGAAGCGGCGGAGCGTCGATGGCAGCGCGGGATACCGAATTGGCCCGTCGTACTTGGGCTGATTCTGTCTGACGGGGCCCTCGGGTGTTTTCGGTTCATGAAACGATGCCGTCGATGCCGTCGATGCCGTCGATGCCGTCGATGCCGTCGATGCCGCCGATGCCGCCTTGGCAGCGTCGGGCGGAGGCTCCCGGGTTGGAAACGAGGACGAGTTGTTGCGACGGCCGACGAGGTAGAAAAGAGCTGCGATGATGAGGCCACACGCCACGACCATGACACGCCTTCTCCGATACCCCCGCGGCACGCGCCATCTTTTCCACTTGCTGGCGCCGTGTTTAGCGTGGCCCGGCAGGCTGAGATCGTCGTCCTTTTTGGCCATCTCTTCGTCGTCGTCGTCGTCGTCGCGCCACAGCTGCCATGCCCGCGACGAGGTCATGCTGACTTGGTGTGTCGACAGTGCAAAGAGTCGAGGTCTGAATCAAGAAGCAAGAAGCAAGAAGCAGAATGCAGCATGCAGCATGCAGCTGCAGACGAGGTGCAAGCCGAACCTCGTCTGGCCGGCGCGTCTTCAACAAGGGTAGGTTTCAGTTTCTTCAATGGCTACCCTGTACGGATCCGTAATCCGTAATCCGTAATCCGTACCCACTGACACCCACCCAATCGACGACGCCGAGATCCACCCACAAACCCAATGCAGGCAGGAGGAGCCACACCAGCAAGCCATGGAGGAGCAACTCCAAAAAAAAAAAGAAAAAAAAAAAAAAAAGTCGCCGCCACCACCAGTTCGCGTTGAATCATAGCGAGAAGGACGCGTCCCCTTCATTTATTGAGCATTGAGCATCGAGCCATGGCCAAGTCACGCCGCAACCGGGGCGGCGCCTCTCAACGACGAGATCCCATTTCAAAGCCCGTCAAACCGCCCTCTGACCCAGAACTGGCCGCCCTCCGAGAAGCCAAGATTCTGCCCGTCATCCAACATCTCCGGAATGCGGACCCCAAGTCTCGCTCCTCGGCCGCCACCGCCATCACGAACCTCATCCAAGACACCCGATGCCGCAAGCTGCTCCTGCGCGAACAGATCGTCCACACCCTTCTCACACAGACTCTCACGGATGCCGCTTGGGAAAGCAGAGCTGCCGGCTGGGGCATACTGCAGGTGCTGGCTCAGGAAGAGGAGGCCGACTTTTGCGTGCACCTGTTCCGGTCCGACGTCCTGACGGCCATTGAGTACGCCGCCAGGACGGTCGGGGAGAAGCTGTTGTCGAGGGACCCCGGATTCGCCGAGCTGCCCAGGGAGGAGAGAACAAGCGTTGCTAGCATCACCGCCTCTCTTGTCTCTCTGCTCACGGCGCTGGCCGAGGCGGGAGATGAGCTCTCGGAGGCCATCTCGTCCAATGCCACCGTGACCGACTTGCTCTTCCTTCTCATCACACATGGTGGCCAAGGCCAAGGCCGAAGCGGCGGCGGCGGCGGCGATGACGCAGGGAACCTCGCCAACCTGCGCGGCGATGCCCTGGCATGCCTTATGATTCTGACCGAGGACAACGGCGACCTGGCCGAGAGGCTCGTGGCCAACACCGGGTGTTACCAGTCCCTGTCTGCTCTCAAGAACGAAGTATCCGGCCATGGTGTGCTGGCATGCGCCACCCTTCACAATGTCTTTGCTGCGCTGGAAACCCTCAAAAACGCGCCCCTTGTTCCCGAGGCCGGCGATGCACTGCTCATACCCACCCTTGCCAAAACGATAGCGAGAGTGCAGCCCGGCCAGAGTGCCACGAACGGAGGCGAGGGCTGGTCCAACCCAGTCGAGCAGCAGCAACTGGCTCTAGAAACGCTCGCCTCCATCGGCACCGCCTTGATCTCCGCCAACGCTGACGCCTCCTCTGCTCCCCCGGCGGCCAGCAAGGGCCAAGGTGCGGCCGAGGCCAACGAAGGTGACGCGGACATGGACATGGGTGATGCCGAGGGCCAGGATTCGGGCGCAGCAGAGGACGACGACGACGACGAAGGAAGCGAAGACGGCGAAATGGACCGAGACGAAATGGAGGCCGACATGGAAATGGTCACGGGCGCGGGCGGCCCCGACGAACAGGAGGACAACATGGACGACACGCCTGTGCTGAAAGCGCTCCTCGATGCCGCCATGCCCGAGCTCATCCGCATCGCCTCCTTCCAGCCCAGCGACGACGACACCCTCCGTCT
The DNA here is from genome assembly GCA_024072835.1 of Epichloe amarillans. Taxonomy (NCBI): domain Eukaryota; kingdom Fungi; phylum Ascomycota; class Sordariomycetes; order Hypocreales; family Clavicipitaceae; genus Epichloe; species Epichloe amarillans. Next base: position 4,417,576 of record CP099635.1, on the reverse strand, counting down.
CCAAGGCCACGCCCTCTCGGCCCTCAACAACATGGCCTGGTCCGTCTCGCTAGTCGACTTCTCCGACGCCCAAAACGCGGGCACACAGAAGGCCTGGCTCCCCGTCGGCCGCACCCTCTGGCAGCAGGTCATCACGCCCATCCTCGCCAGCGACACGGCCGACGTCGACCTCGCCACCCAAGTCACCGGCCTCGCGTGGGCCATCGCCCGCAGCCTCGGCGGCCACACCCCGCTCCGGGGCGACGAGCACCGCAAATTCATCTCCCTCTACCATGCCACGAAGACGATGATGGTGAACCCGCAGCAGGACTCGCAAGATCCCTTCCAGCGCCTCGGCGTAAAGTGCGTGGGCGTCCTCGGCCAGCTCGCGCTGCATCCCTGCCCCTCACCCCTGAACCGCGAGATCGGCTCCTTCATGATGACCCTGCTGGCCGGCCTGCCGGAAACGCCCGCCGCGGATGCCGTAGAGGCCCTCGGCCAGATCTTTGAAATCTACGGCAACGAGGACTTGGCGTGCGATGCCCAAGTCTTCTGGAAACATGACTTCCTGGCGCATCTCGAGGCGGTGCTGCCCAAGGCGAAAGCCATGGCCAAGAGCGTGGACAAGAAGACGCAGGCTGAGTTGAGGACCAGAGCGGACGAGGTGGTGTTGAATTTGACGCGGTTCCTGGCTTACAAGAAGAAGCATCAGCCTCGGGGGGTGGTGAACGCATCTTGATTTTTTTTTTCCAATTTTTTTTTTTGGCTATAGTACGGAGTAGACGGGACGCTTAATTCAACAAAAAATCATGGGCGAGGAATTTGGATAGATATGCATGAGACCTGGGTATATCAGAAAAAGTTTTGGAGAAAAGGGAGCAGCGAGTCGATTTATCCCATTACATTGCATTGCATTGCATTACGATGGACTGACATTTTATGACAAGAGATATTTGATACTCAATTCTGTTGAAGCGTGGATTGTGAACCTTGCAGTTATGTTGTAGCAAAACATGCGCTGACCTGTGTACGTTTTTCTTTTTTTTTTTTTAAAAAAAAAAGGATAAATCCCCCACATTAATTGTCGTACACACACGGACATTAATCAAGCTCCCAAGCAAATGCATCACATCCCAATCAGCACCGCTCAAATACACGGTACAAACCCTTCAGGCTCGCCACTTCCAAGATGCCCCCGTTCATGAGGGTCTCGGTGGCCACCAATTCCGTCTTGAACGCCGGGAAAAATATGTTCTCCAGCGCCCACCTCACATGCTGCCTTCTCTTCTTCACCTCCGCCGGAACAGTTTCCTCGCTGTTGTGCCCGGGCACCGGCGGGACGGGCAACTGCTCCGGCACATGAAACGTCGCCAGCTCCCGCAGAAACGTTGCAAAACAGGCCTTCTCTTCGGTCCAGCGGACGTTGGGCCCGAGACGTAGCAGAAACCGCGGGAGCTTCGACAACGGAGGCGTGTACCCTTTTACCATGAGGGGGATCGAAATCAACTCTCCCGCCGGGGAAATTTCCAGCGAAAAGTACTCCTGGAGCATCTCTCTCCGTTCGACAAGCTGACCGGCCACTTTGTCGACAATGGCGTTCAGGGGGAATTCGTTGTCCGAGGCGTCGAGGGCTTTCTTCTCGGCTTCGGCGGCTATTCGTAACAATTGTCGCAGCTCCAGGGCGGGACTGAACCGGATGACGCCAAAATTCCCAAAATCGTTCAAGCCCAACTGATAGAAATATTCAAAGCACGTATGCCCATAATCAACCAGGAACAATTTGACGCCGCCTTGTATCGCCGCCAGTCTTCTACTATCGTCCACGATCCCAACAAATGTGTGTGTGGAGAAAATCTCGGTCAAATCATTGTGAATACCCTCGCGTACCTCCTTGCGTAGCTCCTTGATGCTGTTCAGCCTGTAAACAGTCGCTCCTCGACCTTCTATTGTCTCATACTCGATATTCTCGGGCACAGCCAGCGGCTCGTCTTCCATGGTGGCCGCCTCCGAAGAACTCTCGCCGGTTTCCGCACGCGAAAACATTGTAGTTATCTTGCGAGCGTACGTGTCGGTCCGAACCAGGTCGTTTGAGTTCCTTCTCTTCTTCCCTGTCACCATGAACATGGATTTCGGAGCAGGCTCCTCGTCCTCGCCCGTTGCGTCGGATACTGGCTTGGCCCCTGGGAGCAGGGCTTGTGTCCTGAACGTTCGGCTTGTGTCGACACTCGCCAGCTGTGATTCAAGCTCCGTGCAAACCGCCTGCACAATCTCATCTTCGTTGAGGAAATGAACCTCCCGCTTCGTCGGATGAACATTGACGTCGACGCGAGCTGGCTCGATCTGGAGACTTAGGTAGATGAAGGGGTGGCCCCCCTTGGGGAGAAAGTTGACATAGGTCTGTTCGAGCGCCTTTTTCAAGTGAGAAGACTCCACGCTTCGGCTGTTGATGAAAAGTAGGAACGTCGTTTTCTTAATGTGGTAATTTGCATTGGTGGCCAAGACATGCGCCCTGAAACCCCAACGATCATCTGCGGCTTCGAATTCGACCAGCTCGTTGGCTACACTACTTCCGTAAATCTGTCGAATCCGGTCAGACGTAGTAGACTGGCTCTGAATGGACAAGCTACTGGAGGCTTCCCCGGCCTTTTTGCAAGTGAAGCCCACACCTTTGCAGTGGACAGAGTAACGTCCGACCATATCAAGGATCTTATTGAATTCGTCGGCATGGGATCGGAACGCTTTCCTACGAGTTGGAATGTTGAAGAACAAGTCCTCTACTGTGATCTGAGTCCCTGGCCGACCTGCCACCGCCTTTGGCTCTACAGGCTGGCCGGGCTTAGGAGCCGCCAGATAGCCATCCTGATAGTGAGCCCGCCATGCCAAGGTTGAATTTTTGGTCTTGGTCGTCACTGATAAATGGGCGATGTGACTGATGCTCGCGAGAGCCTCTCCTCGAAATCCATATGTCTCTATAGATGACAGGTCCTCAAAGGCCTTGATTTTGCTCGTGGTATGCCGTTCACACAGGATAGCCAAATCGTCTTTCTTTTGAAAAAAAATATAAATAAAAAAAATTGTTGGCGGTGGTACTTTGGGAGAGAAGACAGCACGGAAGAAAGGTGGAGAGGAAAGAAATCCCCATTCAGGACACACACCTCAATCCCACAGCCATTATCTGTGATTTGAAGAAGCTTCAATCCACCGTCCTTGACGAGAATATCCAAAGCCGTGGAACCAGCATCAACGGCATTCTCTATCAGCTCCTTGAGAGCATGTACCGGGGCGACAATAATTTCACCTGCTGCAATCTTGTTGACTACATCTGGGTCCAAGGCCTGTTTTGACGAAGAAATGAGTGTTTAGCCAAAGCCCGGATTGGGGGCCAAGTCTACGCTCGGAGAGACATTGATGCAGTGACCCCCCCCCTCCCCCGTTGGCAGTTGTGGAAAAACTTACCTTGATACGACGGGCAGGTCGGGGCCCATCGGGTATATCTTCTGCTTTCCGCTTGGTACCCGAAAGGCTGACGACGTCCATGTGGTCCATGTGGTGGTCCATTTGCTGGCCTGCAGGCTGTATCGGGGCTCAAGATTGGTTGCAATGGCATCCGCATCCCCACAGGCTGAAGCTGCGGCATCAAATATGTGGCATGAGGAGGTCAGGCAGAAGAGGGAGGGCATGCGCGAATACTTGATGCACCCCCGTTCACGCCGTTCACGGCCTCACAACCGAGCAGAGGAGTAAATTATTGTATGAATCGCCGGATCCTCGCAACCACGGGTTGTCAATACTCCAGTGGGGTCGAGGTCGAGGTCGAGGTCGAGGTCGAGGTCGAAGGCATGCAAATCTTTGACTGACCCCACGTACGTCAAAACTTGGTGGTTTGGACGCGCGAGGTGCATCGCGAAGGCACGTGACTCTCTCTCGGGTTTTCCTCTCTTCCGCTCGGCCTGATTCTGAACAGGAGCTGAGAGTTGGTCCATCGCACCGGTCAATGAATGAAGGAACTGACACGGCTCCTCCGGCCCCGTCCGCCCAATCGGAACCACACTGAGTCAGCCCCCCCTCGTCGCTGGCTGCATGTGTCTGTCTGGTGGAGCCTGTACGTACATATTAGTCCGTAGTCCGCAGTCCGTACATGTATATATATATGTACATAGTACATACAATCCGTACATGCACATGTGCTTGTGCATGCCGGCAAGGGAAGTTCAGTTCAACACGGCGACATCCGGCCAACCCAAGCCAAGCCCGACGTTCTCCCTCGCCCTGCTCGTCGTCATCGGAGGAGACCGCAGAGAGAGGGCAGCCCCCAACCCTCCTTCCCATGTTGCCAGGTTGCCAGGTGGTGCCAGGTGGTGCCAAGTGCCAGGTGTCAGGTGCCAGACTCAGACCAGGGCACCGGACGCAATCGATGCAGATCGCGCCAGACACCGCGTCACCCACGGCGGATTTCTCCAGGGAATCAGGCCAAGTCGCAAATCTCGAGCCACACAATGTAACTGCCGTGATCAGCCCCAGGAGAACAAGGCCGAAAAACAGGGATTGAGGATATGGATTAGGAAATCCGTATAAAAAAAATTAAAAAAATTTTTTACCGTCCTTTCTAGGCCCCTTCCAGGCGAATTAATCAAACTCATCACCCTGGCCTCGCCTTCCTCATTCCGGCAAGCCAACAAGTGAAGACGTTGGAACGTCGCAACGGTTTCTCTTCAACGCCATCTCCTCCGTACATTAGTCTGATCTGCAAGTCCCACCCCCCCCCTTCCCTCCTTCCCTCCTCGGGACACACACACACACCGCACACACACCGCACACACCCTTGGTAGGTACACATGTACCTATTACATGTATGAGCTAGGAAAACCGACCGATAGCCGTAGAATTTGCGTGCGACTCCCATATTCAGTGCGACGTCTTCGATCCCATCTTGGTGAGACATCCAAGCCAGGCCGGCAGCTAGGGAAAGAGATGATTGTTTCAGCTGCCGAGCTCAAAAAGGAGAGGAACCTAACCTAATCCGTAGACCCAATCAGTCCCAAGCACATACAGTACATGTAGTTTGAACCAGTTCTCTTTGAGAAAATCCTCGGCGACTGGGTCCATATTCGTATTAGCAAGGACCGTGTCTGACCAAGAGAAGAAGATTACGGGAGTTGGGTCGTCGTGTACATATGTACAATCAAAAAGAACATCTCCGCGGGTTCCAACGCCGCCTTTCTACGAATCAGGCCATCTCGCGAGCACGCGCCGACGACAAAGAACACCTCCTCGGGTGCGGGTGCGACCCCTGAAAGCTCCGTTGCTTCGTTTTCGTCCATGTACCCTGGGTATCTTCTCTTCAGCATGTTGCATGCTTTTTGAACCAAGGCTTCATCAGCTTTTGATATTCCGGCACGCCGCATCATGGAGAATCACCTGGTTGTGCGATGTAGATAGACATTGGGCATTGTTCCTATATGCAGACACGTTATTAATTCAAAGCAAGTGTTGGCACGTGAGATGGGTAAATTAAAAAAGGTAGATGTGCTATCGATTCATCGAATACTAGAAAATGACCTCCTTTGGTCCCCTCAACTTCCTGGGTATCGCGTCCCTAATGACTGTGAATGTCCAAACTCTCCTCTGTGTCGCCACCGTCAACATTCAACTCTATTCTATTCTATTATACATGATGCCGACGGTTCTTGTAGCATAGGGGGCCTCTCTCTCCGGGAGCCTCGTCAGTTTGCCCCTATGACTACCATACCTTGCTAACCAGATTTCGAACGGCGAAATGTTTGCAAGCGATGACGATAAAAGAAGAAACAAAAAATGAGAGCAAATCATGAGTATGATTAGATTTGATATTGACTTGAGAAATAAGAATCCTCCGCTCGTCCCCTCCATTCCCTTTGCAAGCGTCCATGTCCTTATCCATGTCCGCGAGCCAACGTTGAGCCAAAGTCGGTCTGAATCCTCGCACTTGGAAGAGATGTTGCAGCGAAGCGAGTCTGAAACTGGAAACGCTGGACGAAAATATTACAATGACCCACCCATCTGTTCAACTCATCGTCGCCCATTGTCGCGAGGCCTGAACGGCTCTTCTGAGTCCCCCAATAGGCCATCAATGGCAAGACGTTTGGATCTTTCGCCATAGCCGCCGGTCGGTACTCCTGACGAAATTGTTTGAATGGGCTGTGGTCGTATGGGCGGAAGCTGGAAGCTCGATTGAGAATCGGAAGGCTTGGGCGCGTTTGATTCTTCCGCAATTCCACGATACGGTAGGCCTTCTGGCAGATGCTTGTCGCGCGCGCACGGAAATGACTGGGGCCTTCCAGCTTGACCGAAGCCGTGGCCTATGAAAACCGAAGGTCGGGAAGAATGGCCGGGAGAGGCATTCTCACGCTGAAGGGTTGCCGTATGAAGGTGCTCACCGCCCGGGCGAGCTTTGACCGGATCGAAAGGTATGCGCTGAGCGAACATGGTCTCAGGGCTCATTCGCTGATATGATGATGCTGCCCGACTCCCTTGCGCATTCATGACAGACGGGGCGTGTTGTGGTGGAGGAGGCCTCGTGGGTAACATCAGTAACAGCACGATGAAGTAGAACGACCCCTCCTTGGCAAGCCCTGCACGGATGGCCAAGGGTCTTGTAAATCTGCCGGCACCGACAAATGCGAGATGGTCTTGAAAACTGAGCGGGAACCGCCCAAAGTCCTCCATGGCGAAGCCCAGCCCTTGTATACTCTGAGAGCCACGTCCCAGAATTGGAGGGAGATAGTTTGGTTCTCTCCTCCTCTGCTCATTGTTGAAATAAGAATGAATAGCCGAGATTTTTTCAAGTTCGGCTGGCAAAACGATGTCACCCAGACTCCTTCCCGCCATGTCTGGCAAACCAAGGATATCCCAAAACGGCATGGATCCTTTGATAAAGTCAAGACTCATGTTCAGGTAGGCGACGGGTTCTTGTGAGCTACTGGTGGCAGACAGAGGAGTATTGTAGCTGTTTGCATCAGAAGACGGCGCCGACTCGCCTGATCTAGCTGAGAACCCACGGCCTGCTGCGATGCCGGAGGCACGGGATGACGTGTGCCGTTGATAATGCTCGTCGAATGAACCGGGACCACTGGAGGGATGAATGTCTACAGGGCGTCGGGGGGACATATCGCGAGAATGTGCATGTGTCTGACGAATATTGTCAAACCGCGTGTCTCTGTCGTCTCGAAGTCGGGGTCTTCCTCGTTTTTTGTGCTGTACGTCCACGCAAGCATCCTCCTTGCCGTTGCTTATACATCTTGAGCATGGCCGCTGTGCTATGCAATTTGTTAGCGATTTCGTCTCCTCTCCATGAGGCCAATCTCGACCCCTTTCCACCAGCCATCAAATAAATCAACTTACCATCACATCTAGAAAGAAAAGACACTGTTAACACCAGTAAACCACACATTTCAAGACTGAATGCAAGGAGAGTAAATAGAAAGGGCTTACCTGAGGTGAGCTCTCTTGCAAGGCACACATGCAGACGCAACATGGCCCTTGGTTTTCCTTTGAGCTTTTGGTGATCTGACAACTTGGCTGTCTGCACAAGTAGACGCACCAGACTGACCTAGTTCAGCGCCTGATCTTGAGCCGGCAGCAGCTGCTACTGCTGCAGAGTGCTGAGGGCTCTGGCCCCGATTCATCCCATGCTGCGGTTCATGAAGCAAATATTTATTTGGGTGGGCGACTGGTCCTCGATAACTGTAAGGGCGCTCCATTGCTGGTCTTTGCGGATATGAGCTAGGGAAAATCGCGGGTGGCATTGGTGCCTGTGGAGGCGGTAACTGCGGTCGGACATCGAATGGTCGCTTTGTCGAGTAGACATCTTCGACGCCCTCTGCCGAGAAAGTACTGGAGCCTCGACTCGGATTATAGAGCTCTCGAGGGTCATTTGTCGGCACGTTCGGCGCGGTCGGCGCCCCGTCCATGGGAGGAGATGGATATGCCCGCGTACGAGCAGATATATCTGCTCTTGCACCTTGGGTCTCCCAAGCCAAGTTTCGATCCGAGTTGTGATCTGGAAACAGAAGGCTAGGGCAAGGGCTCAGTAGCGATGAAGATGTATCCAATGGCCTGGTTCTTGACAACATGGATGGAGTATCCATGTCTGGTTCCCCAAGACGGGCTACTTGATCGTAGATGTTCAGCGGCGACCTTGAAAACCCAACAATCTCTCTGAACTGTTTGTGAGAGATGGCGAGAGAAGAGCAAAGAGGGAATTTGGCGTCAGCGTTGCGAAACCGTCGAAGATGGTGACAGACGGCCTTTTAGCTATATGACAGCTTTTGTCGTGAGGCAGGGAGTTGGTGGGTAGGTATTGTGTTGCAATAGATTCCCGCGCGCGCGCGCGCTTCGTTGGGATGTTCTGGAGAAGTATAGCCCACAGTTGATTCGACACTTCAAAAAAGTTGGAGGATCCAAAACACGGGGGGTTTGGAGAAAAAGAATGAATAATTGAGAAAATGATCAACTGTCTGGTCCGAAAAGATGAGACGGGACTGACAGACACGAAGAAACCAAAGAGGGAATCTGGGCAGCGACACCGAAGCGGATATACATCCGTTTGATGCCGGAGCAGCTGGCTGGTGTGAAACAAGGCGCAGCACAGTGACACTCTCTGACAGGGTGAAATCAATATGCTTCGTAATACAACCCTGGGGAATCTATGTATCTGTGAGCAATGATAGCGCGACAAACATCCGGGAGATATTGGATGGGAAAAGAGTTCAGGGTTTCCTGTCCCCGGCTACATTGTATGTATGTATGTAATGCGTCCTTGCTGGCTGCTTGACGCCTCCCCCGAGGCTAGGCACAAAATGGACCAGGAAATGAATGGTCCGGGGCGTAGCTTTCAAAAGCATGTACGATACAATGAAGATTGATCGGCGACTCAGGGTCGGGTTTTGTGTGACTGGCAGACGGGGACTGGAGCAAGGGAGCTCTGCCAGTCAAGACCAGTGGGATCAAACAGGGGATTGCTGCAGGAAGAAGGCTGGTGAGCAAGCAGGGTTCTGGTTGTGGTTCTGGTTCTGGCTTCAACCGTTTAGATGTACTCCTGGCACAGCTAAAACCAGACTCCGTACTGCCGAGAGGAGATGTCTGCACATTGCGGCTTGTCAGGACGACTCTAAACCTGGCCCATCTTATTAGCTTGACGGAGCTAGCTCCGCGTCCAGGTCTACATGTCATGGCGCCAAGCAAGACACCACAGTTGTTGGCAGCATCTCATCACTAATTTAAGAAATGCACTGAAATTGCATCCCGGAACGATGCCGGAGATCAAGAGCCCGTAGACACTTGCAGAGTTCCGAGGCCAGTATCCCAAGAGATTTGAGAGGAGATCCATCCAGCCAGGGGGGGGGGGGGGCAGGAAGGGCGTGTGCCAGCGCGTGTGAGTCTTGCGGTGGGGGAGTGTCATGTCTCGCTTGTAACCGGTAGGTGCCAGATACTACTGTGTTGTATGGCCATTCACGGAGTACATACATACGGGCCTAGAGGGCAATGAGCGGAATCGACAGAACACAATGGTCGAGTTCAGGAGCGCCGCCCCTCGAAATGAAGGTGAGAAGTGAGGGAGTGTGATGAAGCGACTCATGGCCTCGCTTTCCAAGATACGGACTGTGATGTGAATGAAGCTACATGTACATGTAGACTAACTGGAGAGTGATAGCGGTAATGACAAGACCACGGCACTCCACTGTTGGGGCTGTTCCGGATTGAGGACGAAGCTCGCTCGGGGTGGACTCGTGCACATGGGAAGCAGGGATTCCCAGAGCGACACATGAACAAGTATGTAGGGATGTACATGAGACCCTGTACGGGCAAGAATGCTGGATGCCCGAGAGTCGAGCGAGTACCGAGGCTTCCACTCATTGTACTGTATACTTTGTTGATATCGAGCATAGCCGTGATAGGCGCTTTAAGTTCCTTGGAGATTCCTGCACAAGAGCGGAGTGTCCCTTGATTTCCCTGGATTCTCTAGGGACCAAGCGCCATACATGTAGGTCGACAAGCGCGAATTGGAGAATGCCGATGATGTCTTGTGGGGGCATTCACGGAGTTTTGAATTGTGGACTACATGTAATCCGTACGGAGTAGTCCGTACATACGTCCGTGAATGAGGCAGAAGGGGAGTCGGGGGGGGTGAACGTGGCAGCGGTGTACGGACTAGGGGCTCGCAAGAAAAGAATCCATATTATGCCATAGCATAGTCCGTATGTACTATGAAGTTCGCTTCACGCCTCCGGTACGATGTAATATGTAGCTGACACCATGGGAGCTGCACATGGCGACGAGAAGCGGTATGAGGGACGTGCTATCAAATTTCGGATCAAAATCCGGGTGCGACAAGGCAAATAGGTACGGACTGCTCCATGGGTTGCTTTTGATACCCGATGTGGATCTAAGTGGCGCCACCTCTCATGACGATAGCCAAAGTTTGGGACACGGAGGGTTGTGACGCCTGACTTGTTTAAGCCTATGCAGTTGCTGCTTGTATCGCCGTTTTGACAGCGGAGGATGTTTTGGATCCTCACTTGCCGTGCTGCCGTGTTGCGGTGCTTCCGAGCTTCCGAGCTTCCGGACTTACGTATTGTTCTTGGGCTGTTGACATGTCCTCTGGAGGGTGTCCGTGAAGCTACATCAGGAAAGCGGCACAGGTCTTGACACAGATGACTTCAAGTACTCTTTTCGTCTGTGTCGCAAAAACACGCCGGTGGATTGGCGAGAGCCATTGAGACTTCATGATTCACTCAACTCAGCAAACGCAACTGGAACCCGGCGGAGTCTGAGCTTTAGGCGAGGCCACCATTGACGCAGCAGTACAGGCACACGTGACGACGCTGGGAAACTCGCTTCTCGCTGGTAGAACGCTCGAGAGATCAGGGAGCAAAGTCATCTAGAATCCGTATTCTTGGGCCTTCCGAGTCTTCGAGACTTGACGTTCCATCAACTGTGGCTTTACGCCCGAGTCAGCCATGTGACCAATTGACAGCCAATCTTCAGGGGGGTCAACCTGCTCTAATGGGAAGAGACTGGGGCAGTTGACGAATTAGCCAGTAGGGAAAATTTGTTTTTGGGCCAAAATTGCTCCATAGACCTGCCGCTTAAATTTCCGGCAAACAGCTTTTCACGCCAACGGCCCCCCTCGAGGCGGGCCGGGCTCCCTAGCTGTATTATCCACCTACTCCGTAATAAACTCCATGAATTACCAAGGTGTCGTCTCCATGAAGAAATGTCAACGGCTTAGGCGACCACAGCATGCGGGGCTTCGGGTAGACCTAGAACCGCCGAGCTACTTGGAACCGGAGATCGGCTTGATTCAGTTCCCTGACCATTTGCCATCAATATCGCACTTCCGACCCGAAGTAACCCAATACTCATGGGCAAATTGAACAAGCATTGCAATCAAAGTGCTGATACAGTTGGACAGTAACGATATGCGCCATGTTGAGGCTCACAGTTCTATCGAAAGATGGCGCTGGGACATTGTATGGTGCTGGGCAAACGGCGCCGAGTTCCATTGCATCCACGGGTCGAGGATGAAACCGTTGTTGAGTTGGGTGGAGAGTGGAGAGTATCCTATTATTTCCAGTGCTTTCATTCACCACCCATTGTGGCATCCAAGTTGTGTACGTACGGATTAGTACATTGTATGTACATACTATGTGCGTAGTGGTTGTGTCAGAAGCCTTGTAGGGACACCCAGGGGACGTGTTCGTATTGGCCCGCTTGTCTGTGTCTGATCGATTCATCCGATGGGCGTCCGTACAAAGTGCGAGGGTGCGGCCCTTCGAGGGAGCAACGCTGAGCCAAGTCGCCAGCCAATTTCCAGCCCAACGCCGAAATCGCGATACGCGGCGCCGCGAAATCCGTCAATGGTCAAATCTGCGGCAATGCATCGCCTGTGGTTTTGCGGGATGAAAAGAAGAATCATAGCATGACGGCAGATCTGGCATCATGGCTTTGCGTGCGAGTTGGAAAGGCTTGGCGTTGAGCACGGAGTTACTCAACTGTATGTACGAAAGAGTTGCCAAGTGCCGGGCGGACCCATTGAATCTTGCACAGATCTGGCAGCTTGTCGAGAAAGTAAAGTACGTAATACGGCCAAGCTCCATCGTCACACCACCTGTTTTGTGCCCGATGAGATGAACAGGCAGGGCAGGGCACGGGGCCGTGGCCGTCCTCCGACACCACGGATCATTTGACTCGACTTGGTTCGGGACTCGGGGGCGGAATGTTGTAGACGCGCGCGCATTTCTTTCTGACTAGGCTCGCAACTTGAGCCCCGGGAAGGAAAAGAGCATCGTCAAGTGCAGAGTGGCTTTTGGTTTCGGAGGCTGCGAGGCTTTGAGGTTTGAGTGAGGTCTGAGGCTCGAGGCTGAGGAGGTCTGAGGCGTCTGAGGCGTTTGAGGCGTCTGAGGCGAGGCTGGGCTGTGGCTCCTTCCTAAAGAAATAAGAATACCAGTGCACCTTCCTCCAACAACATGGCTTGGCAACCGATCTGGCGGAATGCCTGATGCTGATGGTACGTACCCACACAGCTTCTTGCATTTTATGACATTGGGTGTCTCGCAAACTCCTGGCAATTTCTTACGCCCTAATACATCCGTACTGCATTGTACATCTCCAAAGTCACGTCAGCCTCTCAGCCACCGACCGCGCCGATGATTGGATGTGGTCACTGTTCTAGTTTCCAAGGGGCTAGGAGCTTGAACAGAACGTGCCCTTGGCGCAGTTTTTCAATTCCAGCGTAAGAGGTCATAGTTGATCGTGAAGAGGGGACGGACGTTTAGTAGAAGCTTCTGATAGAGAAACTGAAACCATAATATGATTGTGTTGACTAATTTTGATATTCCACAGATTCACAGCAACAAAGAACTTCTGGCTTAAAGGCGTGTGTGTGCAGCGACAGATCCCCGAGCGTCTACAAATTGATGCTGGTCTTTTTTTGGGTCAAGAAGACTGAGATGTACAACGATCTCTAGGCACATTGACACCTACATACGCGGGAATTCTAAAATGGTCGGTCGCAGCACCTGCCCCGTATGCTCGGTATCTTTGGATGAATGAAAGGTCCACTTCCGGGCGCCTCCCAGTACGGACTATTGGCTGTGGATATAATTAAACCCTCCTTTGGGCAAGGGTTGACACAGGACAACGTACATACATGTATTATGGGTGGGTGGCTGTCTTGAAGTTGAGTGCCAGGGCCAAGACAGCAACGCTAATAGGTTGGGCAAAGAGTTGGTGGCGGAGACTCGACCGCAGTCGTCCGGAAGAGCCGGATGCGGTTGTTGATAGATGCAAATTTGAACGCCAGTTCTAGTGAGGAGAAGAGCGACAACAGCAATCATGGAGCCCTTCTCACCGCATCTCAAGACGGAAGAGATGGGTTCAAAGGTAGTGCAAGAGTACAGTTACTCGGTGCTTGGTGCTTGGTGCTTGGTGCTCGATGCTCGATGCTCGATGCTCGCTGCTCGATGCCTCGTACTCCCTCCCGTACACGATTCAGATGGACTCGCACATCGTGTGGCACTGGCAGTGATCCAATCGTTGGTTAAGATCTGATTTCAACCGACACGACACGACACGACACGACACGGCATGACATGACACAACGCACGCAGCCGCCTGCGTTGCACAACATGAACATGTACCTCAGGTTACACTTGGAATCACGGACGGATGGGGAACAAAGACGAGTGGTACGCTGACTACGGACTACTCCATGCACCATGCGACATATGGAAACCGTTCTGTGCTCGGCCCGTACGAGTGCAATCTAACAAAAACCACACTCGAAGAATATTAAAGGAATCGGTATGTTTCGGACGGAGCACATGTGCATGCACCCAAGCACGTCGCATGGGGCAAGGATGGACCAGCAGCATAATATCTGCCCGCATCAATCACGTCTCCCTGTTCGGACTGGCGCGCAAAGCACCGAGGACTGCTTCTGCAAAGCATCTGCAAAGCAGTGGCAGCATGAGCATCATGGTAATCAGTCGTGTGCAACTTCTCCCAGGTAGGCATTCCTTGCCCTATGCGTTTTCGGGGCGTCGAAAATAATCAACAGACTGCATGGCTCTCCGACGAATTGGTGGATCTGTGAGCAAACTCTAAAATCGAGGAGAAAATGGCTTCGTTTGGCGAGTTACGGAAGTACGGAGTAGTCCGTAATAGTGAGATGTGAGAATGACGAACCAAGGAAGGCCCTTCCCCCCCTTGGGGGACACCCTCATCTCGCTACACCGGCGCCCCCCCCCTCCCCCTCCTTACTATACAGTGAGAAATGATGTCGTACGATGCGGGATAATATGACCAGGGAACTACGGAGTAGAGGTGTCGAGACTTGCCTCTACGTCACCGAAAAAATCCCGAAGATGCTTTCTTTGGAACGAGGCCGCAGACAGGCAGACAAGGAAAGAACAGGGCAAAAGCGGAGCTGCGGCCAGACAGAAACGAACGGAACGAACTATGCCAGTCCGTACGGATTAGTGGCCGCCATCTCCACCAACCATGTGACAGGAGGACGTTGGATAAAATGATATCGGTTTTTTTTTTTCGACAGAAATGACAAGAAGCTGCATGCTTTTCTTTTTTTTTCCCGACCCGACCCATGCTGGATGATCTACGCCATGCCATGGTACGGGCGAAGGGAGAAGGGCGTGCGTATCCACGATGAGTGAGTTATATGCCGTACGGAGTACTCGGCTCGGTTCAAAACTGAATTTGCACACGCCCCTCTCCTTCACCCCGGTTCCCGTGATTGGAATTCATCCCGGGGATACAAAAGTCCGGAAGTGCCAAAAAAAAAAAAAACCGAACGAACGAACGAAGAACGAAATAGGACCGGCCAATCGATAACACCAGGGGGTTCTGGTTAGGTTACTCTTTTTTCTTTTTTTTTTGGTCGCAGTCCATTGGAAAGAAACCGGACAAGGTAGGGTGTTCATCTGGCAATTGAACGACATGTTTTTGCTAATTACATACGGGTGTTCGTTTTTTCCCCCCGTCTCTGTTGTATCTTTCTTTATTTTTTATTTTTATTTTTGATAGATAAAACGGTCGCCCCTTTTCCCTTTTCTCCCGTCTCTCCGCTCCTCCTCCATCTTGTCATCTTGTGTGGTCCAGGGTCAAAAAGTAGCGCGTTCTAGACTTGCGCTCCTCCGTGCGGGACGGAGCAATAAACGCCTTGGCTGGCATATGTGGCCCACTGCACCCCGGCAGCCGGGTCCAACAGCGACCGTTGGAAATTCCCCTCTCTGCTAGCTACGGATTAGTCCGAGTGTGTCTTGGTGCATGCGCGCGGCACAGAACGACGAGAACAATGGAAGCTTCCACCGGAACCGGAGGCCGGAGGGATTCAAAACCTGGGCAATAACTGGGAATGGTGTAAAATCAAGTACCCGGTAATAGACGCAAGTGCAAGATAGATTTGAAAAATATACTCCGTCAAGTCCGAATCATTACAACGCTAAACCCCCCAAGACTCATTTCACCCTGACAAGCAAGCAAGCAAGCAAGCCCTGCTTACAAACGACTTTCTATCCCAGCATAATGACCATCCGCCGCCCAATGCGAGTCAGGCCACACCAGACGAATTGCTTCCCAGATGTGCCTGTCGTTGCGAAACGTTAGCTAGTGTCGTCGGGGGCCAACGGCAGATGGTTCTGTCCAAAGCAGAAGATGCCGAATCTAATCAATTAAATGAAAACCCCCGTCCGTTCACGGAGAGATACCGAAAGGGCAGTCAAGGGGGGGGTGGGAGACACTGGTTATATGTGTACTCCGTGCACCGAGAAGGTCCCCTCTCATATCCGATGGAGTTGCTTCTCCAATGCATGGGCTTTCGGGTTTTTTTTTTTCCCCTCTTCTCTTCGGATCTTCGGGCTGACTGTTGGAAGGATTCTTCTCTGAAAAGAGACCCCCCACCCCCCATCTCGTATAATTATACCGTTGGTGGACTGGCCTGCAGGAAAGATGCAAGGAACTCGCAAGGGAAAAGGAAAAAAACAAAATTGGAAAAAAAAAAAAAAAAAAAGTCCCTCTTACCTGACATGGAAGATTTGCAGCCCGTCCTTGACTTCTTGCGGAAGATCCTTGACATCCTTGCGGTTCTGAGCTGGCAACAAGACTGTCTTGACTCCTGCACGGAGAGCACCAATGAGTTTCTCCTTGATACCGCCTACGGCAGTGACACGTCCGCGCAGAGAGATTTCACCCTATAGGAATAGGAGAGGACTCCGTTAGCATGTGGTTCAGGGTATGTGTATATGACACATCCAAGACACGATGTCATACACGGCCAACACATTAGCGGTATACTAGCGGTATACTGCACAGTGATACAAAGTTGCCAAAAGGGAGGAATGACCACGTACCGTCATGGCCATCGTAGGTGGCACAGGCTTGCCGGAGAACAAGGAAATGAGAGCAATAGCCTGACCGATGCCACTGCTTGGTCCATCCTTGGGAATGGCGCCCGAGGGGCAGTGAACATGAATGCTTCGGTCCTTCATGATATCCGTAGTAGGTTCCGGGGTGAGACCTAGCTCGTACGCATGGGCCTTGACCCAAGTCAAGGCGACTTCGACGCTCTCCTTGAGCACATCGCCCAGCTTGCCCGTGAGCTGGACTCTGCCATTGCCCGGCATATCAGCGACTTCGATGAAGAGGATGCTGCCGTTGCCTCCCGTGCTGTAGGCCACGAGACCCGTCACGATGCCGGGACGACTCGTCTTCTCGGCAATTTCCTCCTCAAACTTCTCGATACCGAGAATGGTTTCGATATCGTCGACCGTCAAGCGCGGTCTGTAGACCTCTGCGCGACCAGCGTCTCTTGCTTCCGCGAATTCAACAGCCTTGGCACGGCAAACAGAGCCGATCTCTCGTTCCAGGTTGCGAACCCCTGATTCACGAGTGTACGACTCTATAATCTTGGACACGACATCCTGGTCAAAGATGACCTGGTGCTCGGCTAATCCATTGGCTCGGATCTGCTTGGGCACGAGGTGCTGCATGGCGATATGGCGCTTCTCGAGCGTTGTATAGCCCGGCAGGTAAATCGTTTCCATGCGGTCCAACAACGGCGCGGGAATCGTGTCCAAGTTGTTGGCGGTGGCGATGAAGAGAATCTTGGACAAATCAATGGGCATGCCGACGTAGTGATCCTGAAACGTGTGGTTTTGCTCCGGATCCAGCACCTCGAGCATAGCTGCTGATGGGTCGCCGTGGACGCTGGCCGTGCCGATCTTGTCGATCTCGTCCAACAAAAAGACTGGATTCGCGACACCGACTTTTCGCAGACCCTGCACTATCGCGCCTGGCATGGCCGCGACATATGTCCTGCGGTGACCGCGGATCTCGGCCTCGTCCCTGACGCCTCCGAGAGAGATGCGATGAAACTTCCTGCCGAGAGCCGTGGCCACCGACTTGGCCAGGCTGGTCTTGCCCACTCCTGGTGGTCCGATGAGCAGCATAATGGGAGACCTGTCCCCCATTTTCTTGGACTTGAGGATCTGGAGCTTGGCGTTGTGTTCCGGGTCAGGTGGTGCGGTGTTGTTGCTCTTGTTCTGTTCAATGCTCTGCTGCTTGTCCTTGTCCTTGTCGTTGAAGCCTGTCTCTGCTTCTGCTTTGCGAATCTGATCTTCCACGTCGTCATTGAGAGACTGCTTGAGGCGCAGAACCGCGAGATACTCGATCAATCTCTTCTTCACCTTGTCGAGACCGTAGTGATCATCATCAAGTTGCTTGCGTGCTCTTGTCAAGGTCTCTGGACCCAGTCTGTCATCTGTCCTAGCCGTCCAAGGAATCTCAGACAAGGTCTCTAGCCAGTTCCGGGTAACCTGATATTCCTGATTCATGGGCATCATCTTCTGCAGTCTTCGCAGCTCCCTATCCGCCGATTTGGCGACCTCGGGGGGCATTTGAGCGTTTTGAAGCTTTTTCTTCAGCTCATCCAACTCGTTGGCTTCCTGTTCATCACCCTGGTCATTGCCGGGTGGCGCCTGGCCATTCGATGGAAGGAAATTTAAGCCCGGAACCGGCAGGCCTGCGCTGTTGCGCTTGTTTGGATTATCATTGAGCCTGTCCAGGATTTGGACAGGAACTGACGTGAATGTTGTAATTTTGAAATTGTTCTTGATGCCTCCCACCTGACGCTCCAACAGTTCGAGAACTTTTGTGATTCTGACCTTGACATCGAGCGCGGCCAGTACACCGAGATTCTCTTCATGAGATGCCTCGACAAGGTTTGACATGAAGTCAGCTAGCAGGCCAGCCTCTTTGATTTCTCTCCTCATGATGAGCATCTCCAGTCGTTTGGTGAGCCCCGGAGATAGAGCCGGGCCAGCCTTTGTGCGAGGCAGTAGCGATGAGATTCGTAGAATTGTGACGAGCTCGCGAGATTGTGCTTTCAGTAAAGCAAATAGGTCTTGGAGTTGTTTGTCGGCAATATTGACTACAAACAAAGCAAAAGGAAAACATTAGTATCCTGACAGAGGGCCGTTCCGTAGGATTGGTTGATAGACGACGCCCTGGGGTTCATCACTCACTCTCGTCGCCAAAGTAGGTGACCTTGGCTTGAAAGAATGGCCGCTCGCGTGCAATGTTGTCCACCCTCACGCGCGAGGCCCCTTCCACGCGGAGTGCGAATTCACCGGCGCCACGGCCGTCGATGCCAACAATCTTGGCGGCTACACCGAAGCCGAAGATGTCGGCTTTGCTAGCGCTCCCTGGGTTCACCTCCTCGAGGTGCGAGGTATCCACCTCTTCGCCATTATTGATAAGAAGCTGGCCGGTCGGGCCCACGAAAGGCGACGAAAGCGGAACACAGGCGATGGGTATGCTGTCGATGCGGGCATCGGGTCCCCTGGCCGCTGCTTGTTCGTACACGTGCGCGAGGAGCGCTGGGATATCGGGTCGGCTCGAGGTGACGGAGATGCGCTGGACCAGGCCGGGGAGGAGGACGAACCCCCTAGCGAGTGGGATGACGGGAAGGGTCGCAGTCTGTGATCTGCCCATGACGCAGGGAGAGGAGAGGGGAATTTCGAGGGCGCACACACGAGACAGCTCGAGCTATATTATGTAGATGGTGGAATGGCCGAGTTTGGTCCGGAACGGCACGGGAGCGACTGGCGGTCGTGTTCGCAGGGAAGAAGTCGCTCACAAGTCGGGGCTCAAAAAGAAAAGAAAAAAAGGAGGCAGACAGTAACAGAGCGTGAATGAGTAGTTGTACAGAGTATCGAATCGATGGAGCGATGGGAGCGATAGGAGCGATGGGTTGTTTGTTGAGAGAAGATTGGTCGATAGTTTGGGTCGAGTGGTTTGTCAGATTGTCGAAAAGTTGGGTTGTGGTTGTGGTTGTGGTTGTGGGTTGACGTTGCTTTGTGCTTTCTCTGGATGGTTCCACGGATGCCGAGGCAAAGACGAGGCGAGGTTTCTCCACCCTCCATCAGTCCTCGTGGTGCATGGGAATTCGATGCAAATCAGACTCCAAGGGAGTGCATGCTACACTCGTCACAGCTAGCCAGAACACGCCTGTATCAAAGCACACCATGATTCCATCTGATACTGTACCTCACTTAGATTACAAGAGCGCGGCAAAAATGAAACCCCAGTGCTCGTGCGCTATCTGTCGCATTTCCCAGGGGGGCAAGTCGACGATGCTGCTGACTCATCAGAACCTCACCCCCACCCACCGCGGGGCAAAGGAAGCAAAGGAACCCACCAAAAAAATCAATTTACACCAGCTGAACCCACTGACGCGCCTCCAACGCGTCTTCCAGGCTCCAGTCCCTCTCACTCATCATCATCTCCAATCCGTGAAACTCTTCATCCGACCCCCCCCCCCCCCCTCGCCACAATCAACCATGTGTACGTCCAAGCCCGCTCTCCGAATCCCTTTTTTTTTTTAAAGGAAAAAAGTTTTTTTTTTTTAAGAAAAAAAGAAGAAGAAGAAACAATCCCTGACACTCCGCACAGCAGCCTACGCAGGATACAGCACGACCAGCTACGGCGCCCAAGGCGGCGACGACTCAGGCGGCTTCCTGGCCGGCGGCTCACAGCAAGGCAGCCAAGGCGGCGGCAAGGCCTACCAAGATGAGTCCCTCCGCCCCGTCACCATCAAGCAGATCCTCGAAGCAGAAGAGGCCTACGCGGGCGCCGACTTCAAAATCGACAACGCGACCGTCACGCAAATCACGTTCGTGGGACAGATCCGTAACATCAACCCGCAGCCCACCAACATCACGTTCAAGATCGACGACGGCACCGGCCAGATCGAAGTCAAGAAGTGGATCGACGTGGACAAGCAGGACGACTCCAACGCCGAGTTCGAGCTGGACTCGCATGTGCGCGTGTGGGGACGCCTGAAGAGCTTCTCCAACAAGCGTCATGTTGGCGCGCACGTTATCCGGCCTGTGGCGGATTTTAACGAGGTCAACTATCATTTGCTGGAGGCGACGTACGTGCACTTGTTCTTCTCAAAGGGTCCTTTGGGCCAGCAGGGCGGTGGCGCGAATGGGGATAGCATGTTTGTCGACGGCGGCGGCGGCGGCGGCGGGTACGGCAATGAGAACGGTGCTGGTGCTGGCCAGGCCTCAAATAAGCTTTCGGGCTGTGGTCCGCTGGCTAGAAAGATGTTCACCTTCATTAGTGGTGCGCCGGGCGGTAACGAGGGCATTCACTTGAATGTCATTAGTAGCTCGACGGGCATGTCCGTGAGGGATGTCTTGTCGGCCTCGGATGAATTATTGGGACAGGGCTTGATTTATCCGACTGTTGATGATGAGACATGGGCGATTTTAGAATATTAGATTGGGCCGGAAGCAGAACAAGGCGGCAGCAATATGACAACTTATTGGGGGTTTTTTTTTTACGATTTTGGGGACAACGGACTTGATGCACAAACGGACGGACATAGTCCCTGTAACCATTTTGAAGTGCAAAAATACATGTTTTCTCTTTGTTATTATAGGAAACGTCAAATCACCACAGGATTCAATCTGAACCTCAAAGCATGGCAGAACTCATTCGACGTGCAAATGAGTGTGGAGGTAGATACTTCACAGGGGCCAAAGAGAAAATCACAACACCAACGCAGACCACGTCGTCCTCGGACCACTCCTTCACTCCTTCTCTGGCTCCGTATCAACAGAGCTGCTAGCCTCGTCGTTTTGGGGCTCACGAACCATGCAGTACAGTCGAACAGGAACGGGTCCACGGCAAAAGACAATTTCCTTTCGGAGCTCGAATCCAAATTTGGAGTAGAACCGGTTATTGACCACATTGGAAGACTCCAAATACATGGCTCGGTTCTCCTCGTCAGCCTAGAAGAACAAGAAGATCAGATGCTTGAGCAGACTCTAACGCCTTTTTGGCTGTCCATCACCTGGATGGTTCTACACCCATCAGCTGCTTACCTTGTACATCATGTGTCTCAACAACTTGCTTGCGTACCCTCTACCCTGGGCACTCGCCTTCGTGCCAATATAGCCAAGATAGTAGCAGTCGTCGTTACGATGACCCATGATCTCAGCTTTGGTGTCATGAAGCGCGGGAAACAGCTCATTGAAGAACCGTTTTCGGCTCTCTCGTGAGAGCTGATAGCACAAACGCCATATGCCGCTCCAGATGGTGGCGAGCCAGTCGTCATTTGTGGTTCCTGGAGGCATCCTACACGAATGCCGAGGGAAATGTCCATGTTAGCATTCTTGCTGCTGCCGGAAACACCAAAGGGGAGGGCTCATCATGTGCGCCTTGTTCAACGTCAACTTATCCCCCAGCCCAGTACATACCACAAGGCAACAGCATCAAAGTCCGTTCCAATAGCGGTCGCAATGCCTCGAAACTTATACGAAGCATACGAATACGTCATGAGCCGAACATGAAGCTTCCAAAGCTTCTCCGACGAACAACAATCCGCATCATCGACGCCCATTAGATACAAGGACAAAGGGTCAGCAGCAAAGATCTGTGCAAGAGCCAAGCCGGCCTCCCGACGATCACTCATCTTAAGCTCGCGAACCTCGGTCGCCCATGTAGATGGAATCAAGGACAGCGTTGGCTTGGATCCAATTTGTTTTTCGACATGATTGACCTGCGCCATGTTGGAGGACGTTTATGTTTACTTCTACCTGAACTGTCAGAGCAATAAGGAATGATAGAGTGTCTAGGGGGCAGCGAATGAGAAACAGCAAGGATGCTCTATCCTGCTCTCGGGATCAAAGCGGGCTAGGGAAGGCATATGGAAATACTCAAGAAGGTTGGGACCCAGTCACCAAAGATTAAGGAATAAGCGAGCACTGTGAGCAATTCACACGGAATGGTCCATCTTCTTGGCGGTCACTTGCCCTCCTTCTGATAATTCCCGCCAAAAATGAAAAAAAAAAAATGAAAAAAAATGAAAAAAAAATTGGGGGTTCATGGGCTTTACATTTTGCAAACTGTTGCCCAGTCACTAGTTATAATGCCTGCAGAATATCGTTCGCGACGAGTCATGCCCGAAGACTGACAATGGCGAGGAGCGCGGATTAAGATTCGGGGACGCAAAGAGGTGATTGTATTATGGAGTCTGTATTTCGCACCCGGAGATCGAGTCCAGCCGCACAGCGTGTGTAAGATAAGTAGGTACACACAACCCGAGAGAGAGGAGATTACCAGAACGAGGGAGGAAGGGAGAGTGTGAGCGCGGCGTTGAGCAAAGGTGGCAGCAAGTATGCGTCGATGAACGAAAAGAAGAAGAAAAGATAAGAAGATGGTTTGGGGCCAACTAATACTTATCTCTTCAGACGTATCAGCGTTCGCTCACAAGAGGAGGACGAATAAAATGCAACGCAATCACCACGCATAAAGACGAGAGGCATTGCAGCCTCGTTTTCGCAGCTGTGTCAGGCGATCAGCCTGTTTCGGGTTTCACAGAGTGATCTCGTGATGAGATGATGCGGCTGACGGCTGGGCTTACATCAGTTTAGTAGGGCGGGAAGCTCCAGTCGGAAGAAGGCGCCTTGGGCATATATTATATTATGTGAGGCCCCGCTCATCATACATAGGTGCACCCCGCACCCACACTCTGCCCTTGTCGACTGGGACCATGGTTCAAGTGCATCATAGCCACGAACAGATGTAACTCAGATGTAACTAGGCAGGCTTGACACTCAAGCATTTCGTCCATCGGCACTGCCCATCATCAATGTGCCACTCTATCAGTCTGTGTCGAGTAAATAAGTGCTGGAGTATTGTGCACATTGTGACAAAGACGGCATCTGTTACTGATAAGATAAGAGTCTTCTCACATGCATGTTCTTGGACTATTCTGGATGTCAACTACGCTGGTCGCCCTGCTGCCGTCACTATGCAGTAAGGCATCATTCCTGTTCCTGAACTATTTTCGAATGCAACACTCCTGAAAATGCTGCGGGCTCTCGGAGCATGCCTCTGTGCTTGCCGCGAGTGAGCATCATCCATCCATCCCTTATTGGTTGGGTCATCGCCATACTCAGTCATCCACAGCACGACTGCTTCTAGGTATCTCTTGTGTCGTCTTCCTCTCATGTGCACTGCTTCTGCCTGACGTGTGAGTGTGTGTCACGGGCAATTCTCACAACATGCGGCGAATCTGCTGCTCATTCGTATACTTCTCCAGGCAAGAGTCAAGGCTCTGCCACCACTCAAACAGCATTGAGTTGCAGATGAGCTTGAACCAGGGTGTGAATTTCAAATCAGGCTGCTCGAATAGTTGCTTGAGCTTCTCGGCGCTGACGTACTGCGTCGCCTGGACTTCGTTGGGGTTAATGTCGAGATCGACGTGAGTCTTGATAAACAGGATGTAGTCAACTAAGTTTGCGTAGGTCAGCTTTGCCCTTGTTCCTCCGGGGGGGGAAGGCGTAGATGATCGGCATGACAAACGTACTCTCGTGTTCTCCCCATTTGCCATCGCTGGGGGCCTTGTAATGGATTCGAGTGAGGAAGTGGAATTTCTCCAAGGGGACCTGCTCTTTCCGAATGCCCAGCTCGTGCTCCAACTTGCGCTGGGCCGCGCGCTTGACACCTTCGATGGCGTCAGGCAGGTTTGATCCGGTCTCGCCAGACACAGCCAGAGGATGTGAGCAGCATGTATTGGTCCACATGTCGGGGAAGGTGATTTTTCCCGAGGCACGCTGCTGCAAGAGCAGCTCGTTTTTGTCGTTGAACAAAAAGACGGAAAAGGCTCGGTGCAACAATCCCTTATCAATATTGGACATCAAATGGCCTGCCCAGATCTTGTTAGTCACCACCCCCAAAGGTGAGGCCCAAGATGGTCATTGTTGGTGATTTCTCACAAAGCTTTTTACTGGCCTTGCCAACGGGCATGTCGTTGTCATCGAGAACAATGCATACCTCGTCCATTAACCGAATCTGCTCCTCGTCGTGGCCAGAAAGTGCCTCCGAATTGGTGTCGATGTCGGGGAACAGGCGGAGGATGGTGTCGGCCGTCATGGGCTGAAGCTGGGCCTCTGTAGCGGTAACGGTTGTTGTCGACATGCTGCTGACGTTGGAACTTTTCTCGTCGGTCGGGTTTCGATTCTTTTGTATACTCGCCGATTTGCGTGTCAAGTTGGACAATAAGGTCTACTGTGGTGGGACAAACTGCAGACGACAAGGGATCAAGTTCTAATTTATTTCCCGCTCAGGCCAAAAAAAATTGGGGCTGCTCTAGATGTTGCCCGATGGCGGATGCGCTCATGACCGTATTGGGGAAGCTGAAGATGCACGTCGCTAAACGCGATAAATCATACAAGAAGCGTACGATTTCTACTATAACTGCTTTCTCTATAAAATAGGAGCTTTTATCCGTCCATTTGTATGATAGAAGATAGCTTTAATTCAATCCTTTTCTCTACCTTCATCATCCTACTAGGGATATCTTTTCCAAGTCACGTGCCCAACGCACGATACTAAAGTCGCGTTCTGATGAGGGCGTTGAGATGCCCTTCCGGCAGGTGGAAGAAACGGACAGGAGCGGCGCACAGTCTTGGAGTCGTTGTCCTCCTTTTGGTTTCATTTGATCTGGGTCTCTGCAGAGCCCAGACCAAATGTCTTCATGCAGGGACCCATACAGCACATGCTCGATAACAGTGTTGATCAAACATGAACACTTTGACAACTCCCATACGGTCAACGCGTTACTTGGTTCCAGACCAGAAGTCATGTGCCTCTGTTTTGTTCGCTTTCTCGTTTTTTTTTCTTTTTTTGAGGAACAATAGCGGCTTCTTTTCGCCCAATGCTGCGATTGGTCTTTCTAAGAATAGTTAGACACGTCTCTTAGCTTCGAGTAGGATTACAAGTGAAACAATTCCAAGCTTGAAAAATGATGGTGCGAGTCGGTGCGGCAGGCAGAGACGACAACAGGGGCTGTTCCGGGGCTAAGCGCAACATGGAATTTTGGGGGGGGGGCGCTTTTTAGCTTTCGTGAATCGTCACCTCGCATCGACAACTGCATCATCATCCCCTTTACGTGCTTCTCGCGGTCCTCGTTTCTCCTCGTAGCGAGCGCTCAGGCAGACACTCCGGCTCACACAGTTTCGCTTTCCAATACCAGACTGCTGTTTGTCTTGGCACGAATCGACCAGCTCTAGTTCCAACCTGTAGCCTGTAGCTCCCCGAGCTTCCCGAGCTTCCCCTCCGCGACCATGGCGCCCCCTCCCAAGATCGAGGCCAAGGAGATCGAGACATACTGGAACATCTTCTCTGGCAGAACCGGTGGCGGCCAGTTTCTTACCGGCGAACAGGCAGCCCCCGTATTGAAGAACAGTGGCCTCCGCGATGATCAGCTGGAACGGGTCTGGGACTTGGCCGACGTGGACAATGACGGCAACCTGGACTTTGAGGAGTTTTGCGTCGCTATGCGACTCATCTTCGATGTGCTGAACGGAGTATGTTTAGAATCTCTCTGGGGGTTGCAGAACTTGTGTGTGAAAATTCAAGTTCCTTCCTTGATGCTGACTTGCCTTGATGACGTAGGAATATTCGGATGTCCCCAAAACACTGCCAGACTGGCTGGTGCCAGAGTCAAAGGCGCATTTGGTCCAAGCGACTCGCGCCATCTCCGGCAAGCAACCACAGTTCGAGCAGGTAGAAGACGATTCGGATGATTTGGGTCTCAAAGATGGCTTCGAATGGTACATGAAGCCCCAAGACAAGAGCAAATACGAGCACATATACCAGGAGAACCGAGATATGCGAGGGGAAGTATCATGTCAGTAATCCCCCTTTTGCTTTCTTGTTCTATTTGGGGGAAACTGTTTTCCTGTCCTCTACGGTCTACAAATTAGCGAAAATCATGCTGATTGATTAATCCAGTCGGCGCCTTGGAAGAACTCTACGAATCCCTCGATGTGCCCGATACCGACGTCCGATCTGCCTGGAACCTCGTCAACCCTTCTGCAGCATCTACCATCAACAAAGACGCGTGCCTCGCCTTCCTACACATGCTCAACTACCGCCACGAGGGCTTTCGCATCCCCCGCAGTGTGCCAGCCTCTCTGCGATCGAGTTTCGAACGCAACCAAATAGACTACCAGCTCGACAGTCAACGGACAGGTGCAGGATCGCGATGGGCCTCCAAGGCCGACGATTCCACGTCCACGGGGCGCAAGACCAAGTTCGGCGAGCAGTACCTCACGCGCCTCGGCAGAAGCGGTTTCAAAACCGCTGGAACTGACTTCTCCACCGAAAAGACAGAAGACTGGGAGGAGGTCAGGCTGAAGCGTCAGCTCGCGGACCTGGACGCTAAAATCCAAAAGGTCGAGGACCTGGCGGAGCAGCGAAAGGGCGGCAAGCGGGACTCGAAGCCCGCTCTCGTACGGCGCGAACTCGACCAGCTGCTAGACTATAAGCGCCGAGAGCTCAGGGACTTGGAAGAGGGACGGGGCAAGAGCGCAGTGGGCTCGGGCCTGAAGAGCGTGTCGGAGGATCTGCAGACTGTGAGGGAGCAGGTGGAAGGTCTGGAGGCGCATTTGAGCTCAAGGCAAGCCATTCTGGATGACCTGCGTAGACAAATTGATGCGGAGAAGGTGTAATTGGAAAGATGGTAGACGGGAGTTTTGTCTGCAAGCGGGCATCGTGTCTTTGCGTTCGTAATTAGACTATGGAGTGTGATTGATCATGTTTGGTGCCGACAATCCGGATGAGTAAAGGATTGTTAGGTTTTTTTTTTTTTTTTTTTGCAGCAATGTCAGGATTCTTGGGTCTGTATCTCATCACATGGCGAGTTGAACTATTCATCCAGGGGAGACGCTTCTCATATATCTATTTTGACTCCAATCCCGCTGCCAAGGCGTGGCCGCCAAGTTGCCAGGTGGCAGGCAGGCACGTGGGGCAGGACATTGGACGGACGGAGAGCGGGTGAGAGGAGAGAGAGAGCATGCGTCTGACTCCTTTTTCTTCTACCCCCCCCCCACCCATCAACCCCGCATCACCAGTTCAGGGAGAGAGAGAAGCCGTCTCGATCACTTCCCCTCCTTAAACTACCCGCTGCTTCCCAGTCGTAGCTTTCTCGATTTATTTCAAGTCCACGTCAACCGCAACCGCAACCGCAACCGACATCATGCCCGAAGCAAACACGAACAACCAAGCATTCAACCAAGCTGCCAATGAGAGAGCAAGAAAATTGACGGGTCTCCAGAACAAAGACTTGCTTCAATTATACGGTACGGCCGGGTCTTTCCAGGGATTTTCCAACGCCGAGATCGAGCCATCGCTGACCAGGGGTTTTTTTTTTTTTTGTTCGTAGGCCTCTTCAAAGTTGCTACTGGCGAGGACTTCTCTAAGGAATCGCAGCCTGGCTTCATGTCCGGCATCTCGGTGAGCACGAGTTTTCCAATTCCCATCCACCCGCCATTCAATTACTGTTACGCTCTCTGTCCGGGGGCAAACGTTTTGTTCGAGTCGCAGTGTCTGACAACTATGGCATGGTCAGGCGAGGCCCAAGTACGATGCCTGGAAAGCAGTAGTCGACAGGGGTCTGTCCCCCGAAGAGGCCCAGGCCGAGTATATTGCGCTTGTCGAAAAGTTCGAAAAGGAACAGTCCGGGAAGTAGGCCACGTGAAACATGCAACCCGCACATCGGCTGTCAGGGGATCCGTGTATCTGGTTTGGCTCATCAAGTTCTTGCTTTCACGGGATCTGAACGGTTCGATCGAAACCCGAGGACCGTACTCATTAATACACAAATTTGGGTCTTGAGAAGTTCATTCCCGTGCCATGCTTTTGTGCTCGTCCCATCAATACCGTCATGTGTTCAATGCTCTAGCCCATCCGGCCAATGCCGGTCTCTAGTAGGACGGCCGCCAGCCGTGTTGGATCGGTTGAACATCACCTTTGGGCTCCCTCTGGAGACTAGAGCTACAGTATCCTCAAGAATCGCAGTCCCTTGTTTGCGAACTCAGTGCAAACAAAGCGATGCTCGATTGGCAGCCACAAGGGTTTCTTGCCATTTTCCACATGATCCAGGCGTCAGCGTCCATCAGGACTAATACCATATCCCGAACAAACCAGTTCGTCGTTCCCAATAGCTGTCGACGAAATACCCAGTCTCTCTACATTTTGATATTTCCAACATTAGTATTTAAATATTGGTTTCTGGGACACTGATAGTCTTGAGCAGTAGGTCCCGATGCTGATGCCTTTGATGCAGCAAGCAACCAGGCTCCAACCTCCAATATCTCAACTCCTCCGTCTCACGTGGGAGAATACCAGAAGCATCGAGTCTGTTGAGAAATGAGGAAATATACCAAGGAAGGCCCCCTCCTCGTGTTTTGCCGAACTGCTGAATAATATTTCCCCGGCCGACCCCACTCTCTCCATCTCTCTGGTCCCAGCTCCATTTCCACAGTTCCCCAGGGTTCAAGACGCGTCAGAGAAGCTCAACCAACGTGAGGGAAATTCTTATCAGAACAGCCACGTACATTCCCGTCGGTCCCGAACAATGCCCGACCTTGTCTCGGCTCGGCTCGGCCCGGGAGTTTCAAACGCGCTCACATTCCAGTACGCGACGCAGTACGCGACGCAGTCCGATATCCCGATATCCAACACAGGCACAGGTAAACAACCAGACGAGGAAACAGAATGGGACAAGCGGTCATCAGCAGAGCAAAAGCTCTCGAGAAACTACAACATTTCACCATGAAGAAGACCGCACAAAGAGTGGTGTGCCAAATGCTGAGTTGCTGCTGGGCCAACTAGATCAAATACGTACATTCGCAGCAGGCCCGGCCATCCAGATCGCTCCAGACAACAGGCCGCCACTGTGTGAATCAAAAAGCAAGTAGATAGTACGGTGGATGTAAATGTACGAGGTTGCCACCTTGAAAGAAGAACCCAGATCCTAGCGGTGGGGTCCCTATTTCAAAGAAAGAAAAGAAGATGAAAAGAAAAACACCAAGCCAGGCTCATCTCTATACAAGAGCAGCCTATCGAGGGGGAATCATTGTAAAAAGAAGAAGAAAAAAGACAAACCTCAGATCAACCAGCTCAAGATGATAGATAGATATATATATGTATTAAAGACACAAAAAGTAAGCAGGCCCAATTCTGCACGCAACTCAGAAAGGTCAAACCATATGAATGTGTTGTTGTCGTTTGTTCATGAAGGAGATTAACACAAAAAAAAAACCTCGTAGACTCGTGGTTGCGATTAGTAGGGTTGTGTTGTCGTTGTTTAGACCCCGGTATTAATTGTAGTCATGGTACCCAAACGCCTCCACTCGACAAGAAGCTTTCTTTTGTTTTCCATTTCGCTGCCTCACCTCCCTTG
Source organism: Epichloe amarillans (assembly GCA_024072835.1). Classification (NCBI taxonomy): domain Eukaryota; kingdom Fungi; phylum Ascomycota; class Sordariomycetes; order Hypocreales; family Clavicipitaceae; genus Epichloe; species Epichloe amarillans. The sequence goes on along the minus strand of CP099635.1, from coordinate 4,387,779 downwards.
GTCGTTCGCCTATCCAGTCCCCCTCCCAACGCTCCATGTGCTGCATGTGCTGCAAGACATTTTACAGGAGCGCGATGAAGCCGGCGGCAAGGAGCAGGAGAGCGCTGACGCCAGAAGCGGCAGCGGCGTTGATATTGGATGAGGCGGGAGAGGGAACGACAGTGACGGAGGGAACGGACTCTGAGGGCTGCGTGGGAGCCAGGCTGGCGATGGTGCTGTTCAGGGCAGTCCAGGCAGTGGTCTTGCCGGCCGAGGCGGTGCAAATGGTGGTATTCTTGACAATGGCAACCGTGGTGGTGATGTTGGCGCTGCCCGTGGTGCATGGGGCAGAAGTCGTGGTTGGAGCTCGCGAGGTGGTAGACGAGTTGGTGGTGATGGTGGTGCTGGTGGTGCTGGTGATGGTGCTGGTGATGCTGGTGATGCTGGTGCTGGTGCTGGTGCTGGTGCTGGTGCTGGTGCTGGTAGGAGCAGGCTTGGCCGTGGCAGCCACGAGACCGGTAACGGTGTAGGCGGCGGCGCAAGAAGCCAGGTCCATATCGTGAGGGCAGCACCAGGTCTGCTTCTTGCTGTCGTGGGTGCAGTAGAAGCCGGCCTCGCAGCAGTCTACATTCACAGACAAGGGTTAGCGTCACAGGAAAAGACAGGAAAAACTGGGAAAACATGGCGAGCCCCGCGGGAAACAAACATACTGCCAGAGTTGTCGGCGCAGGGAGACTGGCCAGCAGCAGGGTTGAAGCAGTGAGCGACGTCGTGCTTTCCGCCGGAGACTTCCTGGAAGCTGGGACCGCAGGCCTCGGCGCAGCTGTTGCCATTCTTGCACCTGATCTGGGCGGGCTGGTAGCCGCTGGTGTCGCGGCGCATCAGAGACTGCCCGGGCATGGCCATGACAGCCATGCGGTAGGGCTGTCGCTTGACCTCGGCCGAGGCGGCGTTGGCCGCGGTGGCTAAGAGGACCACGGAGGCAATTGTCTGGTAAAGCATCTTGGTGTGTTGCTTGATCGATGCTGCCTCGATGCAACAAGACTGGGCTCGGAATTGGTGTCGGTTGGGAGAGAGTGGCTGTTCGCAACGAGTGAGGGGGCGCGCGCGGGTAGTGGTGGTTGGTGGTTGGTGTTGGTGTTGTTGTTGTTGTTGTTGTGGTGGTGGTTGTTGGTTTCTTTTTTCTTTTTTTTCTCTTTTTTTTCGCGCAAAAATTGATGATTGGTGGGTTAATGAGCGGCACAGAGTGAGGAATACTCTGGAATTCTGCGTGTGTATGAAAAGGAAGGACCAAAGGCCGGCGCGCAAAAGGCCTCGAGACCGACGTCGAAGGAAGCTTGGAACTGAAGATGCGATTGAAGATGATGGAGGAGGAAGAGGAGGAGGAGGAGGAGGAGGAGGAGGAGGAAGACGGATCGCTGGGCCTGACTCCTTTTAATTTCCCACTTCCCCACGATGCTGGTGCTACGGAGTGATAATAAAAGGGCATCCATCTCAATCTCATTGCCCGTGGCAGAGAGGCACGCGCCAACCAATGGGGTGTCCTGTCGCACAGAGGCCCCCCATTTCCCCTTCCACCCCCCCTTTCACCCCCTGGCGCTTGGCGCCAGCCACCAACCATTGTTAATAATAATAATCACAATGTTTTGAAATTCCGAATTCCCCTTCCATCACCCGCCAAAACAGCATCATCAGCTACATACAGACTTTTTCCCGCTCTCTCATCATGAAGCTGGCTCGTTGGAGATTCATTCCCGCACTCGTCGTCGATTGCAAAATCTTCATCCCATCGCCTCTCTCCATTCCTACGCGCGCCAAACGAAGACTCGGAGGAAACTCTCATGCATGGCCAACCAAAATACGCGCCCGTGGCCCAGCGCTAATGTCGTGGATGGGAATCACGGGATATTATGAGATCCACCTGCTTTAGAGCCCGCCTTGCCGTCCCCGTGACACAATACACAATACATCCAAAACACGGTGCATTGGAGCTTGCCTATTGGTTCCGCCGCCCTGTAAACGAAACCGCCCTTGTGAGGCATGTCCGTGTGTCCGAAGGGGGGGGGGCGGCCAAAAACAAAACGTCTTCTGTGAGAGCAACAGGACCATGCGCACAAACAGTCTAACAGACCATTCGTCCGATCGTCCAGTCCCGTTGTTTGTGCCGCGTGGACGGTGCAAAGCACAGTCAGTCGGTGTTGGTGCGCTTCCCTTCCACGGCTGTGACAGCATCGTGCTCGGACCACAGAATCAAGCTCTTCCAATATCGATTTATTACATGCCATGCTTTTAGCAATCTTCGCATCTCCCATCTCCAGAGTACAGGTTAACAACAGCCGGGGGATGCCGTCCGCCGTCCGCCGTCTTGCTCGCACGTCGTAAGGCCGTTCGGCACGCATCGCCGTCCCAGCCCCAACGTCTTGTCTCGTGCTGTCTCACCATCAAGAGGGCGAACGAATACAATGATCCGGGTAAATCGGGAGGCTCCTATTCATGACTGCTCCCTGTAAAAGGGGATGCAAGTGTCCGCCCCCTCCTGGTCCCACGGGAAAAAAAAAGACCACCTGTTGCCAAGGGCAAGAAGACGACGATGAAATGTCCGGGACAATATGATTTGCGGTTTCACGCCGTCTACGGAGTGATCCGTAGGTGCCCGTTGTGTTGTTGCCCGTTACCATCTATATTCTATTATCGGCTGCCCGCCTCGATACGAGACTTGTCACGACTGCGCCCGCGTGAGAATATCGCCAGTGCCGAGAGATGACCGAAGGGGAGTAGAAAGAATCTAGTCTCGGGCAGAGCAAGAACAAGGCCGCGCGTCATTTCTATTTTCATGCATGTCGGCCTTTTATGCGTGTGATGCAAAATGAGAAGTGCCCTCTATGCTTTCCTAGACTGCTGATCAATATTTTGCTGTCCCAGACAAGCTTTCTTTCTTCTTCTTTCTCGAACCCATAGCCAGGCTTCGCATGCTCGAGAGAGAAAATAACGCCCAGAAAAAAAAAAACCCCCCCAGCCACTCCTCAGAGGCCAGATGATGGCACCGACTTGTCATTGTACGTATCAGAAAGCCAACACAATGTCGGCTGGAAATCGACTGCCACAGACTTGCCATTACCTTCCATTCAGCATACATCCCCATCGTCAGTCAGCCTTGAAACGCCTCCAAACATGCGCTCTCCCGCTATGGTAACCGCGCAGTTTTCGCTCAGTCAACGGCTCCTACATACTTGTACAACCTCTCTCGCCTTTCCCAGCGTAGAGTCAGAGTTCCTAGTCGGAAAGGGAAGAAGAAACGGGGAAAAAGGTCAAAATTTCTCAAAGAGAGAGAGTTCAAGACACGACGGAAGCTGAATGAAAAGGGTCCTAATCGGCCTCTTCGCCGGCCATCTTGGTGATCCATTTGTTCATATGCGAGTACTTGTCTTCAAAAGTCTTTTGTAGTTTCTCGCCCGCCTGGAACATGGGGTCCCCTTTCTTCCAGTACGTGAAGCAGTTGTCGAATATCTGGCGCATGTCGTTGAGGAACTCGTCGTCGGTGGTGTATTCGCGTCTGTCCATTTTGCTCTTCATGGTGGTGAGGTCCATTGGGTTCTTGACTTTATCAAAGTAGTCGGGCACACCGTCCTCTGACGGCTCGACTGGATCTCTGAATGGTCCGACGAGTCTTGTCCAAAAGCCTGGTTCGGTTGGAACAGCACACAAAAAAAAAAATTAATCATAAAAGTTAGCCATCATGGGAGATGGAGGTCTGAGAATGAGACTCGTTTCACGTGTTCAAGGCTTTGCTTGCAGCAGGTGTACTGACCTGGTCCTGATAGCATTCTTGTGAGTAAGTCGGCGCAGAATTCTAGCCTTTGTGATGTGGTGAAGTTGCGAGCATCGACGTGGACGGCGCTCGATCGTCGTTTCTGTGGCTTGGGGAGAGGCGTTCGTTGAGGTGCCTTACGCCCCGACGCCTGCTCCTGGGCTCTAGCTACGATGGTGGTGGGCTGACCACTCAGTCGACGGTTCTTCTTGATGGTGTTTAGCGTGTCTTCATCGCTGTGGTGGTCTAGGTAGTGCACGTTCTTCCTCGGTGGTCCGGCCGAGCGATTGAGGAGGGGAGGTGACTCGGAGTCGAGCTGGGCTCGTTGAGCAGTCTCGAATGAGCTCATGGCCACCACCAGCTCGCTCAACACTTCCTGGGGCAGCGACTTTGCGAATTCCGTACGAGCATCCGACGATCTCATGTACTCGGCGGCCCATGATAGAAGCAGCATGCGAATAGACGACCCTTCTGGCGTATCGCTCCACACTTGAACCAGTAACGGCGTCGACGGAATTCGCTCCGTGAGTCTTCGACACTCGGCCATGGCTTCCAGAGTCTTGTCGCAAAGGCCGTCGATGCCAAGCTTATGCCCCAAGTTCCAGAGGCCGACCAGTGACTCGTACGACGGTACACCCTCGTCATCGGAAATGACCTTGCCCGTAAACAAGAAGCTTTGTGCGAGTCCGAACGTCTCTGGTGTGATGTCTGGGAGTTTGACCGTGTGCTCCACAGCCTCGTCTGTCTGCTTCTCTCGGAAGTACTTCCTGTAATATTCAGAGCGGTGGCATAGTAAGTCTTTTTGAATGCCAAAGGGATGTTCGTCTGGCCCGACAAATATGATGACAAAGATGGGGTGTGGTCGTCTTGGAAAAAAAGCCGCCCGCTTCGTCAGTTTGATGCCATTTTATCGAAATTTGTAGTCCCGTGCGGGACCGGGCGAGTTGGAAAAAAAAAACTTACAGCCAAGAGAACCTGGGCTTCTCAATCTTTTCTGCCGCGGCAGCAGTGGTGCTGCCTGACCCTGTCTCGATGGACATCTTTTGGTCCTTTGCGCGTAGGTGTATCAGTGCTCGTCGCTTTGATGAAAAGGATGTGTGTGAAGTCCTTTGATAGACGCCGATGCAGACAGATGATGAAAAAAAAAAAGGGTGAGCCGAGCACCGCGTTTGGGGGTTATAAAGCGACTGGATGTGCAACGGGCAATGAATCCGAGCGCTGTTCATTTCGAGTGGCCAACAAGATCTTCCACGTCTCAATCCCCAAGACGTCCACTTGAAGCTCGGTCGTGTCAGAAGTCGTGGCAGCGAGGTTGATCACTTGCTGCTGGTACCGGCAGTGTCACCAGCGACGGGACGGCTCTGTCGAATCGCGCGTGGCACGGGCAAATCACCACTGCGAGTGAGGGCGAAGTTGTTCGCCTTTCACTCCTTGCACCACGCAACCATCTACAAACAGGGAGATTGAAAGTGAGCGGTTTCCCTTCTCCTGGTGCCCAACACACCATGCACATCCCGTTTCACGATGAATAATAGCATGGTTTTCCGAAGCTTTCTTTGCGAAGGGGCTGGTTGGACGTGATTGGCCAGCTATTGATTACGTGATGAGCCGCATGCGGAAGATTGTGGGTATCGCCTGCCAAACGGGGGGTTGTCGCAAAATGATGAAGATGCGTGTCTATTGCGTTTTATTTGGGACCTACATAGAGGAACCAAGCTCTTGGAGTCATTTGTCCAACTGAGCTGTCAGTCAAGAACCATGTGGGTGTGTGAGTGAGTCTGCGAAAAGACCTTTCAGAAGACAAAGAGAATGTTCCGCCAGGCCAAAAACAAAGTGCACCCATGAAAATGATGAAAATGACTGCTAATCTCATGTATATTCAACAGAATGCTTGCATATGCATCCAGTATGTACATATATATGTATGTATGTATGTATGTATGTATATCCCTGTGATGTTACAAGTGACCATAATGTGCGAGCATCTATCTCCAATTACCACCTTATACCTTACGAGATTTGCATTTCAGGGAGCCGTCGACGTTTTCAGCGACTTTGCCTGTTATTGCCGAAGTGGCTCTCTAGATTAGCCTGGGGGTCACGTAGTTGTTTGTTTTTGCGCGAGAGACTTACTCAGATTAATGGAGGTTATCCTTTTCAAGCGTGAAATATCTCTGCATTCGCAAGTATACGTCGCGTCGTGTGCAAGACGGCATCTGTCCCAATCACAGCTTGTATGATAATGACCCCTTGAAATGAAATGAGCAAGAACAAAAACTATATGGCAGGGCGCTCCTTTCCACAAGGATGTTACACTGATTATGTATGTAGGGAGGGAGGCTTACCGCACCCTAGGTGTTAACTCGCCGTTGTTATTGGCAAGGCAGTCACCGAGGTCAAGGTATGACTCGATCATACGGTGATGGGGATCCGGACAGTAGCCCCAGATGGCTGGAGCGTCCTTCTCGAGAGCGATGTCGCATTGCTTTTTGGTGATGCTTTTCGGCTTTGTTAGTAGAGAGCCTGTGTAAATCACAGACCGGACTTCGGAGGCTTCTGAACCTATGTTCAGAATAGCCAGTGGTAGAAAAAGCAAAGCAGCGCTTGACAGCATGATGAAACGGTTCTCAGTACCCAAGTTGAAGCCATCCATTTGGGAGGGAACTGCCGTCGATTTAGACTCATGCCACAGCTTATATAGACTTTTTTCTCTTGCATTCTTCTAGTCCGTATCATGGGATCCCATGTCAGGACCCGTGGCCGCTACATGGTCTAGTTTTTGCTTCTAGGCCCAATGGAATGAGGTTCTCTTCGGTTGTCCATCTGTAGTAGAAGAAGATGTGGGCTGGATGTTGATTGAATGTGTTGTGAATCCCTGCCGATGGAGTGCTACGATAGTCGATCAGGGGGAAAACATTCATCCACGCGAGCTTGCCATAGCGACCACAGCAGTACTCGATACGGAGTATTCATACATGTACACACCTCGACTGCTTTTTGCGTGTCCTTCCATGTACAACATCTGGCATCATTCTATTACATGCAGATCGAGACCAAAAAAAAATAAGCAAGCCAGATCAACAGATAATTATTCTCCGGCTGGTCCGGCCGCTCCCTATGAACCTGTGGGCTTTTGGGGGCTGTTTGCGCTCACATGCATACTTATATACTTCTACATGCATTCTTTTTTTTTTGTGGGTGCGTACGGAGTAATACGAAACAGGTGTGACGAGAGGAATTTTTAGCATGTGATGATGACCATCATAGAACACCTTGATAGTAATGGACGGAATACAAGCTAAACTGAACTGGAGATGTGAGAAGCACTACGATAGGGAAACAAATTAGGACGCCAAACTCGACACATGCATCGCATCTTAATGTAGTAGCGTATCATGATCTCGGCAACGCCCTCCTTGAAGGTCCGAGGCAGCAATCATAGCCCGTGGGCTCTGGAAAGAGTAGTGTCGCTGGATATTCCAACATGACTGAACAAAACCTACTGTTACCTGGTAATCTTCCTATAATCCGTACATGGCACGATTCATCACGCGTTACTGGAACGGCCTGTCGCATTTTTGCTGCCGGTCGACAGTTTGTGTGACTGCTGGAATTACGTTCTGCGTGCACACGACACCTCGGACGTTTCATGCGCTTCGAGCATTCCAAGGACTTATTGCGCAACATCTCCTGGAGTGGTTGACCGAGTTTGGAGCGAAAAGGACCGAGTGCGACTGTAAACATCAGTCGATACCCTCACCCGGCTGAATCGATCCCCGATCTGTCAGTGATACATGTAGGCGATGATCACACTGATGACCCCCTTCGATCCTCACGAAGACCGCGACTAGACCGCAACGTTCCAGGCGAGGCGCGCGTATGTACATACGGATCCGTACATACATGAAGCCTCATGCCGAACAGCAATTGGATGGACCATGGCATGTTGATATTAGTTGACCCTCCGTTATTGCTACCCGAGGCGCCAGTGGGACGGCGACTCAACCCACGCATTGCTGTGGCTGCCAAAGTGATTATGCAACACCCACCCAACCCACCCACCACATCTTCTTGGCTCGTGTCGGCATTCATCAGCATCATGGTCAGGCCATGTTCCTTGCAGTAACGCCGTTGTCCCTCAACTACCGTCTTTCTGTGGAGCTGGAGCTGGAGCTGCAGGTGCAGCGAGCAGGTGCAGCGAGAGCCGCCGAGGTCTCACCACGCGTCTTGCAAACTCCAACCGACAAGAAGTCGTGGTTTTATGACCAGAATTGTCGATTCTGCCCGACCCGAGGTCGTAGGTAAGTAGATTGATCAAATTTCGGAGACGGAGCGAACGGCCCCTTCGGTAATTGATCCGACTTTCACGGTCACTTTCATGGTCCAAGGGCCGGCTTTGTCCTGGATCCGAGTTTATCCCTTTTGGTTGGACTGGACTGCTGGACTGGACTGCTGGACTGGACTGATGGAATGAGGCGTGTCGCTAGGAAAACGTGGAGCAGAGCAAAGCAGCAGCCCGAGGGCGGAGGAGAAAACAACATCTTTTGAAAAAAAAAAAAAAAAAATCTGCCCAGTCAATGTACCTCCTCCCCACAGGTACAAGCCCTGGGGCGGCCGCTCGAGCCAAGCGTCGCTGCACTGTGTCAAACACCCCCAAACACCCCCAAACACCCCCAGCAGTTGCCTTGTGGGGCTTATGGGGCTCCGCCATACCAAAGTGTCATTTTTTAATGCCATTGGGGAGAATTTCCAAGTCTTCCAGAAGCATTGGCAACGTTGGCAGGCCGGGGGGGACAGTCAGGGCAGGAACCTCTCCACCACAACTGGCATTGGCCCATCGTTAGCCAGGTCCACCCAAGGAATCATACCGACGAGACGCCGGGCGGGAGGAGAGGGATCTTGAATCATGACTCTCTTTGGTGAAGATCTGTGCCCCTGGCCCTGTGCGTGTCGGCAGACCAGCAAGTCGCATGGGTTTTGAAGCCCCCAACCCAGCCCCAACGAGTAGTGAATTTGGTGCTTTCCTCTCCATCTTCTGCACACTGATGGACATAATATGGTGTGCTATAAGATGAGGCTCCGTGGAGCCGTCCCAGTGTAAAGCATGCTATTTTGGCCCCAGTCTTCCTCGGTGCTTCACCGGTGCTCATCAATGCGAGGCTTCCGACAAAATTGAACGTACACTCTCACAGTCATCCTCCCTCTCGTCATCGCTCCGACCAAGCTCCTGTCCCAGCAGTATGTCTTCGCTGCCCTGCCACTGTGGTGGTTGTGGAAGTGTACTCTCGTCTTCGTCAGCCCAGCCATAGTCTTCATCGTCTTCACTGTCAGGGACTTCAAGATCGGTTTCATCCACCTTTCTCTTGTGTTGAATCGCGACAGCCGGCTCTGCGGGGACGCTCGTAGTATTGCATTCCACGCTTGTGACGCCGGTCTAGTGTTTGTCAACGTTAGCCAAATACTCGGCTACATCCTATTACGCTCGCATTCGAGCTCAATCAATCACGGTTGAGTCATGAACCAAGAAAGAAACATGCATGACGTACCGAGTCAATGCGAAATGCTGCAACATGTGCCATGGCATCGTCATCCGGTTTCCCATCTACTTTTTGCAGACCAGCCAGGAACACACTCACCAGATTGCCGTCTTGCCATGCCCAGTCTCTGAACATGACTAGACGAGTCGATATGCCTTGGTTCCACGCCGATACATTGACTGCTGGAACCAGGGTTGCTCCATGCTCTGATTGCAATTTGGTTGCGCACTGCGACATTAGAACAACGGCGCAATTCCTTGTTGCTGCCAATTTTTGCAGTGCGTTGATGATGAACTGTAGACCTTGCCGTCGCTTGATGGATGCCGACTGCCCTAACCATCTGATGTCAACATGATGCAGAAATTGCGGGTGCGATGCCACAGTCAACCAGTACCTTTGTTTGGCTTCAAAGTGGTTGTTTCCTCCACGGCCTTTGGGAGTGATGAATTAATCAAGGCAGAAAGGTTGCTGATAACGACAAGAGCAACCCGTTCTGGAATGGCCTTGGCATTGGGCCGCGATATCAGAGCCATGAGGTGTGGCAGTGTCAAACATGAGAAGTGGGTGAATTTGCCACGGGAGTTGGATGCTTGTTCGTCATTTTCCGCCTCATTCACAGCAGAAGAGCCACATGTACGTAGTGCGTCTTCTAGTCGAGAGATCTGCAACTCTTGGAAACAGTCTATGGCATGGTAACCTGTCAGCCACATCCATATGACGTGCATTTCCAGAGTACAAAACTTACCAATCCAAACAACATTGTCTGCATTACGAATGGAATTGCTAGCTAGCTGGATGCTGAGAAACACGTCAGTAATGTCTTGGCTCAGAAGAACAAGGGGGGAAAATGGTGCAAATCTTACGCAATCGCTGTTCTACCTGTACCTGGAGGACCCCATAGTTCAGTTACCTGGCCTCTTTTGACGCCACCATGATGCGAAGCATTCTGGGACTCTGTCGCAAAGCGGGAAAGCAAAGCTTTGTCTAGGCCCTCCAAGCCAGTAGATATGTACAAATTTGTGCTATCTTGAAGGTCGTTCAAGGCTTGTGATGCTTGCACAGTCGGCAGTCGATCTGCTCAATCAATTAGCACAGCGTCCGGGAAGTCAAGGATGGTTGTGATAAAATTACGAGTGCCTGGTACATCAAAATTGGATAGATCATATCCATGGATGGAGTGGTAATCCATCTCCCGAATCCATGGATGGATTGATCGTGCCACATGATGCTCTGTCTCCTCATCTTCGCGGCCACGACGGCGCGAGGTGACAGGACCACCATTGCCACAGCGCGCGGTCACGTGACCGGACTGGAAATTCCTGCCAGCCGGAGAGGTTCCAACGTGGTTTAGCTTCATCATGATGAACGTAGAGTGTGCCAGTGAGTGGTGAATGGCTCGAATCAGGCAGGGCAATAGTCACCCACACCCACCCTTATGGGATTCAGCATGCTTCTTGAGGGAAACTTGACAATCGCGATAAGGAAGCTTCCCAGTCGGCCCGGCGAATTGACAATACCAGACTTATTCATGCTGGCGCTAGGTGCTTCAGCCACTTCGAGCGAGCTCACAAGTTCTGCAGTCATCAGCCTCGCTCTGCGCCGCATTTTTCTCCACAGAGTACATCTGGAGAATCTGGAGAATCTTGCAGACTGATGATGATGTCTTGGGAGTCCTTGGCTGAGACGCCAGTCTGGGCTGCCAGGACAATCATGTTCTTTAACTCACGAATCTTATTCCCAAATTTTCCTCCGGTCTAGCGCGATAAGGTCTTGACCCGATATCTATATCATCGATGTGAGAACCGGGAGAAGGCGAACCAGGTAGGACCGAAAGTCCGGGGTGAAACGGAGCGCCACCGAATGGGGAGCATGGGGGCATGCTACTAATTTCGTGGCAATGTCGTTATCAAGCACACCATGTTACATGCGCTAAAATATCCCGTTCATCTAGTTGTGTCTGCAGCGGATTCATCGTGGGCAGGACACGCGGTATCCCCAATGACTCGCTCCGTACATACACACTCGAGCGTCGATGTAACATGACAGAATCCATTGCATCACAGGATGAGAAGGAAACGGGATCATACCCCACAAGTCTCAAACTACCATCCGCAGGCCTGTGACAGCGCCCGGTGTCCTGTCCAGAAGGTCCAACCCAGCGCATGAGAATTTTCGAAAGGGGTCAGAAGTTGAGCAGGTAATAAAGACCAAGGTGGAGAGAGCTACGGTCTACGGTCGGTTTGTCCAGTGGAGAGAGCCTGTGACACTAGTTCAAAAAGCGACAAGAGCACATACGAAGGTAGGGGGTTTGCTAGTTCCCGGGAAGTTTCAAGAGAGAGCGCACTGCAACGAAGCAAACGGCGGGTTTCAGACAACTGAGTCATACACGTTTGTTCGTGTCCGTTCACCAGCTTTCTTCTCTCGCCGAAAGCATGTGAATGAACGGACAAGGCCCCAGGCACCGTCTGAGATTCTTCTAGACTAATAACATCTCCAGTCCAAGCTGTGCTGTATCGCGGGGGAGGGGATCTAGTACCACCAAGGATAACGCAATAGTACCAGCAGGACAACCTGCCCTTTCTGCTATAGTAAGCGCGTGATGTTAAACAAGCACGAAAATGAAGCATGATATCTGAAGCCAGCATCAAATGTAAGACGGGCCAATTTATTTAGCCGAACAGCCGCGGATCTGCAAAGGTGACCTCTGATAGTATCTATTGTTGGTGGCATTGTCCAGATACGGAGGGGAAGATCTGCTGTCAGTCAATCGAGCCAATGGGGCAAGAAAATCTCATGGAGAACAGCTCGGTGCTGGACGCAGGGGCTAAAAAGCGTCGGGGTGCCGCTACGCTTCTGTTTGTGTTTGTGTACTCTCCGTGATCCATATGGGGGTTGAGGTTGGGGTTGGAGGGGGGGAAACTTGACTGATTGAAACCTGCTGCTTCGCTATGTACGGAGCAGGAGCCGCTGAGAGCTATCTCTCGCAGAGACGCAAAGACGTGTGCATCATCCTCGGCTGACCGACTTATCCTGTCCAGGCGGCGTGGACGATAGACGGAGACGGCGATACCGAGGCGTGATCTCGGTTATTGGAGGCACGGCAAAGAGGCACTATCCCCTGAGGGAGGGGTCGGGGTCGCCCCCCCAAGCGAAGCCCTGTTATTCATGGCACGTTCCTGGCTGGAATACAACAACTACAAGCCCCATGCGGGCGACCACTTATTCGCTCTCTGTGACTATAGTGAGTGGAGCTATTAGGGATGCTATACATGTAGGGGGGTTTATGCTTGAAGGAGATACTATATAGTCCGAGTAAATTGCATGTAACATACACATAAGGTACTTCTCTGTCATTGGGCCGCTGCCCCTAGCTCTAATATACCTGCTGTAAAAACAAACAAACAAACAAACAAACAGGGAATGGACTGTGCCTCTTTTGTGAAAGGAAGCATTTGGGAGGAGACGTAGTCCCGTCGGCTGCCTCGTAGGTACATTGTACGTAACAAGACTGGACTCAAGGTTGACTACGGCGCACAGATGAACCGCATTTGATATTTTGGCAGTGCATCTCGGGGATCCATCATCCAGATTTGGAAGCTGGAAATAGATGGCGCGTGCTAATACGGCCCTGCTTGAGGCTGATCCAGCTGCTGCTTTGAGAAGAACCGCTCGCTACGCTACTGCATGCATGCAGCTTTCCATGTCAGGGCTTGTTACTACATATCACTATGCGTCCGGATACTCCGTATTCATGCCGGAATGTTTGACGGGATCCTCAATCCGGTGCGCGGAATGCGGAATGCTTCCGTGAGAAAGAGTCCGGGATGGATGGCGGCCGCATTGCAACACGGCCTATCATCCATGGCTCCCCAAAGAAAATGCCAACGACACGGTACAGCTGACACGTCGAGCTTATCGAAAGAAGGCTTCACAAGAGACCACATGCAGCGTCAAACGATTGACTGAATGAAACACCGGCTGAGGGAGGTTCTGGCGGCATCATGGCCGTAACAAAACAGGGCAATGATTGTCCCGAAGCCTCCCATCGCCCACTTCGCCATGCCAGTGGCTTGTCGCCTCGAACCAGGGTGACCCCTAGCTGGCGCCTTGTGAGATATGGCACACAGCCTCTCCCGGGGAACGAAAGTCTGGGGTGAGGGGGGGAACTTGGGGGGGGAATCCCCCCTGCGATGAGACAACGATACCCTGCATCTACGTATGGGGTGAAGGGCAGACTTGTTGGCATTTTAGGCCACAAAGATGAGACTGGGCTGGGCTGGTGAACGCCACGAAGCCAAGTCAAGCAAGCATATCTTCAAACACGATTCGTCCCGTGTGGCTTGGCCCGGGAGCCAGGGCTCGTACATAGCCGCCAGCCTAGACATGATGACAGGGCAAAATGAGAGGCAATGAGAGGAAGAAGAAGAAAAAAAGCCAAACGACCAAAAAAAGGGGGGAAATCAGCGACCAAGGATTATCAAAAAGAAAACGCAAGAAGGACAAAAAAAAGGGGAAGGGGGGGGAGGCGCCATATTTGAAGTCAGTAGACTAACCGGGGAAGCATCCTATATCTGGCATTGGGGCCACAAACGGAGACGTGATGAATAACGACTTCCTGTTTGTCGCAATCGAGGAGGCGCAAGTGGCAAAGTGGCTATTGCTAACATCGCCATTAGGTGTGCCCTTTTTGCCATATTCCTCCTTGTTTTAGGCCAGGACGGGCACCCCTTGCACAGGAGGGATGTCTTGCGCGGTTTGGGATACACCGTGTCTGGGACTTGGCGTAGGCAAGACCCAGTCCCGCGGTGTCTCAAGAGCCCGATGGCGAGATTAATGCCTTCGCCTAGTAAATTTATTTCGAAATGGCTAGAAAAGAAAGAAGGGGAAAAAAAAAAACCTGATGGTGTCATAAGACAGTGAACCACAACAAGTCCTTGCAGGAATAGGCGCCTGCAAACGAGGGGTGCAAGGGACAGGGGCGGAGAGCCAAGATTTGCCGTACGGAGTGCAATCAATGGGTTCCTTCTTCGATGGGGCTGACTCCGACTGAGCGTGACCGACTGAGCGTGACCGACCGAGCGTGACCGACAACAAAAAAGGGGGATCAGAATTGGACTTAACAACACGTCAAGTACGTTGTCTCATGAAGAAGTTTGGCTCAGCACAATGCGGGCTAGGCTAGCGATATCATGAGCATATTTTCCGACAGATGAGGCTTGATCTTCGGGGAACGGCGCTTCGATAAGCGGGCCACGGATTATTTACTGTCTTATCCGTGGCGGGAGTGAGTACCTGGCGGCCAGGGCCAGAGACAGCAAGGATCGGATCCAACCAAACATGGGGCAAGCTCTGGGGAAGACGGCTTAATTACGACTTCCGTCATCACATGTGCCGTCCCCACAAGGCAACACAAAGCAACTTGGTCAACAGACGGCCATGGACTGGGAACGTGGTTATTATATGACTTGGATCAACAAAGGGAGATATCTGTGAAGATTGTGCCCACAGCCTCCGCATCCGTCCAGCGCCGATGCGCGAGCCCCGATGCGCGAGCCCCGATGCGCGAGCCGCGATGCGCGAGCTAGCACTGAGCACGGGGTATTGCGTATGTATTGCAGAGTTGCAGAGTTGCAGAGTTGCAGAGTTGCAGAGTTGCAGAGTGAGGCATGATTCGCTCTCAGCGCTACATCTGGCTCAGCTCAGGTGGGCGTCGGACTCTTCGGAGCCACGACTGTGAATTGTTGTTGCAGCCATTGATTGATTGAGCGCCATTCCCAGATCCAGATTACGTGACGTGTTCGTTCGATCGAGACAAGAAGAAGAAGGGCTCTACGGAGTACTCCGTAGCTCGGGGGTACTTATCAGCTCGAGTCGAGCAATCTTATTAGTCGCAAGACAAGAGCAGTATGGCATGACATGGCGTGACATGACATGACATGACATGATGGCGTGGAATGAGATAATACCGACATTTCCCCAGCCGCCGAGTTGCATAGGTAGGGATAATAATCCGTACGTGCAGTAATAATACACAGAAGTACGGACGTAGAAGCGAAGCTCGTGCAATCGACCAAAACAATCGTGCCCAAGCCACCGTTACCCGCCCTCCGCACGGGGTGAAACGGCGTCCTGGCAGGTGCTACATACGGGCTACGGCTGCCATCTGTTCACTTCGTTACTTTTTGACGAGTAAAACCCGTCACCACAGAACCAACCAATCTGTAAGGTCTGTTGACACGACGAATGCTGCGCCCCAAGGTACGGAGTGAGCGAGCAGTAGGGATACAAAGGCAGCAGCCTAGCCTGATGAGTAATGCGGAGGGAAGGAGGGGAAAAAAAAAACACTACAAAAAAACTCGCAAAATACGGAGCAACGAGCACCGCCCCGCCCCGCCCCGCCAGTGGCTGGAGACCCCAGGACAGAGGCGTGACTTTATGTACCCTCTAATAGCGCTCAGTTTGCATGGAAGTAATGTAATCCGTAGCTCTTTGTAGTTCCTGGGACTACTTCTATAGTATACAAATTAGAATCCCGTTTATTCATTGGATAATTGCCCCTGTCGGCACGCAATCGTAGCCTTACAATGTCGGAGTACGGCCTTCAAAGAGATGTGCACACCACTCTCCACTCTCCAATCTCTCTCCACTCTCCACACTCCGTACTCCATACTCCATACGGACTACAAATACTCCATACGGAGTACTCGATAGCTCGACACTACGTACGGAGTATTCCGTGCTGGGCGGGCCCTTACTTGCTCACCCTCACCATATCCCCCTACTCGGTAATCCGTAGGCAGCGCCTCAATGTAGGTGCCCAGGCAGAGACGCAGGGCAAGTCGTCTGTTATCATTTGAGTGGGAGTGGGCAGGGATGCACGGATGCATCTTGCGACCATGCGGCGTGTCGGCAGACTGGCCCTGGTCGCCGCCCCAGCCGGGTCCCAGTCAAGCCACTGGCTTTCCCCAGCCAGCGAGCTAAAACCGCCAGTTCGAAGTGGGTGAGAAATCTGCACAGAGGTACCTTGGTTTGCTGTGTACTTCCATCTCCAGCTGGCCACAAAGTAATATTGTGGATATTGTGGCTCCCGAAGCAACTTGGGGGGGTGGTGGCAGCAAAATTAGGGGGCGTCTTCTCCCCGCCAACTGTCTGATGTGTTGTCCGAGGCAGGTACAATCGCTCGCGAAATGCCAAGTCCCTCTCGCACCTGGCACCTGGCACCTGGCACCTGGCACCTGGCACCTGGCACCTACATGTATGTAGGAAACGCGCTCTCACCTTTGCACTGCTCGAGTGGACGATGGTGCTGCCATGGTGCTGCCTACCTGCCTATCTGCCTGCAACCAGGCACTGACGCGGCGGCTCAGCGACCCGCTTGACAGGCGGCCACAGTGCTTCAACCCCCCCCCCCCAAAACATCTTCTGGTGGTTTTACCGCCCTGTGCGGCTTCCTAGCGCACGATCCCGCCTGTGGTTGCTTTGGCTTTCACGCTCCATCAGGGAGTGAGGGAGGGTACTTGCGTGCTTGTACACCCTCGATAAGGCCACACCTTTTTTTTCGTTCCGGCCAAACCCGCCCCTTTATAACTCTCTTCCCCTCGTTCGCCAGTCGAGAAAAGATTCTCCCGCTCTTTTCCACTCCAGACCCAGCATCTACTACACCACAACCTTTTTACATCCGACCAGCTCGACCTGGAAATCAAATTTCCGCACGTGGAAGGAATTTATCAACCACACTTGCTTGGTCACAACTCTCGCAGACTACATTCCCAACAAGGCATTCGACTCAGCAGTTTCCAATTTCCTCCCGTCCTGCCCCGAATCACATGCAACGATCATCGTCGGCAGTGGACTTAACCAACTTGTTGAATCCCTTGGCACAATCTGACCTCAACGATTCGAACCCCCAACAGGGTGACGCTGCAATGGCAAGCGCATCAGTCACCGTTATCAAGCCTAACGGGCCTCTTCCTGGCGCTCAGGCCTCAGAAACGACAAATGAGCTTCCCCGCCCTTACAAATGTCCTCTCTGTGACAAGGAATTCCACCGCCTCGAACACCAGACACGACATATCCGCACTCACACGGGTGAGAAGCCACACGCCTGCCAGTTCCCTGGTTGCAGCAAAAAGTTTTCTCGCTCCGATGAACTGACCCGACACTCGAGAATCCACAACAACCCCAACTCGCGTCGTGGCAACAAGGGTCAGCATCATCAGCAACAACAGCATCATCACCACCACCATCACCACCATCAAGGCCTGCCTCCTCACATGCACCCCGACGGTATGATGGCTCCTCCTCCAGCGCCCAAGACGATTCGCTCTGCCCCGACGTCAACTTTGGGCTCGCCCGACGTGTCTCCTCCCCATTCGTTCGCCTCGTTCGCGCAACATCCTCACCATAGCAACATGCACCCTTACAGCCGTGGTGGTGACATTTCGATGCTAGCCAAGGCAGCAACTCAGCTTGAGCGTGAGACCCACGCCGCGCCTACCAGTCACGGCTCTCGTCACTACTACGGTCATGGCTTGCATGGCTCCCGTGGCCACCCCAATGGACTGTCCTCGTACCACATGGCCAGATCTCACTCCAACGACGACCACGACGATCATTACAATGGCGCCATGCGCCATGCCAAGCGATCAAGACCCAACTCTCCTCAATCAACCGCGCCTTCATCGCCCACCTTCTCTCACGACTCTCTGTCCCCAACTCCGGATCATACTCCGATTGCAACACCTGCTCATTCCCCTCGCTTACGTCCATTCTCGGGATATGAGCTGCCCAGTATCAGAAATCTTTCTCTTGCGCACAACACGACACCTGCCTTGGCCCCGATGGAGCCACATCTCGACGCTCCTCAGTTCCCCCCTCAGCTGAAGGCGCCCCGCAGCAATGGTATGTCATTGACAGACATCATCAGCCGACCTGATGGTGCTCAGCGCAAGCTTCCTGTTCCGCAAGTGCCCAAGGTTGCCCTACATGAACTGTTGGTGGACAACGGTTACAGCAACAGCGGTGGAAGTTCAGCTGCCGGAAGCCTCGCTGGAGGCGACCTCATGGATCGAGCTTAGGACGCTCCCTCCAATGGTAATGTGTACGACATAATGACTACGGGTTATAGAGGTATAGACAGAGTTGGCGTTCACGGGTTACACATGCCGGGGCTTTGAGTGCCCTGGCACTATTTGAGAAGATTTGGTTTTTGTAATTTTCTCAAGTTTTGTTTCTATGTTATCTTGCTATGGACAGCAAAAGGGCGGACTGAATGATATAGACATCACCACTCCCCCCCCCCGAAAACTCGGACAGATTTTCATTCGTCGACAAATAATTGGAGTGTAATGGAAACTTTACTGGCGGCTTCCTGGATGACGCGACGCGAATCGGAGGATCAAGGACAGTCCGGGAATAAACCCCGAAGCCTGAGAAAAGCTGGCGAACTTGATATGAGATGCCATGCTATACAGAGAATTGCCTTTTGCAATCAATGTGCTTGTCCCATCTCTTGTGCTGGATAACCTCCTTCCTAACAGGCGCTAGCTCCTGAATTAGGAATAGAAGCAATCGCCTGATATATCTGCCAATAGGACTGACTAGACTAGACTGGAACTTGCCTGCTGTTCTTCATCTGCAGTGTGAACCGAGACCGCCCACAACAAGTGAAGACGGAGCTGGGAGAAAACCTTGTCACTGGAATGAAGGTAGCGAACAAAATTAGATGGCGCCCTTCATTCTTCACTCCGTATTTCACGCAACCACCCCGCAGGCCTTTTCGTCTCCCACCACGCACAACGGGGCGGAGCTTGGTCCTCGCCGAGTTTGATTGGCTGATACGAATCCCGGTTTCTTCGAGCTCGATGGAATCTGTGAAATCTGTGAATGATCCGTCACGTCCGCACACAACATTCCATAATAGCCCTCCAAGCGGAGGAGACACAAATTTCCCACCAAGCGGATGTGAGGATGGCCGGTCGGCATATTGTCCCTCGCTTCACAGGCTAATCGATGATGGCACCAGTGGTGACCAATGGGCTCAGAATACGAGGCTGGCATTGGAAGAGGACCTTTGCTACGGCTCACAGAGTGCTTGCCGGTCTTTCGGACGACAACTCGAGACTCACTATTTGTTACCCAATGATGGGCGGCTGAAACACACCTTGTTCACACAGCGAGATAAGCTCTGCAGGCAAAGTCTTTTTTTTTTTTTCCCTTCTCTTTCCTTCCCTTTTCTCCTCTTTCAATTTCTGTAAAGAGCTTAACGGGTGACTGCAATGTCCGACAACACACTCGATCGCGCGTTGACTCTACGAGACAAGTCTGATTCACCGCTCGAGACAAGACTACTACGCTGCGTGTGGCAGGGCCGGGCTGTGCGCCATCGGACCATCCAAGTGGCGTATGCAGGCTTCAGTAGAAAAGTCTGAGCATCTCAAGACGTTGGACGACTTGACTCTTCCGCGACAAATCCAACATGGGGATGGGCCGGTGATGGAAGAAGGTGTGGGGGGGGGGCAACCGAGATTGACTACGGATTACTCCGCACTGCTGCATGAATTCGCTGGCGTCAGATCTGGCCCATGGCGCATGCTGTTCTGAGACTAGCCACCCGAGCAAAAGGAGAAAAAAAAAAAAAGAAGCACGGTATCAATTTAAAAGCCAACGGATTTTTTTCCCCCGGGTGCATGCGCCATTCATTTTGTCTTGGCGTCGACTGGCCAAGAATCAGGCAGAAGTTGCCAGCACGACAACTGGCTCGAGGCACAGGATTGTGCAGCTTTATGTGATGACTGCGTGCGTCGCAGCATGATACGCATTGTTTTGCGGTACACACGACGTTGGTTTGGTCACACGGCTCTGACTAGGTGGGCGGCTGTCGAACTGGAGAGGGTCGGTCGGTCACTTTTGTCGTTGCCGTGTCGGGCAGTCAGACGGTCAGACGGTCAGACGATGGATGTTGACGATAATAAGCGGGTTTAGTTGATTCATTCGTTAAGCCGACTTCTCTGTGGGGTGGGGTTGACCTATTACACTTTACACTCTGATTACCTGATTGATTGCCTGAGCTCACCGACCTCGCCCGGCACACAAACGTTCTTCCCGTCTGAGACTGGCATATCACAATGCGATCCGATGTCGTTATTGACACCCGCAATTAACATGACCTTCATCTATGTGCTCGTCTGGGCAAGATGTATCTACTATCCAGTTCCTACGCCTGAAGCACGTATGGCACGTCAATGACAATCCGATACCCGGTTTCACATCCATCACGGACGGATGATAATGACTCGGCGCTCATCAAAGACGAACAACTAGAGCCCCGTTGACCTACCACGCCGGGTAATTACTTCACCACGACGTGGAATGGCGTCTAATCGCCCATCAAGGGTTTGAGCATCCTACGTGGTCCATCCCGCGGAGACGGCACTGGACGGTCGGTCTGTGGCTGGCCACGGGGAAGACAGAAGAATGGATAAAAAACAGTGACACAGCTCATTGCACATGTCGCTTAACTTGTACCTTGCAAGCGAAAGTGAACCATTGGCCTCGCCACGTTGCACTCGCCAAGCTCCGCGAAACACGGCTCGGCCACCAACTGGGCGCGAGGCACTCGCAAGGCACCGTACGGGGAGTATGGCGCGGCTGTTTGATGGGAATCCACCGTGTCATTCATCGACCGACTGTCCCGCTCGAAACACGGATGATTGATAAGTTTCCGTCATGCCCAAGACATGACGGTTCGGACGCCGCAGGGCTGTGACGCTGGGGTTCCGGTTCGTCCAATATAATCCTAAAACGGAAAGGTCCTCAAAGACCCTGACGAAGATGATTCCTTCAGGGACCAGCACATGCCACTACCTGCCAAAGTCACAACGCTTCTTCCATTCGGGTCGACGCACCTAGCTAGTTTGACACAGTTGGCAGCTGAGCTGGCTGCTAGGCCATCGGTCTTTCTGACCATGATTCGATGTCCTTGGCCAAGGATAACAGTTGTCGCCGTCACAATCAGATCAAAGTGCAAGACCTCAGGTCGCATACCTCGGGGGAGCAATGTCCCGACTTGAAGTTGATGGTCATGGCCGAGCAGAAACCCAAAAGGGATCAGAATAACGTCCAAGTCCTGCTCATACTGAAACGGGGGCCTGTTCAAGACACGAAGAGTACAGGCAGGATCAGTCATTATACTGGACCGGCACCTGAACAAAACAACTCGACTGGCGGATACAGTAAATCCATTCCCATCCTATGGGGCCAAAAAAATAAACCCGACCGCTCTTGGAATACTCTGAAGCTAGTGACCTCCTACGTGAATGTCAGACACGGCTGGCACTGCCCCAGGATCTTTTGCGTCCGCGGACGCACGTTAGACGCACCTTGGCGTCTTGGAATCTGTGAAAAAAAAAAATCCATCTTTTGTGCCCTTTTGACCGTCGTTGAAGGTAATGACAATTCTTCAAGCAGTCATGATGGGCACACCGGAGTCGCAGGTACAGATCTTTTTGTTGGAAAATTGCCTTTTGCAATTACTACTTGGTGCTGTGCCGCACATCCCCCACACACGCAAACAAGCGTACACCCTCCCCCCGCCCGTTGGATTATTACATACACTTGAAGATGTACGTTGGGCAATAAGATGAGCGTAGAGTACAATGCGCTTCTCCTCAACAAGCACATGTTTTCCCTTGGATTGATTAATCGCTGGGGGATTGAGCTTTTGTTGCTGCAAAGGGCCGTGGATCGGCACCTTCGCCCTGTTAGCCGGTGGTTGTCCATGGTGCTAAATGTAGGGAGGACGAGTCCATGTTCAAAGGTTCACGTTTCGTCGTCTCTTGGATATGAGATGACGAAATATAGTGAATTACCCACGGTCAACTTCCGAGGTTCCGCATCTTACTATGCATACACTTACTTCCCTTTACTTTAGTATGTGGTGTGGCTCCTGCAGTATCTCGATCACGGCGAGCCTCAGTAGATTTCCTGCGGTTCAAAATCGAGCACCCGTTACTATACTCAAGTGCCCAAACCACCATATTAATAATACACGCGACGCGGGAACTATTTCCTTATGATATCCATTCTCACCACTTGACTCCGAAAAAGCTAAGCTGCCGCTTGACCGAGCTCCCTGACGAGTCCGCGTTCTCGAGGTATATTCGATCGTGGCCTTTCACGTCGAGAAAAAGGTACCTGTACTCGTAGTCAGATTGGCCGCGTCGTTTGACCATGTGTAACTGAGCGATGCCGTCTCGTAAGGGACCGTCGACCTGGACAAAACATTAACCAACATGTCGAGAGAGTTGCAGAATTCTCCGAGGGGAACGCACGTGGAAATGCATCACCAGGTGCTCATTGCCTTGCTGATCGGTTCGTTCTGTTGATCTACACGCGGTGGATTAGGATTTTTTTCCCCCCCCCCCAAGTCTTATTATCATGTCTTACGCAACAGGCCGCGCTCTCCGCCACTTGTTCGCAGTCTCTTCTCCGTGCGCAATGATCTTTTTCGACTCGCCTAGGATCTCAATGCATCGGGGATCCTTCTTGATCTTATCGACGGCCCGGTTGAAATGGTTGATTTTGCTGTCGGGGGCGAAAACATCCGTCCATAAGAAATACCCGACAGCTCCCTAGCATGGTCAGTACCCATTGCCTGGCGTAAGTCACCTTGAGGACAATCGCGATCCTTTCCAAGACCTTACAGTGAGTGCTATTCCGACCGTGACAAAGCCAAAGTTGAAAGTTTGTTGCGTTGCGCGAGCTGTCTTCTCTCCCGCCGAAAGCTCATTCCACGGAACGTATCCATCGTCGTTGAAGGGGGTGACACTCCGGCGTTTAGGACTCAAGGCTTCGCTCGGCCTTGGGCCGTTCTGCGTGGCGTATGGCTGATGTCGCGCAGCGCATCGCAGCGAGGTCGGGGCTACGAGGGCGGCGAAGCTTCTCGTGGGCCGAATGGCCAACATTGCTGAGGTGGTGGGCTTCATTGTCGGCTATGGCCCGCTGCCATTGTTGAACGCCCTGTGAGGCAGATATCAGGCAGACATACGTTTCTGAAAAACGGCGAAGCTTGAAACTGTAAGTTGCTGGCAGCTTCGCTTCGCTTGGAAAGAAGAATAAGCGTCTTGTTTTGAAGCTGGCTGGGGTTGCCGTCAAGCAGGCAGAAAGTTAAGATGTGGGGTCCGGCAATCTAACCCAAATCAAGGCTAGTGCCCTGGACATGCCACTTCTACCAAATCGCCGCCCCTCGTGATCGAGTTGTTCTCCTGAACGACGTATCCCTCTTATCTACAGAAGTAATCTGGCCCATCGCCCTCGTCTCACAACTGCATCAGCCACTACAATCGGGCGGTCTCGAGTACCCTGAATAGCCCTTCTACATTGATCTCGCCATCGCGGCCGTCTTCGTCCCAACTTCGCCCAAAATGAGCGGCGTCGCCACCAAGCAGCAATCGCTCAAGATCTTCGAGAAGCTCAGGTCTAAGCCTGCGAATAAGGTATACATGTTCAAGTAACTTCTTTGCGTGACGCGAGACTTGGCTGACACCCCGGCTTTAGATTTGCTTCGACTGCAGTCAAAAGAATCCAACATGGACGTCGGTGCCGTTCGGAATATACCTTTGCTTGGACTGCTCTTCCAACCACCGAAACCTCGGTGTCCATATCTCTTTTGTGCGATCTACCAACTTGGACCGTGCGTATATACTCGCGGCGCCTCGCTGCTTATCTCAAACCTACTCTTTCCCTATGGATATTCCCTCTGACATGTGGCTGTAGAATGGCAGTGGGACCAGCTGCGTGTGATGAAGGTTGGTGGCAACGAATCTGCCACCAAGTTCTTCCAACAGAATGGCGGAACCGCAGCGTTGAACAGCAAAGATCCGAAGACCAAATACCAGTCTACTACGGCGACAAAGTACAAAGACGAGCTGAAGCGTCGAGCTGCTCGGGATGCCAAGGAGTTGGTCGCCACCGCAGTACCCGGCCCCCTCTAGTGAGCCGCGCTAATCGTGTGTCTGTGCAGATGTCCCAACGAGGTTGTCATTGATGACGGGGCCGACGATGGCTCTGCGACGCCTGCTGGAGAGCCCGACGATGATTTTTTCTCTTCGTGGGATAAGCCCGCCATCAAGCGACCGACACCCCCTATTTCACGTACTGGGACACCTCCAGTCGTTGGTCGCACCCCGTCTCCTTTTCTGAATGCAGGCAACGGCAAGGAAGCTACTCGATCAGCCTCGCCCCTTGCCAGGTCCGACTCCACCGGAGAGTCCAAGCCAGCTGCCGGCCGAATCACCACCTCAGCCGCCCTCCGCAAGACCACCACGACCGGCGGACCGAAGAAAGTCAATGTTCTCGGCGCAAAGAAGACGCATAAGCTTGGCGCGAAAAAGGTCACTGGCGACGTGATCGATTTCGATGAGGCCGAGAAGAAAGCTAGAGAGGAAGCCGAGAGAATTGCAAAGCTTGGCTACGATCCCGAGGCCGAGGAACAGACTGCCAAGGACGCACCCGGAGCTGCCGCCATCCTATCACCCACGCCTGTCAGTCCTCCACGAGCCACCTCCGGCTCTCACACGCGGCAAAAGTCCAATGCTGAAGTGGAGAGGCTGGGCATGGGTGTGACGCGTCTTGGATTTGGACAGGTTGGAGGCGCCAAGGCTGCAGCTCAAGCCGCTCCCAAGAAGAACCCAGGTGGATTTGGCTCCGTAGGACCAGTGAAGGCTGCCCAAGGTTAGAATTATCCATTCCATGAAAGCATTTTTCCATGTTCTAAATACGTTTTCTTCCATGCTAACTCTGCCAACCCTGGCAAAAGACGAGTCAGACAACTACGCACGAAGCAAGTTTGGTGCCCAGAAGGGTATTTCGTCCGACGAATACTTCGGCAAGGGCGCTTTCGACCCCAACTCTCAGGCTGAAGCCAAGACGCGCCTGCAGGGATTCGAAGGTGCCACCTCCATCTCGTCAAACGCCTACTTTGGTCGACCCGAGGAAGATATCGAAGAGGAGTACGGCGACCTCGAATCTGCCGCCAAAGACTTTGTGCGCAAGTTTGGCATCACCGCCAGCGACGACCTGGAGAATCTTAGCAATGTTCTCGGCGAGGGAGCCACTCGGCTACAGGGTGCTATTCGCGCGTACCTCAGCAGCTGAGCGGATGGGAAAAAACTCCCCAACTCAGCAGGCATATCCCGGTTATGCGCATACGCCTAATCGTAGGCCATTTTATCTTTGTCCATTCTCTTTCCAGAAGCCGAGTGAGGGCAGCAGCGGGTGGACGTGGACAGAGAAGATTGAAAAGGACCATGCTGCTGGGGAAATACCGAGATGAACATGCGCTAGGCATCGGGAGGTAAAACGGATGAAGATGATTCACGATGGAGTTGGGCCATGCTGTGAAATGCGGGCTTTGCTAATGATGGCGTACTTGAAGTTTAATTGGCTGAAAGTTGATTAGCATGAGAAATAGACGTGTGTTTTTTCTTCGTCTTGTTTACCCATGTCACCACGATTCCAGCTCATGACTTCCCGTCCCCTTGTTCTCCTCTTTAAGACGAAGGCGAGACAATCTGTGCCGTCTGAGAGATGTGGGCTACATGATATTGAAGCAGCTAGGCCAAATAGCCAGAAACGGAGTGCACACCCCTAGTAGTAGCTGCGATAATTGAGCATATACATGCTTAACACATGATACGGCTTTGACAGGTTGCAAGTACGCGTTTTGAGACACAGCAAGATGACGGATGAAGATTTTGAATCGTGGAATTTCTCATGTTCTTTACGAAATCATTCGTGGGTGTATATTCTACATGACGGTAACAAAAAAAAGAAAGAGAGCCCTGAACATGAAAAACATACTGCCCGCTTGTTTGTCCTTGAAGAAACAAAAAAAAAAAATCACAACTTGGCAATCATCTGGTTACCCTTCTTGATCCAAAAAACGGCGTCGTTGACAAACTCGTCGATGACGGCCTTGGCTGGCTTTTGTTCGTTGACGACAGCAGCGCACTTGCCCATGAGGTAAGGGCGGAACTGCTCAAGAGGGTCATCGCCCTCATCGTCATCATTCTCGGCGTTGTCGTTGTCGTCGGCGCTGGCAGCACCGCTGCTGTAGCTTTCGACTCCGCTGTGCTCACTGCCGGCTTCGCCACCCATGTACTTCTCGAGGTCGACCTCGTAGGGAATGGTGCCCTTGGCAACAAGCTCCTGCATCTCCTGGCGACGGTTGGTCTCCCAGTCTTCAATGTAAGGGTTGTTGCGGACACGCATGGGGCGACCGGTGAAGATGATGGTACGGACGTTGTCGTCGTGGCCGGCAGTGCGGACGGCATCCTTGTGAGCCTTGGGGGCGCTGGCCTCATCAGTCAAGATGAAGCGGGTACCGACCCAGACACCGCTGGCGCCCATCACGAGAGCGGAAGCGAGGAGCTGACCGTTGTGAATACCACCGGCGGCGACGACCTGTACGGGGCCCCCGGAAACAGGGGACTTGTGACCCTTGACAGCGTCGACGACGGCGGGAATCAGCACAGTGGTGGGAATGTCACCAGTGTGACCACCACCCTCACCGCCCTGAGCGCAGATGATGTCGACGCCGAGCTCGAGGCACTTCTTGACGTGCTTCACGTGGCCGATCATGTTCATGTACAGTATACCGGCCTTCTGCAGCTTCTCGACGACATGTCTGGGGGGGACACCGACGGCGGAGACGAACAGCTTGGCGCCGGACTCGATGACAATGTCGACGAGCTCATCGAGCTTGCCCTTGGTGTAGTCGTAGCTGTAGAGAAGGGAAGAGGAAGAGAAACACACTTGTCAGCAATGTCATCGTCATGGCCGAAATAGGTCGGGGGTGGACTTGTGCAGCACGCGGCGGCGTTCGGCGGCGGTTCGGCGGCGGTTCGGCGGCTCGGCGGGTCGCAGAACGGAAAGCACGTGAAAGCAGCCAGGAGTGGAAGAGGAGAGACATTGACATACTTGGTCTTTCGGGCGTTGCCACCAACCTGGGGCAGAAGCAAATCGACACCGAAGGGAGCCTTCTTGTCGGTCAGGGACTCCTTGAGCTCGGCAATCTGCTCACGCAGCATGTCGGGGGTGTAACCGACACCACCGATGACGCCCAAACCGCCGGCATTGGTGACGGCTGCAGCCAGCTTGGGACCAGCAGCAACGTTCATACCAGCCAGCAGGATGGGGTGCTGGATCTTGAACAGCTCGGTAATGGGGGTGCGAATCTGCTCTAGACGAGTGAAGAAACAAGGAACAGGTCAGTCTTGTTGTTGTCGTGCTTGCGCTGGGCACGCGAGTGTGTTGGGAGGACTTTTTGACGTTTGCGAATGACGTGTGCATGTTTTGTACTTACGAGGAGAAGCCATCTTGTCTGGTTTTGTGGAGCGGGAATCTCTGAGGAAGGATGAGAAGAGATGTGGACGAGAGCGAAATGGAACCGACGACGAGGACGGGACAAGTTCAAATAGGAGGATAACCGGGGAATGGAACAAGCAAGCTGGGCCACGGTCCGGATATGACGGCGGCGGCGCGAAGAAGACATTGACATTCTGGCCAGGGGCGGCTCGAGGGGCTCGAGGGGCTCGAGGGGCTCGCCTGGGCTTTGCCGAGGCTCGACAGGCCGCGCAGGTGGGTGTGTCAGTGGTGAATAAGTTGATAAGCGGTCGAGAGGGGGGGTTGTTTAGGCTGGTTAGCGCTGATGGACTCTGGGGGAAGAAGCCGAGGGACAAAGCCGAGGGACAAGTCGTGGCCCGCCCCACCTCACTAGGTGGGTGAAAAAGGTGTACATATGTAAAGTGAAGAGTGAAGTGGCATCGCCCAACAGCAACAAACAACTGCCATGCCATTATTAGCCAGCACCGACAGAACAGAACCACGCCGTCGACATATCTGCCGGCGCCGATCCGGTAGGGATCGGACGGAGCCGGCAATTCTTAGCCCCGTGCGTGAATCCGCCCCAGAATTCACTTTCAACCACACACTCTTTTCTTTTTGTCTGTTCGCATGCACGGCACACGTCTCATGTCTGGTGTATGGTAGCCCTCCAGCCAACAGCCGGTCACTCACCGAGATATTGCCTTCTGGTCCTGTCTGGTCCTGTCTGGTCCTGTCTGGTCCTGTCTGGTCCTGGCTGCCTGCTGGCCTGCTGCCTGCTGGCCTGCTGCCCTTGACGGGCACATCGCATCAACTCAACAACCCGTGCTTCCCTGCCACTGCCATGGCTACGTCTGCGCCTTCCCTCTTGCAGATCGTGCGCAACGGGGCGGGTATCCGTCGCCACAGACAGCTGGCACCACTTGCTGACTGTCGTTCCCAAATCACCACGCGATGCTCGCGTCATTCTTTACTCATCAGCCCTTCTCGCAGAACTTCTCGCAGAACTTCTCGCACAACTTCACACCAGTTTGGGCCATCATGGACAGCCCCACAAATATCGGCACGCACTCATTCGGGTTGTGCATGTCATGGCGGGAGCCGCAAGAAGAAGGCCTATATCGCCCTTGGAAGCAATCTGGGTGATCGAGTGGCTGAGATTGAAAAGGCATGCAACGAAATGGATCGTCGAGGCATTCGCGTGAAGCGCACGAGTAGTTTGTGGGAGACGGAGCCAATGTATGTCCTTGACCAAGACCATTTCCTGAACGGAGCTTGCGAGGTGAGTCACTTTGCTAATGAATAATGAACTCTGCTCCGCACAGGCTGTCAGTGCTGACTTGTTTTTCCATCCCTAGGTGGAAACTGATCTGGAACCGCTCGCCTTGTTGGATGAGCTTCAATCTATAGAGAACCACCTCGGACGTCACAAGTTGATTGACAAAGGCCCCCGCAACATTGACTTGGATATCCTTCTCTACGGAGATGAAGTGGTGCACAACAACCGCCTGAACGTGCCTCATATTGCCATCTCAGAGCGAGAATTCGTTCTTAGACCTTTATCGCAGTAAGCCCAACCTTGCCCAAACTAAAGGACTTGTTGCTATTGACCACAGTCTCATTGCTGACTGCCATTATACCTCACTGCAGATTGGTGCCATCCAAGTCGCTGGATCCATTAAAACCTCACAAATTGATACAGCATTATTTGAACGATCTCTCCGCTGGGAAACCGCTCTCGTCCATCACACCAATGGGCCGCCTGGCCGACAATCTCGCACCACTTGTTCACAACAAGAGGACACAAATCATGGCCGTTCTGAACTTGACCCCCGACTCCTTTTCGGACGGTGGGAAGCACAACTTGGGAAACCTCCGTGACACTGTCTTGAATCATATTCGTGGTGGCGCAACCATCATCGACGTAGGTGGCCAGTCGACAGCCCCCGGCCGACCTGAAGTTTCTGCCCAAGAGGAAGCCTCTCGTGTCATTCCCGCCGTTGAATTCATTCGATCTCTCCCTGAAGCACGCAGTATCGCCATCAGCGTGGATACCTACAGATCTTCCATTGCGGCGAGGGCTATCGCAAGTGGAGCTGACATCATCAACGACGTCTCGGCTGGATTGCTCGACCCTGAAATGTTCTCAACGGTAGCGCGTCTCGGTAGAACCATGTGCCTGATGCATATGCGCGGCACGCCTCGAACCATGAGTGACTTGACCAATTATGAAGGCGGCTTGATTCCCACAATAGCCTCCGAGCTCCTGCAGCGAGTTGCTGCAGCGGAAGAAGCTGGCCTTCGTCGTTGGCGCATCATTCTCGACCCGGGCATCGGCTTTGCCAAAACGAGTGATCAGAATCTGGAGCTCCTGAGGCGCCTTGAAGAGCTCAAATTTTGGCCTGGCCTGGCTGGACTGCCATGGCTTGTTGGGCCCAGCCGTAAAGGCTTTATCGGCGAAATCACCGCTGCAGAAGAGCCATCGGCGAGAATCTGGGGCACCGCCGCCGCAGTGGCGGCGGCTGTACAGGGAGGAGCAGATGTGGTTCGCGTCCATGATGCAGCAGAGATGGCCAAAGTTGCCACAATGGCCGATGCCATCTGGCGGCCCTCATGAGAACGCGTGCTAGCCCTGCGGACTGTTGCCCGTATTTAGTCTCGCTGGCCGCGGAACCCGGAAACTTGGGATGAGGAACGCACGGGACAAGGGCTATTCGTAAGTCCCTCGAAGTACCACGACTTTGGCGCTTTTATTTTAATTTCTCATGTCGCCAAGAAAATGAAATCCGATAGACGGCCCTTGCAACCATAAAATCAGGATGCAGAGGAAAATAATGACCGACGGCAGCAACACCACACCTAAACTGAATTTCACACAACAAGCCTTTTTGCTCTTCGGCTGTGCATCGATTTTCTCTCTTGTCCTCAATTTTTGCGGATATTCAGCTTTCAGCTATTCATTGACTACGCTTTCCGTCCCTCCCAGCTGGTTATTTACTTCCTTGCCTTGCTTACCATGGCTTTTGCCCATTACCATCCCGTTTAGGCTACAATGTGGCAACAGAGGACGGGGATGAGCGGACGTTATAGGAACCCTGGATTATCTATCTCATACTCGGCTGCATCGACCATGCACAAGCGATCACCAGCCGGTGTACACCTGCATGCACGAGCCTCTTCCCGTCCATGTGACAAGTCATATCTACCCGTCCTGTTTTTGTGTTTTTCCCCTGGTAAACCAGGATTCACTCTTGTCACGAGTCTTTCTCGCCGAAAATGTGGTTTCATATCATGTACTTGGTCCGTACGTGTATCTATCAATATACCACTACGAGGTATTCAAGGGAAATTATCTCACATAGCTGACATGGCTGCATGGAACATGAGGGGTTTTTCTTACTCACTGATCCATCTCAGCTGAAACATGGCCAAAAGAGGTCTCATAATGGGCAAATTGTCGCATATTGTCGACACGCGGTGGTTATTTCCAAGGTCAGAGTTGTGATGTTATGTGACGCTTACCCGAGAGCACCACGTCTGGGGTGCTTTGCACTCCCTTGCCACGCAGCCAAAAAAAAAAAAAACTCCATGCAACTCACCAGCTTTGGTTTTGCGCTTGGATGCTGAAATCTCAGGAAGATCACCGACGTTAGGCGCAAGAATGAGAGCTGTCGTCAGAGCCAACAATTTGGTCTGCTTGTTCCATCGGCTCGGCAACGGCGCCAACGGGTATCATGCAGTGAGACTCAAGATGAAGCACTATACGTTTCGAACATACCCGGTAGGGCTGAGACTTCGGGTTTGTGTCTCCTACTCCAGAAGACGGATGCAATGTCAAGAAATGGAGCCGATCTCCCGTGCGAGGTGATCATCTTCATTGAGGCTCGGAGAGAGCATCTCCTTGCGTGGGACAAGACCGTGCTTGTACGAGGACGAACGTTGCCCGCAAACGGGGTAGTTGAGCAACCCCCTGGCGCGCATCA
The DNA here is from genome assembly GCA_024072835.1 of Epichloe amarillans. Lineage (NCBI taxonomy): Eukaryota > Fungi > Ascomycota > Sordariomycetes > Hypocreales > Clavicipitaceae > Epichloe > Epichloe amarillans. Next base: position 4,356,088 of record CP099635.1, on the reverse strand, counting down.
AGCGGGGGGCCAAGGAGGAACCCGACACAGTACGGATTATCCCAGTCTTGTTTTTATTTCGAAAATAACCATTTACCCAGTCAATGACCCTGACATGGAGATCTCGGCATGACACCATGGCTTCTTCAACTTTGACAGCAGGTGTTAGTAGAATTCAATGGCCGAAACATGGCGTTGCAGGGAACTTTCCGGTCTGAAATGATATCCCTGCGCGAACCGGGTTGTCACGCTCTGCTTTCTGCGACAGCCTCGTCCTTGTGGATTCGTTTCATCAAGCACAAGTCAATTACGCTGACAAATATCGCCAGAAAAGAGGACAAGCATCACGTCATCAGATATTATCCTCAGGCGTTGTGTGTGAATGAGATAACAAAACACAACCATTACCCCGAAATCGTCGGAAGATGACGACCAGTACAAGTTTGAGCTGTTTGGGGGCAAAAGATCGAGATCATCTTGCCGGCCGTCACGACAGGGCCGACCCATGTCCGAGACCCTTCAGTCTTACGTGCCTACGGAGTAATTTTGGGTTCAATCTTCCCCCCCCCCCGGGCGTTGTCGTGTTGAGACGCTTTCGAGTGCAGCATCTTCGTTCGTTGTTTGTTTCTCCACCGCCTGCAATCTCTTGACCTGACGATTACTCCGTACCCGGAGAGGATTTCCGTGGTGTCCTCCTCACAGGTCAGTGCAAGCCACTTTCACATAGTATGTACCCCCGAGTGGGATGTGAAGTGGGAGAATCAGGTGCGCTCCGTGACAAACCATCAAAAAAGATTGATTGGTCAACCTAGCGCTCGGTCAAGAAGTGCCTCAAACACATTCCTACCTCTCTTTAGAGACGAACAAGTCCTCGCCGCTACCCGTTTGCCCGGTCAGGCAACTACGGGATGAACTGGCGTGGGCAGCCCTCGGCTCGCTGAACGGGGTACGGAGGTACATGTGGCTATTTTGATGCACGTTACCTTTGGGACGACCTGCATAAACTAGTGGCAGGCGCATTCCTAGCATTGAGAACTTTCGAGCCAGGTGCCAGGTGCCAGGTTCCCCCTCCCTTTCTCACCGGTACAGTACCAGTACATTCGAACAAGGACTCCCTCCCCTCCAAGTCCTCGCAGCTTGCACATACGAGGCATTGCGCATATTTTGATCTAAGGGATCCCTTCAGGTACTCCGTACGCCTTTTACCATGTCCAAGCGGCTATAATAGCCTTTCTTGTGGAAAGCGCCATCTTGTCACACCCACGATGCCGTGTGTCGTGGGCACAACAGCATCGTACCCCAGGCACAGGTCTTCTCTCCGCGAAACCTCTGAATGAAGAAGGCACTTTCTCCGCAGTCGGCCGAGTCAGCGTTCAGCCATCGGACCACGCTTCGGGCCCACGTTTGCCATCTCTTGTGACGTTCACTTGTGACGTTCACTTGTGACGTGGTCACGGCCAAAGGTCCCTTGTTCCTTTCAACTTAAGGCTCTCTGCGTTTTCTTCCGATTCCACATCATCTCGGTTGTTTGTATGTTTGATTGGACTGCGCTCGAGGCCGGCCAGGGTGGTCTGAGCCTCAGTGGCCCGCATTGTCCATTTCGGTGTGTCTCTTTGTTTATCTCTTCTCTCACTTCAATGCCAATGGCCCAAGCTTTTCCTTTCCGCGTCGAAGGAAGCTCCATAGCATGGATTACATTGCATGAGTGACACCAATAAGGTCGAGCCCAAAAGAAGAAGAAACGAAGGAACAAAATCGAAGTGTGCGCCCCGGCACTGCGTCCCGACACTCCGCAGCAACATTGGAAGAACAACAAGGCTACGGCTAAAAGTTCAGTTAGCTGTTGAACTGGGGGCCGAGACGGATCCTGACAGCCTGGCCACCAACACGATCTGGCCGAACCCAGCCGTCCATCCACATCACCGAAAAGCCCCTGCTGACGGTTGGCACTGGGCAGTAGTTGGTAGGCGCCACTGTCCCCCCTCTGCCATTCTCTTCTGCTCGCTACTGGAATGAAAATACCACGTAACACCGAACTAGCAATCTACGGAGTATACGCTCTCTGCCATTAGATACGACACTCCTCCTTGGCGAAGCAGCCATACGGTATTCAAAATTACACCATGACGGACAAAGAACCCGATCGATTAAAGGTGCACCATTCAAATCAAGCTGCTCTCGCTCTTGCCCCACCAGCCCTGCAGCCCAATGTGCAAGTACAACTGTCTGCTCTCTTGTTGTTCCGCCAGTCCAGGTCTCGCACAGGGCTCAAGGTTCTTTTGGCAGGGTCACTTGCATCAGGAGTCCATACTGGAGCTGTGATACCGATAGCAAAGAATCAACGCCTTCGCGGCGAACACTATGGCTCATTGCGCAGTTGGCACACACACACACACACACACAGTCTGCCCCCCCCCTTCCCTCTCTCCTTCCCTGCCAAATTAACCCACATGGAGTTGGAAATATGATTTCAAATCTTAATTGCGTTATGCTAAACAAATAGTAGTAGTGGAAGAAGGAAGGAAAAGTAAAAGTAAAAAAAAAGAAAATAGATGGTAACGACAAATATAAGCAGATGAAAAGAAAACAAGAAAAAAAAAGACCTGGGTATCCTGAGTACAGAAAATGCTCTTCCCAAGATTCGCAACACTGGCTATCTATTATTTCCTGGTCCTGGTCCTCTCCTCTCTAATCCACGCTGTACTCTGTACGCACCGCTACAGAAAAGTGCACACGGAGGTAGACTGGCCTCGTTCTGCCTGCCCGCCCACCCGCCCACCCGCCTGCCCGCCTGCCTGCCTGCCCGCCTGCCTGCCTGCCTGCCTGCCCGCCTGCCTGCCTGCCTGCCTGCCTGCCAACTTCTCTTCCCATGTCGTCCCTCTGCTCTCTCTCTTGCTGGCCTCACAGGGATGAGTGCCACTCAAACAAACAAGTCTGGCTCGGATACTCTCCCACACCGCCATACCCTGTGCTTGGCTGGAGCATCCATTTTCTTCCCTTGTACTGCAAGTATTCCGTACTTCCCAACACACAGGCCCTTTTTCTTCTTCTCTTTCCCTCGGATTCAAGTTGTCCGTGTCTCGATAATATCCAAGCCATGGCGAACCAGCCGACCAACCAGACTGCCACACCGTCATACATCCCTTGCAGAAAGACGATGCGAAGAACAACCCTCTTCCCCACTCTTGCTGCAAGTGATCATGTAGCGTGCCAGGTGTGGATGTTTCAAGCCGCTCTCGACATTCCCCGTAGATTAAGTCTCTGATCCCCAGAATGCCCAATCAAAATCAAACGTCAAATTCGTTCAACGCCAATCAAACTGCCTTATCTGAAACTGCTGATGAAAAAGTATCCGATCTGTGGCCCTGCGCCCAGTGATAGTTGGCCGAGGAGCTCTTTTTAGATTTCTTTCCTCTTTCCCGTGTGGTGTATGTTTCTTTCCGTCTCCCAATAGATTTTCGAGCCCTGGCCGCGCCCTCTAAGCTGTTGAGCGAGATGCTGTTGGTCTTTTGGCTCGACAGGTAATCGTACATGCTCAGGCGAAGCCTAAACTGGTAAAATGCAATAAACAAGCAACCAGGCACTTGCTTTCATCCACAATAGCTAGCGCCGTACGGATTAGATGAATGGCTTACGGGGTCATGTCATCACAATGCGCCCAGCCCAGTTGGCGACACAATAGATGGGTAGAAGCCTCCGGAGCTAGGGCGCACGTCGAATCGTTCTCGGTGATGATGGTCCTCAGCGCGCGCCCCCCCGCTGAAAGGGCTGGGGAGCATGTTGAAATCGAACTCGGGTTTAACCTTGCGGCTGTTGGAGAGGGTTGAGTGCAACGGATCTGCCCCGTTTCTGTTCCCAAACAAGTCGACCCGGTCGTTGTGATTCTCATACGCGACCGACCCGGTATAGTACTGGTAGGCTTTGCCGGGAGGCTTTCCGTCGTTCGAGGATGAGAAGATGCTGTCCGGTGACATCTCTTGGTGCCTGACGTTGTTGTAACCGGTGCCACGACTGTCATAACCCGAGTTGTAGCCAAGACCAGTTCCTCCCATGCCAGAGCCGTTGCCGAAATCGCCCATTGGTCCCATTGGCCTGTATCCCCCGCTACCAGCGGCGCCGCTGGTGCCATTTCCGTGGCTGTTGCGTCTCTCGTTTTGATAATGTCCCGGTGATCGGCCGCGAACAATCATCTTGGCCGATTTCCGATAAGCTACCTTGACAAATTGATCGGCGGCCTGGGTGCCCACGTCTGCCCAGAGTTCCACCACCAAATGATAGTATTGCTGTGCTGCTCTTCGTTTGCCATTATTTTGAGTCGCTTGCTTAAATTGAATGCGCTCAAATGTATGCTCTGTGGGCATCTGTTGGGCAACCCCCTGCTGACTGCCAAATCCGTCAGAGTAAAGAGAGCGTGTAGTGCTTCCCATGCCAGGGCCTTCCCCGTACATATTGATGGCACCGTGCGTTGTGGAGCTCGTTTTCGGGGCCAGAGGCGTCTTGTTTGGCTTGGATATTGGCCCCTTGTCTCTTTTAGGCGTATGCTGAACAAGTTCAATGTTGTGCTGCTCATTGTCTGCCACGACTGCCGAGATGCACATGGCGAAGCCAAAGACTTGAAAGGTCTGTGACGCGTTGTTTCCAGAGAGAGATGCCGGTGTGAACTGGATCGGTACGGATGGGTGATTTGGGCTCAGCGAGTAGGAACAGATGCAAGCCAGGTAGTTCCTTCTGTAGCAGGTCCATTCTCTTTCCGAGGACAAAAACGGACCCTTGTCGATGGTTCCATTGATATCTACTTTGATGGATGTCATACTAGGATCCATGTACTGCAAACTTCCCAGCATTTCGATTGGTAAAAGAGGAGGAGCCTCATTCGGGCTGGTCCTGTGAGCGTACTGGTGTGAGTCCATTCTCGTGGCCGGAGGTGTGTAACCTGTCAACGGCTGTCTTCTGGAGATTGAAAACGATGGTGCTCGAGAGAAATGGTCCGAAACTCGTCTCTGAAATGGTGCGACTGGATTGTGACCAAACTGATCTCGAGAGCTGGTGTGAGGGCCCAGATGCGGCAGGGTCGTAGTTCGATGACTATGAAGTTGCTGTTGGACATGTGCCATGCCCGTAGAGGGATTAGGGCTATTGGAGTGGTCAGCGATGCCAAAACCGGCGGTTGACGCTCTTCCAGGACTCATTGATGTTGGTCGGCAAGGGCATGGTGGTCAAGGCGACGACGTACTTGGAACTCAGACGCAACCTGCCATCTGGAGTGAAGATTGACCCACTGGGAGGATAGAAGCCAGCTGAGTCGTGCGTATAGTTTGAGCCCGGTGGCAAATCGTTGCTAGGCTGGAAGAGGCTCAAAAGGGGCGAGGCCTCAGGAGCATCTATCGTGAGCGATGAGTTGCCGCCTTCCTGGTTGTATCTATCCATTGGTTAGTCTGCCGGCGGACGATGCAACAAGTTGAAGAAGACCTCAGGATTCAGGACGCGGCATGGAGTTGACTACCACAAGAGACGCTGTCCTGCCTTTCCATGCGATACGATGTGTTCAAGTACCACCAAATCTATGGGTGATACCGCCAACGCCTAGGTTGCACGAGACAAGCAGATGGATGCGGGAGGGCACGACGCCGTCCCGGTGCCTTGATAGTTGCAAAGACACACAAGAAATACAAACGTGGACAAGGGGAGGGCGGAGTTAACAAGAACAGACGGTTGATGTGGTGATCTCTGGGACCAGACACGGCATGCAAAACAGGATAGAAATCTAAAATCGCAAGGGGGCTGGCTCTGGCCTAAACACCTAATAGCTGTTGTTGCCTATTGCCTGTTGACTGTTGCCTGGTGCTGTTGTTGTTGTTGCTGATGCTGGCGGCGAGCTTACAGGACTTAGACACAGCTGGGGGCAGCAGGGTGGTGGCAGAACGGCCCCAAGAGGGTGACTTTGACTTGACCCAAACAGGCCATAATATTGAGGAAAATAAAGAGAGCATTAAGAGAAAGGTGACACTCATCGCACTGGCGATGAATGCAACGAGAACCATCTGCCAATGGGATAGTGTACCCACCTCAATTCTCCCGTTGGGGGCTGTATATCGAGGTAGTCAAGCTCCGCACATGGCGGCGGCGAGGAGCTGTAATCGTTCTGCAAGCAAGACAGACGTCAGTTCGTTTTCTACTGCGCATGGCTGCCCGCTCCAGGATCGGTGATTCGAACAACGGCCTTGACTGGTCGGCTTGACATGAACCAACCACACCAGCCATGGCATGAGCAACTGATTCAGACGCCGTCACCGATATACCCGTGAAGAAGACCCCCCCCCCCTGCTTTCCGATTTGTTAGCAAGACAAGATCCAACTACTGAGAGGCAAGACATCAATGACACGGTGACCGGGGGGCTCCTCTTTGGGATGCCCGTGCATGTTGGGTGGGTGTGCATAGGCACGGGCAGGGTAATGCAACTGGGCCCAGACACCAAGTGGTACAGTACATCTGAATACTCGGAGCTTCAGGCACAGTAACCAGGCGTGCAGAACTTGGCAAGGATTCTGCAGACTTGTCGGAACCAGGACGCCACGCAACACTGGGGGTTAAAGGTTACACAAACCCTCCCAGGGTCTGTCGGGATGGGGATGATTTTCCTCGTCGCAATTTGGATCAGGTGTGCTCCAGAGAACGCTCAATATCTTTCTTGCTTTTTTGCCTCCCCACAGATCTCACATGGAGAGATTGTCTGATGCTTTTTCTTCCGCATCTCGAAAATAATGGCGCCCCCAGCATAATGAAAAGGGGCAAAAAGAAAAGGATGAGACACGATAAAATATTGGGCGGTAGCACAATCGAATCTGTGTTTGCAGGGATAAGAAATGAGGTTGGCCTCGGTGAACATACCTTTTAGTAAAGCGCATGGAATCCCATCAATGACCATTTTATAACCACTGGCCGTTGACGCATGCTTGAAGCCTCCCCAGGCTTACAAAGCCTGTCATTGCCTCGAGTTCCTCCAACAGATTTCCTCGGCGGAAACCCTAGGCGACCTGGCCGGAATGCTTTCTAGTTCAAGAAAATTTGCGTACCTTTGAAGACTGAGGATGCATTGGAGAGGATAATTCGACCCAATGTTGAGACCCTGATAATGTCAAGCAACGCCGGAAACGATCTTGTATAACCGTGAGCCTAAATATTCATCAACAAAAAGGCTGCAACAAACGCGGAAAAAACCATTTGAGATTGTTCACAAGACCTTGGGCTGCTAAGAGGACCCCCTTGAGGTCCAACACCACGTATACCCTCGATAACTGGCCCAAAAACACAAGTTGCTATTTGGGACTAGTGTGACACGTAGGTGAACACTGATATGTGTGTCTGATGTGAAGTTTTTTTTTTTTTCTTAGAAGAGAAGGAAGAAGGCTCAAACAAAATACTTACTCAGGATAAAACTAGGCCAAGAAGCAGTGTTTCTGTGACAGTGTGTAGCTGTTTATTCAGGCTCGCGAGTAGATTTCCACTGTACGGGTGAATATTCCTCTGCCACCCTGTTACTACTCAGCCAGGTTTGAATGATGAGTTAAATACTTTAGTTTTCACAGAAGATAGGGTTTCTTTATTTTTATTTTTTGGCCAAGTCACGGACTTCTAGTTGAAAAGTGAAACATTAGTCAACGTTCAACTGCGACTAACGTTCGGGCCACAGACGCGTTGAAGCTTTTCCTCGAAGGGTGAGCAGATGATCACTTACCACCTTTAAAGAAACAACAAGGTACCTTCAAAAAAAGGTCTTCTTCGAATAAAACGAAAGAGTTGTATGAACTCTCATCGACGTTTGAAGACTGACCAAGGATGACACAATCCTCTATTTCGCACGAGCAATTAGATCCTCTTGTGGTTGGATACGTGAAAACCATGTAGGATCAAGGTACCAAGTAACAATGAACCCTACACTGGTACAAGAGTATGTTGTTCAAAGGCGAATGTGCTCAGTTCCTCCCACCATCGCCGACGTGGCTGGTGTGTATAGTGTGGTAGGAAGGACTCGTGTTCGTGATTCACACCGATAAAGGTATAGAGAGAGTAAATGTGGTACGACGTCGAGAAGATGGTTAATATAAAAAAGACTGAAGGGGGTGCTCTGCGGCGAGAAAGAAGGACAGAAAGGAGTTCAAAGAAGAAGAACAGCCATGGATGGGATCATCAACGGAATTTGAGCAAGAGGAAAGACACGCAGCGAGACGGGACAGTGAAGTTTGAAGAAACAAACATTTCAGAAGGGTTGCGAGAGTTGGTCCCCTTTTGAGAAGAGGGCCGACCAAATGATAATTACGGAGGTCAAAGACAGGAGCTGACCAAACAGGAACCCCGGCTAACATATCCAGCACATGTTTTGTTTTGTCAGATCTTGAGCCGAATGAAGTGAGGGAGCTGAGGGCTGAGAGCTGGCACCTGGGATCTGGCACCTGGCACCTGGCACCTGGCACCTGGCACCTGGCACCTGGGAACTGGAGCAAAGACCAAGGGATTGTCTTCCGCCTCCCGCTCTCAAGCGAAACGGAAGGAGCCATGGAGAATGCGGGACCCGACACGGCTTGACGTGGCTTGGCTTGTCTGTTAGGCCAAATCAGTCATCACTTCGCCCCGAAGAACTTTTGCGATATAATCGACTGACTAGACTACACATGCGCAGACTGGCTACAGATGGCTTTGCTTCACCCGTCGATTCTCTCCAAATTGCGTAGTGGCATTCAGTGAGTGACAGCCAAAAAATGCTCGCGGGCGGACAGGGAGTTCGTCTTGTGGCCGAAGATCGGCTGCTTTCTGCAGATGCTATCCCACGAGTCGTTTCAGGAAGTCTGCAAGAAGCAGGCGCCTGGCCAGCCTACCGACCTAGGCCGATGATCTGACCCAAGCCGATGATCTAGCCAGGGCGACGAAGAGAAGTCTACCGACTTTTCGGTCCGGTTGCCTGTTTGCCTGTCACTCTAATCCAATAGCAGGGCAATGCCGCCAGCCGAACTTCAAACACGCTTTAAACTCGGGGTTCCAGGAGCCTGGCTTCCTGCGATGAGATTTAGGCTCGAATCAAGAGGCGTCGCCGAGACGGGTACTTGCAGGTCTCAGAAATGCCACCACCAGTGTGGCGATGTCGTGGCAGCTATCCAGCACGGCGCGATTGAACTTCAGACCCAGCCATGAAACGTGTTATGCTGGTACCACAGATCCCTTCAGTCATGACTGAATAGGAAGCTAGCTAATCGTCACTATAGAAGAGGCCAGACAAGTCTAGTGTGTTTTCAACGGCATGCATGCTTCGTCCATCCGCGGTCGATGAAGTTCTCTTGCGGACAGGAGAAGATGGTGCAGCGATGACAAGCCATTTCTGGGCCAAGTAATTTTTCTATCAAACTCCGCCGCGATCCTCCCGTCGCCAAGCAATGGCCCAAAATGTCATGGTTTCGGGCCTTCCGTATGGCTACGCGAGTGCAAAAGAGGGTCTAGAGATCACCCTCGTCTCTGTCAGGGTGACACGATGATTAGTCTCACAGCAGGGCTGCTTGAAGATGGGAGGATTTTATCCCAACAGAGTACACCAGATCAAATTTGGCAAAGTTTCGGAGGCGGAATTCTGGTGGCGAGATTTGAAGGGCCGTGGAAGGAACGGCTACGGACTGCCTCGAACCGAAATAAGAAATATCCTTCTGATCCGTCAAAAATTGCAGTCATTGGCAGCACCAGAAGAGGCTAGTCGACCGAATGTTCCAACTGAGAGAAGAAAACAATTCTATTCACATCAAGCTGTTTGAAAGACACCGCGTGAGCCTTGAGTGGTCTAACTCCAGTATCGACCCGAAAGATTCTGAATTGATGGCCGCTTTGACGGCGTGTCGCAGCTCAGCTTCATCTTTTCTACTTTCTTTAGGAAAAATATGTCCGAAAAAGCCGCCACCTAACTAATTCTTGTTGGTGTAACCCCTGGCTGCCAATAGTGGCCAATATCAGGTCGGTGTAGTCGTCAATTGGCTGATTCGCGTGTAGGATCTTGATAGGTAATATTCAATGCGGCACTCGGACTCGAAAAGGCAACAATAAGTTTTCAATTGAGATAACGGCCGGCTGAGCAGTTTTCTGCATTTTATCAGCCCCAAGTTGATCGTGCCGTTGCGGACGAAGCCAAGTTGCTAATATCAACGGCAGTCGCGAGAAGAGAAGCTGCGTCATGCACTAAACAAGACGTGAAATAATATTTCATCCAAGGCACCACATCACAGTCTTTCCTAGGTTCGTCAGTCTATGGGCGGAACATCTGAACGAAAGCCTTTGAGCATTCCTGCCAGAACGATCATTTCTCTCCAGCCTGCCTCGGCACAGGCTCCTCATCGGTCAATGCGCCCTAATGGAAACTTGCTCCATGCTAAACTGTTTCACTCATTGGAAAATTAGCGCTGGGATCACTCCACATCTCCCAGATGCCTTGGCTGAGTGTTCTGGATATCCCGAAGTATATAAGGCTGCTTTTTGAAGCATGAGGAGTTGAAATTCGGCCAATATCCCTCCATTCTTGGATTAGCCGAACAACAAGCTGTCTTGAAAATAAATCGTGCCCAAAGGCTGTAAAGCGAAGCCAATGGAGGGCATTTCAACCTGAATTGTAATTTGCGCTTGGTTGTGGCCCAAACCCTCCAGGGCTATGACCACTTGGGGTCCAATTTGTGTATTTATGCGCAAAAACTTACTGCTCACAATGATCGGAACAAGAACATCAAACCAAAGTCTAGAACTAGATGGATTTCCTAGATGGCTTCTCTAGGTTCAGTACGTATCAGGGGGCTTAGTGTGTTGCTTCTCGTGAGCGTGGGGTCCAAAAGCCAAGGATGTGAATAATGAGAATTGGAAGCCCGAAGATTGAAGGCATGCTTCGAATCGGGTATCTTTTCTTTCCCCTGTTGGAACTCTGACCCATGCACGTTCCGAGCCAAGAGCAGGCGAGAGTTTCTGTGGAGATGTCGAAAGCCCTTTTTGGGAAAAGATGTAATGGGGCGCGTTGAGAGAGCTCGTGTTTCAGATTGCAACTTGCATCTCGGCCGCAGAGCGCGACAGGGCTAACACGAGGTAGCAGGGATAGTCACATGCTCTCAGAGCTGTTGGCTTGGTTATCAGATGCTGGACAGTTCTCCATGGAGTCCTCATCTCTGGAGGGCTCAGTTTGGGAACACACAACTTGGTTCCAAAGGGAATCCCCTGCAATGACGTTAATGAGAGGGAACGGCAAAAGAGGGCATTGGAGGCATGGCATAGCCTGCGTCGCCATCCTTTCCAAATTAAAGGTGAAGGATGTCCCTGGACTAACTTGGACAAATGAGCTTCACGCCTTCTTCACGAACAATGTTTCGATGGCGCCTTGAAGGCGGCATACTTGGCGGCTATGGCCTAGGGTTTTGTTGCACAACAAGCGTTTCAAGTTATGCACCAGCACTGCAACACCCAATATGCCAGCCTAAATTTCTTTCCGTCCGAATCATTTACGAGGCAATTGTGCGCTTCCAGATGTGATGTCTTGCGGGAAAATTACATCTTGCCGGAAGCCAATTGGTTCTATCATGTATTAGCTTCGTCTTTCCCGGGAAATCACGACTTTACGACTAACAGATGTGGCGATCGGTGGCAAGATGCTACCATTTTGACGACCTGACGATCGATGCCGTGCACATGGCACGGGTTGCATTTTAGGACAAATAGTTTGAGGCGGTATCTAGACCCTAGGCAAACCATCCAGGCTGCCATACTATCGTTGGGGGCAAGCCGGTCCAATTCATTTCTTCCTATTTGCTGGACTTCTGCGTGAGCACATGGAGTTGGTTATGCAGGGAACAATCCGACGGGCGCCCATCATTGCTTGCCTCATGCTGGCCCCGTTTGCTTGACTTCCTTGATTTCTTGAAGGACCAGGCTTGCCTTCCGAGGACTAGGCAACACGACAACTGTATTTGCTTCATGGTGACACTGGAAGTCATACCCGGTGACTCAAAAACCTGCGTCGTCTGTGTGAATGTTGTTTGAGGGGAAGCAAAATGGCCTGACTTTGGTGAAGGCCCGATGCCTATCTCGGCCATGATTTCCTTCCCCCTAAAGGCTCAATTGATTTTTTTTTTTTTTTGAAAAGAGAAACATGATGCTCTCATGGCCGGCTATTCTCGCCTCTGGGAAGGCACTCTTTCCCGGCCCTGCAAGCTCAGTGTAGCAGATAGAGATCTGGCCCGTGCGGCAACGGTTTTCGGGTCACGGATGTCAGCATGGTTTCGATTCTCGGTGTCGATGAGCAAGGCGAAACGAAGCGGATTGAATGCCTTGATGATGAACGAGCCGTTGAAGAGGAACTGGGCATGACGTGATGGAGGAACTTGGACGGATTTGATGTACGTGGTCAGGTCGCAGGTGGGTCTACTAGGTACGTAGGTAGTAGGTAGTGTGTGGTTCCTCTAACCTGGTTCCTCTAACCCTCAGCAATTCAATGGGTACCGACCTGTGCCCCTAGTTAATCAGAATCCGACCCAAGGTGTATACTCTCAGCCTCAGTTTCAGGCTCAGGCTCAGACCCAGAACAGAAACCATATTAACACAGGGTTTTTATACTGATCCTGGACCAGCATTTGGGTTAGCGGAGTTATCTTCATTTTTGAAAGGGAGGGGAGTGAGTCTGATCAACGCTCCAAGGCAATCTTATAAAAGTGTTAGACTAGTGGAAGGGTCAAATCGAATTCTTTAAGGAGTATTGAACAAAACAACAAAGGACGCATTAGACTAGGACCTTCAACTTCCAAAGGTGTCTGAGGCAATGAACCATAGGTATATCGAGTCTATGGGTTACTCCCCTGCTAAGGTTTTGTATGGCTTAACTTGACATTTAAAGATAGGGCTAGGGGCTGTTTTGGCTCAAATGTTTACTGATTAGACTGGAGAGTTTCGTGAGGGTCTAAGCTAGCTAACAGAGGAATCTTTGAAGGGAGATGCAGTGGTGTATTAGTGTTAAGGCTTCTGGGCCAGATGTGAATAGAACAGGGTGATAGTATAGATAAGTAGCAGCTAGATAGCTAAAGCTAGGTAGTAATGCTTAAGGGTTTTAATCTCTAGCCTCCTATATTCTCTATATATAACCTTTACCTAAATACCCCCTTTATACTTATATAACTAGCTTATAGTAACCTTATAGCTAGGGCGCTATAAGTCCTAAGTAAGTCCTACTATATATAATACTATTACCTCTATTACCTATATTACTCTATAGCCTCTATAACCCTAATATAGTACCCCCTTTACTTTATAATTACCCTTAATTATACTTACTACCTAATTAGTGTAAACTTACTATTTTAAACTTCCTATATAATTCTTACCTTATATATTCTAATATAAGATATAGGGAGATAATAGCCCTATTAATAATAGGTCTAGCTATTATTCCTTACCTTACTTATAAACTCCTAGTTATAATATAGTTATAGCTATAGAGTTACTTTATAAATACTTATATCCTTATTCCTACTAGTCCTATAAAAGTAAATACCCTATATTATATTTCCTTATTAGCTAAAAAGGATAGGGTATTAGATACTATATATTAGGGTATATTTAATTATAAGTTTTAGTAAAGTTACTATAAGCTTACTAAGTATATGTAGTTAGCTATAACTTTAGCTATTAATAGCTATAATGCTAACTTTTTAACCTATAGCTTACTTTTACTACCTATATAAATTACTTAAGGGGTCTATAGTTAATATAAAAAAGACTAAATTTCCCTTCCTTTTTCTTTTCCTTTCCTTCTTATCCCTCTTACTTTTTAATATTAAATTTATAAGTTAGCCTTACTAGCCCTATAGTAGCGTTCTTACTACTATTGCCTAGTAGTTACTAATATTATCTAAAGTCTTTCTTCTCCTTATCTTATTATCTCTCTACTTCTTATAGTTAGTATTATAGTTAGTATCTTACTACTTTACTTCTTACTTACTTACTACTAAATTATAGATAGGTTATAATATCTTCTATTTGCCTAATAACTCTAGGACCCTTAGTGCCTGCCCTAGAAAAATCCCCTTATAAGAGGGCTTTATATACCTTAAAAATATTTATATAAGTTTACCTCTTATTTATAGTATTATAGCTACTAACTTACTAAGTAGTATAATTAAAATTCCTTGCCTTTACTATAGTTAGTAGGTAGTAATCTAGTAAATTACCCCTAAAGATAATAAAGCTAAACCTTAGTATATTATAAATAGAAAGCTAATTCCTAATAAGTGCTATTATTCCCCTAGTATAACTAAGCTACTTCTCTCCTACTCTTATAATACTAACTTAGGATAAGTAATTCCTTAAAGTGTGCTTACTATATAAAAAATAATAAAATATATACTAGTATAAGTGCCCCTTTAAGGCTACTACTCTTAGCTAGCTAACCTATTATTAGTATCCTATAAGAATTATAATACTTTATTATAAGTTCTTTAAAGTTATAAAGAAGGTTCCTAATAGCACCTATTACTATCTATCCCTAGTAAGATTATTAATTCTAGTAACTTAGTTAAAGCTAACTTATTACTAGGCTCTAGTGCATGTAAAATATAAATTATATAATACTCTCCTTACTATAAAGAATGCTAATTACTATAGAAGAGTTTATTAAGCCTATCTAACTATAGAAGCTACTTATAAGGTAAATGCTAATAAGTAAGTAGTAATATTATAGCTATTTAATGCTACTAACCTTAAGGTCTAAATTAATATTGCTAATAGCTTACGCTTTATAGCTTAAAATGCCCCTATAGTAAGTCCTATTATCTCTAGTATAGCTCTTACTTTACTAACTTATAGCTAGTTATTGAAAATGGGAAGGGAATCTAACTAGAGAGATAGGAAGACCTCCCTAGTAGATTCTAACGCGGCGGCTTCTAGATTCACTAGATTATAGCTTATTCTTCAAGATTAGGAGCTTTTGATAGTTGAATACAGTTGATTCCTAGCTAACGGACAGTCTGACAAGCAATGAGAGGATTTCTAGTCCCCTCATAGACCTACCGACCGTATCGAAGGATCTAGGTCGCTAGAGAGGTCTTAGGAGCTACTTTTTATTTTCCGCAAAACTCATTTATATGGGAAAAATAAAAAATCGACTCACGGCTATACAAACTAGCTGCCTAGGTGCCCTAACTAAGCATTTTAGTATATAACCCTATTAATAAAATATACTATTAAATCCAGAAAAATTCAAGGATTCGAACAGTATACGTCAGCCTTTTATACGACTACTAGTTGCCTAGTTACAGTCGATTTTAGCTTCCCTATAGGGTAACCTAGTCGGCTTAGTCATACAAGCCCGTGGGTTGGTTGTGGGAACGCAAGTCATAACAGACGCTGCAAGCAACGCTCGTAACCAACGTTGCAACAACGCAACAAGGCAACTAGTGGGCCTATAAAATAGTGCTATAAATAGCATTATTTTAACACTCCCTCTAGAAAAGTATGAGGTAACTAATTCGATACCTAGACTTAGCTCTTTAATAGATATCTAAGTCAACCATAAATTCAATAATAAATCCAATAACTTTTAAATAGCAAAATCAATAACTTTTAGGCGTAATTCCAGTGTTTTTGTTAATTTTTCGGTTTTTCGACTTTTTAGTTGATTTTGTTGGTTTAGATTAAGCCTTTGTATTTGTAAGGCCTAATAGTTGGATAAATTGTTGAAATTTATCATTAGGCAGGGGCTTAGTTAAACTATCTGCAGGCATCTCTTTAGTGTTAATATAGATAACCTTAGCTATACCCTTTTGTACCTTTTCTCTGGTATAGTTGAATTTTAGTAGGGTATGCTTTGTTTTGCTATGAAGAGCAGGGTTATTAGCGGTTGTAATAGCGCCTTGGTTATCACTAAAAATCGGTACTAGAGGTGCTATAGGTAGCTTTATCTCTTTAAAGAGACCGTAAAGCCACTCTAGCTCCCTAATAGCTTCACATAAGGCGTCAGATTCAGCCTCTAATGTAGATAAAGCTATCGTAGTTGCTTTCTTCGATTTCCAGCTAATAGGTCCTTTAGCTAGCTTATAGAGATAAGCATAGGTTAATTTAGAGGACTTATCACCCGCGAAGTCGCTATCACAGAAGCCAATAAGGGTTGCAGAAGCTATAACAGCAGATTTAGACCTTCTATAAGTTATAGAATAACCCATAGAGCCTAAAAGGTACCTAAGCAGATGTTTAGAAGCATTAAGATGCTCTATAAACGGCTTAGCTAGCGCTGTGGAAAGCCACTAAACCGGAAAGGCAATATCAGGTCTTGTAAGGAGCATTAGGTACATAATAGTCCCTATAATACTCTGATATAGCTTGTAATTAGGGGGGGAAAGAGGTTTAGTTAGGTGGTCTACCTGTTTTATAATTCTAGGTTGTAGAGGAATTTTAATAGGTCTAGCATCTTTTATATTAAATCTTTCTAGGGCTTCAGAAATGTACTAGGACTGGTGGATAGTTAGGGTCCCTTTCTTTCGATTTCTAGTGATTTAAACGCCTAGGAAAAATTCTACTAGCCCACGATCTTCTATAGGATAAGCTTTATGAAGTAGCTTCTTTAGCCTATTAATATAAGCTAGATCCGGTCCTATTAGAAGACAGTCATCCACATAAGTCGCTATATATGTAGATGTAGTTAGGTTAAAGAAGACAGCTAGGTCGGATATAAGGGGTTAAAAGCCTAGCTTCCGAAGAAGGTCCTTTAAAACCTATTGCCACTCTCTAGAGCTTTGTTTTAATCCATATAAAGCTTTTTGTAGGAAAATAACCTGCTTTTGAGAGGGTTTATAGCTATACTTCTTAAGTAACTTAGCTACTTTAGGTGTAGAAGACTCAGCAAACTCAGTAAATCCATCAGGTATTTACATATAGATAGATTCCTTTAGTGGACTGTTTAAAAAGGCCCCTATAAAATCAACCTATTCAACTTCCCAGTCATTACAAGCCGCTAGGGCTAGTAAAATCCGCCAACTAGGGGGAATGCTAGTTGCAGCGTAGGTTTCAATATAATCTTAACCTTCTATCTGCATAAAACCCTTAGCAACGAGTCAGGCCTTATATTTTAGAGGATTATTTTCTTTATCCTTTTTAAGCTTATAAACAAGCCTATTCTTTAGAACCCTCCGGCCCTTAGGAATTTAGTCTATCCCTATAAATTTAAAGGTTCCAGCAGCTAGAAGCTGTTTAAATTCGTTAAATGTTGCATCCATCCATTTTCGACTATCCTTACTTTTTAACGCTTATTTCCAGGTCTTAGGGGTATCCGAATCGTTGTTAGTGGATAATTTAGCCCTTTGTTATGCCTTGAAGCATATCTCCTTAACGTATGAAGATATATTAAAATCATTGATATCCATAGAATCAGAATTGATTAAAGAATCCAAATCTAAAAACGGTTTTTCAATAGCACCCTTATTAGGGGCGCTAGAGCTAGGGCTCTCTAGGGGTAGCGCTAGAGGCATTGCAGGCGCTGTCGTGGGCGCTGTATTGGTCGCCCTAGGGGCTGTTGTTACAGGCGCTGCGGGCGCTGCGGGCGCTAGACCTTCAGGCTTTAGGTAACTATCCTAAACTTCTAGATTATCTCGTGAGATATCGGCTTCTCCCTCTGAAGGATTGGTCCCTAAAGGCTTAGGGGACCCTACAAAGCCTATATCCTCTATAATTTTAACAAAGCTAGTCTTTATAACTAACCTTTTAGAGGGAATATAAACAAGATAAACAGTAGAACCTAGAGTAGCTAGCAACCGGCCAGGGATAGTCCTAGGGGCTAGCTTTTGAAGCTTAGATCTCTGCTCCGGAGGTATTAGGACCTCACAATAAGACCCTATAGCCCTAATTTTCGAGAAGTCAGGCTTATAGGAAGTCTTAGGCTCTAAATCAGCTAGAAAAAGCTGCTTAGGGGTTAAAGGTTTAGTTGTATTAGCTGTGATGTTAACTAATTCCACTATGGCTAGAAGGATATAAGACCATAGATATAAGGGTAGCTTAGACCACTGAAGTGTAGCCCTAAGCCAGTCGAGGATAACCCTAATAGCCCTCTTAACTAGCCCATTCTGTTCATGAATATAGGGGCAAGAGGTGCTAAAACAGATTCCTTTAGAAGATAACCATGACTGAAGTTCGTTATTAATTTCAGTACCTCCGTCGAAGTGAAGGTGCCTAGGATACGCGTTATATCGGTTTTTCAGGGCTCTAAAGAAGCCCTTAATAGCTAAAGAAAGGGTTAAACCTTCTTTATTAGCTAATGAAAAGCACCATTTATACCGGGATTTTCGATCAATAAGGATAAGGACTGTAGCCTTCTTATTATGCGGTATAGGTTCGATTTTAACCGTATCTCCCTCTAGAATGTCTAAAACTCTAGGGGGGTCCTAAATAGGTCGTTTAGTTAGTCTTCTAATAGCTTTAGATTGCATACAGGCTATGCAGTTAAAATCCTTTTCTTTGACGGCGGAAAAATCAGGGATCCCTTTAGCTAATTTCGATGACTTCTTTAGTAAAGGGAGGCCTATATAGCCTAATCGAATGTGCCAAAGAAGGGCTAAATCTAGTAACTTCTTGTAACTAGAATCTAGCTTTTTAGGGCTATTATCCCCTAGCTCCCTCTGTTGCTAGGCCTCTTGAGAATCACAGGCCTCTGGGGGCAATAGACGGCCACTATCGTCACCCAAGTCATTAGGGTATGGACCTTCTAAACCCCCTATAGAAGGTGCCTGACTAGAAGGAGCTTCGGTGGGACATAGGGCTAAATCTTCTAAATCATCGTCTTCTAGCTCTTCGATTCGTTGATATTCCTCGGGATTAAAAGCTAGTTGCGGAATTTGAACCTCTATAGGGTAGGAAAACCCTACTTTAGTCTTATAAGCTCTTGGTTATCGTTGTTAGTTGCAATACTAAGAGCCTATAAAGGAGAGGTGGGTTAAATGCTTACAGATTGTAGGAGTAGGTTGCCCCTTAATCTGTAGGAAAAAGCCGTGTTTAGCAGGTTCTAGTAACCCACAGGGGCTTTTATCGGCTAGGAATAGCTAGTCTTTAGCTAGATAACCTCCTTTTAGATAGTGAGATAACCCACTAACTAGGTTAGTATCTATGCCTGGGAAATATAGGGCATCTAGCAGAGCTAAAGGCCTATATTCTAGTGGATTTTTCTTGACCAGAACATTGAAAACAGCTATGCCTCTTCCTTTAGGATAAATAAGTCCTCCTACTGTAATTATAGCGCCGGTTTCACCTTTCTTTAGAGGTTTGAAGTCCCTAAAAGAAGCCCTATTATTACAAATGTGACAGGAAGAACCCGTATCATACAAAAGGGAGTTTTTAACTACATCATTAGAGTAGCTAAAAGTAGGCTTGCTAGTAGTGTTACTAGTGGTACTAGAGGTATCCGAGTCAGACTCAGAATCACTACTATTATCACTGCTAGATTCATCAGAATCTAATTCTTCAACGTATCCCGTGGCTAGGGTATAGCCTAAAGCAAAAGCAGCTTCTTTTCCTTTCTGTTTTTCCCCATTGCTACTCTTTTTCTTCTTCTGCTTCTTTTTAGAGGCCTTAGAAGGGTTTGAATCCTTCTTATCCTGCTCTTTAGTGGCGTTAGAGTCCTTCTTAGGGTCAGGATTAGAAGACTTCTTTTCCTAGTCCTTAGAATTTCCCTTATTATTAGAAGCCTTATAACTAAGGGCTTTAGCTATAGGGGAGGTTTTGTCCCTCTGTTCTTCTAATAAGTCCGCCATAAGGAACTGTAAATTTAGGGTATTTACAGGCAGTCCTTATGCCCTAGAAGCTCTGATAGTAAATCTTTGTCTCTTAGCCTAACTAGGAAAGGTCTGCTTTAATGCATTAATATAATGGTTTACTTGATTAATAGGGGCGATCTCTACACTACAAAGCTGTAGTCTAGCTAGTAAATTATTAAAATCAGCATTAAAAGCCTCTAAAGATCCCTTATAACTTGAAAAGTTTAGGGAGTGGTAGCTAGCGTATAGTGTACCACGCTGGATTTCAGCACTCTGCGAATACTACCTAATAAGGACTTTATAGGCTTCTTCGGGGGATTTTTGCTAACATATAGCAGCCTATGGTCTAGGTTAGCAGCTATCTCTTAATATCATCAAAAGAATAGCTTAGTTATAGTTAGCTAGATAGCTTGCTAGGCTTGGATTATCTATAAATTCAGGTAATCCTAGGGCTCTAAATTGTATGCTCAGGGCTTGCTTCCACTAATTATAGTTTTCAAGGCCTTTTAGCTTAGCTCCCTCTGGAATAGAGTAAACCTTCTTATTTAGTTCCTTTATAGCACCTGTGTTAAAGGCAGCTTGTAAGTTACTAGAAGGTACGCTCGCAGAAGTAGTAGCTATTAGGTCTTCTTCTAGAACCTTAGTATTTTCTTCCTTAGGTCTATTAGAAGCCTAAAGACCTTGCATAACAGTCATAGTTTGCGTTAATTTCTCTAGTAGATTATTAATGCTAGCCTTGTTTTTAATACGATTTTCCTCGCTATGCCTAATAAAATCAGATAAGGTCTTGCCTTATTGTTCAATTTGGCCCTGCATCTGTAGCTATAGGGCACTAGCCTAAACAGCCAGTTAACCTTCTATATCCATCCTACTAGGGTCCCTAGGGGGGCTAGAAGACCCTAGGGCAGGGGCCTTACCCTTATAACTAGGTGGTGCCATCTTCTAGTTGCTGTGTTAAATCTCCAAATTTATTCCTGTTGCAAATAACGCGCGCTAGAAATTGCTTGTGTTGCAATCTAGTCGCGTACGTAAAATGTGTGGCAGGGCCGTTTAAGAGGGCAGCCCTTAGGTCTAAAAAGTGGGTCTTCAGTATGCGCGGGCAGAAAAATGGCAGAGAAGAATCTCCGAGAAAATTTCTTAACACCAAGGATAGGAATCGTAGATAATAGGTATTACAGAAGCCACAACGTAACGCAACGTAATGTATAGTGCGTGCAACGTAATGTAATAGGTCAAAAAGCCTAGTATAGGTATACTAGATGTCCAATGATTTCAAAGGATGCAGCGTATCTACTGTTATAGATAATATCAAATATAACGGTCGCAATAGTGAATAGAATCACTAAAAAGAGGTTGTGGTTGTAACTAGATAGTTACGGTTGCAATGTGGTGGTTGCGGGTGCGGCTGTAGTTGATTTTCAACACCAAAGGTCTAATGTTGCGATGCGCGGTACTAGTAAATGAAGAGCTTCAAATTCTAGTGGTTTCCTTCGTAATCTTAAGAGCCCACAGGTATAGTAGGTGATAACTAGTACCCAAAATCAAGCAGTAATCGCAGTAAAATAACGCAGTAATGTAGTAATCTATAGGCCTTCCGGGCTCATAACCTATTGAAAATAGGAAGGGAATCTAACTAGAGAGATAGGAAGACCTCCCTAGTAGATTCTAACGCGGCGGCTTCTAGATTCACTAGATTATAGCTTATTCTTCAAGATTAGGAGCTTTTAATAGTTAAATACAGTTGATTCCTAGCTAACGGACAGTCTGACAAGCAATGAGAGGATTTCTAGTCCCCTCATAGACCTACCGACCGTATCGAAGGATCTAGGTCGCTAGAGAGGTCTTAGGAGCTACTTTTTATTTTCCGCAAAACTCATTTGTATAGGAAAAATAAAAAATCGACTCACAGCCATACAAACTAGCTGCCTAGGTGCCCTAACTAAGCATTTTAGTATACAACCCTATTAATAAAATATACCATTAAATCCAGAAAAATTCAAGGATTTGAACAGTATACGTCAGCCTTTTATACGACTACTAGTTGCCTAGTTACAGTCGATTTTAGCTTCCCTATAGGGTAACCTAGTCGGCTTAGTCATACAAGCCCGTGGGTTGGTTGTGGGAACGCAAGTCACAACAGACGCTGCAAGCAACGCTCGTAACCAACGTTGCAACAACGCAACAAGGCAACTAGTGGGCCTATAAAATAGTGCTATAAATAGCATTATTTTAACACTAGTTTATAGCGTATGCTTTATAGCTTCTTACATACATTAGCCTCTCTAAGCTCCCTAAAAAGCTTTATTTCTTTATTTATAGGGATAAGAAAGGGTTCTCTAATAATAAAGCTCCTATAGCTACTATAGAGGAAAATATAGCTATAGATATAATAATAGAGTAATAGGTGCTTAGTAGCTATATAGTAGTTTACTTAAGAGAATATAACTTTTTATATTATAAAATTTTATATGTTAAATTACTAAAGTAATAATATCTCTATAAACTAGCTACTTAATTACTACTTGTAATTATTTATAATTTCCTTTGTGATAAAATCTCTTTTTATGTCATAGTCTAGCCCATAGGGCTAATCGCGGGTGTCTGCGCCACCACGTGGGTTGCCCCAATCCGTTGCGCCATAGGCAAAAGGATACGCATTGTACAAGTCGTCGTTTACTTGTGCAATTGACACCTATATTACTAGGATCTAGGCAAAGCCTAGACCATCACATAGGCTTCTTCCCCACGTGACCTCTCTTCTCTTCTCTTCTCTCCCTTTAGCTAGTAATACTGCGCATCCCCTAGGGCCTCTCTTTTTCCCCTGTAAGCCTAGGAAGAACCCTGTCATGCCTTATGACCTTTTTGCATGCAGCCGATTTAAACCTATGACCTTAGGTGACTTGTACAATTGTCATGGTCTAGCCCACAGGGCTAATCGCGGGTGTCTGCGCCACCACGTGGGTTGCCCTAATCCGTTGCGCCATAGGCAAAAGGATACGCATTGTACAAGTCGTCGTTTACTTGTGCAATTGACACCTATATTACTAGGATCTAGGCAAAGCCTAGACCATCACATTTTAACACCTATAAATTCTCTAAGCTATTGTAGCCCTTCTATTTCACTAAGAATTTCCGCTGTTTTCTATTATACTAATATAAGATAATTCTCTTAACCTTAAACTCTTCTTTATTATCCTTAACGTTATCTTATAGCAAGGATATATTTATATAGCTAGTAGGATCCCCTCTAAATAGTTTAAGGCTTATAATATTAAACATATTATAAAGTCTTAAGCTAGCTAGTAATTATAATTAATAGGCTAAGCTATAATTTCTAACTACTTTCTTAATTTTATAGGGCCTTAGGTACTTAGCTATAAGCTTTTAGCTTAGTTATCTTAGGTTAATATTCTTAGTTAATAGTAAAATATAGTCCCTAACCTTAAACTCTATAGGCATTCTCTTATAATTATAATACTTTTTTTACTATACTTATATATTATAAAGTAATTACTTAATCTCTAAGTATCTTTATCTTAATTCTAAGACTTTATTTTCTACCTAGTTATTTACTAAGTTAGGCATTAGGATAGCCTAATATAGTCCCCTTAGGTTATACCCTTATAGTGCCTTTACTAGCATTAGGCTATAACTACTATGCTTACTTATATTATAGGTAAACTATACTATTAGCAAATGTTTTACCTAATTATCCTATTTAGCGCACATATAGGCTCTTAGATAATGCTTAAGAACCTAGTTTAATTGCTTTATTTGCCTATCTATCTAGGGATAAAATGCAATACTTAGTTACTACTTTGTTACAATAAGGTAGCAAAAGGTTCTCTAGAATTCACTAGTAAATATTAACCTATAGTCTATAATAATACCTTCTAAAGCACTATAGTCTTTAAAAATATTCTTAAGAAACACTATAGTAAGCCTATTACTAGTTAGGCATATAAACACTAGTATATAAATACTATACTTTAAGAATTAGTCTATAATAACTAAAATTATATTATATAACTAAAACTTCTAATCCTTTACTAGTAGTAAGCCTATAATAAAGTCTATTAATAATTCTTAGAAGGGGTAATTAAGTACTAGTAACATAGCTAACTTGCTATAAGGTTTATATAACCTTAGCTTTAAAACTTAATAATTAACGCAAGACTAGATATATGCCTTAATATCTTTCTTTATTAATAGCTAGTAATACTAGCCTATAATATAATAGAGAGTCCTACTAACCCCCTAATAACTTGCTATAGGATTATTATAGGTTAATAGCAAAATTTCTTTCTGTAATCCTAGTGGAATAAAAATATAATTTTTATATATTAGTAACTTAGAGGATTGTTGGTTCCGCAGGGATTGATAGCGCGTACGCGAAGCCTCGAGAATAGTATCGTTATTAATAATCTATCCTAGGCTTGTTATTATATATAATCTATATAGAGAAAAGGAAGCAAAAGAGAGGGCTTTCGCGAGGGATAACAGCTGCCCGTTATAGGTCACGTGACCCCACGTGACGCTAGCCCTGCCCTATCACAGAGCCTGCTTACGGGGCGGAAGTGGGGCCTGCGCGCTTGCGCAGGCTAACCCTCTTCTGGCCGTAATTACGGCTATTAAGCGTAATTAATATTGTGTTTGTTCTAACACTAGGAACTCTCTCTTTAATATAACTATTAACGCATAATATTAATTAAAAGAAGAAAAAGAAAATAATAATAATATAGCTTATATATTAATGTAAAAGAGGAAAGGAAAAACAAGGGCTATATATGCCTATAGTGGTAAGAAAAGAAGGAAAAGACTAGTTTACTTCTAATAACCTTTTAAGAGGATAAGTAGGCCTCTCCTAAATCCTCTTGCCTCTTAATATTATTAATAACATTTACGTAGCTACCTTCTAAATTCCTCCCCTCCTCCTCTTATTATCTACTGTTATAGTCTTTACACCCCTATGCTCTAGTAACTCCCTCCCCCTTAGTTATCTACTATAACTGTTTTCACACCCCCTATAATCCTTCTAGCTCTCTATTGCCCTCCTAGTTATCCACTATAATGGTTTTACACCTTTATACTCTGTATATATAATATAGAGGCAAAAACCACCACGTAAAGGCAAAGAGTGGCTTCTAATAGCCTTAAGGGCGTTACATATTGTTAGAAATAACCTCTAAATAACTAGGAGGCTCCTAGTAACTCCTATAAGGCTAAGAGCTATAACAAGGGTAGCTCTTATAGGAACTACCTTATAGGAGTTACTATTCCACCTTTTTCTTTTGCCTCTTCTTATTACCTAGGGAGATATCTTCTCCCTCTTTCTCCTCCCTAAGTGCACTTTCTCTAGGTTAGTTAGGGCTAAGGCCCTAACCCCATTACCTATAGTAACTATCCCTGTTACCTATGGTAACTATCCCTATTACCTAGTGTAACTATCCCTATTACCTATAGTAACTATCCCTATTACCTATGGTAACTATCCCTATCACCTAGGTAGGTTACCTACCCCTCTATCTAGATTATTATCCTATTACTAGAGATAAATTGCTTTAGGGCCTTATTTAGCAATGCCTTTGTAAAGGCATTAGCTAGGTTATTAGCTCTATTAATCCATTAGATCTCGCAGAGCTTGTAGCGCTTATATAATTATTATAGGGCTATAATATTAATTATTAGGCGCTTCTCTTTAGTTATGCTAAGCTTAATAAGGCATTTATATAGGGAGTATAAGTCTATATAGACTATAACTAGGGTTAGAGGGGTATTTAATTAGTTTGTGATTAATCCTAGCGTTATAGCAATCACGTGGGCTATGTTAACACTAGCAACTATACTGTAGACTTTAGAGGCTAGCACACTTTATATAACTCTCTTGCTCTTTGTTAAGCTAAAGTGCATAATATTACCTGTGATTATAAACTCGCTGTCTTTATAGTTTTCGTTAGCTAGGATTAGTATATAGCTAAGTTATAAAGTGAGGTCCTAATTATTTATAAAGGACCTATCTATAAAGGCATAAAGCTTCGCTTTAGTAAGGTTAATTAGAATAAACATAAGGCCTCTCTCTAGGTAGTCTATCTGCCACTAAATCTAATAATTAAGGGCTTTAACGTTCTTAACCATTAGTTCTTAGTATTATATAGTAATAGATAGGTTATAGTAGGCTTTTAGTTAGTAGATTAAGGCAATATAGGTACCTTAAGCTTATTGCTTAATATACTTCTGCTTTAAGTCTATAAGCAAAATTACTTTAAGTTTACTACTTTGCCCCTTTTGCTAAAGGGTAATAGCTACGTTAGTGGCTATTATAATAATTCCCCTGTTAAAGGTAAGGGGACTGCTTTTAAGAAGGAATTACTTTAGCTTTGCTATAAAAGCTATAGTAGCTAGCTCTTTTTCCTCCTTCTTAGAGAACTCTTTGTCTAATAGCCCTAGCGTGTTATTAGTCTATATGCCTATATATGCAAATTAAGGGCTCTTTTCTATTATTATAAGCAAGCAGGGATTATATATAGAGGTCTCTATTTAGAGCTTCTCTCTATAATGCTTATAATACATTACCTACTAGTGCGTTCTAGCCTTTATAATGCTATAGAGAGGCTTAATAACCCTTATAATTATTTCTTTAGGGTATTAGTTACGGATCTAAACTAGAAGTCTAGCTAGGATTACTTTATTTAATAGCGTTCTTAATTAAATATAGGCTTACGTAATATCGCAAATCCATAGGATAAAGTCTTTCTTTATTAGCAAGGGAGTAATCGCGAGGATAAGGCATTAACTAGCCCGTTAGATTATTAGGGCTTGTGTTAAGATATCTTGCTTTGCCTTATTGCTAAAGCCTTAGATTATAAGCCATGATTTCTTATATAGCTAGCCTATCTTCCCTTTAACCTTATTAATAATATAGGAGTTAAAGATCCTTACGCTACTATACTCTCTTTTATTAAAGACTGTGAATTTAAACACGCCTTAGTTAATTAAGGCATTAATTTTAGCCTTAGTGGAGAGCTTAAAGGGCTCTCCTAGGGTTATAATTACGCCTTCCTTACGTAGTCTAATTATAAGGGTAAGGTTAGCTTCCTCCTTAGCTAAGATAAACATATTAGTCTTATTAATAATTACCAGAGGGTTCTTACGTGGTCTGCCTAGCTATCTCTTTAGGGGGACCTCTAGGGGTCTA
This sequence comes from Epichloe amarillans, assembly GCA_024072835.1. Classification (NCBI taxonomy): domain Eukaryota; kingdom Fungi; phylum Ascomycota; class Sordariomycetes; order Hypocreales; family Clavicipitaceae; genus Epichloe; species Epichloe amarillans. The sequence continues at coordinate 4,329,120 of CP099635.1, read as the reverse complement.
GCCACTAGCCTTTCTTAGGCCTCTCTCTCTTCTTTAGCTAGCTAAGGTAGGAGGGCCTTTATGTTTAGGTCCTCCCTATAGGGTCTAACTAAGGTTAACTAGAAGGCTTTTAGGCCTCTTAGAAAGTTAAGCACATAGGTCTCTCTATTAATTAAAAGGAGGTTATATAGGCCTTGCTAACTATTGCCTTCTTACTACACTTATACTAGTAATCTAAGTGGTAGGCTAAGGGTTAATGCTATATCTAGGCTATTCCTTATTATAAGGGCTTTATTAATCTTCTAGATAGCATAGAGGCGTTTAATCTTTTTTATTACCTTTTGCATAGTAATTACACGCTATAATATCTCTAGCAAAGGAGGGGATTCGCTTATTATATATAGATATACCCTAAAGACTAGAAGGGTTAGAATAAGGCTATTTAGTCTTGCTATGTTATTAAGAGCTTTTATAGCTATCTATAAGGCTATAGGCTTAGGGGTTATTAGGCATTCCTATTATATAATATTATAGGCTTTATAAAGCGGCCTATAGTATCTCTTAACCTTTCTAATACTATAATGTGCTTTAATTAGGACCTCCTTAACGGAAATTAATATTAATGCCGCGAATTAACGAAACTCTTCGCTATAGAAGTTAGTGCTAGCATTAGTAATAACCTAATCTAGGGGTCTAAGGTACGCATTAATCTAGTATACTCTTAGAGCTTCCTATGTTATTTTAGCTGAGATATCCTTAAGGAATCTTACTACGTTAAAAGCTATAGCTATATCTATGGCATAAAGCGTGGGTTAATTTCTATTAAGATATATAATATTTACTATTACTTTAAAGTTAAAGGTATAGTTATCCTTAAGGGTAAACTTAAAGCAATAGGGGCTATTAGCATTTATCTAACACTAGTGGCATACCTTTGTTATCTCTTTAATAGCCTTAATATTAATCTCATGCCCTAAATTGCATAATAGGTTATAGAGCCTTTAGACTAATAGGTAGCTAAATTAACAATGTAATCGTTATAGTTCCACCTCTATTAGGTGGTTACTTATAATTAACGCCTTGTTCTATAGTAATAGCATTCACGCGTGCCCTTATTTGCGTGCTAGGGGGACCTTAATACTACCTTACTAGAGGATGTTCTTAGTAGTAATAAAGTTAATCTTTAATGTGGCTATATCCTTAAGGTATAGTAGAAAGGGAGTGTTTATAGGTATTATATAGAAGGTAATATTACTAAAGGGGGTAGGGACATTAACTATTCTAAGGGAGGTAATTTCCGTGCTGCCTCTAAACCTAATTATTACCTTACCTACTCTTACCTTGTTAAGTTAAATCTAAGGCATCTTACCTTATAGCGCAAGGAATTATAAGCAACTTACTATTAAGTACTTAGCTACTCTAGTGTTAGGCATAATGCCTTAGAAGACCTTAGCTAAGTAACGGTCTTTAAGCATAAACATATAAGAAGCCTTATTAGAAGCTTTGTTACTAAAGGGGCTCTTCCTGCTTAGCCTATGCTATATTGCTTAGTTAGTAAGGATTTTAATCGTTTTCTTGCTATTAAGTATCGCTCCTTATATAAAGAAGCTTATAGGCACTAGGCTATCTTTCCCGCTAGTTCTATTATTAAACCCTATGCTCGCTATGTATTAGGCAATATTATTATCTTTAGAAGGCTAGGAGAAAGGGTCTTAACTAGGGGTTTCTTTATACTAGGTAAGGAATAACTTATATAAAGCTTTAGGGGATAGGGAAGAGTTAACTAAGTAATAGCTCTTATAACATTAGTATGCCTTCTTTCGCTTCTCTTTAGGATGCTTTATTAACTAGTATCCTTCCTTACTATATACATAGCACTTCTTTAAGCAAGGGGCTCCCTTAGTACCTTTATACCTCTAGGGAGGGTATTATAACTCTTTGCCCTTGCTATTATACCTTCTATTAGTCTAGTACTACTCTTAGGGCTTAGCGTTAGTAGGTGTTAAAATAATGCTATTTATAGCACTATTTTATAGGCCTACTAGTTGCCTTGTTGCGTTATTGCAACGTTAGTTACAAGCGTTGCTTGCAGCGTTGTTTGTTATGACCTACGTTCCCACAACTAACCCACGGGCTTGTATGACTAAGCCAACTAGGTTACCCTATAGGGAAGCTGAAATCGACTGTAACTAGGCAACTAGTAGTCGTATAAAAGGCTGACGTATACTGTTCAAATCCTTGAATTTTTCTGGATTTAATGGTATATTTTATTAATAGGGTTGTATACTAAAATGCTTAGTTAGGGCACCTAGGCAGCTAGTTTGTATGGCCGTGAGTCGATTTTTTATTTTTCCTATACAAATGAGTTTTGCGGAAAATAAAAAGTAGCTCCTAAGACCTCTCTAGCGATCTAGATCCTTTTGATACGGTCAGTAGGTCTATGAGGGGACTAGAAATCCTCTCATTGCTTGTCAGACCGTCCGTTAGCTAGGAATCAACTGTATTTAACTATCAAAAGCTCCTAATCTTAAAGAATAAGCTATAATCTAGTGAATCTAGAAGCCGCCGCGTTAGAATCTACTAGGGAGGTTTTCCTATCCCTCTAGTTAGATTCCCTTCCTATTTTTAATAGGTTATAAGCCTGGAAGGCCTATAGATTACTACATTACTGCGTTATTCTACTGCGATTACTGCTTGATTTTGGGTACAGTTACTACCTACTATACCTGTGGGCTCTTAAGATTACGAAGGAAACCACTAGAATTTGAAGCTCTTTATTTACTAGTACCACGCATTGCAACATTAGACCCTTGGTGTTGAAAATCAACTACAGCCGCACCCGCAACCACCACATTGCAACCCGTAACCACCACATTGCAACCGTAACTATCTAGTTATAACCACAACCTTTTTAGTGATTCTATTCACTACTGCGACCGTTATATTTGATATTATCTACAATAGTAGATACGCTGCATCCTTCTGAAATCATTGGACATCTAGTATATTATATACTAGGCTTTTTGACCTATTACATTACGTTGCACGCACTATACATTACGTTGCGTTGCGTTGTGGCTTCTGTAATACCTATTATCTACGATTCCTATTACTTAGTGTTGAGAAAATTTTCTCGGAGACCCCTCTCCGCTATTTTTCTGCCCGCGCATACCGAAGACCCACTTTTTAGACCTAAGGGCTACCCTCTCAAACAGCCCCGCCACACATTTTACGTACACGACTAGATTGCAACACAAGCAATTTCTAGCGCGCGTTATTTGCAACAGGAACAAATTTGGAGCTTCTGCACAGGGATTCTTTTCCTTTTTTAGGGGATTTTTAGGGAAGATAGCACCACCTAGTTATAAGGGTAAGGCCCCTGCCCTGGGGTCTTCTAGCCCCCCTAGGGACCCTAGTAGGATGGATATAGAAGGTTAACTGGCTATTTAGGCCAGTGCCCTACAGCTACAGATACAGGGCCAAATTGAACAACAAGGCAAGACCTTAACTGATTTTATTAGGCATAGCGAGGAAAATCGTATTAAAAACAAGGCTAGCATTAATGATCTTCTAGAGAAGTTAACGCAAACCATGACTGTTATGCAAGGTCTTTAGGCTTTTAATAGACCTAAGGAAGAAAATACTAAGGTTCTAGAAGAAGACCTAGCTACTACTTCTGCGAGCGTACCTTCTAGTAACTTACAAGCTACCTTTAACACAGGTGCTATAAAGGAACTAAATAAGAAGGTTCACTCTATTCCAGAGGGAGCTAAGCTAAAAGGCCCTAAAAACTATAATTAGTGGAAGCAAGCCCTAAGCATACAATTTAGAGCCCTAGGATTACCTGAATTTATAGATAATCCAAGCCTAGCAAGCCATCTAGCTAACTGTGACTAAGCTATTCTTTTGATAATATTAAGAGATAGCTGCTAACCTAGACCACAGGCTGCTATATGTTAGCAAAAATCCCCTAAAGAAGCCTATAAAGTCCTTATTAGGCAGTATTTGCAGAGTGCTGAAATCCAGCGTGGTACACTATACGCTAGCTACCACTCCCTAAACTTTTTAAGTTATAAGGGATCTTTAGAGGCTTTTAATGCTAATTTTAATAATTTACTAGCTAGACTACAGCTTTGTAGTGTAGAGATCGCCCCTATTGATCAAGTAAATCATTATATTAATGCATTAAAGCAGACCTTTCCTAGTTAGGCTGAGAGATAAAGATTTACTATTAGAGCTTCTAGGGCACAAGGACTGCCTGTAAATACCCTAAATTTACAGTTCCTTATGGCGGACTTATTAGAAGAACAGAGGGACAAAACCTCCCCTATAGCTAAAGCCCTTAGTTATAAGGCTTCTAATAATAACAAGGGAAATTCTAAGGACTAGGAAAAGAAGTCTTCTAATCCTAACCCTAAGAAGGACTCTAACGCCACTAAAGAGCAGGATAAGAAGAATTCAAACCCTTCTAAGGCCTCTAAAAAGAAGCAGAAGAAGAAAAAGAGTAGCAATAGGGAAAAACAGAAAGGAAAAGAAGCTGCTTTTGCTTTAGGCTATACCCTAGCCACGGGATACGTTGAAGAATTAGATTCTGATAAATCTAGCAGTGATGATAGTAGTGATTCTAAGTCTGACTCGGATACCTCTAGTACCTCATCTAGTAACACTACTAGCAAGCCTACTTTTAGCTACTCTAACGATGTGGTTAAAAACTCCCTTTTGTATGATACGGGTTCTTCCTGTCACATTTATAATAATAGGGCTTCTTTTAGGGACTTCAAACCTCTAAAGAAAGGTAAAACCGGCGCTATAATTACAGCAGGAGGACCTATTTATCCTAAAGGAAGAGGCACAGCTGTTTTCAACGTTCTAGTCAAGAAAAATCCACCAGAATATAGGCCTTTAGCTCTGCTAGATGCCCTATATTTCCTAGGCATAGATACTAACCTAGTTAGTGGGTTATCTCACTATCTAAAGGGAGGTTATCTAGCTAAAGACCAGCTATTCCTAGCCGATAAAAGCCCCTGTGGGTTATTAGAACCTGCTAAACACAGCTTTTTTCTACAGATTAAGGGGCAACCTACTCCTATAATCTGTAAGCATTTAACCTACCTCTCCTTTATAGGCTCTTAGTATTGCAACCAACAACGACAACCAAGAGCTCATAAGAATAAATTAGGGTTTTCCTACCCTATAGAGGTTCAAATTCCGCAACTAGCTTTTAATCCCAAGGAATATCAACAAATCGAAGAGCTAGAAGACAATAATTTAGAAGATTTAGCACTATGTCCCACTAAAGCTCCTCCTAGTCAGGCATCTTCTACAGGGGGTTTAGAAGGTCCATACCCTAATGACTTAGGTGACGATAGTGGCCGTCTACTGCCCCCAGAGGCCTGTGATTCTTAAGAGGCCTAGCAACAGAGCGAGCTAAGGGATAATAGCCCTAAATCTAATCTAGATCCTAGTTACAAGAAGTTACTAGATCTAGCCCTTCTTTGGCACATTCGATTAGGCCATATAGGCCTCCCTTTACTAAAGAAATCATTGAAATTAGCTAAAGGGATCCCTAATTTTTCCGCTGTCAAAGAAAAGGATTTTAACTGCATAGCCTGTATGCAATCTAAAGCTATTAGAAGACTAACTAAACAACCTATTTAGGACCCCCCTAGAGTTTTAGACATTCTAGAGGGAGATACGGTTAAAATCAAACCTATACCGCATAATAAGAAGGCTACGGTCCTTATCCTTATTGATCGAAAATCCTGGTATAAATGGTGCTTTTCATTAGCTAATAAAGAAGGTTTAACCCTTTCTTTAGCTATTAAGGGCTTCTTTAGAGCCCTAAAAAATCGATATAACGCGTATCCTAGGCACCTTTACTTCGACGGAGGTACTAAAATCAATAACGAACTTTAGTTATGGTTATCTTCTAAGGGAATTTGCTTTAGCACCTCTTGCCCCTATATTCACGAATAGAATGGGCTAGTTAAGAGGGCTATTAGGGTTATCCTTGACTGGCTTAGGGCTATACTTCAGTGGTCTAAGCTACCCTTATATCTATAGTCTTATATCCTTCTAGCCATAGTGGAATTAGTTAACATCACAGCTAATATAACTAAACCTTTAACCCCTAAGCAGCTATTTCTAGCTAATTTAGAGCCTAAGACTTCCTATAAGCCTGATTTCTCGAAAATTAGGGCTATAGGGTCTTATTGTAAGGTCCTAATACCTCCGGAGCAGAGATCTAAGCTTCAAAAGCTAGCCCCTAGGACTATTCCTAGTCAGTTGCTAGCTACTCTAGGTTCTACTGTTTATCTTGTTTATATTCCCTCTAAAAGGTCAGTCATAAAGACTAGCTTTGTTAAAATTATAGAGGATATAGGCTCTGTAGGGTCCCCTAAGCCTTTAGGGACTAATCCTTTAGAGGGAGAAGCCAATATCTCACGAGATAATCTAGAAGTTTAGGATAGTTACCTAAAGCCTCCTGAAAGCTTAGCGCCCGCAGCGCCCGGAGCGCCTATACTAACAGCCCCCGGGGCGACTAATACAGCGCCCATGACAGCGCCTGCAACGCCTCTAGCGCTACCCCTAGAGAGCCCTAGCTCTAGCGCCCCTAATAAGGGTGCTATTGAAAAACTGTTTTTAGATTTGGATTCTTTAATTAATTCTGATTCTATGGATATCGATGATTTCAATATATCTTTATACGTCAAGGAGATATGCTTTAAGGCATAACAAAGGGCTAAATTATCCACTAACAACGATTCGGATACCCCTAAGACCTGGAAACAAGCTTTAAAAAGTAAGGATAGTCGAAAATGGATGGATACAACTTTTAACGAATTTAAATAGCTTCTAGCTGCTGGAACCTTTAAATTTATAGGGATAGACTAAATTCCTAAGGGCCGGAGGGTTCTAAAGAATAGGCTTGTTTATAAGCTTAAAAAGGATAAAGAAAATAATCCTCTAAAGTATAAAGCCTGACTCGTTGCTAAAGGGTTTATGCAGATAGAAGGTTAAGATTATATCGAAACCTACGCTGTAACTAGCATTCCCCCTAGTTAGCGGATTTTACTAGCCCTAGCGGCTTATAATGACTAGGAAGTTAAACAGGTTGATTTTATAGGGGCCTTTCTAAACAGTCCACTAAAGGAAGCTATCTATATGCAAATTCCTAATGGATTTACTAAGTTTGCTAAGTCTTCTACACCTAAAGTAGCTAAGTTACTTAAGAAGTATGGCTATAAACCCTCTTAAAAGCAGGTTATTTTCCTACAAAAGGCTTTATATGGATTAAAACAAAGCTCTAGAGAGTGGCAACAGGTTTTAAAGAACCTTCTTCGGAAGCTAGGCTTTCAACCCCTTATATCCGACCTAGCCGTCTTCTTTAACCTAACTATATCTACATATATAGCGACTTATGTGGATGACTGCCTTCTAATAGGACCGGATCTAGCTTATATTAATAGGCTAAAGAAGCTACTTTATAAAGCTTATCCTATAGAAGACCGTGGGCCAGCAGAATTTTTCCTAGGCGTTCAAATCATTAGAAATCGAAAGAAAGGGACCCTAACTATTCACTAGTCCTAGTACATTTCTAAAGCCCTAGAAAGATTTAACATGAAAGATGCTAGACCTATTAAAATTCCTCTACAACCGGGAATTATAAAACAGGTAGACCACCTAACTAAACCTCTTTCCCCCCCTAATCACAAGCTATATTAGAGTATTATAGGGACTATTATATACCTAATGCTCCTTACAAGACCTAATATTGCCTTTCCGGTTCAGTGGCTTTCCACAGCGCTAGCTAAGCCGTTTATAGAGCATCTTAATGCTTCTAAACATCTGCTTAGGTACCTTTTAGGCTCTATGGGTTATTCTATAACTTATAGAAGGTCTAAATCTGCTATTACAGCTTCTGCAACCCTTATTGGCTTCTGTGATAGCGACTTCGCGGGTGATAAGTCCTCTAAATCAACCTATGCTTATCTCTATAAGCTAGCTAAAGGACCTATTAGCTAGAAATCGAAGAAAGCAACTACGATAGCTTTATCTACATTAGAGGCTGAATCTGACGCCTTATGTGAAGCTATTAGGGAGCTAGAGTGGCTTTACGGTCTCTTTAAAGAGATAAAGCTACCTATAGCACCTCTAGTACTGATTTTTAGTAATAACCAAGGCGCTATTACAACCGCTAATAACCCTGCTCTTCATAGCAGAACAAAGCATACCCTGCTAAAATTCAACTATACCAGAGAAAAGGTACAGAAGGGTATAGCTAAGGTTATCTACATTAACACTAAAGAGATGCCTGCAGATGGTTTAACTAAGCCCCTGCCTAATGATAAATTTCAACAATTTATCTAACTATTAGGCCTTACGAATACAAAGGCTTAATCTAAACCAACAAAATCAACTAAAAAGTCGAAAAACCAAAGAATCAACAAAAAAACACTGGAATTACGCCTAAAAGTTATTAATTTTGCTATTTAAAAGTTATTGGATTTATTATTGAATTTATGGTTGACTTAGATATCTATCAAAGAGCTAAGTCTAGGTATTGAATTAGTTACCTCATACTTTTCTAGAGGGAGTGTTAAAATAATGCTATTTATAGCACTATTTTATAGGCCTACTAGTTGCCTTATTGCGTTATTGCAACGTTAGTTACAAGCGTTGCTTGCAGCGTTGTTTGTTATGACCTACGTTCCCACAACTAACCCACGGGCTTGTATGACTAAGCCGACTAGGTTACCCTATAGGGAAGCTAAAATCGACTGTAACTAGGCAACTAGTAGTCGTATAAAAGGCTGATGTATACTGTTCGAATCCTTGAATTTTTCTGGATTTAATGGTATATTTTATAAATAGGGTTATTTATTAAAGTGCTTAGTTAGTGCACCTAGGCAGCTAGTTTGTATGGCCGTGAGTCGATTTTTTATTTTTCCTATACAAATGAGTTTTGCGGAAAATAAAAAGTAGCTCCTAAGACCTCTCTAGCAATCTAGATCCTTCGATACGGTTGGTAGGTCTATAAGGGGACTAGAAATCCTCTCATTGCTCGTCAGACCGTCCGTTAGCTAGGAATCAACTGTATTTAACTATTAAAAGCTCCTAATCTTAAAGAATAAGCTATAATCTAGTGAATCTAGAAGCCGCCGCGTTAGAATCTACTAGGGAGGTCTTCCTATCCCTCTAGTTAGATTCCCTTCCCATTTTCAATAGTAGGGAATTAACTTTAACCACTAGATTCTTCTATAATTAGGCAAATAGTTATCTAAACCCTCTCGCAGAATTATTAAAGGCTATTAGGGGGGTTAGTAAGGCAGCTCCTACACTTAGGGATTCTGTTATAGGTAGTTATAATTTAATTTCAGAGGGCTCGCTCTAATTAACCTACATTAGGGATAGCTCTTTATAACGTAAAGAGCCTCTCTATAATCTTATTAAAGCATTTTACCTTTAACTTATTAGGGTTATTATAGATTATCTTCTAGAGGGATACGTTATGCCACTTAAGGAGGTATTTCTACCTTATATCCTTTGTTTTAAACCTTTACTTTATCTTAGCTACTAAGGTTATAAGGTCTTAGGGATTCCCTAGCTATAGGAGGTGGTTTAAGTAATACCTAAGGGCTTTCCCTTTTAGTATTACTTCTAGTGCGTAACCTAATTGCTCTTACTTAATGTCTAAGAGCTTACACTTCCTCCTAAACACTAGGAGCTTTAATTTAAAGATATTATAGTCCTTAGCGCTATATTGCTTTTCTAGTGTGTATATCTTTATAAGATCTATAATCTGCTTTACTATAGGTTATAAGGGGGTAAGTGTGTTATTAATAGGCATTATCCTCTCTTAAGGAGGGGAAAACTAGTGCTATTAAGCTAGCTCTAGTTCTTAAGGCAGGGGAGGGGGCTATAGAAGGGGCAGTTACTACCTAATTACTAGCGTAATAGCTAGGGAAGGTTAACGCAAGGCTTAATAGAAAGGGAAGGTAGTCCTTATAGGTTAGGGTTACTAGAAGCTACCTTTATTAAAGAGGTTATTAAGGAAGTCTTTACTTACTGTAATTCTCCTTTAAAAGTCTATATACTTCTTATAGGTATTATCCACTTCTTCTTATAACTAGAAGTGAAATTCCTCTTGCTTAAGGACTTCTTAAAGGTTTATAATAATAGTTATAGTCTAGTTAATTATTATATACACCCTATTAGTTATAAGGTAGTTATAGAGGTGCTTTACTACTAGGGCTAGCACTCTTTAAAGTGTTTAGGGTGTTTACTTATAGAAGTCTTTAATAAACTCTATAAAGAGGGTTCTTTTAGTTACCTTTCTTGCTTTATAATCCTTTACTTTAGTAAGGATATAGGCTATAAGGGTTTCTAGTGTATTATCCTTATTAATATTAAATCCTTTAATCTTACGGAGTGATTTCTCTATAACATAGTAGTGTAAGGTCTAGGGGATGTAAAGGAAGGGAATTATGCTAGGTTTTCTCTCTAGTTACCCTTTATAAGCTTCTAAGAAGGTGTCTCCCACTTATAAGCTATTATAACTTATTAGGACTTATATTTACTTCTTCTTATTAACTATTATAACTTATAGGCTTTAGAGGAGATAGAATAGGAAAGAGGGATAATAATTTTTAGGAAAGGGGATATATAAAGGATTGCGAGCTTAGTAATTAGCTTTATTATATAATAGAACGCACTAAGAAGAAGAATAATAGGATAGGACAAGCTACTAAAGTTAAACTCTTCTTTAAGGTTAGGCTTCTATCTATTATATTAAGAAAAACAATAGGATAGGCAAGCTACTAAAGTTAAACTCTTCTTTAAGATAATAGGCTTCTTCCTTAGCACTCTTAGGGATCTTATAGTAATATATACACTGCTTCCGTAAGAATCTCTTCTATAAAAAGACCTTACTAATCTGCGGTTAGCATAATCTATAAGAGAGTGGTTAGCACTCACAAGTTAGATTATAGTTATTGTAATTTATAAGAGAGTGGTTAGCACTCGCAAATTAAAAGTGGTTACCTAGGGGTTAATCACTAATTAGTGTTAGTTCCGCAGGGATTAATAGCGCGTACGCGAAGCCTTAAGAATAGTATTGTTATTAATAATCTATCCTAGGCTTATTATTATATATAATCTATATAGAGAAAAGGAAGCAAAAGAGAGGGCTTTCACAAGGGATAATAGCTGCCCGTTATAGGTCACATAACCCCACGTGACGCTAGCCCTGCCCTATCACAGAGCCCGCTTGCGGGGCGGAAGTGGGGCCCGCGCGCTCGCGCGGGCTAACCCTCTTCCGGCCGCAATTGCGGCTGTCAAGCGCGATTGATATCGTGTTTGTTCTAACAAGGATCTTATAGTCTATATCTATAGCTCTCTAGCCTCTAGCTTAGAGGGACTAATTAACTATAGTCCTAACGCACTAGAGTTACTACTTATTAGTAATAACTTTCGCTATATAATAAAGGCATCCCCTTACTATGCTTCTAATAATAAGACTTAAATTAGGGCTTCTAATTTCGCTACCTTGCTCCTAATATTAGAGTTAAACTTAGAAAAGGTTCTCTAAACCGCTAAGATTCTTATTATAACACTGCTATAGCCTAGCGGCTCTTTAGCAGCGCTCTTAGATAAATTAACTAACCTAGTAGAGATTAATATAGTAAAGGTTCTTAAACTAGCTAGTAGGGTTTAATTGCTATAATCCTATAGCTTTATTACTACACGCTCTAGCCTTTTACCTAGCCTAGTAAAGATTAATATAGAAAAGGTTCTCCTACTTACTATTAGGGTTATTACTTTACTATTAAGGGGTAGTAAGCGTAGATATAGGGTACTTACTAAGTTACTATTACTCTTACACTACTCCTTAACTATAAACCTAACACACTATAAACGCACCTAACTAGTAGTTAAGCTATTACTAATATAGCGCCCCTATAGCCTAATAGTAGTAAACTTAGTAAGGAAGGTTAGTAACTAAGATATAAAAGCCTTAGCCTTCCTTTCCTTACTAATATAGTCTAACCTTTATAATAAAGGATTAGTAGGATTTAGCTTTCTTACCTAGTATTTAATAGTAAAGTTAAATAGGTATAGCTTATCTAATATAGTAACCTAGTAACTAGTTAGCTTAGGCTTTATTACTAAGTACTTATAATTTAGGTAATCTATAATTATAGTAACTAGGTATGCTAAGTAAGTAAGGTAGTGCCTCTAAGTCTAAAAAGCCTCCTAAATTACTAGTAGCTTTGCATTTAGTATTATATAGTATAATTTAGTGTTCTTTAATTTTCTTAATATAAATGCTATAGGGTGCTAGCTACCTAGCACTAATATTATAAGGATAGCTCTAATTATATATCTAAAGGTATTAGTCTTTACTTATAGTAGTAATATTAGATTAAAGTAAACTAAAATTAGAGCCTCCTAGAATAGCTTTTATAGTTTCCTAAACACTACTAGCTTACTATTATCTAGCTTAAAATTCGCTAGTTAGTTCCCTTATAAGTAGTTTATTAATAGGATAACTATTTTACTATATAACTTAATAAAACGCCTATAAAACCTAGTAAAGCTAAGGAAAGATTAGATATTAAATATATAGATAGGTATTAGCTATATTATAATTGCCTTTACCTTACTTAGGTCTATTAAGATTCCTTTTAGTAAGATTATATAACTAAGGAATTTAACCTCCTTAATAGAGAATTAGTACTTATCTAAATTAATAAAAAGGTTAGCCTTCTAAAATCTCTTAAGGATCTTTTTAATATTACCCTTATACTCTAAGATCTTATAGCTAAATATTAGGGTATTATTAAGGTAAATAATATAAATAAGGTTATTAAGGCTTTCTAAAGCTTTATTAATATACTCTTAGAAGGATACTAGTGTGTTAATAAGCCTAAATAGTATTATAAGATACTTAAAGTAACTATATTTACACTAGAAGGCTATTTTCTACTTATTACCCTTATAAATATATAGCTAATAGTATATATCTTTAAGGTTTAACTTTATAAAAATCTTTATACCTCCTAGTTAATCTAAGATTTCTAATATTAGGGGTAAAGGGGCCTTATCTTTAACTATAATCTTATTAAGGCCCCTATAATCTATATATAGTTATAGCTTTCCCCCTTTTTTTAGTATAAAAAGGATTAGGGCGCTTACTAGGCTAATAGATCTTTAAATCTACTTACATTCCTATATAGTTACTAAGTACTTATAAAGTACCTATAACTCTTTCTTAGCTAGGTTATATATTAAACCCTATAGTAATGCTTTTCCTTTTTCTAATTTAATAATATATATATAGCTACCTAAGCTAGGAAGGGTGCTAGCCTCTTTATTTAAAAACATATCTTTAAACTCTTTATAAGCTTCTAGAAGTTTCACTTTCTTAGGTTTATTAGCTAGTTTTATTATTACACTATTACTACTTCCTTTATCTTTATTTACTATAAGTCTAATAGTAGCTATATATCTAATTATATATATTACCTATAGATTAAGTACTACTATAATAAATATATATTTTACTACTTTTTAACTATCTTATAACCCTATTACTAATAAGATATATCTAATTATTATAGGGTATCTCTAAAGTCTATCTTTCTAAGATATTATTATAGGCTTATACTCTCTTACCTAATTAACTCCTAAAACTAATTTTTTACTACTATTAGTAATATAGTAGCTAAGTTAGTATATCTTTATATAGCCTATACTATCCCTAACTAATACTATTTTCTTTAAAATCCCTTAATATAGTATAATATTACTTAATACACTCTTAAGCGTATTATTATAAGGTTATACCTTTAACTAATTAAGGTCTATTAGTATATTAGGGTAGATTAAGGAATATATAGCGCTAGGGTTAAATAGCATTAGTATTACTACCTAGTAGTTATCTTAATATAACTTAATATCTATATAAATTTATAGGTTTAGGAGACTATTCTTATTAGGTTAAGTTATATTAAGAGCGTTTTCCTAGGGTTTTACTATGCTAATTAGGGTCTTATTTATATTTAAGTAACTCCTAGCTTACTTAGTGCTAGCTTAGTATATTTTAGTAATATAAGTGTTTTTTTAGTAAATACTATAGTCTAGTTTAGTGTATCTAGTTAATAGGTAGCCTAGTTTCCTATACTTATAATAAACTAGTAAGCCTCTTACTCTTATATAGTATTCTTTCTATAGCTCTTTTTCTAGAGACACTAAGTAATTTTTTCTCTTCTATTAGTTACCTTCTTAGTTACTTTCTTAGTAGCCTTTATAAGGAATCCCTTTCTTTTTCTTAGTTATTACTTTTACTTTCTTTCCTTAGCTAATAAGGTAGTTCTAACTTATAGGGTACTCTTAGCTAAATACTTACTTTTTTATAGTGCTATTTAGGTATTATATAAACTAAGTAATTCTTAAAGGTTTAGGCATAGGCTTAGGTAATTTTACCTTTACCTTTCCCTAGACTTTAATAAAAGTCTAGAATAACTAATCCTTACCTTAGTAAAGGGTTAGTAATATTCCTATAGCTTCTAGGTAGTAACTATTTTTATCTATTTCTCTAGTTTTTAGCTATTAGATAAACTTTACCTAAGTATAGCTTTAGTAATTTATATAACTATCTATAGTAGTAAAGTATATTTACTATTACTTTGCCTTATTTACTAGGTAGCTACTAGTATATATAACCTTTATTATATTATTAGTAAATATATTTTAATCTATAGTAAAGGTTATATTTAAATCTACTAAGAATATCTATAGGTTCTTATAAGTATCCCTCTTATATATAGAAGCTTTTAGCTATATCTTTACTATACTATATTTATAAAGTCTTAGTAAGGGTAATGCTTCCTAGAGAATAGGGGTAATATCTTAGGTAAAAGGTATTTATAAGGTAAGAGTAAGGCTTTTATTAGTATTAACTAATTAGAAAGGGGTATTTACTTTTTATAAATTTTTCTATAGCTATTTAAGTTTTTATCTCTTTTAAGTAATTTATAGCTATATCTTTACTTATATAAGGCTATAGTTTAATATAGCTTTCTTACTATTAATAATAAGCTTTAATATATAGGAATTCTCTAGTATAATTAGATAAGAAGACTTATATTCTAAAAGTAAGTTCTAATTTATAAGTATACCTTTATATAGCGTATTTACTTTAGAGTTATTAGTACCCCTTAAGTAAGTATTTATTCTTTATAGTGCTAATATTCTTACCTTACTAATAGCTTATTACCCTAATAGGATTAAGAGATTAACTTATTAAGGCTTCTAGGCTAAATATAAATAAAATAAGGTAATAATATAAATAAGTAGTAGCTAGATAGCTAAAGCTAATTAGTAATGCTTAAGGGTTTTAATCTCTAGCCTCCTATATTCTCTATATATAACCTTTACCTAAATACCCCCTTTATACTTATATAACTAGCTTATAGTAACCTTATAGCTAGGGTGCTATAAGTCCTAAGTGAGTCCTACTGTATATAATGCTATCGCCTCTATCGCCCGTGTCGCTCCGTAGCCTCCACGACCCTGACAATTAGATGGGTTACATTAAGTTATGTCAGGAGGCAGTTTTAACTGACAAGAAGCTAGAGGTTACTGCTTGAAGAAGTCGCCATGAACAACGAAAGGTGAAACCCTTTAAACCAGGTGGAATAGTAATAGTGGTTACTAAGGGGAAGCCCCTAAAGTTACAGCCGCGCTGGTAAGGCCCGTTTCGCATTGAGGCTCGGACGGGTCGTGCATCGTATTGACTTGTTAATTTGGATGGGTCAAAAATTCGAGGAGGACATGATTTGGACTTCCACGAAGATACTTTGAAGTCATACAATCCTCGGAGGGGCTATCTCAAAACGCCATGGGATGAGGTATTATCGGGGAGGACGAGGTTGAGAAGATAGGAAGGCATCGAAAAAAAAGAGGAATGGCGAGGGCAAGAAAAGAGTGAGGTGGCTGCAAATTGGCAGGCAGGAGTATTTTCTTGGTGTTGTGATTTTGGGTGCGGGAGAGTGAAGTAAAAGTGAGAATTATCTGATAAGCTTTGGCGCTGTGTGTGTTTCCTTCTTTCCTGTAAGGGCTTGGGCTTTGCCCAAGCATTTACTAGGGTGCATACAAGTAGGGATAGTCCTAGCAGGCAAGGACATAAAAAAGGAGGCTAACATAAGGTAGCTAGGGGGGTATAAGGGGCACTAGTGAGGATAGGTCTCCTACCCTCCTCCTTCCTTTCCTCAAGTCTCTCAATATTATATTAACGCCCTATCGCAGCCGCCTAGGGGCTAGTCCATAACATTTCATACGCATTCTATCCTTTTCTTCTTCTCTTCAATCCTAGCCACACACTAGAAGCACTCCATCAATGATGATCCAAGGTTTGATGGGATTGGGATCTCCCTGCTACATCGGGCTGCCTGTGGTCGCTGAAGGCGGACTGTGGCGAAAAGTCTTTGTGCCCAAGGAATATCTGCGACATTGTTGCTTGACCACAGCCCTACTTGGCTGCTTGGAATCAGGAAGTGTATTTGATGGCAATGAAGATGGAATTGTCATGGGACTGAAGTCTGGGGGTCTGCCCCTTCATCCGTGGAAAGTGAACGGACCTCTCACCATGGAACTACCCGAGGGTATTGAGGGTAACGGAAAAATCCTACTTACCTTGACTGGGGAACCCGAAGAGACTCTACCTGAGGGTCCGAGCGATGCGGGTGGAGGCAGCGCAAGTGGTGGACTGGTGGACCTGGTGGGCAACCTCTTCCTCCAGTTCAGCTGCCTCCTGCACAACCTCCATCTGAGAATCCACCGTCCAGAACCCCCCTATCTACACAACCTCTGCCTAAGGGTCCTTTACCTATAACTTAACCTATAACGTTACCTACAGCTTTGCCTGTGACTCCGCTTATGACTTCACCTGTAATTCCACCTGTAACTCCACCTAACTGTAAGAACCCTAGAAGGTGTGCTAGAATCCCCAATAGACCAAAAGATCCGCCAATGCTAGCCGTTGCTAACATTGCACCTTACAACTAGTTATAAGACCTGTCGCCTAGGGCTCCCTTTCTGCGGTCCCTGTACACAGCGCCTCACACTAACCCACCTTCTTCGGACACTCTAAACATCCCACTAGCCCCGACCACTATTCCTCCTTAGAATGGTGAAGGTACTGACAAGTCTAAGCCAAAGAGAAAAGCTATGGATGATTCTGAGCTTAAGCTATTGCTGAGGAATGCTGAGACAGGGAATGATAAGCAGACTGTCGGAAATTCTGCAGCGATACCTACAGCATCTCGCCAAAGGAGACAAACCGCCCACCGTCGTGATTGTATCGCACGACCGAGACTTCATTTCAGTGTGTACCCAGTACCGTTTTCGTTTCGCAACTTCACTACCGCCTTATCCATGCGACAACACCCTCTCATCAACCAGGACCCTAAACGCCGCCTCCTCGACAGCCTCGACAACCATCCCCCCTCCCCTCTCAACATGGACAATCGTCCCATCCACACAGAACTTCCTCCACCTCCCATCCTCTTCCTGCGTCACGACCCTCACCCTTTCCACCTCCTCATACCGCACCTTCTCGCCGTCCTCCCACTCCAGCAGCGTATGTTTCCCGCCGTCGTACGCGCCCATCATCGCCTCCACCGTCTTCTTTTCGCCCACGGGCCCAAACTGCACCAGACGCAGCTTTCCGTCCAACGGCCTCGTCCCCGGCGAGACGGTGAACGTCTTTTCCAGATTGCTGACCATGGAGACGAGGACGTAGCCGTGCGTGTCGCGCCCAACACGTCGGTATTCCGGCTCGGAAGAGGTCATGACCTCGACGCTCGCTCGGTAAGGGTGCGATTCCCGGAGGAGTTGCTGCGCGGCCATGCCGAAGCGCTTGCTTCCGTGGACGCGGTACTCTGGCGTGTCGCTCTCGCAGACGATGCTCGCGTGGAGGGCGTAGCTGGCTACTACGGCGCCGTAGAGGTGCGAAACTGCCCTGTCTTTTCGTGGCCCGAGGGATGTCTCGGGATTACTGCCGTCGTCGGCAGTCGAGATGTGCGACACAATGTGCGAGCCTGGCGTGAATGACGCCTTGAAAAGGGGCAGTCTCGCGGGTGTTCCGGTGAATAATGTGCGCAGGGAGAGGACAAGCGGTGTTGGGCCGGGGCTCCTCGATCCAACAGGTTTGTGGAGGGAATGGAAGAGGGCATTTGCCGTGCCGAGGGGCAGGAGGGCCAGGAGAGGAAGATTCGCCGCCTTCGCCTTCGCCTTCGCCTTCGCCACCTCTTCGTCCGTGTTGCTTTCGCGGCCGTTGAGGAGGTCGACGACTCCGCCGTCGCCGCTTATCAGGATGATGGTTTTGGACGGCCCAGATGGGTGTAGGGACCTGGCGTATCTTCGTACGCTCTGCGCGTCTTGCGTGATGATGGTGTTCCATGGTTGTTGCCCCGTCGCCGTGTGGCCGGGCTGCAGGACGACTTGGAGAAGGGGGCGAACAACGTCTTGCCAGAAAGGCAGGGCTCGTCGTCCTACGCCCGACTTGGTGGACACGACCACGTCGACTTCATTGTGCGGCGTCTTTTGCAAGTGCGGCGGGGGGTGAGAGAGCAAAGGTGCGTTGAGGAGCTCATCGGGGATGGCGTGGGTGGTGAGAAGAAGGAGTGAGGTTGGCTGGGCTAGGTTGTCTGGGGCGTCTGGGGCGTCTAGATTGTCTAGGGCGTCTAGGGCGTCTAGGGCGTCTAGGGCGTCTAGGGCGTCTTCTCTCAGGCAGCAGATAATGTACTTGTCTGCTTGCGTCGCTGACCGAGTCGGGTGTATGGTGAAGAGAACTTGGTCAATGGTGGTTTGTCCGCTTGAGTCATCATTGGCATGTGTCCACGTGAGGTTGCCGTCTTGAAGCTGGACGTTCTCGACTTGTATAGTTGCGCTGGGGGGCCCCGCGCTAAGCGCGTCATCTTGGGATTCTGGCGGTGCTAGTGCAGAGGGGTCGGAGCTATTAACAAACATGATGCGGGATGAGAAAGAGATTCGAGAATGGCAACAAGATGATTCCAATGTTCCTGTGCGAAATGCTCATTGATCTCTACCATGCCGGAACGTGCAGTATGTAGGGTGTACTCCGTCTCCGTAATACCTAGCTAGGTACGGATCCGTAGATGAAGCACGTCAGCTTCCATTAGCTCCAGTGGGGCTAGGAACCTCGTTAAACTGCGGGCTACCTCGTCCTACCTCGTCCTACTTCGGACTACCTCGGACTACCTCGAACTACCTCGGACTATAATGGGAACCTACAGACCGAGGTACCGAGTAGCATGTTTCTACATCCCGCTGGCTCCCGTCTTCCATCTTCTTGTGCGCGTTGATTCCAGACCATCTAGATCAACCCTTGGCTCTTGTCATGGGTCCCCAGTACTTGTGCGGGTTGACCTGATATCTCATGTACCGAGTGCCTCTCTGTCTGCCAAGCTGCACGAGTGCATCGTTGAAGACAAGAGTCTTTCGCAACTCTTCTTCGCCAAGAGCCTTCTCCTCGGTTTCGCCCTTCTTTGTCAGCTCGTCTCGTGCTGTGGCGGGTTTCTCTCCAGGTTGCTTCTCCTCGGTCTCCTCGGCCTCGGCCATATTCACATCTGTGCTGCTGCTGCTGCTGGTCTTTGTGACACCATCATTTGTATTTACATCATCGCTCGACGTCTCCTCCTGTCCGACGATGCCCGCGCGACAGAGGATCTTCCAAGCTGCCATGGACTTCGTAAACTTGGAGACCTTGACCGGCGACTTTTGTTTGATCCATTCCGTGAGAATCCACCAGATCGTCGACCAAGGCGCATCGGTCTTGATGCTGCCGGGACGGCAGTGACTCCTGCTAACCTGGTAGCCCAGATGCATGAGAGCACCACGAAACATATCGTCTGTGGGCGTGGCACAGGAGAGAACGCTAGACGCCTTGCCAGGGATGAAGAAAAAGGGCGTATTGTCTACCACGGCTGCCTCGGCGTCCTTGGGATCAACGTCGGTTGGTAATTCTGCACCTGGTATGTATTCTTCAACGGCGGTCCGCAGCATGCCCTCCAGTCTTGGTAATGTCTTGTAAACCTCTGGTGATGACTTGGGGATTTCATCTAGGAGACGGTGGATGAAATCCTGTGAGTGAATTCGACCGCCATACATAGGTCCGCTCACATGCATTTTAAACCCACAGTGCTGACAAAAACGGTCTGCGCTGGGTCCTTGTGCCATGGTGTGCTTGTAGAAAGATCCATTGCCCTTTTTATTAGGGAACGGTCGACTCTTCAAGATTGGTTGTGTTTCCCATGCACCACAGCCTGCATCACAGCTGTACACCAACATGGTTTTAGCTCCCAAGAATTTCACGGCCGAAGGCGATCGCGTAACTTTAATGAAGACCTTGGTGTAGAAATCAATCGAAAGCGACAGTATAGGCTCGATTGCCAGACCGTATCTTGCTCCCGAGGTAGCAATAGCGCTCAGGATTAGGCGCAAAGCGACTTCGTGGGAGTGCATTCCCTTGACAGGAACTCCGCCGTACAAGGCGAATGTCTTTTCGCAATAACTATGGCCGGCCCAAACAGCACTGTCTGTGCACGTGATGACGAGCAGACCACCATCATCTCTCACAGATTGGACGGCGGCGTCAAAGAATGGGGCTGCCGTACCGTATGGATCCAGATCAATGACATCGAACTTGTGCGATTTGCTGGGATTCCCGCGTTTATCCCGTTTAGACAAATCGGCAGAAATCGATCGGTACATGAGAGCCAGTGCATCATCATTGGTAGCTGTGATCTTGTCGGTAACGCCGTTGTGATGCGCATTCTGCTTGATCGATTCTGTGGCCGAAGGCGATAAATCATTGGCAGTGACCGAGGTGACGAATGGAATTTCCAAGGCATACCTCAACGCCCGCAAACCAGACGCAGATAGAGCATCGAGGATCTTGAATGCGGGTCTGTATACGGGGCCGTTCTCGCTTTGTTCCTGAACGGGCTGTTGCTCGGGCGTTGGCTTTTCCGTCAAGTCGTTGTTGCTGCTGTTGCTGCTGTTGCTGCTGTTGTTGCTGTTGTTGCTGTTGTTGCTGTTGTTGCTGTTTTCTTGTTCTGCCTCATCCCGCTTTCGCTTCTTTCCTTGTCTTGTATTCTTCATTTTAAAATTCTCCGTTCTTTTATTCAAGAGCATCTCTCCGTATACCTTCACGGCTAGGGTTGATAGATCCCGGTTGTATTGCTGAATGGGGTTGTAGAAAACTTGTTGGTCATCCGAGGTATCCTCCCCAACCTTTGCATCTTGAGGGACAAGAATTGTGGCCTTGCCTTCCGTGATAGTGCGAAATAGCTTGCCGTCACGCTCTATTGTTTGAGCGGAAAGGTATTGGTCCGCCATTCCCGCTCGACTTGTCAGGGCTCGAATGGACGAGGTGAGCCGAAAGGTGTGTCGCAATTCGGTGGCGGGCCAGGTGCTACGTATTGATGGGGAAGGGTTGGAAATAGGAGTCCAGAGATGTTTCAGTACCTGGCGTCGCATACGAGCAATGACGGCTTGTGTTACATGCTCTGGAGAAGAGAAGAAGCGCCCAAAACGTGGAAGTGGATTTCAAATGAAGCCATCACCAAACCAACCCTTTCTTTTTTTTTTTCTTTTTTTCTTTTTTTCTTTGGGTTTCTGCCACCACACCATTGCAGGCGGTGGGCGCACGGGTTCCAGTGTGGCAATGACGGAGCCAACGGGCCCCCCTCAGCAGCCCCACGTCGCTAACTGAACCGAAGTCTGTATTCACTCATCACGAAAGCGCTGACAAGCCAAGCACGCAGTTCGCAGTTCACACACCAGGAAGTGTGCATGTAGGTATCAGATGTGGTGGTCAAGCCACTTGGAGCTGGGAGAGCATTCAACCCGATACAGAGCGTCGCTGCGCGCTGCGCGCGATAGTGTTCTTTCCCTCTTCTCGGAGGCCCTTTCTCTGAAACCCCTCGAGCCATTGACCGTTGAGGAAAGAACGTCCTGCCTCTGCAAACAATTTTGACAACTTCAGAACCCATCGGGCATTCCGGTCAAGCCTCTGCTACAATACTCCCTAGTTTTACCATCAATCTCTCTGCATATATACTCCTTAACCCTCATCGCCGCCATCCTTCGAACTTCTATTACAATCTCCACTCTCTAACTTCCTACCCTGCCCTACCCTACTTCCGCACTTCCGTACCTCACGCCGCCGGGAGCTTGTGGCGGACGGCCATCATGTCCAAGAGGTCCAGCGGTGTCGCATCAGGAGAAAATCCTCTCGTATCGCCAGGTTCTCTCTTCTCTGCTGCCACTGCTGGCCAAAGCAGCGGCACAGAGGGATCGGCTAATAAGGGCAAAATGCCTGAAAACGATGTGCCAACCCCAGATCCTGGCCTTCCAACCAGTCACGAAACGCACGGCCATCACAAAATCATTCGCCATAGATTTCTTTCATCTGCTGAATGGGCCAGTATTGCACATGGCATCGGTGGAATTCAAGACGGCGAAAGTCATACACCTTGCCATCCAAGTCACTAGTTGTGGCCACCAATTGGCATGCCTCGAGGACTCTATCGCGACGTCGTTTCTCATAAATACCGGTTCTGCTACCTATTTCATCTGACTAGCGTTGTTCGATGGTTGCTCATGGTACTACAAATTTTGATCGGAGCTGCCCTCACAGCCCTTGGTTCTACGTCTTTGGGAGACGGGAAGCCCATCACCATTTTAGGGGTCGTGAACACCGTTGTTGCCGGACTCCTTGCGTTGTTACACAACAGTGGTGTGCCCAATCGATACTGGAACGACATGGCCGAGTTTGAGGAGATTGAGGATCACATCAAAGAAATCCTAGATTCCAGCATTGCACCAGCGGGCCAGCCCGCTGAACAAGTACTTGCCGAGTGCTTTGACCTCTATCGGGATGCAAAAGCGACCGTCGCCGCGAATCTGCCGGCAAATTACGCTTCCAAGCAGATGCTTCAACCAACGAAACCAAAAAAACCTGGCAACATATCCACCAGGAGGAGCAGGAGGAGGGCCGGGGTCGGCAGTTCCGAATGCTGAAAGTAAAGCATAGAAATGCAGTGTCAATTTTGTCCAGCCCCTGGTAGATGATGAAGTTTGTCGGGGCGGAGTGCTAATAACACTGGTAATACGGAGGGAGTACATACCTTGATGTGAGTCCAGCACGCTACCTGATAACCCTGCGCTGCGTGATAGGAAACTGACAGCTCCCTGCAAGATTTAGCTTGCTTTTCAAACTTGCGCGAAGACGAACTGAATTCCTCAATTATCAGCAGGATTGAGGAATTCAGTTTCACCCCTGTCAATGGATGGAGGTGAAAGGTGATAATATTCGACCCAATTGTGGGTGCTAGCTAGCTATATGTGTACCCTGTGTGTCACGTAATGTGATAGTTACTGCTAATTTATTTAATAATGCCCTTATTATCCTATGTCTTAATTTATAGTAATTATTTTGCCTTAGTTATTCTATTATTTAATTTACCTTAGTTAATCTATTTCTTAATTTATAGTAATTAATTCTATCCCTTAATTTATAGTAATTATTCTCTATATTCGCTTACTTTATTTTAAAATATATATTCTAATATATTTCTTTCTCTATACCTAAAACCTCCTATAGGTCTACTATAGGATAGCATATTTCTATTAAGTATAGCGTAAGTAATGCTATATTTCTATTAATTATCTCTAATCTCTATAACTAGTAAGTTAGATACCTTATTTATATGTTAATTATTTATATATTTATTCTTATAAGAATACTCTACTATAATTATATTATTATTATAATGTTTTCCCTTAGCGCTTTAGCTATCCTTACTAATACTATATTATTTATATTATTCTTAATGCGTTTTAGTTAGCCTTTACTATCTAGTCCTTACTTCTTTACTAAAGATAATAGTCTTTAACTTCCTAGTATAAGGCTTCTTTATAGTAATAGTTTAATAGTCCCTAATAGCTACCTAACTATCTATAGCCTAACTATTATAAAAGGTATGTTAATTAGGGTAAACCCTATTAATTATAGTGTTAATAATAGCTTATCTATTACTAGTAATTAGCTTAGCCCTAGTAGTTTATTAGTTAGAGTTATATTTATTACTAGTAATTAGCTTAGCCCTAGTGGTTTATTAGTTAGAGTTATTAGTAGTTATATATTAGTTACTTATATTAATAGTGTTAGCATAGGCTAATATAGCTATAGCTTCCTACCTTTCTTATCTTTCTTTAGCGTAACTTATTTCTTAATCTCCTCCTATTAAATTCTAGCATAACTATCCCTAGGTAATTGCATTAAAGTGTTTATATAGTTAGCTAAATAAATAACATATACTTAGTTACCCTTATAAGCTAATTATCCCTATATTAATCTTATAAGCGCTAGTATAGCTAGTGTTTTCCCTAGTATAACTTAAGAATTACCTAGCTTCTTAATTAACCTATAGTTTAAAGGTTAAAGTATTAATTTTATAAATAATAGAAACTCCCTAAGGAACGCTCTATTATATAATTATATCTTTACGTTAAGTGGTATAAAGCTCTAGTATCTCTTGCTAAAATTACATACTATAAGGTGTATATTAGTATTTGCGAAAACCTTACGCACTATACAAACCTATTCTAATGCTTTTGTTAGTTCCGCAGGGATTAATAGCGCGTACGCGAAGCCTCGAGAATAGTATCATTATTAATAATCTATCCTAGGCTTGTTATTATGTATAATCTATAAAGAGAAAAAGGAAGTAAAAGAGAGGGCTTTCGCAAGGGATAATAGCTACCTGTTATAGGTCACGTAACCCTACGTAACGCTAGCCCTGCCCTATTATAGGGCCTGCTTATAGGGCGGAAGTAAGGCCTATGCGCTTGCGTAGGCTAACCCTTTTCTAGCCGCAATTATAGCTATTAAGCGCAATTAATATTATATTTATTCTAACACTAGGAACTCTCTCTTTAATATAACTATTAACGCATAATATTAATTAAAAGAAAAAAAAGAAAATAATAATAATATAGCTTATATATTAATATAAAAAAGAAAAGGAAAAATAAGGGCTATATATACCTATAGTAGTAAGAAAAGAAGGAAAAGACTAGTTTACCTCTAATAACTTCTTAATAGAATAAGCAAGCCTCTCCTAAATCCTCTTACCTCTTAATATCTTTAATAATATCTGCGTAGCTACCCTTTATATCCCTTCTCTCCTCCCCCTATTATTTACTATAATTATTTTTATACCCCCTATAATCCTTCTAGCTCTCTATTACCCTCCTAGTTATTTGCTATAATAGTTTTATATCTCTATGCTCTATATATATAATATAGAGGTAAAAAACTACTATATAAAGGCAAAGAATAGCTTCTAATAGCCTTAAGGGCGTTATATATTATTAGAAATAACCTCTAGATAACTAGGAGGCTTCTAGTAACTCCTATAAGGCTAAGAGCTATAATAAGGGTAGCTTTTATAAGAACTACCTTATAGGAGTTACTATTTTGCCTTCTTTTTCTGCCTTTTCTTATTACTTAGGGAGATATCTTCTCCCTCTTTCTCCTCCCTAGGTGCACTTTCTCTAGGTTAGTTAGGGCTAAGGCCCTAACCTTATTACCTATAGTAACTATCCCTATTACCTATAGTAACTATCCCTATTACCTATAGTAACTATCCCTATTACCTAGGTAGGTTACCTACCCCTTTATCTAGATTATTATCCTATTGCTAGAGATAAATTACTTTAGGGCCTTATTTAGCAATGCCTTTATAAAGGCATTAGCTAGGTTATTAGCTTTATTAATCTATTAGATCTCGCAAAGCTTATAGCGCTTATATAATTATTATAGGGCTATAATATTAATTATTAGGCGCTTCTCTTTAGTTATACTAAGCTTAATAAGGCATTTATATAGGGAGTATAAGTCTATATAAACTATAACTAGGGTTAGAGGGGTATTTAATTAGTTTGTGATTAATCCTAATGTTATAGTAATTACATAGGCTATGTTAATATTAGTAACTATACTATAGACTTTAGAGGCTAATACACTTTATATAACTCTCTTACTCTTTATTAAGCTAAAGTATATAATATTACCTATAATTATAAACTTACTATCTTTATAGTCTTTATTAGCTAGGATTAGTATATAGCTAAGTTATAAAGTAAGGTCTTAATTATTTATAAAGGACCTATCTATAAAGGCATAGAGCTTTGCTTTAGCAAGGTTAATTAGAATAAATATAAGGCCTCTCTCTAGGTAGTCTATTTACTACTAAATCTAATAATTAAGGGCTTTAATATTCTTAATTATTAGTTCTTAGTGTTATATAGTAATAGATAGGTTATAGTAGGCTTCTAGTTAGTAAATTAAGGCAATATAGGTGCCTTAAGCTTATTACTTAATATACTTTTGCTTTAAGTCTATAAGCAAAATTACTTTAAGTTTATTACTTTACCCCTTTTACTAAATAGTAATAGCTATATTAGTAGCTATTATAATAATTCCCCTATTAAAGGTAAGGGGACTACTCTTAAGAAGGTATTGCTTTAGCTTTACTATAAAAGCTATAGTAGCTAGCTCTTTTTTCTCCTTCTTAGAGAACTCTTTATCTAATAGCCCTAGTGTGTTATTAGTCTATATGCCTATATATGCAAATTAAGGGCTCTTTTCTATTATTATAAGTAAGTAAGGATTATATATAGAGGTCTCTATCTAGAGCTTCTCTTTATAATGCTTATAATACATTACCCACTAGTGTGTTCTAGCCTTTATAATACTATAGAGAGGCTTAATAACCCTTATAATTATTCCTTTAGGGTATTAGTTATAGATTTAAACTAGAAGTCTAGCTAGGATTACTCTATTTAATAGCATTCTTAATTAAATATAGGCTTATATAATATTACAAATCTATAGAATAAAGTCTTTCTTTATTAGTAAGGGAGTAATTATAAGGATAAGGCATTAACTAGCCTATTAGATTATTAGGGCTTATATTAAAATATCTTGCTTTGCCTTATTACTAAAGCCTTAGATTATAAGCCACGATTTCTTATATAGCTAGCCTATCTTCCCTTTAACCTTATTAATAATATAGGAGTTAAAGATCCTTACGCTACTATGCTCTCTTTTATTAAAGACTATAAATTTAAACACGCCTTAGTTAATTAAGGTATTAATTTTAGCCTTAGTAAAGAGCATAAAGGGCTCTCCTAGGGTTATAATTATGCCTTTCTTATATAGTCTAATTATAAGGGTAAGGTTAGCTTTCTCCTTAGCTAAGATAAATATATTAGTCTTATTAATAATTACTAGAGGGTTCTTATATGGTTTACCTAGCTATCTCTTTAGGGGAACCTCTAGGGGTCTAGCCACTAGCCTTTCTTAGGCCTCTCTCTTATCTTTAGCTAGCTAAGGTAGGAGGGCCTTTATATTTAAGTCCTCCTAGTAGGGTCTAACTAAGGTTAACTAAAAGGCCTTTAGGCCTCTTAGAAGGTTAAGTATATAGGTCTCTTTATTAATTAAAAGGAGGTTATATAGGCCTTACTAACTATTACCTTCTTACTATACTTATACTAGTAATCTAAGTAGTAAGCTAAGGGTTAATGCTATATCTAGGCTATTCCTTATTATAAGGGCTTTATTAATCTTCTAGATAGCATAGAGGCGTTTAACCTCTTTTATTACCTTTTATATAGTAATTACACGCTATAATATCTTTAGTAAAGGAGGGGATTTGTTTATTATATATAGATATACCCTAAAGACTAAAAGGGTTAGAATAAGGCTATTTAGTCTTGCTATATTATTAAGAGCTTTTATAGCTATTTATAGGGCTATAGGCTTAGGGGTTATTAGGTATTCCTATTATATAATATTATAGGCTTTATAGAGTAGCTTATAATATCTCTTAACCTTTCTAATACTATAATACGCTTTAATTAGGACCTTCTTAATAGAAATTAATATTAATACTGTAAATTAATAAAACTCTTTGCTATAGAAGTTAGTGCTAGCATTAGTAATAACCTAATCTAGGGGTCTAAGGTATGTATTAATCTAGCATACTCTTAGAGCTTTCTATATTATTTTAGCTAAGATATCCTTAAGGAATCTTACTATATTAAAAGCTATAGCTATATCTATAGTATAAAGCATAGGTTAATTTCTATTAAGATATATAATATTTACTATTACTTTAAAGTTAAAGGTATAGTTATTCTTAAGGGTAAACTTAAAGCAATAGGGGCTATTAGCGTTTATCTAACACTAGTAGCATACCTTTATTATCTCTTTAATAGCCTTAATATTAATCTTATGCCCTAAATTATATAATAGGTTATAAAGCCTTTAGACTAATAGGTAGCTAAATTAATAATATAATTATTATAGTTTTACCTTTATTAGGTAGTTACTTATAATTAATGCCTTATTCTATAGCAATAGTATCTATGCATGCCCCTATTTACATGCTAGGGGGACCTTAATACTACCTTACTAGAGGATATTCTTAGTAGTAATAAAGTTAATCTTTAATATAGCTATATCCTTAAGGCATAGTAAAAAGGGAGTGTTTATAGGTATTATATAGAAGGTAATATTACTAAAGGGGGTAGGGATATTAACTATTCTAAGGGAGGTAATATCTATGCTACCTCTAAACCTAATTATTACCTTACCTACTCTTACCTTATTAAGTTAAATCTAAGGTATCTTACCTTATAGCGTAAGAAATTATAAGTAACTTACTATTAAGTACTTAGCTACTCTAGTGTTAGGTATAATACCTTAGAAGACCTTAGCTAAGTAATAGTCTTTAAGTATAAATATATATAAAGCCTTATTAAAAGCTTTATTACTAAAGAGGCTTTTCTTACTTAGCCTATGCTATATTACTTAGTTAGTAAGGATTTTAACTATTTTCTTACTATTAAGTATTACTCCTTATATAAAGAAGCTAGTAGGTATAAGGCTATCTTTCCCGCTAGTTTTATTATTAAACCCTATGCTTACTATATATTAGGCAATATTATTATCTTTAGAAGGCTAGGAGGAAGGGTCTTAACTAGGGGTTCCTTTATACTAGGTAAGGAATAACTTATATAAAGCTTTAGGGGATAGGGAAGAGTTAACTAAGTAGTGGCTCTTATAATATTAGTATGCCTTCTTTTGCTTCTCTTTAGAATGCTTTATTAACTAGTATTTTTCCTTACTATATATATAGCACTTCTTTAAGTAAGGGGTTCCCTTAGTACCTTTATATCTCTAGGGAGGGTATTATAACTCTTTGCCCTTACTATTATCCCTTTTATTAGTCTAGTATTACTCTTAGGGCTTAGTATTAGTAAGGAATTAACTCTAACCACTAGATTCTTCTATAATTAGGTAAATAGTTATTTAAACCTACTTATAGAATTATTAAAGGCTATTAGGGGGGTTAGTAAGGTAGCTCCTATACTTAGGGATTCTATTATAGGTAGTTATAATTTAATTTTAGAGGGCTTACTATAATTAACCTATATTAGGGATAGCTTTTTATAATATAAAGAGCCTCTTTATAATCTTATTAAAGTATTTTACCTTTAACTTATTAGGGTTATTATAGATTATCTTCTAGAGGGATATATTATACTACTTAAGGAGGTATTTTTACCTTATATTCTCTATTTTAAACCTTTACTTTATCTTAGCCACTAAGGTTATAAGGTCTTAGGGATTCCCTAGCTATAGGAGGTAGTCTAAGTAATACCTAAGGGCTTTCCCTTTTAGTATTACTTCTAGTGTATAACCTAATTACTTTTGCTTAATATTTAAAAGCTTATACTTCCTCCTAAATACTAGGAGCTTTAATTTAAAGATATTATAGTCCTTAGCGCTATATTACTTTTCTAGCATATATATCTTTATAAGATTTATAATTTGCTTTACTATAGTTATAAGGGGGTGAGTATATTATTAATAGGCATTATTCTCTCTTAAGGAGAGGGAAACTAGTGCTATTAAGCTAGTTCTAGTTCTTAAGGTAAGGGAGGGGGCTATAGAAAAGGTAGTTACTACCTAATTACTAGCATAATAGCTAGGGAAGGTTAATATAAGGCTTAATAGAGAGGGAAGGTAGTCTTTATAGGCTAGGGTTACTGGAAGCTACCTTTATTAAAGAGGTTATTAAGGAAGTCTTTACTTACTATAATTTTCCTTTAGAAGTCTATATACTTCTTATAAGTATTATTTACTTCTTCTTATAACTAGAAGTAGAATTCCTCTTACTTAAGGACTTTTTAAAGGTTTATAATAATAGTTATAGTCTAGTTAATTATTATATATACCCTATTAGTTATAAGGTAGTTATAGAGATGCTTTACTACTAGGGCTAGCGCTCTTTAAAGTGTTTAGGGTGTTTACTTATAGAAGTCTTTAATAAACTCTATAAAAAGGGTTCTTCTAGTTACCTTTCTTACTTTATAATCCTTTACTTTAGTAAGGATATAAGCTATAAGGGTTTCTAGTATATTATTCTTATTAATATTAAATCCTTTAATCTTATAAAGTAATTTCTCTATAATATAATAGTGTAAGGTCTAAGGGATATAAAGGAAGGGAATTATACTAGGTTTTCTCTTTAGTTACCTTTCCTAAGCTTCTAAGAAGGTGTCTCTTGCTTATAAGCTATTATAACTTATTAGGACTTATATTTGCTCCCTTTTATTAACTATTATAACTTATAGGCTTTAGAGAAAATAGAATAGGAAAGGGGGATAATAAGTTTTAGGAAAGGGGATATATAAAGGATTATAAGCTTAGTAATTAGCTTTATTATATAATAGAATACACTAAGAAAAAGAATAATAGGATAGGATAAGCTACTAGAGTTAAACTTTTCTTTAAGGTTAGGCTTCTATTTATTATATTAAGAAAAATAATAGGATAGGTAAGCTACTAGAGTTAAACTCTTCTTTAAGATAATAGGCTTTTTCCTTAGTACTCTTAGGGATTTTATAGTAATATATACACTACTTTTATAAGAATCTCTTTTATAAAAAGACCTTGCTAATCTACGGTTAGTATAATCTATAAGAGAGTGGTTAGCACTTATAAGTTAGATTATAGTTATTATAATTTGTAAGAGAGTGGTTAGCACTTATAAATTAAAAGTAGTTACCTAGGGGTTAACTACTAATTAGTGTTAGTTCTATAGGGATTAATAGCGTGTATATAAAGCCTTAAGAATAGTATTATTATTAATAATCTATCCTAGGCTTATTATTATATATAATCTATAAAGAGAAAAAGGAAGTAAAAGAGAGGGCTTTTATAAGGGATAATAGCTACCTATTATAGGTTACGTAACCTTACGTAACGCTAGCCCTGCCCTATTATAGGGCCTGCTTACGGGGCGGAAGTGGGGCCCGCGCGCTCGCGCAGGCTAACCCTCTTCTGGCCGCAATTGCGGCTGTTAAGCGCGATTGATATCGTGTTTGTTCTAACAGCTTTGCTCTTTTATATTACCTTATCTATTGTGTTAGCAATTGTTAATTAGGGTTTATTTATAGTCTAAGTAGGTATTATAATTATTGCAATAATATTATAAGTAATATTAAGAAATAATATTTATATAGAGTAGGAGAGTAAAAGAGCAAAATATAAAAGCTAAATTCTAGGGGATATAAGTAGTTTTCACTTAGTTAACTATAATAGCTATTACTACTTTATTACTACGCGTAGTCTAGCTCTTAACTACCTACGCTCTATTTATTAATTTCGTAACTACTACTAGTAGCAACTATTAGTTATATACTAATATTAAATTTTTAAATTTAACTAAATACTTAATAATTCCTTCTGTGTTATTTTAGGTAAGAATTGCTTTAACTTCGTAATCCGCTAGTTAGATTAAGGCTATTACTCTAAATTATCTATTAAATTCATTAGCCTAGAATTACTCTAAATAATCCACTAAGATAACTAGATAAATTCGCTAATTATCTAGTATATCTAGTTTATACGCTAATTTGCCTACGCGTTCTAGAACCTTAAATAGTCTAGCAAATTTTGGTCTATACTTTAGACTTATTTATTATAGAATTATGTATACCTAGTTATCTAATCTAATTAATACCCTATCCCTAGGTTAGAAGAATTTACTAGTATGCTTTTAATTGTAATATATCTTTATCCTTATTACTGCTAATGTAATTACATAATGCGCCTATAACTACTCTAATAGTTTATTTAACATTTCTAGTTCTTTTAGGTATAGTAATAATACAATGTTATTAGGCAAGAAGCCTATAACTATCTAGTTTAGGGACTGTCCTATTGCCTTAATTGCTATGTTATTAAATTTAAACTATAAGCGTAGTAGTGTTTACTACTATAGCCTATTATTATCTAACCACGTAAAATACATTTGGATTACTAACTTAATTATCTATATAGTTTGCTTAGTCTGCCTATTTGTCTATAGGTAATATGCTATTAAATATAATAGTTTTATCCTAACTAGCTCCTAAAAGATCTTCTATAACGCCACTAAGAATCTCTAATCTTAATCACTTATAATTACCTTAGGAATGCCCTAATTAGATATTAGCAATTAATTATATAACTTCTTAGCGTATGCTACTGCTATAATATTATTCTAATAGGGTTCTAGCATAGTCTATTTGCTAAACTTATTAATAATAACTAATATTAAGTTATTACCCTCTATTAACATTAGTAATAATAAGAGAAAGTTAATTAATATTATGTAATATAGGGCTAGTGGTGCTAGTAATAGCTATAGATTACTATGCTATAGGTGTCTCCTTAGTTAGTAAATCTAGCATAAGGGATATATCCTTAAATAATTACGTAATTATCGCACGCTATAAGGTATATAGAACTACTAAACTACCTTGCTTAATTTTAGATAACCTATATAGTTACTATTATATATAGAATTATATAAGTCTTTTACCACAGATTTAGGTATATATAATTATAGCTAAAATCCTAGAGTTATCTTCTATAGCAATCTATCTTCCTAGGTAAATAGTAGCTTTGCCTAGTTTTATATAGGTAATTAGGTATTACCTTCTAAGACTATTTTAATATATTGCTATATTAAGTCCTTATTATATCCTAATTATATTAACTTCTTAAAATTAGGGGATATGCCCACTAGAGATGCTATTAGCCTCTCCGCTATAGGTATAGTAAACTATAGTATTAGTGCTATAACTAGATTATGCTCTATATATTATACCACTTATGATTCCTGCAGCGATTTCTAATATTCTAGTCTATTATCTAGCATATTATCTAATTATCTAGGCGCATTATTATTATGCGTTTTTTCTATTATCTTTAATCTACTTAGAGCATTAGGTATTAGGTAGTCCCTGCCTAGCTTATAGATAGCTTTAACATTAAACTAGCTAATGTATTCTATAGCTTATATTAATTTCTTATTTATAGCGTGTTTACTTATTATATTTGCAATGTCTAATTACTAACCTATATCTATAATTAAGTGGTAGTCTATAAAATAGATAACTAGTAGTATTTAAGTTACCTTAATCCACTGCCTTAATTTACAAAGTATTTATATATAACTATAAACTTTAAGTTCTATTAACTAATATCTCTTCTTTGTATCTAATAATGTTCTAGAAAGGAATGTAATTAGTTAGATAGCTATATATAGAGAGTATTTAATAATCCTCCTATCTATACTTAGTTTTAAGATTATCTTATCTTTAACATAATACACTATAACGCTAATACCTACTCTAAAGGTATTAAAATCCATAAATAACTATTAGTTTAGCGAGAATAGTGTTAGTGTAGTATATTTTATTAATACTACCTTTAATTTATTAAAGGCTTTAATCTCCTATCTTAATAGTAATAGTATATAGACACTCCTTGCTTAATTATATTATGCTAGCTTAGATATCTTCTTCTTTAGAGCTTTGTTATCTTTATCTATTTTAACTACCTAATACACTTAGAGTAAGTTTATCTTATAATCCTATAATAGTTTAATAATTAATATATATCTTAGAATGTATTATCTTAGGGCTTCTATAAACCCTAATAGATATTCTAATGCTCGCAGTGTTTTTAGAAACTCTAGATATTATATTGCCACTAATTTCTTAGCTAGTGTTACTATTCCTAGGGAATTAACTATCTTGCCTAGTACCTTTGCTATTAGGTATGCTATAAATGTCTTCTTTAGACTAATTAAGATATTATTATCTAGTAGACATTAAAACGTCTATTAAAGGTCTACTATATGTTATCTAAAGCTAATTAATGTAATAACAATATTATTATAATAAGCTATCGCCCCTATATCTCGTAATATATTATCTATACATCTCTAAACATAGGCATTTAATCCTTTATATCCTATAATAAGGACATTAAATATGAATTATCTATTATAAGTAATTACTAATAGAGCCTATTGTGAGTCTAGGTAAACTATCTATTAGTAATAAAACAACATAGCATTAATAACTATAATGTATATAGCATTCGCAATGCCTATAATAACTTCTTCCTATTATCTTATTAGATAGGCATTAAGCATTATTATAATATTTAATCCTTATATATTAACTACTATTTGTCCCTTTTAATTATCTCCTATTCCTACCTATATAACAAAGACTAGAAAAGCATATAGTACCTAAGATATTATGTAAATAACCTTTCCTATTACTAATAATTCTCTTATTATTTTCTTAATAATTATTTAATTATCTAGGCTAACTAAATAGATCCTACATTTCTTTAGCACCAAGTCCTACTATCTAGGTTTTATCTATAATTATATCTATTCCTTCTAAGGAACTATAGTAAATCCCTTATTATAGAATAATTTTATATACTTCTTAAGGAGTGTATATATCTATTATTACTCCCCTTTATCCTAGGGATTAAAATAGTTAACTTATATAGCTATATAAACTATAGTCCTTAATTCTATTATAACTTATTCTATTATTAGCAAACGCTTTTCCACGTGCGCTCCTATCACTATTATAAGGTCTGCTACTATTGCTTATTCCTTAGCGTTAACTATATATGCCCTAGCCACTAGGTTAATAGACTTAAACCTACCTAATTCCTACTTTCTACTAATTATCACTAGCTTATCTATTATATTATATATTATAATATATTACGTGGCTCTATTAGTAATCACCGCATATACCCTAAGCTTATTTACTTGCTTTAGTTTAAACAATGCCTAGTTATCCCTACTAAGCTAATAGTATACTAGAACTAACGTTATAATACCTAGTTAAATAATAATCGCCTAGGCTAACCTAACTAGCATGTTAATCTTTAGTTAATTATACTACGCTACTATTAGAATAGCAATGTCTTCACATATCCTAATAATTGCCTTTCCCTTGCTAACTATAATGTTAATTTGCTAGGGTATAATGCAATCCATGCCTAAGAGCATATTTGCTTGTAATAATTTAACTATTAAGACCTCCCTAACAAACAATGTAATTATAGGTTATTTATCTAGTGTATTACCTAGAAAGTTTATTAGTAATAACACATATTTATCTATAGAATAGGTGTCTATACCTATCCCCTTTATATTAATAAGCGCTACTCTAGTTTGAATTTTAATATCTAGATATCACTTAGCTACCTATGTAGCGTTTGCTAATATAATTAAGTATCCTATATTACAACAGATATCTACCTAGGTATCTAGATTATCTAAATTTAGGGAAATCTAGAATTATAGATATATCTATGCCTAAAACGCATAGCCTATGCCTACATTACGTTACATACTAATTATTAATCAAAAGATTAGTATATAACTACCTGTTTTTATCTTAACCTTTATTATATCTAGTAATAGCGTTTCCTCTGCTACTAATTTTATTTATATTTATATCTTATCTATTATAATATTTAAATAATTATAATCACTATATATGTAAGACAAAGAATAAGAGTCTAAAGTTTTATTATAAGCTACCTTACTACTAATTATACCCTTATATAGCACTCTGTGCGTAGTGTTTAAATAGTTAAAGAGCGTATTATTAAATCTAAACTAGGCAAAGCACATTTAGTAAGTATAAATTATACTATTAATTACCACAAACTAAACCTATTTTGCCTAGCTATTAGACTATAGGCTTCTGTCCTAATTATCCTAGGGATATATCTCTTACTATTTTACCTCTAGGTATAGCATGTATATGTCTAAATCCTCCTAATCTAGTTATTAACTATTATTATCCTAGTGTGTCTTATTTGCCTACTTATCCTAGCGTTAATTATTCTGCTCTTTGTCTCCTAGTTAATCTAACTTATTTACCTAATGTACTGCCTATAGCTACTATAGCAATATAGCTAGTTTGTTAGGTAGTTTCATTGCATTACTAAATAGGGTAGCCCTATTAGTAACTAGCCTATTGTATCTAGGGTTAGGATTCCTATACAGTCTCTATTAATTATTGTAATATAGCTAATTACTAAACTATCTCTCCTAATTATCATAGTATAGTCTTTGCTATCTATATTATTACTATTAGTGACTATTCCTATTGCTATTCTAGTAATTATTCTAGTAATTATTTTAGTATCCTTAAGGTCGTGGCCTAGCAAGCCTGTTGTATAGTTAGTATACTCCACGCTATCCTTAATTATTATATCCCCCTGTTAAGGCTTCTAGGCCGGATGTGAATAGAATAGGGTAATAGTATAGATAAGTAGCAGCTAGATAGCTAAAGCTAGGTAGTAATGCTTAAGGGTTTTAATCTCTAGCCTCCTATATTCTCTATGTGTAACCTTTGCCTAAATACCCTCTCTATACTTATATAACTAGCTTATAGTAACCTTATAGCTAGGGCGCTATAAGTCCTAAGTAAGTCTTACTATATATAATACTATTACCTCTATTACCTATGTTACTCTATAGCCTCTATAACCCTAATATAGTACCCCCTTTACTTTATAATTACCCTTAATTATACTTACTACTTAGTTAGTGTAAACTTATTATTTTAAACTTCCTATATAATTCTTACCTTATATATCCTAATATAAGATATAGGGAGATAATAGCCTTATTAATAATAAGTCTAGCTATTATTCCTTACCTTACTTATACGCTCCTAGTTATAATATAGTTATAGCTATAAAGTTACTTTATAAATACTTATATCCTTATTCCTACTAGTCCTATAAAAGTAAATACCCTATATTATATTTCCTTATTAGCTAAAAAGGATAGGGTATTAGACACTATATATTAGGGTGTATTTAATTATAAGTTCTAGTAAAGTTACTATAAGCTTGCTAGGTATATATAGTTAGCTATAACTTTAGCTATTAATAGCTATAACGCTAGCTTTTTAACCTATAGCTTACTTTTACTACCTATATAAATTACTTAAGGGGTCTATAGTTAATATAAAAAAGACTAAATTTCCTCTCCTTTTTCTCTTCCTTTCCTCCTTATCTCTCTTACTTTTTAATATTAAATTTATAAGTTAGCCTTACTAGCCTTATAGTAGCGTTCTTACTACTACTACCTAGTAGTTACTAATATTATTTAGAGTCTTCCTCCTTATTATCTTATTATCTCTTTGCTTCTTATAGTTAGTATTATAGTAAGTATTTTACTACTCTACTTCTTACTTACTTACTACTAACTTATAGATAGGTTATAATATCTTCTATTTACCTAATAACTCTAGGACCCTTAGCACTTACCCTAGAAAAATCCCCTTATAAAAAGGCTTTATATACTTTAAAGATATTTACGTAAGTTTACCTCTTATTTATAGTGTTATAGCTACTAACTTACTAAGTAGTATAATTAAAATTCCTTGCCTTTACTATAGCTAGTGGGTAGTAATCTAGTAGATTACCCCTAAAGATAATAAAGCTAAACCTTAGTATATTATAGATAGGAAGCTAATTCCTAATAAGTGCTATTATTCCCCTAGTATAACTAAGCTACTTCTCTCTTACTCTTATACTACTAACTTAGGATAGGTAACTCCTTAAAGTGCGCTTACTATATAAAAAATAATAAAATATATACTAGTGTAAGTGCCCCTTTAAGGCCACTACTCTTAGCTAGCTAACCTATAGTTAGTGTCTTATAAGAATTATAATACTTTATTATAAGTTCTTTAAAGTTATAAAGGAGGTTTCTAATAGTACCTATTACTATTTATCCCTAGTAAGATTATTAATTCTAGTAACTTAGTTAGAGCTAACTTATTACTAGGCTCTAGTGCGCGTAAAATATAAATTATATAATACTCTCCTTACTATAAAGAATACAAATTACTATAGGAGAGTTTATTAGGCCTATCTAACTATAAAAGCTACTTATAAGGTAAATACTAATAAGTAAGTAGTAATATTATAGCTATTTAATACTACTAACCTTAAGGTCTAAATTAATATTACTAATAGCTTACGCTTTATAGCTTAAAATGCCTCTATAGTAAGTCCTATTATCTCTAGTATAGCTTTTACTTTACTAACTTATAGCTAGTTTTTAGTGTGTGCTTTATAGCTCCCTATATATATTAGCCTCTCTAAGCTCCCTAAAGAGCTTTATTCCTTTATTTATAGGGATAAGGAGGGGTTCTTTAATAATAAAGCTTCTATAGCTACTATAAAGGAAAATATAGCTATAGATATAATAATAGAGTAATAGGTGCTTAGTAGCTATATAGTAGTTTACTTAAGAGAATATAACTTTTTATATTATAAAATTTCATATATTAAATTACTAAAGTAATAATATCTCTATAAACTAGCTACTTAATTACTGTTAGAACAAACACGATATCAATCGCGCTTGACAGCCGCAATTGCAGCCGGAAGAGGGTTAGCCTGCGCAAGCGTGCGGGCCCCACTTCCGCCCTGTAAGCGGGCCCTATAATAGGGCAGGGCTAGCGTTATATAGGGTTACGTAACCTATAACGGGTAGCTATTATCCCTTATAAAAGCCCTCTCTTTTACTTCCTTTTTCTCTTTATAAATTATATATAATAATAAGCCTAGGATAGATTATTAATAATAATACTATTCTTAAGGCTTTGCGTATACGCTATTAATCCCTACAGAACTAACACTAATTAGTGGTTAACCCCTAGGTAACTACTTTTAATTTATAAGTGCTAACCACTCTCTTATAAATTATAATAACTATAATCTAACTTATAAGTGCTAACTACTCTCTTATAGATTATACTAACCGTAAATTAGCAAGGTTTTTTTATAGAAGAGATTCTTATAGAAGTAATATATATATTACTATAAGATCCCTAAGAGTGCTAAGGAAAAAGCCTATTATCTTAAAGAAGAGTTTAACTCTAATAGCTTGCCTATCCTATTATTTTTCTTAATATAATAGATAAAAGCCTAACCTTAAAGAAAAGTTTAACTCTAGTAGCTTATCCTATCCTATTGTTTTTCTTCTTAGTGTATTCTATTATATAATAAAGCTAATTACTAAGCTTATAATCCTTTATATATCCCCTTTCCTAAAACTTATTATCCCTCTTTCTTATTCTATCTTCTCTAAAGCCTATAAGTTATAATAGTTAATAAGAAGGAGTAAATATAAGTCCTAATAAGTTATAATAGCTTATAAGTAGGAGACACCTTCTTAGAAGCTTATAAAGGGTAACTAGAGAGAAAACCTAGTATAATTCCCTTTCTTTATATCCCTTAGACCTTATACTATTATATTATAGAGGAATTACTTTATAAAATTAAAGGATTTAATATTAATAAGGATAATACACTAGAAACCCTTATAGCTTATATCCTTACTAAAGTAAAGGATTATAAAGTAAGAAAGGTAACTAGAAAAACCCTCTTTATAGAGTTTATTAAAGACTTTTATAAGTAAACACCCTAAACACTTTAAAGAGCACTAGCCCTAGTAGTAAAGCACCTCTATAACTACCTTATAACTAATAGGGTATATATAATAATTAACTAAACTATAACTATTATTATAAACCTTTAAGAAGTCCTTAAGCAAGAGGAATTTTACTTCTAGTTATAAGAAAAAGTGGATAATACCTATAAGAAGTATATAGACTTCTAAAGGAAAATTATAGTAAGTAAAGACTTCCTTAATAACCTCTTTAATAAAGGTAGCTTCTAGTAGCCCTAGCCTATAAGGACTACCTTCCCTCTTTATTAAGCCTTATATTAACCTTCCCTAGCTATTACGCTAGTAATTAGGTAGTAACTGCCTTTTCTATAGCCCCCTCCCTTACCTTAAAAACTAGAACTAGCTTAATAGCACTAGTTTCCCCCTTCTTAAGAGAGAATAATACCTATTAATAATACACTTATCCCCTTATAACCTATAGTAAAGCAAATTATAGACCTTATAAAGATATACACACTAGAAAAGTAATATAGCGCTAAGGATTATAATATCTTTAAATCTAAGCTCCTAGTGTTTAAAAGGAAGTATAAGCTCTTAGATATTAAGCAAGAGTAATTAGGTTATATACTAGAAGTAATACTAAAAGGGAAAGCCCTTAGGTATTACTTAGACTACCTCCTATAGCTAGGGAATCCCTAAGACCTTATAACCTTAGTAGCTAAGATAAAGTAAAGGTTTAAAATAGAGGATATAAGGCAGAAATACCTCCTTAAGTAGTATAATATATCCCTTTAGAAGATAATCTATAATAACCCTAATAAGTTAAAGGTAAAATGCTTTAATAAGATTATAGAGAGGCTCTTAATATTATAAAGAGCTATCCCTAATATAGGTTAATTAGAGCAAGCCCTCTAAAATTAAATTATAACTACTTATAATAGAATCCCTAAGTGTAGGAGCTACCTTACTAACCCCCCTAATAGCCTTTAATAATTCTATAAGTAGGTTTAAATAACTATTTACCTAATTATAGAAGAATCTAATAGTTAGAGTTAATTCCTTACTAATGCTAAGCCCTAAGAGTAATACTAGACTAATAGAAGGTATAATAGTAAGGGCAAAGAGTTATAATACCCTTCCTAGAGGTATAAAGATACTAAGGGAGCCCCTTACTTAAAGAAATACTATATATATAGTAAGGAAGGATGCTAGTTAATAAAGCATTCTAAAGAGAAGCAAAAGAAAGCATACTAATATTATAAGAGCCACTACTTAGTTAACTCTTCCCTATCCCCTAAAGCTTTATATAAGTTATTCCTTACCTAGTATAAAGGAACCTCTAGTTAAGACCTTTCCTCCTAGCCTTCTAAAGATAATAATATTACCTAATATATAGTAAGTATAGGGTTTAATAATAAAACTAGCGGGAAAGATAGCCTTATGCCTATAAGCTTCTTTATATAAGAAGCAATGCTTAATAGTAAGAAAATAGTTAAAATCCTTACTAACTAAGTAACATAGCATAGGCTAAGTAGGAAAAGCCTCTTTAGCAATAAAGCTTCTAATAAGGCTTTATATATATTTATGCTTAAAGACTATTACTTAGCTAAGGTTTTCTAAGGTATTATACCTAACACTAAAGTAGCTAAGTACTTAATAGTAAGTTGCTTATAATTCCTTACGCTATAAGGCAAGATACCTTAGATTTAACTTAATAAGGCAAGAGTAAGTAAGGTAATAATTAGGTTTAGAGGTAGCATAGAAATCACCTCCCTTAGAATAGTTAATATCCCTACCCCCTTTAGTAATATTACCTTCTATATAATACCTATAAACACTCCCTTTTTGCTATGCCTTAAGGATATAGCTATATTAAAGATTAACTTTATTACTACTAAGAATATCCTCTAGTAAGGTAGTGTTAAGGTCCCCCTAGCATGTAAATAGGGGCACGCATAGATGCTATTACTATAGAATAAGGCGTTAATTACAAGCAACTACCTAATAGAGGTAAAACTATAATAATTATATTATTAATTTAGCTACCTATTAGTCTAAAGGCTCTATAACCTATTATATAATTTAAGGCATAAGATTAATATTAAAGCTATTAAAGAGATAATAAAGGTATGCCACTAGTATTAGATAAATGCTAATAGCCCTTATTACTTTAAGTTTACCCTTAAGGATAACTATACCTTTAACTTTAAAGTAATAGTAAATATTATATATCTTAATAGAAATTAACCTACGCTTTATGCTATAGATATAGCTATAGCTTTTAATATAGTAAGATTCCTTAAGGATATCTTAGCTAAAATAATATAGGAAGCTCTAAGAGTATGCTAGATTAATGCGTACCTTAGACCCCTAGATTAGGTTATTACTAATGCTAGCACTAACTTTTGCGGTAAAGAGTTTTATTAATTTGTAGCATTAATATTAATTTCTATTAAGAAGGTCCTAATTAAAGCATATTATAGTATTAGAAAGGTTAAGAGATATTATAGGCCGCTTTATAAAGCCTATAATATTATATAATAGGAATGCCTAATAACCCCTAAGCCTATAGCCCTATAGATAGCTATAAAAGCTCTTAATAACATAGTAGGACTAAATAGTCTTATTCTAACCCTTCTAGTCTTTAGGGTATATCTATATATAATAAACAAATCCCCTCCTTTACTAAAGATATTATAGCGTGTAATTACTATATAAAAGGTAATAAAAGAGGTTAAACGCCTCTATACTATTTAGAAGATTAATAAAGCCCTTATAATAAGGAATAGCCTAGATATAGCATTAACCCTTAGCTTACCACTTAGATTACTAGTATAAGTATAGTAAGAAGGTAATAGTTAGTAAGGCCTATATAACCTCCTTTTAATTAATAGAGAGACCTATATACTTAACCTTCTAAGAGGCCTAAAGGCCTTCTAGTTAACCTTAGTTAGACCTTACTAGGAGAACCTAAACGCAAAGGCCCTCTTACCTTAGCTCGGAGGATTGCACTTCCATTGCATCACGTGCAAGAGTTATGAGCCCGGGACGTCCATCATGGACCTGTACATGTAGCTTCCAATTTCAAATCCCACGCAAGCTTCCTGAAAAAAAAAAAAAAAAACACCACCACGCAGGAAGTCCTGGCAAAAATGGCTCTAGGTAATAATTACTACATAGGAGCTAGGGATGAAAGAAAGGCTAGTAGCTAGACCCCTAGAGGTCCCCCTAAAGAGATAGCTAGGCAAACTATATAAGAACCCTCTAGCAATTATTAATAAGACTAATGTGTTTATCTTAGCTAAGGAGGAAGCTAACCTTACCCTTATAATTAGACTATGTAAGGAAGGCATAATTATAACCCTAGGAAAGCCCTTTAAGCTCTTTACTAAGGCTAAAATTAATGCCTTAATTAACTAAGGCGTGTTTAAATTTATAGTCTTTAATAAAAGAGAGCATAGTAGCGTAAGGATCTTTAACTCCTATATTATTAATAAGGTTAAAGGGAAGACAGGCTAGCTATACAAGAAATTATAGCTTATAATCTAAGGCTTTAGCGATAAGGTAAAGTAGGATATTTTAATATAAGCCCTAATAATCTAATAGGCTAGTTAATGCCTTATCCTCGCGATTACTCCCTTACTAATAAAGAAAGACTTTATTCTATAGATTCGCGATATTATGTAAGCCTATGTTTAATTAAGAACGCTATTAAATAGAGTAATCCTAGCTAGACTTCTAGTTTAGATTTATAACTAATACCCTAAAGGAATAATTATAAGGGTTATTAAGCCTCTCTATAGCATTACAGAGGCTAGAACGCACTAGTAGGTAATATATTATAAGCATTACAAAGAGAAGCTCTAGATAGAGACCTCTATATATAATCCCTGCTTACTTATAATAATAGAAAAGAGCCCTTAATTTACATATATAGGCATGCAAACTAATAACACGCTAGGGCTATTAGACAAAGAGTTCTCTAAGAAAGAGGAAAAAGAGCTAGCTACTATAGCTTTTATAGTAAAGCTAAAGCAATTCCTTCTTAAGAGTAGTCCCCT
Source organism: Epichloe amarillans (assembly GCA_024072835.1). Classification (NCBI taxonomy): domain Eukaryota; kingdom Fungi; phylum Ascomycota; class Sordariomycetes; order Hypocreales; family Clavicipitaceae; genus Epichloe; species Epichloe amarillans. Next base: position 4,285,100 of record CP099635.1, on the reverse strand, counting down.
TACCTTTAATAGGGGAATTATTATAATAGCTACTAACGTAGCTATTACCCTTTAGTAAAAGGGGCAAAGCAGTAAACTTAAAGTAATTTTACTTATAGACTTAAAGCAAAAGTATATTAAGTAATAAGCTTAAGGCGCTTATATTGCCTTAATCTGCTAACTAGAAGCCTACTATAACCTATCTATTATTACATAATACTAAGAACTAATAGTTAAGAATGTTAAAGCCCTTAATTATTAGATTTAGTAGCAAATAGACTACCTAGAGAGAGGCCTTATATTTATTCTAATTAACCTTACTAAAGCAAAGCTTTATACCTTTATAGATAGGTCCTTTATAAATAATTAAGACCTTACTTTATAACTTAGCTATATACTAATCCTAGCTAATAAAGACTATAAAGATAGCAAGTTTATAATTATAGGTAATATTATGCACTTTAGCTTAATAAAGAGCAAGAGAGTTATATAAAGTGTGCTAGCCTCTAAAGTCTATAGCATAGTTACTAGCGTTAATATAGCCTATATAATTACTATAACGCTAGGATTAATTATAAACTAATTAAATACCTCTCTAACCCTATTTATAGTCTATATAGACTTATACTCCCTATATAAATGCCTTATTAAGCTTAGCATAACTAAAGAGAAGCGCCTAATAATTAATATTATAGCCCTATAATAATTATATAAGCGCCGCAAGCTCTGCAAGATCTAATAGATTAACAAAGCTAATAACCTAGCTAATGCCTTTATAAAGGCATTACTAAATAAGGCCCTAGAGTAATTTATCTCTAGCAATAGGATAATAATCTAGATAGAGGGGTGGGTAACCTGCCTAGGTAATAGGGATAGTTACTATAGGTAATAGGGATAGTTACTATAGGTAATAGGGATAGTTACTATAAGTAATAGGGATAGTTACTATAGGTAATAGGGATAGTTACTATAGGTAATAGGGTTAGGGCCTTAGCCCTAACTAACCTAGAGAAAGTATACCTAGGGAGGAGAAAGAGAGAGAAAATATCTCCCTAGGTAATAAGAAAAGGTAGAAGAAGGAGGTAAAATAGTAACTCCTATAAGGTAGTTCCTATAAGAGCTACCCTTATTATAGCTCTTAGCCTTATAGGAGTTACTAGGAGCCTCCTAGTTATCTAGAGGTTATTTCTAATAATATATAATGCCCTTAAGGCTATTAAAAGCTACTCTTTGCCTTTATATAGTGGTTTTTGCCTTTATATTATATATATAGAGCATAGAGGTATAAAACTATTATAGTAGATAACTAGGAGGGTAATAAAAAGCTAGAAGGATTATAGGGGGTGCGAAAATAGTTATAGTAAGTAACTAAGGGGGAGGGAGTTACTAAAGCATAGAGGTATAAAGACTATAATAGTAGATAATAAGAGAAGGAGGGGAGGAATTTAGAAGGTAGCTATATAAATATTATTAATAATATTAAGAGGTAAGAGGATTTAGGAGAGGCCTGCTTATTCTCTTAAAAGGTTATTAGAAATAGACTAGTCTTTTCCTTCTTTTCTTATTACTATAGGTATATATAGCCCTTATTTTTCCTTTTCTCTTTTATATTAATATATAAGCTATATTATTATTATTTTCTTTTTCTTCTTTTAATTAATATTATATATTAATAGTTATATTAAAGAGAGAGTTCCTAGTGTTAGAATAAACACAATATTAATCGCGCTTAATAGCCGTAATTATGGCTAGAAGAGGGTTAGCCTGCGTGAGCGCATAGGCCTTACTTCCGCCCCGTAAGCAGGCCTTATAATAAGGCAGGGCTAGCGTTACATAGGGTTACGTGACCTATAATAGGTAGCTATTATCCCTTGCGAAAGCCCTCTCTTTTGCTTCCTTTTTCTCTTTATAGATTATATATAATAATAAGCCTAGGATAGATTATTAATAATAATACTATTCTCGAGGCTTTGCGTACGCGCTATCAATCCCTGCGGAACTAACAATTACCACTTGTAATTATTTATAATTTCCTTTGTAATAAAATCTCTTTTTAATACCTATAAATTCTCTAAGCTATTATAGCCCTTCTATTTTACTAAGAATTTCCGCTGTTTTCTATTATACTAATATAAGATAATTCTCTTAACCTTAAACTCTTTTTTACTATCCTTAATATTATCTTATAGTAAGAATATATTTATATAGCTAGTAGGATCCCCTCTAAATAGTTTAAGGCTTATAATATTAAATATATTATAAAGTCTTAAGCTAGCTAGTAATTATAATTAATAGGCTAAGCTATAATTTCTAACTACTTTCTTAATTTTATAAGGCCCTAAGTACTTAGCTATAAGCTTTTAGCTTAGTTATCTTAGGTTAATATTCTTAGTAAATAGTAAAACATAGTCCCTAACCTTAAACTCTATTAGCATTCTCTTATAATTATAATACTTCTTTTACTATACTTATACATTATAAAGTAGTTACTTAATCTCTAAGTATCTTTATTTTAATTCTAAGACTTTATTTTTTACCTAGTTATTTACTAAGTTAGGCATTAGAATAGCCTAATATAGTCCCCTTAGGTTATACCCTTATAGTGCCTTTACTAGCATTAGGCTATAACTACTATGCTTACTTATATTATAGGCAAACTATGCTATTAGTAAATATTCTACCTAATTATCCTATTTAGCGCACGTATAGGCTCTTAGATAATGCTTAAGAACCTAGTTTAATTGCTTTATTTACCTATTTATTTAGGGATAAAATATAGTGCTTAGTTACTACTTTATTATAATAAGGTAGTAAAAAGTCCTTTAGAATCTACTAGTAAAATATTAACCTATAGTCTATAATAATACTTTCTAAGGCACTATAGTCTTTAAAAATATTCTTAAGAAACACTATAGTAAGGCTATTACTAGTTAGGTATATAAACACTAGTATATAAATACTATACTTTAAGAATTAGTTTATAATAACTAAAATCGCGTTATATAACTAAAACTTCTAATCCTTTACTAGTAGTAAGCCTATAATAAAGTCTATTAATAATTCTTAGAAGGGGTAATTAGGCACTAGTAATATAGCTAACTTACTATAAGGTTTATATAACCTTAGCTTTAAAACTTAATAATTAATATAAGACTAGATATATACCTTAATATCTTTCTTTATTAATAGCTAGTAATACTAGCCTATAATATAATAGAGAGTCCTACTAACCCCCTAATAGCTTACTATAGGATTATTATAAGTTAATAGTAAAATTTCTTTTTGTAATCCTAGTAGGATAAAAACACGATTTTTATATATTAGTAACTTAGAGGATCTTATAGTCTATGTCTATAGCTCTCTAGCCTCTAGCTTAGAGGGACTAATTAACTATAGTCCTAATACACTAAAGTTACCACTTATTAGCAATAACTTTTGCTATATAATAAAGGCATCCCCTTACTATGCTTCTAATAATAAGACTTAAATTAGGGCTTCTAATTCCGCTGCCTTACTCCTAATATTAGAGTTAAACTTAGAAAAGGTTTTTTAAACCACTAAGATTCTTATTATAATACTACTATAGCCTAGTAGCTTTTTAGTAGCGCTCTTAGATAAATTAACTAACCTAGTAGAGATTAATATAGTAAAGGTTCTCCTACTTACTATTACTTCTATAAATATAGTAAAGATTAATATAGAAAAGGTTCTCTTACTTACTATTAGGTAGTTTGCCTTAATACTACTATAAGTATATAGCTTCTTAGCAATGCTCTTAGACTTTTTAACTAGTATAGTAAAGGTTAATATAGTAAAGGTTAACTTACTTACTATTACTTCTATAGGCCTAGTAAAGATTAATATAGAAGAGGTTCTTAAACTAGCTAGTAGGGTTTAATTACTATAATCCTATAGCTTTATTACTATATACTCTAGCCTTTTACCTAGCCTAGTAGAGATTAATATAGAAAAGGTTCTCTTACTTACTATTAGGGTTATTACTTTACTATTAAGGGGTAGTAAGCGTAAATATAGGGTACTTATTAAGTTACTATTACTTTTATACTACTCCTTAACTATAAACCTAACACACTATAGATATACCTAACTAGTAGTTAAGCTATTACTAATATAGCGCCTCTATAGCCTAATAGTAGTAAACTTAGTAAGAAAGGTTAGTAACTAAGATATAAAAGCCTTAGCCTTCCTTTCCTTACTAATATAGTCTAACCTTTATAATAAAGGATTAGTAGGATTTAGCTTTCTTACCTAGTATTTAATAGTAAAGTTAAATAGGCATAGCTTATCTAATATAGTAACCTAGTAACTAGTTAGCTTAGGCTTTATTATAAGGTACTTATAATTTAAGTAATCTATAATTATAGTAACTAAGTGCGCTAAGTAAGTAAGGTAATGCCTCTAAGTTTAAAAAGCCTCCTAAATTACTAGTAGCTTTATATCTAGTGTTATGTAGCATAATTTAGTGTCCTTTAATTTCCTTAATATAAACGCTATAGGGTGCTAGCTACCTAGTACTAATATTATAAGGATAGCTCTAATTACATATCTAAAGGCATTAGTCTTTACTTATAGTAGTAATATTAGATTAAAGTAAACTAAAATTAGAGCCTTTTAGAATAGCTTTTATAGTTCCCTAAACGCTACTAGCTTGCTATTATCTAGCTTAAAACTCGCTAGTTAGTTCCCTTATAGGTAGTTTATTAATAGGATAACTATTTTACTATATAACTTAATAAAACGCCTATAGAACCTAGTAAAGCTAAGGAAAGATTAGATATTAAACACGTAAATAGGTATTAGCTATGTTATAATTACCTTTACCTTACTTAGGTTTATTAAGATTCCTTTTAGTAAGATTATATAACTAAGGAATTTAACCTCCTTAATAGAGAATTAGCACTTATCTAAATTAATAAAAAGGTTAGCCTTTTAAAATCTCTTAAGGATCTTTTTAACATTACCCTTATACTCTAAGATCTTATAGCTAAATATTAGGGTATTATTAAGGTAAATAATATAAATAAGGTTATTAAGGCCTTCTAAAGCTTTATTAATATATTCTTAGAAGGATACTAGCGTGTTAATAAGCCTAAATAGCATTATAAGATACTTAAAGTAACTATATCTATACTAAAAGGCTATTTTTTACTTATTACCCTTATAAATATATAGCTAATAGTATATATCTTTAAGGTCTAACTTTATAAAAATCTTTACACCCCCTAGTTAATCTAAGATTTCTAATATTAGGGGTAAAGGGGCCTTATCTTTAACTATAATCTTATTAAGGCCCTTATAATCTATATATAGTTATAGCTTTCTCCCTTTTTTTAGCATAAAAAGGATTAGGGCGCTTACTAGGCTAATAGATCTTTAGATTTACTTATATTCCTATGTAGTTACTAGGTACTTATAGAGTACTTATAACTCTTTCTTAGCTAGGTTATATATTAGACCCTATAGTAATGCTTTTTCTTCTTTTAATTTAATAGTATATATATAGCTACCTAAGCTAGGAAGGGTGCTAGCCTCTTTATTTAAAAATATATCTTTAAACTCCTTATAAGCTTTTAGAAGTTTTACTTTCTTAGGTTTATTAGCTAGTTCTATTATTATGCTATTACTACTTTCTTTATCTTTATTTACTATAGGTCTAATAGTAGCTATATATCTAATTATATATATTACCTATAGGTTAAGTACTATTATAATAGATATATATTTTGCTACTTTTTAACTATTCTATAACCTTATTACTAATAAGATATATCCCTTTATTATAGGGTATCTCTAAAGTCTATCTTTCTAAGATATTATTATAGGCTTATACTCTCTTACCTAATTAACTCCTAAAACTAATTTTTTACTACTATTAGTAATATAGTAGCTAAGTTAGTATATCTTTGTATAGCCTATACTATCCCTAACTAACACTATTTTCTTTAAAATCCCTTAATATAGCATAATATTACCTAATATACTCTTAAATATATTATTATAAGGTTATACTTTTAACTAATTAAGGTTTATTAGTATATTAGGGTAAATTAAGGAATATATAGTGCTAGGGTTAAATAGCGTTAGCACTATTACTTAGTAGTTATCTTAATATAACTTAATATCTATATAAATTTATAGGTCTAGGAGACTATTCTTATTAGGTTAAGTTATATTAAAAGCGTTTTCCTAGGGTTTTACTACGCTAATTAGGGTCTTATTTGCGTTTAAGTAACTCCTAGCTTACTTAGTGCTAGCTTAGTGTGTCTTAGTAGTATAGGTGTTTTTTTAGCAAATACTATAGTCTAGTTTAGTACACCTAGTTAATAGGTAGCCTAGTTTCCCACACTTATAATAGACTAGTAAGCCCCCTACTCTTGTTAAGGCTTCTGGGCCGGATGTAAATAGAATAGGGTAATAGTATAGATAAGTAGTAGCTAGATAGCTAAAGCTAGGTGGTAATGCTTAAGGGTTTTAATCTCTAGCCTCCTATATTCTCTATGTGTAACCTTTGCCTAAATACCCCCTTTACGCTTATATAACTAGCTTATAGCAACCTTATAGCTAGGGCGCTATAAGTCCTAAGTAAGTCTTACTATATATAATACTATTGCCTCTATTGCCTATATTACTCTATAGCCTTTATAACCCTAATATAGTACCCCCTTTACTTTATAATTACCCTTAATTATACTTACTACTTAGTTAGTATAAACTTGCTATTTTAAACTTGCTATATAATTCTTACCTTATGCGTCCTAACGTAAGACATAGGGAGATAATAGTCTTATTAATAATAAGTCTAGCTATTATTCCTTACCTTACCTATAAGCTTCTAGTTATAGTGTAATTATAGCTATAGAGTTACTTTATAAATGCTTATATCCTTATTCCTACTAGTCTTATAAAAGTAAATACCCTATGTTATATTTCCTTATTAGCTAAAAAGAATAGGGTATTAGACACTATATATTAGGGTATATTTAATTATAAGTTCTAGTGAAGTTACTATAAGCTTACTAGGTATATGTAGTTAGCTATAACTTTAGCTATTAATAGCTATAACGCTAGCTTTTTAACCTATAGCTTACTTTTACTACCTATATAGATTACTTAAGGGGTTTATAGTTAATATAAAAAAGACTAAATTTCCCTTTCTTTTTCTTTTCCTTTCCTCCTTATCCCTCTTACTTTTTAATATTAAATTTATAAGTTAGCCTTACTAGCCCTATAGTAGTGTTCTTACTACTACTACCTAGTAGTTACTAATATTATCTAGAGTCTTTCTCCTTATTATCTTATTATCTCTTTGCTTCTTATAGTTAGTATTATAGTTAGTATCTTACTACTTTACTTCCTACTTACTTACTACTAACTTATAAATAGGTTATAATATCTTCTATTTGCCTAATAACTCTAGGACCCTTAGCGCTTACCTTAGAAAAATCCCCTTATAAGAGGGCTTTATATGCTTTAAAAACGTTTATATAAGTTTACCTCTTATTTATAGTGTTATAGCTACTAACTTACTAAGTAGTATAATTAAAATTCCTTGCCTTTGCTATAGTTAGTAAGTAGTAATCTAGTAAATTACCCCTAAAGATAATAGAGCTAAACCTTAGTATATTATAGATAGGAAGCTAATTTCTAATAAGTGCTATTATTCCCCTAGTATAACTAAGCTACTTCTCTCTTACTTTTATAATACTAACTTAGGATAGGTAATTCCTTAAAGTGCACTTACTATATAAAAAATAATAAAATATATACTAGTGTAAGTGCCTCTTTAAGGCTACTACTCTTAGCTAGCTAACTTATTATTAGTGTTTTATAAGAATTATAATACTTTATTATAAGTTCTTTAAGGTTATAAAGAAGGTTCCTAATAGCACTTATTACTATCTATCCCTAGTAAGATTATTAATTCTAGTAACTTAGTTAGAGCTAACTTATTACTAGGCTTTAGTGCGTGCGAAATATAAATTATATAATGCTCTCCTTACTATAAAGAATATAAATTACTATAGGAGAGTTTATTAGGCCTATCTAACTATAGAAGCCACTTATAAGGTAAATGCTAATAAGTAAGTAGTAATATTATAGCTATTTAATACTACTAACCTTAAGGTCTAAATTAATATTGCTAATAGTTTACACTTTATAGCTTAAAATGCCTCTATAGTAAGTCCTATTATCTCTAGTATAGCTTTTACTTTACTAACTTATAGCTAGTTTATAGCATACACTTTATAGCTCCTTATATATATTAGCCTCTTTAAGCTCCCTAAAAAGCTCTATTCCTTTATTTATAGGGATAAGAAGGGGTTCTTTAATAATAAAGCTCCTATAGCTACTATAAAGGAAAGTATAGTAGTAAATATAATAATAGAGTAATAGGTGCTTAGTAGCTATATAGTAGTTTGCTTTAAGAGAATATAACTTTTTATATTATAAAATTTTATATATTAAATTACTAAAGTAATAATATCTTTACAAACTAGCTACTTAATTACCACTTGTAATTATTTATAATATCCCTTATAATAAAATCTCTTTTTAATACCTATAAATTCTCTAAGCTATTATAGCCTTTCTATTTTACTAAGAATTTCCGCTGTTTTCTATTATACTAATATAAGATAATTCTTTTAACCTTAAACTCTTCTTTATTTTCTTTAATATTATCTTATAGTAAGGATATATTTACATAGCTAGTGGGATCCCCTTTAAATAGTTTAAGGCTTGTAATATTAAACACATTATAAAGCCTTAAGCTAGCTAGTAATTATAATTAATAGGCTAAGCTATAATTTCTAACTACCTTCTTAATTTTATAGGGCCCTAGGTACTTAGCTATAAGCTTTTAGCTTAGTTATCTTAGGTTAATATTCTTAGTAGATAGTAAAACATAGTCCCTAACCTTAAACTCTATTAGCATTCTCTTATAATTATAATACTTCTTTTACTATACTTATGTATTATAAAGTAGTTACTTAATCTCTAAGTGTCTTTATCTTAATTCTAAGACTTTATTTTCTACCTAGTTATTTACTAAGTTAGGTATTAGGATAGCCTAATATAGTCCCCTTAGGTTATACCCTTATAGCGCTTTTACTAGTGTTAGGCTATAATTACTATGCTTACTTATATTATAGGTAAACTATGCTATTAGTAAATATTCTACCTAATTATCCTATTTAGTATATATATAGGCTCTTAGATAATGCTTAAGAACCTAGTTTAATTGCTTTATTTGCCTATCTATCTAGGGATAAAATATAATACTTAGTTACTACTTTATTATAATAAGGTACTAAAAGGTCCTCTAGAATCCACTAGTAAATGTTAACCTATAGTCTATAATAATACCTTTTAGGGCGCTATAGTCTTTAAAAACGTTCTTAAGGAATACTATAGTAAGGCTATTGCTAGTTAGGCGTGTGGATACTAGTATATAAATACTATACTTTAAGAATTAGTCTATAATAACTAAAATCACGTTATATAACTAAAACTTCTAATCCTTTACTAGTAGTAAGCCTGTAATAAAGTCTATTAATAATTCTTAGAAGGGGTAATGTCAGGGTTGTGGAGGCTACGGAGCGACATAGGCAATAGAGGCAATAGCATTATGTATAGTAGGACTTACTTAGGACTTATAGCACCCTAGCTATAAGGTTACTATAAGCTAGTTATATAAGCGTAAAGAGGGTATTTAGGTAAAGGTTATATATAGAGAATATAGGAGGCTAGAGATTAAAACCCTTAAGCATTACTACTTACCTTTAGCTATTTAGCTACTACTTATCTATACTATTACCCTATTTTATTTATATCTAGCCTAGAAGCCTTAATAAGTTAATCTCTCTTTCCTATTAGAGTAATAGGCTATTAGTAAGGTAAGAATATTAGCACTATAAAGAATAAATACTTGCTTAAGGGGTACTAATAACTCTAAAGCAAACACGCTATATAAAGGTATACCTATAGATTAGAACTTACTTTAGGAATATAAGTCTTTTTATCTAACTATACTAGAGAATTCCTATATATTAGAGCCTATTATTAATAGTAAGGAAGCTATATTAAACTATAGCCTTATATAAGCAAAGATATAGCTATAAATTACTTAAAAAAGGCAAAAACTTAAATAGCTATAGAAAAATTTATAAGAAGTAAATACCCCTCTCTAATTAGTTAATACTAATAAAGGGCTTACTCTTGCCTTATAAATACCTTTTACCTAAGATATTACCCCTATTCCCTAGGAAGTATTACCCTTACTAGGACTTTATAAATATAGTATAGTAAAGACATAGCTAAAAGCTTTTATATATAAGGGGGATACCTATAAGAACCTATAGATATTCTTAGTAGATTTAAATATAACCTTTACTATAGATTAAAATATATTTACTAATAATATAATAAAGGTTATATATACTAGTAGCTACCTAGTAAATAAGGCAAAGTAATAGTAAATGCGCTTTACTACTATAGATAGTTATATAAATTACTAGAGCTACACTTAGGTAAAGTTTATCTAATAGCTAAAAACTAGAGAAATAGATAAAGATAGTTACTACTTAGAAGCTATAGAAACGCTATTAACCCTTTACTAAGGTAAGGATTAGTTATTCTAAACTTTTATTAAAGTTTAGGGGAAGGCAAAGGCAAAATTACCTAAGCCTATGCCTAAACCTTTAAGAATTACTTAGTTTATATAGTGCCTAAATAGCACTATAAAGAAGTAGGTATTTAGCTAAGAGTACCCTATAAGTTAGAACTACCTTATTAGCTAAGGAAAGAAGGTAAAAGTAGTAACTAAGGAAGAGAAAGGGATCCCCTATAAAGGCTACTAAGAAGGTAATTAAGAAAGTAACTAATAGAAAAGGAGGAATTATTTAGTATCTCTAGAAAAAGAGCTATAGAAAAGACACTATATAAGAGTAAGGGGCTTACTAGTTTATTATAAGTATAGGAAACTAGGCTACCTATTAACTAGGTATACTAAACTAAACTATAGTATTTACTAAAAAAACACCTATATTACTAAGACACACTAAGCTAGCACTAAGTAAGCTAGGAGTTACTTAAATATAAATAAGACCTTAATTAGTATAGTAAAACCCTAGGAAAATACTCTTAATATAACTTAACCTAATAAGAATAGTCTCCTAGACCTATAAATTTATATAGATATTAAGTTATATTAAGATAACTACTAGGTAATAATACTAATGCTATTTAACCCTAGCGCTATACATTCCTTAATCTACCCTAATATACTAATAGACCTTAATTAGTTAAAAGTATAACCTTATAATAATATACTTAAGAGTATATTAGGTAATATTATACTATATTAAGGGATTTTAAAGAAAATAGTGTTAGTTAGGGATAGTATAGGCTATATAAAGATATACTAACTTAGCTACTATATTACTAATAGTAGTAAAAAATTAGTTTTAGGAGTTAATTAGGTAAGAGAGTATAAGCCTATAATAATATCTTAGAAAGATAGACTTTTAAAATACTTTATAATAAAGGGATATATCTTATTAGTAATAAGGTTATAGGATAGTTAAAAAGTAGTAAAATATATATTTATTATAATAATACTTAACCTATAGGTAATGTATATAATTAGATATATAGCTACTATTAGACTTATAGTAAATAAAGATAAAGGAAGTAGTAATAGTGTAATAATAAAACTAGCTAATAAACCTAAGAAAGTAAAACTTCTAAAAGCTTATAAAGAGTTTAAAGATATATTTTTAAATAAAAAGGCTAGCACCCTTCCTAGCTTAGGTAGCTAAATATATACTATTAAATTAGAAAAAAGAAAAGCACTATTATAGGGTCTAATATATAACCTAGCTAAGAAAGAGTTATAGGTACTCTATAAGTACCTAGTAATTACATAGGAACGCAAGTAGATCTAAAGATCTATTAGCCTAGTAAGCGCTCTAATCCTTTTTATGCTAAAAAAAGGGGGAAAGCTATAACTATATATAAATTATAAAGGCCTTAATAAGATTATAGTTAAAGATAAGGCCCCTTTACCCCTAATATTAGAAATCTTAGATTAACTAGGGGGTGTAAAGATTTTTATAAAGTTAGACCTTAAAGATACGTACTATTAGCTATGTATTTATAAGGGTAATAAGTAAAAAATAGCCTTCTAATATAGATATAGTTACTTTAAGTATCTTATAATGCTATTTAGGCTTATTAACGCGCTAGCATTCTTCTAAGAGTATATTAATAAAGCTTTAGAAGGCCTTAATAACCTTATTTATATTATTTACCTTAATAATACCCTAATATTTAGCTATAAGATCTTAGAGCATAAGGGCAATATTAAAAAGATCCTTAAGAGATTTTAGAAGGCTAACCTTTTTATTAATTTAGATAAGTGCTAATTCTCTATTAAGAAGGTTAAATTCCTTAGTTATATAATCTTACTAAAAGGAATCTTAATAAACCTAAGTAAGGTAAAGGTAATTATAATATAGCTAATACCTATCTATGTGTTTAATATCTAATCTTTCCTTAGCTTTACTAGGTTCTATAGGTGTTTTATTAAGTTATATAGCAAAATAGTTATCCTATTAATAAACTGCCTATAAGGGAACTAACTGTTATAGACTTGAGCTACGAGCTTAGGTCTTTAGCGAAGGAAAGGGGGATCTAAAGAGGCTCCGTAAAGTAAGCAGGCTACACGCAGAAGAACACTAGTCTATGCGCGCCCTACGCATAGACTAGGTATAACCCCTATAAAGGGGGATACTATATAACCCTAAGCTTAGTCTTTTTCTTCTTCTATAAGAATATTAATTACACTCTAAATGCTTATATATAGTAGCTATAAGGCTAGTTTATAATATTTAATATTCTTTACTATAAGCACTTAGACACTAGTAAATATACTATTACCCCTAGAAATAAAAATAGATAAAGTATTAGGACTATATAAGGTAGTTACTAAGTAAACTATATAGATAAATTAACTTATTAAGTAGCTAGAGGCATATCTATATGTTAAAATAATGCTATTTATAGCACTATTTTATAGGCCCACTAGTTGCCTTGTTGCGTTGTTGCAACGTTAGTTACGAGCGTTGCTTGCAGCGTTGTTTGTTGTGACCTGCGTTCCCACAACTAACCCACAGGCTTGTATAACTAAGCCGACTAGGTTACCCTATAGGGAAGCTGAAATCGACTGTAACTAGGCACCTAGTAGTCGTATAAAAGGCTAACGTATATTGTTTAAATCCTTAATTTTTTCTGGATTTAATAGTATATTTTATTAATAGGGTTATATACTAGAAAACTTAGTTAGGGCACCTAGGCAGCTAGTTTGTATGGCCATGAGTTGATTTTTTATTTTTCTTATATAAATAAGTTTTGCGGAAAATAAAAAGTAGCTCCTAAGACCTCTCTAGCGACCTAGATCCTTTAATATGGTTAGTAGGTCTATAAGGGGACTAGAAATCCTCTCATTGCTTGTTAGATTGTCTGTTTAGCTAGGAATCAACTGTATTTAACTATTAAAGCTCTCTATCTTGCAGAATACGCTATAATCTAGTGAATCTAGAAGCCGCCGCATTAGAATCTAGTAGGGAGGTTTTCCTATCCCTCTAGCTAGATTCCCTTCCTATTTTTAATAGGTTATAAGCCCGGAAGGCCTATAGATTACTACATTACTGCGTTATTCTACTGCGATTACTACTTAATTTTGGGTATAGTTACTACCTACTATACCTGTGGGCTCTTAAGATTACGAAGGAAACCACTAGAATTTGAAGCTCTTTATTTACTAGTACTACGCATCGTAACATCAGACCTTTGGTGTTAAAAATCAACTACAGCCGCAACCCGCAACCACCACATTGCAACCATAACTATCTAGTTACAACCATAACCTCTTTTTAGTGATTCTATTTACTATTGCGACCGTTATATTTGATATTATTTACAATAGTAGATACGCTGCATCCTTTGAAATCATTAGATATCTAGTATATCTATACTAGGCTTTTTAACCTATTACACTACGTTGCATGCACTATACATTACGTTGCGTTGCGTTGTAACTTCTGTAATACCTATTATCTACGATTCCTATCCTTAGTGTTAGTGTTAAGAAATTTTCCTTGCGGAGATTCTTCTCTGCTATTTTTCTGCCCGCGCATACTAAAGACTTACTTTTTAGACCTAAGGGCTGCCCTCTTAAACGGCCCCGCCACATATTTTACGTACGTGACTAGATTACAACACAAGCAATTTCTAGCGCGCGTTATTTACAACAGGAATAAATTTAGAGATTTAACACAGGGACTTTCAGAAGATAGCACTACCTAGTTATAAGGGTAAGGCCCTTGCCCTAGGGTCTTCTAGCCCCCCTAGGGACCCTAGTAGGATAGATATAGAAGGTTAACTAGCTATTTAGGCTAGTGCCCTATAGCTACAGATGCAGGGCTAAATTAAATAATAAGGCAAGACCTTAACTAATTTTATTAGGCATAGCAAGGAAAATCGTATTAAAAACAAGGCTAGCATTAATAATCTTCTAGAGAAGTTAACGCAAACTATAACTATTATGCAAGGTCTTTAGGCTTTTAATAAACCTAAGGAAGAAAATACTAAGGTTCTAGAAGAAGACCTAATAGCTACTACTTCTGTGAGCGTACCTTCTAGTAACTTATAAGCTGCCTTTAATATAGGTGCTATAAAGGAACTAAATAAGAAGGTTCACTCTATTCTAGAGGGAGCTAAGCTAAAAGGCCCTAAAAACTATAATTAGTGGAAGCAAGCCCTAAGCATATAATTTAGAGCCCTAGGATTACCTAAATTTATAGATAATCTAAGCCTAGCAGGCTATCTAGCTAACTATAACTAAGCTATTCTTTTAATAATATTAAGAGATAGTTATTAACTAGGACTATAGGCTACTATATGTTAGCAAAAATCCCCTAAAGAAGCCTATAAAGTCCTTATTAGGCAGTATTCGTAGAGTGCTAAAATCTAGCGTAGTACACTATACGCTAGCTACCACTCCCTAAACTTTTTAAGTTATAAGGGATCTTTAGAGGCTTTTAATGCTAATTTTAATAATTTACTAGCTAGACTATAGCTTTGTAGTGTAGAGATCGCCCCTATTAATTAAGTAAATTATTATATTAATGCATTAAAGCAGACCTTTCCTAGTTAGGCTAAGAGATAAAGATTTACTATTAGAGCTTCTAGAGCATAAGGACTGCCTGTAAATACCCTAAATTTACAGTTCCTTATAGCGGACTTATTAGAAGAATAGAGGGACAAAACCTCCCCTATAGCTAAAGCCCTTAGTTATAAGGCTTCTAATAATAAGGGAAATTCTAAGGACTAGGAAAAGAAGTCTTCTAATCCTAACCCTAAGAAGGACTCTAACGCTACTAAAGAGCAGGATAAGAAGGATTCAAACCCTTCTAAGGCCTCTAAAAAGAAGCAGAAGAAGAAAAAGAGTAGTAACAGGGAAAAACAGAAAGGAAAAGAAGCTGCTTTTGCTTTAGGCTATACCCTAGCCACGGGATACGTTAAAGAATTAGATTCTAATAAATCTAGCAGTGATAATAGTAGTGATTCTAAGTCTAACTCGGATACCTCTAGTACCTCTTCTAGTAACACTACTAGTAAGCCTACTTTTAGCTACTCTAATGATATGGTTAAAAACTCCCTTTTATATAATATAGGTTCTTCCTATTATATTTGTAATAATAGGGCTTCTTTTAGGGACTTTAAACCTCTAAAGAAAGGTAAAACTAGCGCTATAATTACAGTAGGAGAACCTATTTATCCTAAAGGAAGAGGCATAGCTGTTTTTAATGTTCTAGTCAAGAAAAATCCACTAGAATATAGGCCCTTAGCTCTGCTAGATGCCCTATATTTCCCAGGCATAGATACTAACCTAGTTAGTAGGTTATCTCACTATCTAAAGGGAGGTTATCTAGCTAAAGACTAGCTATTCCTAGCTAATAAAAGCCCCTATGGGTTATTAGAACCCGCTAAACACAGCTTTTTTCTACAGATTAAGGGGCAACCTACTCCTATAATCTGTAAGCATTCAACCCACCTCTCCTTTATGGGCTCTTAGTATTGCAACTAACAACGACAACTAAGAGCTTATAAGACTAAAGTAGGGTTTTCCTACCCTATAGAGGTTTAAATTCCATAACTAGCTTTTAATCCTAAGGAATATTAATAAATCAAAGAGCTAGAAGACAATGATTTAGAAGATTTAGCCCTATATCCCACTAAAGCTCCTCCTAGTTAGGCATCTTCTACAGGGGGTTTAGAAGGTCCATACCCTAATGACTTAGGTGACAATAGTGGCCGTCTACTGCCCCCAAAGGCCTGTGATTCTTAAGAAGCCTAGTAACAGAGGGAGCTAGGGGATAATAGCCCTAAATCTAATCTAGATCCTAGTTATAAGAAGCTACTAGATCTAGCCCTTCTTTAGCACATTCGATTAGGCCATATAGGCCTCCCTTTACTAAAGAAATCATCGAAATTAGCTAAAGGGATCCCTGATTTTTCCGCTATTAAAGAAAAGGATTTTAACTACATAGCCTGTATGCAATCTAAAGCTATTAGAAGACTAACTAAACAACCTATTTAGGACCCCCCTAGAGTTCTAGATATTCTAGAGGGAGATATAGTTAAAATTGAACCTATACCGCATAATAAGAAGGCCACAGTCCTTATACTTATTGATCGAAAATCCCAGTATAAATAGTGCTTTTTATTAGCTAATAAAGAAGGTTTAACCCTTTCTTTAGCTATTAAGGGCTTCTTTAGAGCCCTAAAAAATTAATATAACGCGTATCCTAGGCACCTTCACTTTAACAGAGGTACTGAAATTAACAACAAACTTTAGTTATAGTTATCTTCTAAGGGAATTTGCTTTAGCACCTCTTGCCCCTATATTCACGAACAAAATAGGCTAGTTAAGAGGGCTATTAGGGTTATCCTCAACCAGCTTAGGGCTACACTTTAGTGGTCTAAGCTACCCTTATTTCTATAGTCTTACATCCTTCTAGCCATAGTGGAATTAGTTAATATCACAGCTAATATAACTAAACCTTTAACCCGTAAGCAGCTATTTCTAGCTAATTTAGAGCCTAAGACTTCCTATAAGCCTAATTTCTCAAAAATTAGGGCTATAGGGTCTTATTGTGAGGTCCTAATACCTCTAGAGCAGAGATCTAAGCTTCAAAAGCTAGCCCCTAGGACTATTCCTAGTCGGTTACTAGCTACTCTAGGTTCTACTATTTATCTTATTTATATTCCCTCTAAAAGGTTAGTTATAAAGACTAGCTTTATTAAAATTATAGAGGATATAGGCTCTATAGGGTCCCCTAAGCCTTTAGGGACTAATCCTTTAGAGGGAGAAGCTAATATCTCACGAGATAATCTAGAAATTTAGGATAGTTACCTAAAGCCTCCTAAAAGCCTAGCGCCCGCAGCGCCCGCAGCGCCTGTAATAACAGCCCCCAGGGCGACCAATACAGCGCCCACAACAGCGCCTGCAACGCCTCCAGCGCTACCCCTAGAGAGCCCCAGCTCTAGCGCCCCCCGTTTTCAGATTTAGATTCTTTAATCAATTCTAATTCTATAGATATCAATGATTTCAATATATCTTCATACATCAAGGAGATATGCTTTAAGGCACAACAAAGGGCTAAATCATCCACTAACAACGATTCGGACACCCCTAAGACCTAGAAACAAGCTTTAAAAAGCAAGGATAGTCAAAAATGGATGGATGCAATATTTAACGAATTTAAACAGCTTCTAGCTACCAGAACCTTTAAATTTATAGGGATAGACTAAATTCCTAAGGGCCAGAGGGTTCTAAAGAATAGGCTTATTTACAAGCTTAAAAAGGATAAAGAAAATAATCCTCTAAAATACAAGGCCTAACTCGTTGCTAAGGGTTTTATGCAGATAGAAGGTTAAGATTATATCAAAACCTACGCTATAACTAGCATTCCCCCTAGTTAGCGGATTTTACTAGCCCTAGCGGCTTGTAATAACTAGGAAGTTAAACAGGTTGATTTTATAGGGGCCTTTCTAAACAGTCCACTAAAGGAAGCTATCTATATACAAATTCCTAATGGATTTACTAAATTTGCCGAGTCTACACCTAAAGTAGCTAAGTTACTTAAGAAGTATAGCTACAAACCCTCTTAAAAGCAAGTTATCTTCCTACAAAAAGCTTTATATAGATTAAAACAAAGCTCTATAGAGTGGCAGCAGGTTTTAAAAGACCTTCTTTAGAAGCTAGGCTTTTAACCCCTTATATCCAACCTAGCTGTCTTCTTTAACCTAACTACATCTACATATATAGCGACTTATATGGATAACTGCCTTCTAATAGGACCAGATCTAGCTTATATTAATAGGCTAAAGAAGCTACTTTATAAAGCTTATCCTATAGAAGACCGTGGGCTAGCAGAATTTTTCCTAGGCATTTAAATCACTAGAAATCAAAAGAAAGGGACCCTAACTATCCACTAGTCCTAGTATATTTCTGAAGCCCTAGAAAGATTTAATATAAAAGATACTAGACCTATTAAAATTCCTCTATAACTAGGAATTATAAAACAGGTAGACTACCTAACTAAACCTCTTTCCCCCCTTAATCACAAGCTATATCAAAGTATTATAGGGACTATTATATACCTAATGCTCCTTATAAGACCTAATATTGCCTTTCCGGTTTAGTGGCTTTCCATAGCGCTAGCTAAGCCGTTTATAGAGTATCTTAATGCTTCTAAACATCTGCTTAGGTACCTTTTAGGCTCTATAGGTTATTCTATAACTTATAGAAAGTCTAAATCTGCTGTTACAGCTTCTGCAACCCTTATTAGCTTCTATAATAGCGACTTCGCAGGTGATAAGTCCTCTAAATTAACCTATGCTTATCTCTATAAGCTAGCTAAAGGACCTATTAGCTAGAAATCAAAGAAAGCAACTATAATAGCTTTATCCACATTAGAGGCTAAATCTAATGCCTTATGTGAAGCTATTAGGGAGCTAGAGTGGCTTTACGGTCTCTTTAAAGAGATAAAGCTGCCTATAGCACCTCTAGTACTAATTTTTAGTGATAACTAAGGCGCTATTACAACCGCTAATAACCCTGCTCTTTATAGCAAAACAAAGCATACCCTGCTAAAATTCAACTATACCAGAGAAAAGGTACAGAAGGGTATAGCTAAGGTTATCTATATTAACACTAAAGAGATGCCTGCAAATGGTTTAACCAAGCCCCTGCCTAATAATAAATTTCAACAATTTATCTAACTATTAGGTCTTACGAATACAAAGGCCTAGCTTAAAACCAACTAAAAAGTCGAAAAACCCTAAAAATCAACAAAAACACTGGAATTACGCCTAAAAGTTATTGATTTTACTGTTTTTAGTCTAAAAGTTATTGGATTTATTATTGGATTTATAGTTAACTTAGATATCTATTAAAGAGCTAAGTCTAGGTATCAAATTAGTTACCTTATACTTTTCTAGAGGGAGTGTTAAAATAATGCTATTTATAGCACTATTTTATAGGCCTACTAGTTGCCTTATTGCGTTATTACAACGTTAGTTACGAGCGTTGCTTGCAGCGTTGTTTGTTGTGACCTGCGTTCCCATAACTAACCCACGGGCTTGTATAACTAAGCCAACTAGGTTACCCTATAGGGAAGCTGAAATCGACTGTAACTAGGCAACTAGTAGTTATATAAAAGGCTGACGTATACTGTTTAAATCCTTAAATTTTTCTGGATTTAATAGTATATTTTATTAATAGGGTTGTATACTAGAAAACTTAGTTAGGGCACCTAGGCAGCTAGTTTGTATGGCCGTGAGTCGATTTTTTATTTTTCTTATACAAATAAGTTTTGCGGAAAATAAAAAGTAGCTCCTAAGACCTCTCTAGTAACCTAGATCCTTCGATACAGTCGGTAGGTCTATGAGGGGACTAGAAATCCTCTTATTGCTCGTTAGATCGTCCGTTTAGCTAGGAATCAACTGTATTCAACTATTAAAGCTCTCTATCTTGCAGAATACGCTATAATCTAGTGAATCTAGAAGCCGCCGCATTAGAATCTAGTAGGGAGGTCTTCCTATCCCTCTAGCTAGATTCCCTTCCCATTTTCAATACTATATATAGCCTAACTAAAATAAAAACTAATCCCTATAGGTCCCCTATTTAATAAGGATAAGATACTATTCTTAGTATAGAAAGGTCTTATAATATATAAGCTAGTTTTAGACTAGGACTTTATTAGCACTATATAGGACTAGTAGTTTTATATTTTCTAGAACCTATCTCTAAAGGTCTAGGTATATATAGCTTCTTATTTTAAAAAGGGTTACTTACTTAAATACTATTTAGACTAGTTTCTTAACTACCTTAGGGAAATATTTAATAACCCTTATTAATAGGAAATAGCTATTATAGAACTTAACTAGCTTATATAATAATAGAATAAGTATTTTAGTGACTTCTATATTTAATTTAAATAAAAATTAGCTCTTATAGGAGGGTTAGGATAGGCTAATACTATAAAGCTAGCTAAGTTATATATAGTACTTAATAAGTAAATAAGGGACTATAGTGTAAGTAAGGATATGCCTTATATAGACTACTTATTAGTAGTGGCTTAATACCACACTATTACGCTAGATATTAAATCCTATTAATTAGAGGAAAAACATTAGGTTTAAAAGTTTACTTTACTTTATAGCTAGCGTAGCTAAATAATATATATATAATAAGGATATACTAATAATAGATATATAATCTATAGGTATAGCTAGTACCTAAAAAAAATCTAGCTAGTCCCTAGGATAGTTCTCTTAGCTAAAGAAGTAGGCTAAATAAGTCTTAGAAGTAGTGCTAGTAGCATGCTAAGAGAAGGGTAAGTATATGTGTTATAAATTTACTAAGCACTTTATCTTAGGATATATATTATATACTACTATTCCCCTATAGGGAAAATTATCTATTAATATATATAATTTAGCAAAGACTAAGCCTAAAGAGCTAGGGAGTAATTCTAAGGAGTAGTTAGGAAAAGAATAACCCCTTTATTAAGTTATTTAAGAGGGGTTAAGAGAAGGGAGTAAGAGGAGGCATTATAGCATATAGTTATTATAGATAAGGACTTTTAATAGATTTAGGATAATATAGATTTAATACCCTTTTTAGTCCTAGTATTAATTAATAAGACTACCTTTATAAATACTTAGATTAATATAGGTTATAACTACTACGCTACTATAAGTAAGCGCCTTATCTAAAAGCTTTAACTAAAATGCATTCCCTTACTATCTAGGAGGTTAGTATATACTATAATTAGTGTAAAAAAAGGGGGAAAGGAGAGATAGGAAAAGCATTTATTTATATTATATATTATATGCTTTTAAATAGATATAGATAGATAGGAGACACTAATTATAGTATATTTAATCCTAGGATTAACTAAAGAGTTAATCCTAGGGATACTATAGATAACGCGTTATAATATAACCCTATGGATAAAATAATATTAACTAAGCATTAGTTTAGTAAATAACCTAATTATATAGGCTTCTATAGATAGAAAGACAGAATACCCTATAGTAATAGTCCTTAGATTAATATTCGTAGGGATAGTATATAAGGTAAAGCAATAGAAGCAATATATCTAGCTTTTAGCTATAAGTCTATAAGAAATAACATTTATCTTATAAATTAATATAACACTAGAGGCATTAGAATAGGAGCTCTTAGCTTCCTTACTAGAAATATTATAAGACTTTAAGGACCTATTCCTAGAGAGTAAGGTAAATATTTTACCCCTATATTAGGGAAAGTTAGATTACTATATTTATCTTAAGAAGGATATAGAAGGGAATATACTAGACTTACTATAGGCATTATTATATAGCATGCCTTACTAACACTTACTTAAGATTAGGAAGTAAGTTACTAACCTTATAAATAAGGGTTAGATCTAGGTAAGTTTATTATTAGTAGTAGCACTAGTGCTATTAGTTAAGAAGCTAGGGGGTAGATAGAGGTTCTATGTAAACTATTATGCGTTAAATAAGATTATAGAATAGGACTATTACCCCTTACTACTAGTTAAGGAAACATTATATTTATTATTAAAGGCAAAGTGGTTTACTAAGCTAGATATAAGAGTAGTGTTTTACTATATATAGATTATAAAAGGTAAGAAACACTAGATAGCATTCTATATATAATTTAGATTATTTAAGTAGCTTATTTGCCTATTTAGTCTAGTAAGCGCCCCTATAACCTTTTAAAGGTATATTAATAGGGCACTTAGTAGGATTCTTAGAGACTATATAATAGCATATCTTAATAATATATTAGTTTACTTAGGGGGTTTATAAAAAGACTATATAGAGAAAGTCTAGGGGGTGCTAGCTAGGCTACGCTAGGCTAGCTTAAACCTAGATATTAAGAAGTGCGTGTTTATAATAAAAGAAGTTAAATATCTTAGGTTTATTATTTATATAGGAAAAGAGATTTATCTAGACTCTAAGAAAATTATAGTAATTAGGGACTAGGAGGCACTAATAAGGATATAGGGAGTATATAGGTTTCTAGGCTTTACTAACTTCTATTATAACTTTATATCCTAATTTTTAGAAGTTATAGGACCCCTATTAGACTTAATAAAGAAAGGTATACTATTTTATTAGATAAAGGAGTGTAAAAAAGCATTTAAAGCTTTAAAGCTAGCTTTTATATTATATCCTATTCTTATATAATAGGATCCTAAGAAAGACATAGTAGTTAAGGCAGATTACTCTAGGATAGCATTAGGTAGTTATCTCTTATAGGCTAGTAAAGGTAGTATATTATATCTAGTAGCGTATTACTTAGCTTACTTATAGCTAGTGGAAAGGAACTATATAATCTATAATAAGGAGTTACTTATAATTATCTCTTGCCTTAAAGCATAGTTAGCAAAGCTATAGAGTGTTAGCAAGCTATTTATAATCCTAATAAACTATAAGAACCTAGAGTACTTTACTATACTAAGGGAGATATTAGAATAGTAGGCTAGATAGGTAAAGACTCTTACGCTCTTTAACTTCTATTTATATTATAAATCTAGTATATAAGTAGGATAGCTAGATATGCTATTAAGATAATATTAAGAAGATTTATAAGTAAGTAAACTAATAGTATTAATAGTGTAATTAGCTTTAACACTAATAGGTTATACCTTTAAGAAAGGTATATTAAGCGTAAGTATATAACTAGTTAAGGTAGTGGAAAGCATATAGATAGGGGAGAATCCTAGTTATAATATAGACTTACCTAAGGGCGTGGTAATGTTTACAAATACTTACTTATAGTTACTTTAGGACTAAGCTATAGTTTAAAATAAAATATATAGGGCATAGCTAAATATAGTAAAGTTAGGAGAATAAAAGTTCCTAGAAGTAGTAAGTATAAGAGAATAGATTATAAACTACTAGATTAGTGTAAGAGAAGCGCTTTAATTTTAGGGCTAGATATAGGTCCTAAAGTAAGAGCCTTTAACTATAACTCTAATTTAATAGGCCTATAACTCTCCCTTACTAGGTTATCTAAGGCAAAACACTACTTTTAAGGCGCTTTATAGGGACTTTTATTAGGATAGTATATTATAAAATATAGCATAGGTAGTCTGTAATTATTACTACTATAGGGGAAGGAAAAGCCACTAACTAAGGCAAGGCTTATTAAAACTAATACTGCTACCTAATAGATATTAGTTATAAATTTTAATAGACTTTATAACTAACCTTTTAGTAAAGAAGCTAGATAACCTATGGTTCCTTATAGTTATTATAGACTAACTCTCTAAGTATATATAGCTTAAAGCTATAATATTAATAAGGGCTAAAGCGTGCGCAAAATAGTTTAAACACTGCTAGTAGTGTTTCTATAGTTTCCTAAATTAGATTATTATAGATTAAGGATTAGACTAGTTAAGTAGCTTCTAGATAAAGCTTTGCTAGAAGGTAGGCATAGAATAGCTCCTATTAATATTATATTATCCCTAAACTAATAGCAAAATAGAATAAGCTAACTAGGAGGTGCTTATAGTTCTATAAGTATTACTATCCTTCTCTTAGTTTAACTAGCTAGATTATTTACTAGCTTATTAACTAGTATTAAATAATAGGGACTTATTAGTAATAGGAGTAAGCGTAAATATAGCACTATATAGATTTAATATGCTAACTATCTAGGAAGCGTTATATATAGGCACCTTAGTAACTTTAGCAAAGGGGAGGGCCTAGGTATTCTTAAAATATTTAAAAGATAGCATAGACCTAATATAGGCTACTATAGCTTTTATTTAATAATAGTAATAGGAGAATATAAATAGTAGGCGTAGGCTAGTGAAATAGTTTTAAGTAGGAGACTATATATAGCTAAGTCTCTAAAATATTAAGATAAACTACCTATATAAGAAACTAGATTAGGTAATAGTAAAGTATAAGGTACTTAAAGTCCTAATACTACTAATAGTTAAATTAGATATGCTAAGGGGGATACACCCTATATTTTATATTAACTTAATACAAAGGGTAGTAAATAATCTATTACTAAGCTAAAAGTTAGCTAATAAATGCCTACCCCTAGAGCTAATTATAATAAATACTAATAATAACCTTGCTAAGTACTAGGTTAAGGAGATTCTTATAGCTAAAAACGCATAAGGTTAGGGGTTAAATTATAATATATTAGTAAAATAGAAAGGTTATATATAGCTAATATAGGAACTATTAGAAAGTGTCTTAGATATAAAGGCACTAAATAGGTTTAAGTTATAATAGGGGGATATATAGATAAATAATAGTTTGTAAAGGGTATAATTTAATTTAACTACTAAAAACTATTAATATAGCTATTCTCTAGCTTACGCGTAATATAGCGCTACTATTTTATAATAAAGGAAAAGATAAAAACTAAAAAAATAAAATTAAGGAGAAGAAGAAAAGTAAGGGTAAGGGTAATAGTCTTAAGTAACCTTTTTAGTTAACTATATAATAGCTATAGTTAGGTTATAGGATTTCTTTATAGCCTACTCCTAGGCTTAGATAGACTACTAAAGGGTCTTATTTATATTAGATATACTATAGAAAAATTTAGTAGTAAGAGAGTTAGAGCTTTATTAAGTAAGTATAGTTTAAGTAAGTATAAGGGCTTATGCTTTAATAGTGCCTTAGGCATAGGCTATACCTATAGGGGAAGTAGCTAAAGGTATAGCTTTAGTAGGATTAATTTAGGTAGTAGTAAGTATACTATTAAAATGTTTTTAGTAGTAAATAAAGGTTTTAGTAAGAATAGCATAATGCCTCTTTTTAGAGGTAGTTTGCTTTATAGCTAAAGTCTTAATAGCTTTATTAGTACCTATAAGGGTATTAAGGTGCTTAAATATATAATGTAATTTTAGGTCTATATAGTATAAGTATATCTCCTAGATATATAAATAATAGGCAATATAGTAAGGGGCATAGGCCTAGTTTATGCCTAGTATATAGGTATATATACCCTTAGTGTAAAGGTTATTAATATATAGTATATAAGGGAACTTATACTTCTCTTTATTAAAGAGGGCTTTATTACTAAAGTTACCCTTAAGGATATACTTACTAAGGTATATACCCTTTAGTAAACTAGAAGAAGAAGGAGAAAAAGGTAAAGGTAGTGTAAATATAGCACTAGTAAGGGTAGCGGTAATATTAGATATAATAGTAGTAAAATAGGGGCTAATAGTAAGATAAAAGGATTTAGAAAGAAAATAATAAGGGATTTTAAAGGGGAGTAGTAATATTATAAAGAAAAAGGATTAATTTTTTAGGGGGAAAGAAAGGGAGTATTTATATTCCTTAGAGAATACTTATAGGCTTTAACTAGAGACTAGAATAAACGCATAGCTAGAGGAGGGCTAGTATTAGATAGGGGTAATATATTATAATAATAGGGTTATAGTAATTAGGGTTAAGGGGAAAGCTAAAGTAAAGTTAGTATTTAGGGTAGTAATAAGTAAAAGGTAAGAAATAGGTAATAATATAAAGTATTAAAAGTAGTTAGTAATAGACTAAAAAAAGAATAGGCTAGTGTTTTCTATAAGCAAAGTTAGCATATATAGGGTAGTAGCGTAATAGAGATAGTTAGGAGTAAGGTAAACCTATAGTAAAAATTAGGATATATAGGGTAGTAGCTTAATAGAGATAGTTAGGAGTAAGGCAAATCTATAGTAAAAATTTTTTAACTTTACTTAGTTAAGTCTAGGATTTACCTTTAACTTACGCGTAGTAAGGTAGGCTTTACATATACTAAAGCTATACCCTATAAGTTAATAATATATATTTATATTTAGTTTAGCTAGATAAGGAGAGAATAGGAGGGGATAGGTAAGGGGGTATATTATAGACTTAAGCTATAAGCTTAGGTCTTTAGTAAAGGAAAGGGGGATTTAAAGAGGCTTTATAAAGTAAGCAGGCTATATGTAAAAGAACACTAGTCTATGTATGCCTTACGCATAGACTAGGTGTAACCCCTATAAAGGGGGATACTATGTAACCCTAAGCTTAGTCTTCTTCTTCTTCTGTAAGAATATTAATCACACTCTAAACGCTTATGTGTAGCAGCCATAAGGCTAGTTTATAACACTAACTAGCGAATTTTAAGCTAGATAATAGCAAGCTAGTAGCGTTTAGGGAACTATAAAAGCTATTCTAGGAGGCTCTAATTTTAGTCCACTTTAATCTAATATTACTACTATAAGTAAAGACTAATGCCTCTAAATACGTAATTAAAGCTATGCTTATAATATTAGTGCTAGGTAGCTAGCACCCTATAGCGTTTATATTAAGAAAATTAAAGGACACTAAATTACGCTATATAACACTAGACATAGAGCTACTAGCAATTTAGGAGGCTTTTTAGACTTAGAGGTATTACCTTGCTTACTTAGCGCACCTAGTTACTATAATTATAGATTACCTAAATTATAAGTACCTTATAATAAAGCCTAAGCTAACTAGTTACTAGGTTACTACGTTAGATAAGCTATGCCTATTTAATTTCACTATTAAACACTAGGTAAGGAAGCTAAATCTTACTAATCCTTTATTATAAAGATTAGACTATATTAGTAAGGAAAGGAAGGCTAAGGCTTTTATATCTTAGTTACTAACCTTCCTTACTAAGTTTACTACTATTAGGCTATAGGGGCGCTATATTAGTAATAGCTTAACTACTAGTTAGATATATCTATAGTGTGTTAGGTTTATAGTTAAGGAGTAGCGTAAGAGTAATAGTAACTTAGTAAGTACTTTATATTTACACTTACTACCCCTTAATAGCAAAGTAATAACCCTAATAATAAGTAAGAGAATCTCTTCTATATTAATCTTTACTAGGCTAGGTAAAAGGCTAGAGTATATAGTAATAAAGCTATAGGATTATAGTAATTAAACCCTACTAGCTAGTTTAAAAACCTTTTCTATATTAATCTCCACTAGACTTATAAAAGCAATAGTAAGTAAGTTAACCTTTACTATATTAACTTTTACTATGCTAGTTAAAAAGTCTAAGAGCATTGCTAAGAAGCTATATACTTATAGTAGTATTAAGGTAAACTACCTAATAGTAAGTAAGAGAACCTCTTCTATATTAATCTTTACTATATCTATAGAAGTAATAGTAAGTAAGAGAACCTTTACTATATTAATCTTTACTAGGTTAGTTAATTTATCTAAGAGCGCTACTAAAAAGCTACTAGGCTATAGTAGTGTTATAATAAGAATCTTAGTGGTTTAGAGAACCTTTTCTAAGTTTAACTCTAATATTAGGAGTAAGGCAGCGAAATTAGAAGCCCTAATTTAAGTCTTATTATTAGAAGCGTAATAAGGGGATACCTTTATTATATAGTAAAAGTTATTACTAATAAGTAGTAACTTTAGTGTGTTAGGACTATAGTTAATTAGTCCCTCTAAGCTAGAGGCTAGAGAGCTATAGATATAGACTATAAGATTCTCTAAGTTACTAATGTATAAAAATCATATTTTTATCCCACTAGGATTACAAAAAGAAATTTTACTATTAACCTATAATAATCCTATAGTAGGCTATTAGAGGGTTAGTAAGACTCTCTATTATATTATAAGCTAGTATTACTAGCTATTAATAAAGAAAGATATTAAGGCATATATCTAGTCTTATATTAATTATTAAGTTTTAAAGCTAAGGTTATATAAACCTTATAGTAAGTTAGCTATATTACTAGTGCCTAATTACCCCTTCTAAGAATTATTAATAAACTTTATTATAGGCTTACTACTAGTAAAGGATTAGAAGTTTTAGTTATATAATGTGATTTTAGTTATTATAGACTAATTCTTAAAGTATAGTATTTATATACTAGTATTTACATACCTAACTAGCAATAGCCTTACTATAGTGTTTCTTAAGAATGTTTTTAAAGACTATAGCGCCCTAGAAGGTATTATTATAGACTATAAGTTAATATTTACTAGTGGATTCTAGAGGACCTTTTGCCACCTTATTATAATAAAGCGGCGACTAAGTATTGCATTTTATCCCTAAATAGATAAGCAAATAAAGCAATTAAACTAGGTTCTTAAGCATTATCTAAGAGCCTATACATACGCTAAATAGGATAATTAGGTAAAATATTTACTAATAGTATAGTTTACCTATAATATAAGTAAGCATAGCAGTTATAGCCTAACGCTAGCAAAGGCGCTATAAGGGTATAACCTAAGGGGACTATATTAGGCTATCCTAATACCTAACTTAGTAAATAACTAGGTAGAAAATAAAGTCTTAGAATTAAGATAAAGATACTTAGAGATTAAGTAACTACTTTATAATATATAAGTATAGTAAAAGAAGTATTATAATTATAAGAGAATGCCTATAGAGTTTAAGGTTAGGGACTATATTTTACTATTAACTAAGAATATTAACCTAAGATAACTAAGCTAAAAGCTTATAGCTAAGTACCTAGGGCCCTATAAAATTAAGAAAGTAGTTAGAAATTATAGCTTAGCCTATTAATTATAATTACTAGCTAGCTTAAGACTTTATAACGTGTTTAATATTATAAGCCTTAAACTATTTAGAGGGGATCCCACTAGCTATGTAAATATATCCTTACTATAAGATAATATTAAGGATAATAAAGAGGAGTTTAAGGTTAAGAGAATTATCTTATATTAGTATAATAGAAAATAGCGGAAATTCTTAGTAAAATAAAAGGGCTATAATAGCTTAGAGAATTTATAGGTATTAAAAAGAGATTTTATTACAAAGGAAATTATAAATAATTATAAGCAGTAATTAAGTAGCTAGTTTATAGAGATATTATTACTTTAGTAATTTAACATATGAAATTTTATAACATAAAAAGTTATATTCTCTTAAGCAAACTACTACGTAGCTACTAAGCACTTATTACTCTATTATTATATCTATAGCTATATTTTTCTCTATAGTAGCTATAGGAGCTTTATTATTAAAGAACCCCTCCTTATCCCTATAAATAAAGAAATAAAGCTCTTTAGGGAGCTTAGAGAGGCTAATATATATAAGAAGCTATAAAGCGCATGCTATAAACTAGCTATAGGTTAGCAAAGTAAGAGCTACACTAAAGATAATAAGACTTACTATAGAGGTATTTTAAGCTATAAGCTATAAGCTATTAGCAATATTAATTTAGACCTTAAGGTTAGTAGTATTAAATAGCTATAATATTACTACTTACTTATTAGTATTTGCCTTATAAGTAACTTCTATAGTTAGATAGGCTTAATAAACTCTCCTATAGTAATTAGTATTCTTTATAGTAAGGAGAGTATTATATAATTTACGTTTTATGCGCACTAGAGCCTAGTAATAAGTTAGCTTTAACTAAGTTACTAGAATTAATAATCTTACTAGGGATAGATAGTAATAGGTACTATTAGGAACCTCCTTTATAACTTTAAAGAACTTATAATAAAGTATTATAATTCTTATAAAATACTAATAATAGGTTAGCTAGCTAAGAGTAGTAGCCTTAAAAGGGCACTTATACTAGTATATATTTTGTTATTTTTCGTGTAGTAAGCGCACTTTAAGGAATTACCTATCCTAAGTTAGTATTATAAGAGTAGGAGAGAAGTAGCTTAGTTATACTAGGGGAATAATAGCACTTATTAGGAATTAGCTTCCTATCTATAATATACTAAGGTTTAGCTTTATTATCTTTAGGGGTAATTTACTAGATTACTACTTACTAACTATAGTAAAGGTAAGGAATTTTAATTATACTACTTAGTAAGTTAGTAGCTATAACACTATAAATAAGAGGTAAACTTATATAGATATTTTTAAGGCATATAAAGCCCTCTTATAAGGGGATTTTTCTAGGGTAGGCGCTAAGGGTCTTAGAGTTATTAGGTAAATAAAAGACATTATAACCTATCTATAAGTTAGTAGTAAGTAAGTAGGAAGTAAAGCAGTAAAATACTAACTATAATACTAACTATAAGAAGCAAAGAGATAATAAGATAAGGAGGAGGAAGACTCTAGATAATATTAGTAACTACTAGGTAGTAGTAGTAAGAATGCTACTATAAGGCTAGTAAGGCTAACTTATAAATTTAATATTAAAAAGTAAGAGGGATAAGGAGAAAAGAAAGAGAAAAAGAAGGGGAAATTTAGTCTTTTTTATATTAACTACAGACCCCTTAAGTGATTTATATAGGTAGCAAAAGTAAGCTATAGGTTAAAAAGTTAGCGTTATAGCTATTAATAGCTAAAGTTATAGCTAACTATATATACCTAGTAAGCTTGCAGTAACTTTACTAGAACTTATAATTAAATACACCCTAATATATAGTATCTAATACCCTATCCTTTTTAGCTAATAAGGAAATATAATATAGGGTATTTACTTTTATAAGACTAGTAAGAATAAGGATATAAGTATTTATAAAGTAACTTTATAGCTATAACTATATTATAACTAGGAGTTTATAGGTAAGGTAAGGAATAATAGCTAGACCTATTATTAATAAGGCTATTATCTCCCTATGTCTTACGTTAGGACACGTAAGGTAAGAATCACATAGGAAGTTTAAAATAGCAAGTTTACACTAACTAGGTAGTAAGTATAATTAAGGGTAATTATAAAGTAAAGGGGGTACTTATTGAAAATGGGAAGGGAATCTAGCTAGAGGGATAGGAAGACCTCCCTGCTAGATTCTAACGCGACGGCTTCTAGATTCACTAGATTATAGCTTATTCTTCAAGATTAGGAGCTTTTAATAGTTGAATACAGTTAATTCCTAGCTAACGGATAGTCTAACAAGCAATAAGAGGATTTCTAGTCCCCTCATAGACCTACTAACTATATCAGAGGATCTAGGTTGCTAGAGAGGTCTTAGGAGCTACTTTTTATTTTCCGCAAAACTCATTTGTATAGGAAAAATAAAAAATCGACTCACAGCCATATAAACTAGCTGCCTAGGTGCACTAACTAAGCATTTTTAATAGACAACCCTATTAATAAAATATACCATTAAATCCAGAAAAATTCAAGGATTTAAACAGTATACGTTAGCCTTTTATACAACTACTAGTTGCCTAGTTACAGTTAATTTTAGCTTCCCTATAGGGTAACCTAGTTGGCTTAGTTATATAAGCCCGCGGGTTGGTTGTGGAACAACGCAGGTCACAACAAAACAACGCTGCAAGCAACGCTTATAACTAACGTTGCAACAACGCAACAAGGCAACTAGTGGGCCTATAAAATAGTGCTATAAATAGCATTATTTTAACACTCCCTCTAGAAAAGTATGAGGTAACTAATTCGATACCTAGACTTAGCTCTTTAATAGATATCTAAGTTAACCATAAATTCAATAATAAATCCGATAACTTTTAAACTAAAAACAACAGTAAAATCGATAACTTTTAGGCGTAATTCCAATGTTTTTGTTGATTTTTCGGTTTTTCGACCTTTTTAGTTAATTTTATTGGTTTAGATTAAGCCTTTATATTTGTAAGGCCTAATAGTTAGATAAATTGTTAAAATTTATCATTAGGCAGGGGCTTAGTTAAACCATCTGCAAGCATCTCTTTAGTGTTAATGTAGATAACCTTAGCTATACCCTTCTGTACCTTTTCTCTAGTATAGTTAAATTTTAGCAGGGTATGCTTTATTTTATACTATAAAGAGTAGGGTTATTAGTGGTTGTAATAGCGCCTTAGTTATCACTAAAAATCAGTACTAGAGGTGCTATAGGCAGCTTTATCTCTTTAAAGAGACTATAAAGCCACTCTAGCTCCCTAATAGCTTTATATAAGGCATTAGATTTAGCCTCTAATATGGATAAAGCTATTGTAGTTACTTTCTTTGATTTCTAGCTAATAGGTCCTTTAGCTAGCTTATAGAGATAAGCATAGGTTAATTTAGAGGACTTATCACCCGCGAAGTCACTATTATAGAAGCTAATAAGGGTTATAGAAGCTATAATAGCAGATTTAGACCTTCTATAAGTTATAGAATAACCCATAGAGCCTAAAAGGTACCTAAGCAAATGTTTAGAAGCATTAAGATGCTCTATAAACGGCTTAGCTAGCGCTATAGAAAGCCACTAAACTAGAAAGGCAATATTAGGTCTTGTAAGGAGCATTAGGTATATAATAGTCCCTATAATACTCTAATATAGCTTGTGATTAGGGGGGGGAAAGAGGTTTAGTTAGGTAGTCTACCTATTTTATAATTCTAGGTTATAGAGGAATTTTAATAGGTCTAGCATCTTTTATATTAAATCTTTCTAGGGCTTTAGAAATATACTAGGACTAGTAGATAGTTAGGGTCCCTTTCTTTTGATTTCTAGTGATTTAAATGCCTAGGAAAAATTCTGCTAGCCCACGGTCTTCTATAGGATAAGCTTTATAAAGTAGCTTCTTTAGCCTATTAATATAAGCTAGATCTAGTCCTATTAGAAGGCAGTTATCTATATAAGTCACTATATATATAAATATAGTTAGGTTAGAGAAGATAGCTAGGTTAGATATAAGGGGTTAAAAGCCTAGCTTCTAAAGAAGGTCCTTTAAAACCTATTGCCACTCTCTAAAGCTTTGTTTTAATCTATATAAAGCCTTTTATAGGAAAATAACCTGCTTTTAAGAGGGTTTGTAGCCATACTTCTTAAGTAACTTAGCTACTTTAGGTGTAGAAGACTTAGCAAACTTAGTAAATCTATTAGGTATTTGCATATAGATAGATTCCTTTAGTGGACTATTTAGAAAGGCCCCTATAAAATTAACCTATTTAACTTCCTAGTTATTACAAGCCGCTAGGGCTAGTAAAATCCGCTAACTAGGGGGAATGCTAGTTATAGCGTAGGTTTTAATATAATCTTAACCTTCTATCTGCATAAACCCTTTAGCAACGAGTTAGGCCTTATACTTTAGAGGATTATTTTCTTTATCCTTTTTAAGCTTATAAACAAGCCTATTCTTTAGAACCCTCTAGCCCTTAGGAATTTAGTCTATCCCTATAAATTTGAAGGTTTTAGCAGCTAGAAGCTATTTAAATTCGTTAAAAGTTGCATTTATCTATTTTTAACTATCCTTACTTTTTAAAGCTTGTTTCTAGGTCTTAGGGGTATCCAAATTGTTATTAGTGGATAATTTAGCCCTTTATTATGCCTTAAAGCATATCTCCTTAACGTATGAAGATATATTAAAATCATTAATATCCATAGAATCAGAATTAATTAAAGAATCTAAATCTAAAAACGGTTTTTTAATAGCACCCTTATTAGGGGCGCTAGAGCTAGGGCTCTCTAGGGGTAGCGCTAGAGGCGTTGCAGGCGCTGTTGTGGGCGCTGTATTAGTTACCCTAGGGGCTGTTAGTATAGGCGCTGCGGGCGCTGCGGGCGCTAAGCTTTTAGGAGGCTTTAGGTAACTATCCTAAACTTCTAGATTATCTTGTGAGATATTAGCTTCTCCCTCTAAAGGATTAGTCCCTAAAGGCTTAGGGGACCTTACAGAGCCTATATCCTCTATAATTTTAATAAAGCTAGTCTTTATAACTAACCTTTTAGAGGGAATATAAATAAGATAGATAGTAGAACCTAGAGTAGCTAGTAACTAGCTAGGGATAGTCCTAGGGGCTAGCTTTTAAAGCTTAGATCTCTGCTCCGGAGGTATTAGGACCTTATAATAAGACCCTATAGCCCTAATTTTTAAGAAGTTAGGCTTATAGGAAGTCTTAGGCTCTAAATCAGCTAGAAATAGCTGCTTAGGGGTTAAAGGTTTAGTTGTATTAGCTATGATATTAACTAATTCCACTATAGCTAGAAGGATATAAGACTATAGATATAAGGGTAGCTTAGACCACTAAAGTGTAGCCCTAAGCTAGTTAAGGATAACCCTAATAGCCCTCTTAACTAGCCTATTCTATTTATGAATATAGGGGTAAGAGGTGCTAAAGCAAATTCCCTTAGAAAATAACTATAACTAAAGTTCGTTGTTAATTTCAGTACCTCTGTCAAAGTAAAGGTGCCTAGGACACGCGTTATATTGGTTTTTTAGGGCCCTAAAGAAGCCCTTAATAGCTAAAGAAAGGGTTAAACCTTCTTTATTAGCTAATGAAAAGCACCATTTATACTAGGATTTTCGATTAATAAGTATAAGGACTGTGGCCTTCTTATTATACGGTATAGGTTTAATTTTAACCATATCTCCCTCTAAAATATCTAGAACTCTAGGTGGGTCCTAAATAGGTTATTTAGTTAGTCTTCTAATAGCTTTAGATTGCATATAGGCTATGCAGTTAAAATCCTTTTCTTTAACGGCGGAAAAATCAGGGATCCCTTTAGCTAATTTCAATGACTTCTTTAGTAAAGGGAGGCCTATATAGCCTAGTTAAATGTGCTAAAGAAGGGCTAAATCTAGTAACTTCTTATAACTAGAATCTAGCTTTTTAGGGCTATTATCCCCTAGCTCCCTCTGTTGCTAAGCCTCTTGAGAATCATAGGCCTCTGGGGGCAGTAGATAGCCACTATTGTCACCTAAGTTATTAGGGTATAGACCTTCTAAACCCCCTATAGAAGATGCCTAACTAGGAGGAGCTTTAGTGGGATATAGGGCTAAATTATTATTGTCTTCTAGCTCTTTGATTCGTTAATATTCCTTAGGATTAAAAGCTAGTTGCGGAATTTAAACCTCTATAGGGTAGGAAAACCCTAATTTGTTCTTATAAGCTCTTGGTTGTCGTTGTTAGTTGCAATACTAAGAGCCTATAAAGGAGAGGTAGGTTGAATGCTTATAGATTGTAGGAGTAGGTTGCCCCTTAATCTGTAAAAAGAAGCTATGTTTAGCAGGTTCTAATAACCCACAGGGGCTTTTATTAGCTAGGAATAGCTAGTCTTTAGCTAGATAACCTCCCTTTAGATAGTGAGATAACCCACTAACTAGGTTAGTATCTATGCCTAGGAAATATAGGGTATCTAGCAAAGCTAAAGGCCTATATTCTAGTGGATTTTTCTTAACTAGAACATTAAAAACAGCTATGCCTCTTCCTTTAGGATAAATAGGTTCTCCTGCTGTAATTATAGCGCTAGTTTTACCTTTCTTTAGAGGTTTAAAGTCCCTAAAAGAAGCCCTATTATTACAAATATGATAGGAAGAACCTGTATTATACAAAAGGGAGTTTTTAACCACATCGTTAGAGTAGCTAAAAGTAGGCTTGCTAGTAGTGTTACTAGTGGTAGAGGCACTAGAACTATCTAAATCAGAATCAGAATCACTACTATTATTACTGCTAGATTCATTAGAATCTAATTCTTTAACGTATCCTGTGGCTAGGGTGTAGCCTAAAGCAAAAGCAGCTTCTTTTCCTTTCTGTTTTTCCCTATTGCTACTCTTCTTCTTCTTCTTTTTAGAGGCCTTAGAAGGGTTTAAATCCTTCTTATCCTGCTCTTTAGTGGCGTTAGAGTCCTTCTTAGGGGTAGGATTAGTTAATTTCTTCTCCTAATCCTTAGAATTTCCCTTGTTATTATTAGAAGCCTTATAACTAAGGGCTTTAGCTATAGGGGAGGTTTTGTCCCTCTATTCTTCTAATAAGTCCGCTATAAGGAACTGTAAATTTAGGGTATTTACAGGTAGTCCTTATGCCCTAGAAGCTCTAATAGTAAATCTTTGTCTCTTAGCCTAACTAGGAAAGGTTTGCTTTAATGTATTAATATAATAATTTACTTAATTAATAGGGGCAATCTCTACACTATAAAGTTATAGTCTAGCTAGTAAATTATTAAAATTAGCATTAAAAGCCTCTAAAGATCCCTTATAACTTAAAAAGTTTAGGGAGTGGTAGCTAGCGTATAGTGTACCACGCTAGATTTTAGCACTTTACAAATACTGCCTAATAAGGACTTTATAGGCTTCTTCGGGGGATTTTTGCTAACATATAGCAGCCTGTGGTCTAGGTTAGCAGCTATCTCTTAATATTATTAAAAGAATAGCTTAGTCACAGTTAGCTAGATAGCCTGCTAGGCTTAGATTATCTATAAATTTAGGTAATTCTAGGGCTCTAAATTATATGCTTAGGGCTTGCTTCCACTAATTATAATTTTTAGGGCCTTTTAGCTTAGCTCCCTCTAGAATAGAGTAAACCTTCTTATTTAGTTCCTTTATAGTACCTATATTAAAGGCAGCTTATAAGTTACTAGAAGGTACGCTTATAGAAATAGTAGCTAGGTCTTCTTCTAAAACCTTAGTATTTTCTTCCTTAGGTCTATTAGAAGCCTAAAGACCTTATATAATAGTTATAGTTTGTGTTAATTTCTCTAGAAGATTATTAATGCTAGCCTTATTTTTAATACGATTTTCCTCGCTATACCTAATAAAATTAGTTAAGGTCTTGCCTTATTATTTAATTTAGCCCTATATCTATAGCTATAAGGCACTAGCCTAAATAGCTAGTTAACCTTCTATATCTATCCTACTAGGGTCCCTAGGGGGGCTAGAAGACCCTATAGCAAGGGCCTTACCCTTATAACTAGGTGGTGCTATCTTCTAGTCGCTATGTTAAATCTCTAAATTTATTCCTATTGCAAATAACGCGCGCTAGAAATTGCTTATGTTACAATCTAGTTGCATACGTAAATTATGTGGCGGGGCTGTTTAAGAGGGCAGCCCTTAGGTCTAAAAAGTGGGTCTTTAGTATATGCGGGCAGAAAAATAGCAGAGAAGAATCTCCGCGAGGAAAATTTCTTAACACTAAGGATAGGAATCGTAGATAATAGGTATTACAGAAGCCATAACGCAACGTAATGTAATGTATAGTGCGTGTAATGTAATGTAATAGGTTAAAAAGCCTAGTATATAATATACTAGATATCTAATAATTTCAGAAGGATATAGCGTATCTACTATTATAGATAATATTAAATATAACAGTTGCAGTAGTGAATAGAATCACTAAAAAAGGTTATGGTTATAACTAGATAGTTACTAGTTATAATGTGGTGGTTACGGGTTGTAATGTAGTGGTTACGGGTGCGGCTGTAGTTAATTTTCAACACCAAAGGTCTAATGTTACGATGCGTGGTGCTAGTAAATAAAGAGCTTTAAATTCTAGTAGTTTCCTTTGTAATCTTAAGAGCCTATAGGTATAGTAGGTAATAACTAGTATCCAAAATTAAGCAGTAATCGCAGTAGAATAGCGCAGTAATGTAGTAATCTATAGGCCTTCCGGGCTTATAACCTATTAAAAATAGGAAGGGAATCTAGCTAGAGGGATAGGAAGACCTCCCTGCTAGATTCTAACGCGACGGCTTCTAGATTCACTAGATTATAGCTTATTCTTTAAGATTAGGAGCTTTTAATAGTTAAATATAGTTAATTCCTAGCTAACAAATAGTCTAATAAGTAATAAGAGGATTTCTAGTCCCCTTATAGACCTACTAACTATATCAGAGGATCTAGGTCGCTAGAGAGGTCTTAGGAGCTACTTTTTATTTTCCACAAAACTCATTTATATAGAAAATAAAAAATTAACTCACGGCTATATAAACTAGCTACCTAGGTGCACTAACTAAGCATTTTAAATAGATAACCCTATTAACAAAATATACCATTAAATCCAGAAAAATTCAAGGATTCGAACAGTATACATCAGCCTTTTATACGACTACTAGTTGCCTAGTTACAGTTGATTTCAGCTTCCCTATAGGGTAACCTAGTCGGCTTAGTCATACAAGCCCGCGGGTTGGTTGTGGAACAACGCAGGTCACAACAGAACAACGCTGCAAGCAACGCTCGTAACCAACGTTGCAACAACGCAACAAGGCAACTAGTGGGCCTATAAAATAGTGCTATAAATAGCATTATTTTAACAGTACTATATTAGGGTTATAGAGGCTATAGAGCAATATAGGCAATAGAGGTAATAGCATTATGTATAGTAGGACTCACTTAGGACTTATAGCGCCCTAGCTATAAGGTTACTATAAGCTAGTTATATAAGCACAAAGGGGGTATTTAGGCAAAGGTTACACATAGAGAATATAGGAGGCTAGAGATTAAAACCCTTAAGCATTACTACCTACCTTTAGCTATCTAGCTGCTACTTATCCATACTATCACCCTATTCTATTCACATCCGGCCTAGAAGCCTTAACAGGTAATTAGGCACTAGTAACATAGCTAACTTACTATAAGGTTTATGTAACCTTAGCTTTAAAACTTAATAATTAACATAAGACTAGATATATACCTTAATGTCTTTCTTTATTAATAGCTAGTAATACTAGCCTATAATATAATAGAGAGTCTTACTAACCCCCTAATAGCCTGCTATAGGATTATTATAGGTTAATAGCAAAATTTCTTTTTATAATCCTAGTAGGATAAAAATATGATTTTTATATATTAGTAACTTAGAGAATCTTACAGTCTATATTTATAGCTCTCTAGCCTTTAGCTTAGAGGGACTAATTAACTATAGTCCTAATACACTAGAGTTACTACTTATTAGTAATAACTTCCGCTATGTAATAAAGGTATCCCCTTACTACACTTCTAATAATAAGACTTAAATTAAGGCTTCTAATTCCACTGCCTTACTCCTAATATTAGAGTTAAACTTAGAAGAGGTTCTCTAAACTACTAAGATTTTTATTATAATACTACTATAGCCTAGTAGCTCTTTAGTAGTGCTCTTAGATAAATTAACTAACTTAGTAAAGATTAATATAGTAAAGGTTCTCCTACTTACTATTGCTTTTATAAATATAGTAAAGATTAATATAAAAGAGATTCTCCTACCTATTATTAGGTAGTTTGCCTTAATACTACTATAAGTATATAGCTTCCTAGCAATGCTCTTAGACTTTTTAACTAGCATAGTAAAGGTTAATATAGTAAAGGTTAACTTACTTACTATTACTTCTATAGGCCTAGTAGAGATTAATATTGTTAAAATAATGCTATTTATAGCACTATTTTATAGGCCCACTGGTTGCCTTGTTGCGTTGTTGCAACGTTAGTTACGAGCGTTGCTTGCAGCGTCTGTTGTGACTTGCGTTCCCACAACCAACCCACGGGCTTGTATGACTAAGCCAACTAGGTTACCCTATAGGGAAGCTAAAATCGACTGTAACTAGGCAACTAGTAGTCGTATAAAAGGCTGACGTATACTATTCGAATCCTTGAATTTTTCTGGATTTAATGGTATATTTTATTAATAGGGTTATATACTAAAATGCTTAGTTAGGGCACCTAGGCAGCTATTTTGTATGGCCGTGAGTTGATTTTTTATTTTTCCTATATAAATGAGTTTTGCGGAAAATAAAAAGTAGCTTCTAAGACCTCTCTAGCAACCTAGATCCTTCGATACGGTTAGTAGGCCTATGAGGGGACTGGAAATCCTCTTATTACTTATTAGACTATCCGTTAGCTAGGAATCAACTGTATTTAACTATTAAAAGCTCCTAATCTTAAAGAATAAGCTATAATCTAGTGAATCTAAAAGCCGTTGCGTTAGAATCTAGCAGGGAGGTCTTCCTATCCCTCTAGCTAGATTCCCTTCCTATTTTCAATAGGTTATAAGCCTGGAAGGCCTATAGATTACTACATTACTACGCTATTCTACTGCGATTACTGCTTAATTTTGGATACTAGTTATCACCTACTATACCTGTAGGCTCTTAAGATTACAAAGGAAACCACTAGAATTTAAAGCTCTTTATTTACTAGTACCACGCATCGTAATATCAGACCTTTGGTGTTAAAAATCAACTACAGCCGCACCCGCAACCACCACATTGCAACCCGTAACTACCTAGTTATAACCACAACCTCTTGTGATTCTATTCACTACTGCGACCATTATATTTGATATTATCTATAATAGTAGATACGCTGCATCCTTTAAAATCATTAGATATCTAGTATATCTATACTAGGCTTTTTGACCTATTACACTACGTTGCATGCATTATATATTACGTTGCGTTGCGTTATAACTTCTATAATACCTATTATCTATGATTCCTATCCTTAGTATTAGTGTTAAGAAATTTTCCTCGCGGAGATTCTTCTCTGCCATTTTTCTGCCCGCGCATACCAAAGACCCACTTTTTAGACCTAAGGGCTGCCCTCTTAAACGGCCTTGCTATATATTTTACGTACGTGACTAGATTGTAACACAAGCAATTTCTAGCGCGTGTTATTTACAATAGGAATAAATTTAGAGATTTAACATAGTAACTAGAAAATAGCACCACCTAGTTATAAGGGTAAGGCCCTTACCCTAGGGTCTTCTAGCCTACCTAGGGACCCTAGTAGGATAGATATAGAAGGTTAACTAGCTGTTTAGGCTAGTGCCCTATAGCTATAGATATAGGGCTAAATTAAACAATAAGGCAAGACCTTAACTAATTTTATTAGGCATAGCAAGGAAAATTATATTAAAAACAAGGCTAGTATTAATAATCTTCTAGAGAAGTTAACGTAAACCATAACTATTATATAAGGTCTTTAGGCTTCTAATAGACCTAAGGAAGAAAATACTAAGGTTTTAGAAGAAGACTTAATAGCTACTACTTCTATAAGTGTACCTTTTAGTAACTTATAAGCTGCCTTTAATATAGGTGCTATAAAGAAACTAAATAAGAAGGTTTACTCTATTCTAAAGGGAGCTAAGCTAAAAGGCCCTAAAAACTATAATTAGTGGAAGTAAGCCCTAAGTATATAATTTAGAGCCCTAGGATTACCTAAATTTATAGATAATCCAAGCCTAGTAAGCTATCTAGCTAACTATAACTAAGCTATTCTTTTAATAATATTAAGAGATAGCTACTAACCTAGACTATAGGCTACTATATATTAGCAAAAATCCCCTAAAGAAGCCTGTAAAGTCCTTATTAGGCAGTATTTATAGAGTGCTAAAATCTAGCGTGGTACGCTATACGCTAGCTACTATTCCCTAAACTTTTTAAGTTATAAGGGATCTTTAGAGGCCTTTAATACTAATTTTAATAATTTACTAGCTAGACTATAACTTTGTAGTGTAGAGATTGCCCCTATTAATTAAGTAAATTATTATATTAATGCATTAAAGCAAACCTTTCCTAGTTAGGCTAAGAGACAAAGATTTACTATTAGAGCTTCTAGGGCATAAGGACTGACTATAAATACCCTAAATTTACAGTTCCTTATAGCGGACTTATTAGAAGAATAGAGGGATAAAACCTCCCCTATAGCTAAAGCCCTTAGTTATAAGGCTTCTAATAATAACAAGGGAAATTCTAAGGACTAGGAAAAGAAGTCTTCTAATCCTAACCCTAAGAAGGACTCTAACACTGCTAAAGAGCAGGATAAGAAGGATTTAAACCCTTCTAAGGCCTCTAAAAAGAAGCAGAAGAAGAAAAAGAGTAGTAATAGGGAAAAATAGAAAGGAAAAGAAGCTGCTTTTGCTTTAGGCTATACCCTAGCTATGGGATACGTTAAAGAATTAGATTCTAATGAATCTAGCAGTGATAATAGTAGTGATTCTAAGTCTAACTTGGATACCTCTAGTACTACTAGTAACACTACTAGCAAGCCTACTTTTAGCTACTCTAATAATATAGTTAAAAACTCCCTTTTGTATAATACAGGTTCTTCCTATTATATTTGTAATAATAGGGCTTCTTTTAGGGACTTTAAACCTCTAAAGAAAGGTAAAACTAGCGCTATAATTATAGTAGGAGGACCTATTTATCCTAAAGGAAAAGGCATAGCTATTTTTAACGTTCTAGTCAAGAAAAATCCACTAGAATATAGGCCTTTAGCTCTGCTAGATGCCCTATATTTCCCAGGCATAGATACTAACCTAGTTAGTGGGTTATCTCACTATCTAAAGGGAGGTTATCTAGCTAAAGACTAGCTATTCCTAGCCGATAAAAGCCCCTGTGGGTTACTAGAACCTGCTAAACACGGCTTTTTTCTACAGATTAAGGGGCAACCTACTCCTACAATCTGTAAGCATTTAACCCACCTCTCCTTTATGGGCTCTTAATATTGCAACCAACAATGGCAACGATAACCAAGAGCTTATAAGACTAAATTAGGGTTTTCCTACCCTATAGAGGTTCAAATTCCGCAACTAGCTTTTAATCCTAAGGAATATCAACGAATCGAAGAGCTAGAAAACGATGATTTAGAAGATTTAGCCCTACGTCCCACCGAAGCTCCTCCTAGTCAGGCACCTTCTATAGGGGGTTTAGAAGGTCTATACCCTAATGACTTAGGTGACGATAGTGGCTGTCTATTGCCCCTAGAGGCCTGTGATTCTTAAGAGGCCTAGCAACAGAGGGAGCTAGGGGATAATAGCCCTAAATCTAATCTAGATTCTAGTTACAAGAAGTTACTAGATTTAGCCCTTCTTTGGCACATTTGATTAGGCTATATAGGCCTCCCTTTACTAAAGAAATCATTGAAATTAGCTAAAGGGATCCCTGATTTTTCCGCTATTAAAGAAAAGGATTTTAACTGCATAGCCTATATGCAATCTAAAGCTGTTAGAAGACTAACCAAACAACCTATTTAGGACCCCCCTAGAGTTCTAGATATTCTAGAGGGAGATATGGTTAAAATCGAACCTATACCACATAATAAGAAGGCAACAGTCCTTATTCTTATTGATCGAAAATCCCGGTATAAATAGTGCTTTTTATTAGCTAATAAAGAAGGTTTAACCCTTTCTTTAGCTATTAAGGGCTTTTTTAGAGCCCTAAAAAACCGATATAACGCGTATCCTAGGCACCTTCACTTTAACGGAGGTACTGAAATTAATAATGAACTTTAGTTATGGTTATCTTCTAAAGGAATCTGTTTTAGCACCTCTTGCCCCTATATTTACGAACAGAATAGGCTAGTTAAGAGGGCTATTAGGGTTATCCTTGACTGGCTTAGGGCTACACTTTAGTGGTCTAAGCTACCCTTATTTCTATAGTCTTACATCCTTCTAGCCATAGTTAAATTAGTTAATATCATAGCTAATATAACTAAACCTTTGACCCCTAAGCAGCTATTTCTAGCTAATTTAGAGCCTAAGACTTCCTATAAGCCTGACTTCTCGAAAATTAGGGCTATAGGGTCTTATTGTAAGGTCCTAATACCTCCGGAGCAGAGATCTAAGCTTTAAAAGCTAGCCCCTAGGACTATCCCTAGTTGGTTGCTAGCTACTCTAGGTTTTACTGTCTATCTTGTTTATATTCCCTCTAAAAGGTTAGTTATAAAGACTAGCTTTGTTAAAATTATAGAGGATATAGGCTCTGTAAGGTCCCCTAAGCCTTTAGGGACTAATCCTTTAGAGGGAGAAGCCGATATCTCACGAGATAATCTAGAAATTCAGGATAGTTACCCAAAGCCTCCT
The DNA here is from genome assembly GCA_024072835.1 of Epichloe amarillans. Lineage (NCBI taxonomy): Eukaryota > Fungi > Ascomycota > Sordariomycetes > Hypocreales > Clavicipitaceae > Epichloe > Epichloe amarillans. The sequence goes on along the minus strand of CP099635.1, from coordinate 4,241,082 downwards.
AAAAGCTTAGCGCCCGCAGCGCCCGCAGCGCCTGTACTAACAGCCCCCGGGGCAACCGACACAGCGCCTGCAACCCTTACAACGCCTGCAACGCCTCCAGAGCTACCCCTAGAGAGCCCCAGCTCTAGCGCCCCTAATAAGGGTGCTATCGAAAAACCGTTTTCAGATTTGGATTCTTTAATCAATTCTGATTCTATGGATATCGATGATTTCAATATATCTTCATACGTTAAGGAGATATGCTTTAAGGCACAACAAAAGGCTAAATCATCCACTAAAAACAACAACGATTCGGATACCCCTAAGACCTAGAAACAAGCTGTAAAAGTAAGGATAGTCGAAAATGGATGGATGCAACATTTAACGAATTTAAACAGCTTCTAGCTGCCGGAACCTTCAAATTTATAGGGATAGACCAAATTCCTAAGGGCTAGAGGGTTCTAAAGAATAGGCTTGTTTATAAGCTTAAAAAGGATAAAGAAAATTATTGAAAATGGGAAGGGAATCTAACTAGAGAGATAGGAAGACCTCCCTAGTAGATTCTAACGCGGCGGCTTCTAGATTCACTAGATTATAGCTTATTCTTCAAGATTAGGAGCTTTTGATAGTTGAATACAGTTGATTCCTAGCTAACGGACAGTCTGACGAGCAATGAGAGGATTTCTAGTCCCCTCATAGACCTACCGACCGTATCGAAGGATCTAGGTCGCTAGAGAGGTCTTAGGAGCTACTTTTTATTTTCCGCAAAACTCATTTGTATGGGAAAAATAAAAAATCGACTCACGGCCATACAAACTAGCTGCCTAGGTGCCCTAACTAAGCATTTTAGTATATAACCCTATTAATAAAATATACCATTAAATCCAGAAAAATTCAAGGATTCGAACAGTATACGTTAGCCTTTTATACGACTACTAGTTGCCTAGTTACAGTTGATTTTAGCTTCCCTATAGGGTAACCTAGTCGGCTTAGTCATACAAGCCCGTGGGTTAGTTGTGGGAACGCAAGTCACAACAGACGCTGCAAGCAACGCTCGTAACTAACGTTGCAACAACGCAACAAGGCAACTAGTAGGCCTATAAAATAGTGCTATAAATAGCATTATTTTAACACTCCCTCTAGAAAAGTATGAGGTAACTAATTCGATACCTAGACTTAGCTCTTTAATAGATATCTAAGTCAACCATAAATTCAATAATAAATCCAATAACTTTTAAATAGCAAAATCAATAACTTTTAGGCGTAATTCCAGTGTTTTTGTTAATTTTTCGGTTTTTCGACTTTTTAGTTAATTTTGTTGGTTTAGATTAAGCCTTTGTATTCGTAAGGCCTAATAGTTGGATAAATTGTTGAAATTTATTATTAGGCAGGGGCTTGGTTAAACCATCTGCAGGCATCTCTTTAGTGTTAATATAGATAACCTTAGCTATACCCTTCTGTACCTTTTCTCTAGTATAGTTGAATTTTAGTAGGGTATGCTTTGTTTGCTATGAAGAGCAGGGTTATTAGCGGTTGTAATAGCGCCTTGTTATCACTAAAAATCGGTACTAGAGGTGCTATAGGTAGCTTTATCTCTTTAAAGAGACCGTAAAGCCACTCTAGCTCCCTAATAGCTTCACATAAGGCATCAGATTCAGCCTCTAATGTGATAAAGCTATCGTAGTTGCTTTCTTCGATTTCTAGCTAATAGGTCCTTTAGCTAGCTTATAGAGATAAGCATAGGTTGATTTAGAGGACTTATCACCCGCGAAGTCGCTATCACAGAAGCCAATAAGGGTTGCAGAAGCTGTAACAGCAGATTTAGACCTTCTATAAGTTATAGAATAACCCATAGAGCCTAAAAGGTACCTAAGCAGATGTTTAGAAGCATTAAGATGCTCTATAAACGGCTTAGCTAGCGCTGTGGAAAGCCACTGAACCGGAAAGGCAATATCAGGTCTTGTAAGGAGCATTAGGTACATAATAGTCCCTATAATACTCTGATATAGCTTGTGATCAGGGGGGGAAAGAGGTTTAGTTAGGTGGTCTACCTGTTTTATAATTCCAGGTTGTAGAGGAATTTTAACAGGTCTAGCATCTTTCATATTAAATCTTTCTAGGGCTTCAGAAATGTACTAGGACTAGTGGATAGTTAGGGTCCCTTTCTTTCGATTTCTAGTGATTTAAACGCCTAGGAAAAATTCTCTGCCCACGGTCTTCTATAGGATAAGCTTTATGAAGTAGCTTCTTTAGCCTATTAATATAAGCTAGATCCGGTCCTATTAGAAGGCAGTCATCCACATAAGTCGCTATATATGTAGATGTAGTTGGTTAAGAAGACAGCTGGGTCGGATATAAGGGGTTGAAAGCCTAGCTTCCGAAGAAGGTCCTTTAAAACCTGTTGCCACTCTCTAGAGCTTTGTTTTAATCCATATAAAGCTTTTTGTAGGAAAATAACCTGCTTTTAAGAGGGTTTGTAGCCATACTTCTTAAGTAACTTAGCTACTTCAGGTGTAGAAGACTCAGCAAACTCAGTAAATCCATTAGGTATTTGCATATAGATAGATTCCTTTAGTGGACTGTTTAAAAAGGCCCCTATAAAATCAACCTGTTTAACTTCCCAGTCATTACAAGCCGCTAGGGCTAGTAAAATCCGCCAACTAGGGGGAATGCTAGTTGCAGCGTAGGTTTCGATATAATCTTGACCTTCTATCTGCATAAACCCTTTAGCAACGAGTCGGCCTTGTACTTTAGAGGATTATTTTCTTTATCCTTTTTAAGCTTGTAAACAAGCCTATTCTTTAGAACCCTCCGGCCCTTAGGAATTTGGTCTATCCCTATAAATTTGAAGGTTCCAGCAGCTAGAAGCTGTTTAAATTCGTTAAAGTTGCATCCATCCATTTTCGACTATCCTTGCTTTTTAAAGCTTGTTTCCAGGTCTTAGGGGTATCCGAATCGTTGTTAGTGGATGATTTAGCCCTTTGTTGTGCCTTAAAGCATATCTCCTTAACGTATGAAGATATATTAAATCATCGATATCCATAGAATCAGAATTGATTAAAGAATCCAAATCTGAAAACGGTTTTTCGATAGCACCATTATTAGGGGCGCTAGAGCTAGGGCTCTCTAGGGGTAGCGCTGGAGGCGTTGCAGGCGCTGTCGTGGGCGCTGTATCGGTCGCCCGGGGGCTGTTATCAGGCGCTGCGGGCGCTGCGGGCGCTAGCTTTCAGGAGGCTTTAGGTAACTATCCTAAACTTCTAGATTATCTCGTGAGATATCGGCTTCTCCCTCTAAGGATTAGTCCCTAAAGGCTTAGGGGACCCTACAGAGCCTATATCCTCTATAATTTTAACAAAGCTAGTCTTTATACTACCTTTTAGAGGGAATATAAACAAGATAAACAGTAGAACCTAGAGTAGCTAGCAACCGACTAGGAATAGTCCTAGGGGCTAGCTTTTAAGCTTAGATCTCTGCTCCGGAGGTATTAGGACCTCACAATAAGACCCTATAGCCCTAATTTTCGAGAAGTCAGGCTTATAGGAAGTCTTAGGCTCTAAATCAGCTAGAAATAGCTGCTTAGGGGTTAAAGGTTTAGTTGTATTAGCTGTGATGTTAACTAATTCCACTATGGCTAGAAGGATATAAGACTATAGATATAAGGGTAGCTTAGACCACTAAGTGTAGCCCTAAGCCGGTCAGGATAACCCTAATAGCCCTCTTAACTAGCCCATTCTGTTTTATAGGGGCAAGAGGTGCTAAAACAAATTCCTTTAGAAGATAACCATGACTGAAGTTCGTTATTAATTTCAGTACCTCCGTCGAAGTGAAGGTGCCTAGGATACGCGTTATATCGATTTTTCAGGGCTCTAAAGAAGCCCTTAATAGCTAAAGAAAGGGTTAAACCTTCTTTATTAGCTAATGAAAAGCACCATTTATACCGGGATTTTCGATCAATAAGGATAAGGACTGTAGCCTTCTTATTATGCGGTATAGGTTCGATTTTAACCGTATCTCCCTCTAGAATATCTAGAACTCTAGGGGGGTCCTAAATAGGTCGTTTAGTTAGTCTTCTAATAGCTTTAGATTGCATACAGGCTATGCAGTTAAAATCCTTTTCTTTGACGGCGGAAAAATCAGGGATCCCTTTAGCTAATTTCGATGATTTCTTTAGTAAAGGGAGGCCTATATGGCCTAATCGAATGTGCCAAAGAAGGGCTAAATCTAGTAACTTCTTGTAACTAGAATCTAGCTTTTTAGGGCTATTATCCCCTAGCTCCCTCTGTTGCTAGGCCTCTTGAGAATCACAGGCCTCTGGGGGCAATAGACGGCCACTATCGTCACCCAAGTCATTAGGGTATGGACCTTCTAAACCCCCTGAAGATGCCTGACTAGGAGGAGCTTCGGTGGGACATAGGGCTAAATCTTCTAAATCATCGTCTTCTAGCTCTTCGATTCGTTGATATTCCTCGGGATTAAAAGCTAGTTGCGGAATTTGAACCTCTATAGGGTAGGAAAACCCTAATTTAGTCTTATAAGCTCTTGGTTGTCGTTGTTGTTGCAATATAGAGCCTATAAAGGAGAGGTGGGTTAAATGCTTACAGATTGTAGGAGTAGGTTGCCCCTTAATCTGTAGAAAAAGCCGTGTTTAGCAGGTTCTAGTAACCCACAGGGGCTTTTATCGGCTAGGAATAGCTAGTCTTTAGCTAGATAACCTCCCTTTAGATAGTGAGATAACCCACTAACTAGGTTAGTATCTATGCCTGGGAAATATAGGGCATCTAGCAGAGCTAAAGGCCTATATTCTAGTGGATTTTTCTTGACTAGAACGTTAAAAACAGCTGTGCCTCTTCCTTTAGGATAAATAGGTCCTCCTGCTGTAATTATAGCGCCGGTTTCACCTTTCTTTAGAGGTTTAAAGTCCCTAAAAGAAGCCCTATTATTACAAATGTGACAGGAAGAACCTGTATCATACAAAAGGGAGTTTTTAACTATATCATTAGAGTAGCTAAAAGTAGGCTTGCTAGTAGTGTTACTAGTGGTACTAGAGGTATCCAAGTCAGACTCAGAATCACTACTATTATCACTACTAGATTCATCAGAATCTAATTCTTTAACGTATCCCGTGGCTAGGGTATAGCCTAAAGCAAAAGCAGCTTCTTTTCCTTTCTGTTTTTCCCCGTTGCTACTCTTTTTCTTCTTCTGCTTCTTTTTAGAGGCCTTAGAAGGGTTTGAATCCTTCTTATCCTGCTCTTTAGTGGCGTTAGAGTCCTTCTTAGGGTTAGGATTAGAAGACTTCTTTTCCTAGTCCTTAGAATTTCCCTTATTATTAGAAGCCTTATAACTAAGGGCTTTAGCTATAGGGGAGGTTTTGTCCCTCTGTTCTTCTAATAAGTCCGCCATAAGGAACTGTAAATTTAGGGTATTTACAGGCAGTCCTTGTGCCCTAGAAGCTCTGATAGTAAATCTTTGTCTCTTAGCCTAACTAGGAAAGGTCTGCTTTAATGCATTGATATAATGGTTTACTTAATCAATAGGGGCGATCTCTACACTACAAAGCTGTAGTCTAGCTAGTAAATTATTAAAATCAGCATTAAAAGCCTCTAAAGATCCCTTATAACTTGAAAAGTTTAGGGAGTGGTAGCTAGCGTATAGTGTACCACGCTGGATTTTAGCACTCTGCGAATACTGCCTAATAAGGACTTTATAGGCTTCTTCGGGGGATTTTTGCTAACATATAGCAGCCTGTGGTCTAGGTTGGCAGCTATCTCTTAATATCATCAAAAGAATAGCTTGGTCACAGTCAGCTAGATGGCTTGCTAGGCTTGGATTATCTATAAATTCAGGTAATCCTAGGGCTCTAAATTGTATGCTTAGGGCTTGCTTCCACTAATCATAGTTTTCAGGGCCTTTTAGCTTAGCTCCCTCTGGAATAGAGTGAACCTTCTTATTTAGTTCCTTTATAGCACCTGTGTTAAAGGCAGCTTGTAAGTTACTAGAAGGTACGCTCGCAGAAGTAGTAGCTGTCAGGTCTTCTTCTAGAACCTTAGTATTTTCTTCCTTAGGTCTATTAGAAGCCTAAAGACCTTGCATAACAGTCATGGTTTGCGTTAATTTCTCTAGTAGATCATTAATGCTAGCCTCGTTTTTAATACGATTTTCCTCGCTATGCCTAATAAAATCAGATAAGGTCTTGCCTTGTTGTTTAATTTGGCCCTGTATCTGTAGCTATAGGGCACTGGCCTAAATAGCTAGTTAACCTTCTATATCTATCCTACTAGGGTCCCCAGGGGGGCTAGAAGACCCTAGGGCAGGGGCCTTACCCTTATAACTAGGTGGTGCTATCTTCTGGTTGCTGTGTTAAATCTCCAAATTTATTCCTGTTGCAAATAACGCGCGCTAGAAATTGCTTGTGTTGCAATCTGGTCGCGTACGTAAAATGTGTGGCAGGGCTGTTTAAGAGGGCAGCCCTTAGGTCTAAAAAGTGGGTCTTCAGTATGCGCGGGCAGAAAAATGGCGGAGAAGAATCTCCGAGAAAATTTCTTAACACTAAGGATAGGAATCATAGATAATAGGTATTACAGAAGCCACAACGCAACGCAACGTAATGTATAGTGCGTGCAACGTAATGTAATAGGTTAAAAAGCCTAGTATAGGTATACTAGATGTCCAATGATTTCAAAGGATGCAGTGTATCTACTGTTATAGATAATATCAAATATAACGGTCGCAATAGTGAATAGAATCACTAAAAAGAGGTTGTGGTTGTAACTAGATAGTTACGGTTGCAATGTGGTGGTTGCGGGTGCGGCTGTAGTTGATTTTCAACACCAAAGGTCTGATGTTGCGATGCGCGGTACTAGTAAATGAAGAGCTTCAAATTCTAGTGGTTTCCTTTGTAATCTTAAGAGCCCATAGGTATAGTAGGTGATAACTAGTACCCAAAATCAAGCAGTAATCGCAGTAGAATAACGCAGTAATGTAGTAATCTATAGGCCTTCCGGGCTCATAACCTATTGAAAATGGGAAGGGAATCTAACTAGAGAGATAGGAAGACCTCCCTAGTAGATTCTAACGCGGCGGCTTCTAGATTCACTAGATTATAGCTTATTCTTTAAGATTAGGAGCTTTTAATAGTTAAATACAGTTGATTCCTAGCTAACGGACAGTCTGACGAGCAATGAGAGGATTTCTAGTCCCCTCATAGACCTACTGACCGTATCGAAGGATCTAGGTTGCTAGAGAGAGGTCTTAGGAGCTACTTTTTATTTTCCGCAAAACTCATTTGTATGGGAAAAATAAAAAATCAACTCACAGCCATACAAACTAGCTGCCTAGGTGCCCTAACTAAGCATTTTAGTATACAACCCTATTAATAAAATATACCATTAAATCCAGAAAAATTCAAGGATTCGAACAGTATACGTCAGCCTTTTATACGACTACTAGTTGCCTAGTTACAGTCGATTTTAGCTTCCCTATAGGGTAACCTAGTCGGCTTAGTCATACAAGCCCGTGGGTTGGTTGTGGGAACGCAAGTCACAACAGACGCTGCAAGCAACGCTCGTAACCAACGTTGCAACAACGCAACAAGGCAACTAGTGGGCCTATAAAATAGTGCTATAAATAGCATTATTTTAACAAAAATAATCCTCTAAAATACAAGGCCTGACTCGTTGCTAAGGGTTTTATGCAAATAGAAGGTCAAGATTATATTGAAACCTACGCTGCAACTAGCATTCCCCCTAGTTGGCGGATTTTACTAGCCCTAGCGGCTTGTAATGACTGGGAAGTTAAATAGGTTGATTTTATAGGGGCCTTTTTAAACAGTCCACTAAAGGAATCTATCTATATGCAAATACCTAATGGATTTACTAAGTTTGCTGAGTCTTCTACACCTAAAGTAGCTAAGTTACTTAAGAAGTATAGCTATAAACCCTCTCAAAAGCAGGTTATTTTCCTACAAAAGGCTTTATATGGATTAAAACAGAGCTCTAGAGAGTGGCAATAGGTTTTAAAGGACTTTCTTCGGAAGCTAGGCTTTTAACCCCTTATATCCGACCTAGCTATCTTCTTTAACCTAACTATATCTACATATATAGCGACTTATGTGGATAACTGCCTTCTAATAGGACCGGATCTAGCTTATATTAATAGGCTAAAGAAGCTACTTTATAAAGCTTATCCTATAGAAGACCGTGGGGCTAGCAGAATTTTTCCTAGGCGTTTAAATCACTAGAAATCGAAAGAAAGGGACCCTAACTATCCACTAGTCCTAGTATATTTCTGAAGCCTTAGAAAGATTTAACATAAAAGATGCTAGACCTGTTAAAATTCCTCTACAACTGGGAATTATAAAACAGGTAGACTACCTAACTAAACCTCTTTCCCCCCCTAATTATAAGCTATATTAGAGTATTATAGGGACTATTATGTACCTAATGCTTCTTACAAGACCTAATATTGCCTTTCCGGTTTAGTGGCTTTCCATAGCACTAGCTAAGCTGTTTATAGAGTATCTTAATGCTTCTAAATATCTGCTTAGGTACCTTTTAGGCTCTATGGGTTATTCTATAACTTATAGAAGGTCTAAAGCTACTACAGCTTCTGCAACCCTTATTGGCTTCTGTGATAGCGACTTCGCGGGTGATAAGTCCTCTAAATTAACCTATGCTTATCTCTATAAGCTAGCTAAAGGACCTATTAGCTAGAAATCGAAGAAAGCAACTATGATAGCTTTATCTATATTAGAGGCTGAATCTAACGCCTTATGTGAAGCTATTAGGGAGCTAGAGTGGCTTTATAGTCTCTTTAAAGAGATAAAGCTACCTATAGCACCTCTAGTACTGATTTTTAGTGATAACTAAGGCGCTATTACAACCGCTAATAACCCTGCTCTTCATAGCAGAACAAAGCATACCCTGCTAAAATTTAACTATACTAGAGAAAAGGTATAGAAGGGTATAGCTAAGGTTATCTATATTAACACTAAAGAGATGCCTGCAGATGGTTTAACTAAGCCCCTGCCTAATAATAAATTTCAATAATTTATCCAACTATTAGGCCTTACGAATACAAAGGCTTAATCTAAACCAACAAAATCAACTAAAAAGTCGAAAAACCGAAAAATTAACAAAAACACTGGAATTACGCCTAAAAGTTATTGATTTTGCTATTTAAAAGTTATTGGATTTATTATTGAATTTATGGTTGACTTAGATATCTATTAAAGAGCTAAGTCTAGGTATCGAATTAGTTACCTTATACTTTTCTAGAGGGAGTGTTAAAATAATGCTATTTATAGCACTATTTTATAGGCCCACTAGTTGCCTTGTTGCGTTGTTGCAACGTTAGTTACGAGCGTTGCTTGCAGCGTCTGTTGTGACTTGCGTTCCCACAACTAACCCACGGGCTTGTATGACTAAGCTAACTAGGTTACCCTATAGGGAAGCTAAAATTGACTGTAACTAGGCAACTAGTAGTCGTATAAAAGGCTAACGTATACTATTCAAATCCTTGAATTTTTCTGGATTTAATGGTATATTTTATTAATAGGGTTGTATACTAAAATGCTTAGTTAGGGCACCTAGGCAGCTATTTTGTATGGCTGTGAGTTGATTTTTTATTTTTCCTATACAAATGAGTTTTGCGGAAAATAAAAAGTAGCTTCTAAGACCTCTCTAGCAACCTAGATCCTTCGATACGGTCAGTAGGCCTATAAGGGGACTGGAAATCCTCTCATTGCTTGTCAGACCGTCCGTTAGCTAGGAATCAACTGTATTTAACTATCAAAAGCTCCTAATCTTAAAGAATAAGCTATAATCTAGTGAATCTAGAAGCCGTCGCGTTAGAATCTAGCAGGGAGGTCTTCCTATCCCTCTAGCTAGATTCCCTTCCCATTTTCAATAAATATAAAAGAGGTTCTTAAACTAGCTAGTAAGGTTTAATTACTATAATCTTATAGCTTTATTACTACGCGCTTAGGCCTTTTACCTAGCCTAGTAAAGATTAATATAGAAAAGGTTCTCTTACTTACTATTAGGGTTATTACTTTACTATTAAGGGGTAGTAAGCGTAAATATAGGGTACTTACTAAGTTACTATTACTCTTATACTACTCCTTAACTATAAACCTAACACGCTATAGACATGCCTAACTAGTAGTTAAGCTATTACTAATGTAATACCCCTATAGCCTAATAGTAGTAAACTTAGTAAGAAAGGTTAGTAACTAAGATATAAAAGCCTTAGCCTTCCTCTCCTTACTAATATAGTCTAACCTTTATAATAAAGAATTAGTAAGATTTAGCTTCCTTACTTAGTGTTTAATAGTAAAGTTAAATAGGTATAGCTTATTTAATATAGTAACCTAGTAACTAGTTAGCTTAGGCTTTATTATAAGGTACTTATAGTTTAGGTAATCTATAATTATAGTAACTAGGTGCGCTAAGTAAGTAAGGTAGTGCCTCTAAGTCTAAAAGGCCTTTTAAATTACTAGTAGCTTTGTGTCTAGTGTTATATAGCGTAATTTAGCATCCTTTAACTTCCTTAATATAAACACTATAGGGTGCTAGTAACCTAGCACTAACATTATAAGGATAGCTTTAATTATATATCTAAAGGTATTAGTCTTTACTTATAGTAGTAATATTAGGTTAAAGTAAACTAAAATTAGAGCCTCCTAAAATAGCTTTTATAGTTCTCTAAATACTACTAGCATACTATTATCTAGCTTAAACTACACTAGCTAGTTCCCTTATAGGTAGTTTATTAATAGGATAACTATTTTGCTATATAACTTAATAAAGCGCCTATAAAATCTAGTAAACCTAAGGAAAGATTAGATATTAAATACATAGATAGGTATTAGCTATGTTATAATTGCCTTTACCCTACTTAAGTCTATTAAGATTCCTTTTAGTAAGATTATATAACTAAGGAATTTAACCTCCTTAATAGAGAATTAGCACTTATCTAAATTAATAAAAAGGTTAGCTTTCTAAAATCTCTTAAGGATTTTCTTAATATTACCCTTATGCTCTAAGATCTTATAGCTAAATATTAGGGTGTTATTAAGGTAAATAATATAAATAAGGTTATTAAGGCCTTTTAAAGCTTTATTAATATACTCTTAGAAGGATACTAGTGTGTTAATAAGCCTAAATAGTATTATAAGATACTTAAAGTAACTATATTTACACTAAAAGGCTATTTTCTACTTATTATCTTTATAAATATATAGCTAATAGTATATATCTTTAAGGTCTAACTTTATAAAAATCTTTATACCCCCTAGTTAATCTAAGATTTCTAATATTAAGGGCAAAGGGGCCTTATCTTTAACTATAATCTTATTAAGGCCCTTATAATCTATATATAGTTATAGCTTTCCCTCTTTTTTTAGTATAAAAAGGATTAGGGCGCTTACTAAGCTAATAAATCTTTAGATTTACCTATATTCTTATATAGTTACTAGGTACTTATAAAGCACCTATAACTCTTTCTTAGCTAGGTTATATATTAGACCTTATAGCAATGCTTTTCCTTTTTCTAATTTAATAGTATATATATAGCTACCTAAGCTAGGAAGGGTACTAGCTTCTTTATTTAAAAATATATCTTTAAACTCCTTATAAGCTTTTAGAAGTTTTACTTTCTTAGGTTTATTAGCTAATTCTATTATTATACTATTATTACTTCTTTTATCTTTATTTACTATAGGTCTAATAGTAGCTATATATTTAATTATATATATTACCTATAGGTTAAGTATTACTATAATAAATATATATTTTACTACTTTTTAACTATCTTATAACCCTATTACTAATAAGATATATTTCTTTATTATAAGGTATCTTTAAAGTCTATTTTTCTAAGATATTATTATAGGCTTATACTCTCTTACCTAATTAATTCCTAAAACTAATTTTTTACTACTATTAGTAATATAGTAGCTAAGTTAGTATATCTTTATATAGCCTATACTATCCTTAACTAATACTATTTTCTTTAAAATCCCTTAATATAGTATAATATTACCTAATACACTCTTAAGTATATTATTATAAGGTTATACTTTTAACTAATTAAGGTTTATTAGTATATTAGGGTAAATTAAGGAATATATAGCGCTAGGGTTAAATAGTATTAGTATTACTACCTAGTAGTTATCTTAATATAACTTAATATCTATATAAATTTATAAGTCTAGGAGACTATTTTTATTAGGTTAAGTTATATTAAGAGCGTTTTCCTAGGGTTTTACTATGCTAATTAGGGTCTTATTTATGTTTAAGTAACTCCTAGCTTACTTAGTGCTAGCTTAGTGTGTCTTAGTAGTGTAGGTATTTTTTTAGTAAATGCTATAGTCTAGTTTAGTATACTTAGTTAATAGGTAGCCTAGTTTCCTATACTTATAATAGACTAGTAAGCCCCTTACTCTTATATAGTGTTTTTTCTATAGCTTTTTTTCTAAAGATACTAAGTAATTTCTTCTTTTCTATTAGTTACCTCCTTAGTTACCTTCTTAGTAGCCTTTATAAGAAATCCCTTTTTTTTCCTTAGTTATTAGTTTTACTTTCTTTCCTTAGCTAATAAGGTAGTTTTAACTTATAGGGTACTCTTAGCTAAATACCTACTTCTTTATAGTGCTATTTAGGCACTATATAAACTAAGTAATTCTTAAAGGTTTAGGCATAGGCTTAGGTAATTCTACCTTTACCTTCCCCTAGACTTTAATAAAAGTCTAAAATAACTAGTTCTTACCTTAGTAAAGGGTTAGTAGTATTCCTATAGCTTCTAGGTAGTAACTATCTTTATCTATTCCTTTAGTTTTTAGCTATTAAATAAACTTTACCTAAGTGTAGCTTTAGTAATTTATATAACTATCTATAGTAGTAAAGTGTATTTACTATTACTTTGCCTTATTTACTAGGTAGTTACTAGTATATATAACCTTTATTATATTATTAGTAAATATATTTTAATTTATAGTAAAGGTTATATTTAGATTTACTAAGAATATTTATAGGTTCTTATAGGTATCCCTCTTATATATAAAAGCTTTTAGCTATATTTTTACTATACTATATTTATAAAGTCCTAGTAAGGGTAATGCTTTCTAAGGAATAAAGGTAGTGTCTTAGGCTAAAGGTATTTATAGGGTAGGAGTAAGGCCTTTATTAGTATTAACTAATTAGGGAAAGGTATTTACTTCTTATAAATTTTTCTATAGCTATTTAAGTTTTTACCTCTTTTAAGTAATTTATAGCTATATCTTTACTTATATAAGGCTATAGTTTAATATAGCTTTCTTACTATTAATAATAAGCTCTAATATATAGGAATTCTCTAGTATAGTTAAATAAGAAAACTTATATTTTAGAAGTAGGTTTTAATCTATAGGTATACCTTTATATAGTATATTTACTTTAGAGTTATTAGTACCTCTTAAGTAAGTATTTATTCTTTATAGTGCTAATATTCTTACCTTACTAATAGCTTATTACCCTAATAGAAAAGAGAGATTAACTTATTAAGGCTTTTAGGCTAGATATAAATAAAATAGGGTAATAGTATAGATAAGTAGTAGCTAGATAGCTAAAGCTAGGTAATAATGCTTAAGGGTTTTAATCTCTAGCCTCCTATATTCTCTATATATAACCTTTACCTAAATACCCCCTTTACGCTTATATAACTAGCTTATAGTAACCTTATAGCTAGGGCATTACAAGTCCTAAGTAAGTCCTACTATACATAATGCTATTGCCTCTATTGCCTATGTCGCTTCGTAGCCTTCACAACCCTAACAACTCTTACGTGGTGTCCTTCCTATAGCTCTTTTTCTAGAGATACTAAGTAGTTCCTTCTCTTTTATTAGTTATCTCCTTAGTTACCTCCTTAGTGGCCTTTATAGGGGATCCCTTTCTCTTCCTTAGTTACTACTTTTACCTTCTTTCCTTAGCTAATAAGGTAGTTCTAACTTATAGGGTACTCTTAGCTAAATACCTACTTCTTTATAGTGCTATTTAGGCACTATATAAACTAAGTAATTCTTAAAGGTTTAGGTATAGGCTTAGGTAATTCTGCCTTTACCTTTCTCTAGACTTTAATAAAGGTTTAGAATAACTAATCCTTGCCTTAGTAAAGGGTTAGTAATATTCCTATAGCTTCTAGATAGTAACTATCTTTATCTATTCCTTTAGTTTTTAGCTATTAGATAAACTTTACCTAAGTGTAGCTTTAGTAATTTATATAACTATCTATAGTAGTAAAGTGTATTTACTATTACTTTGCCTTATTTACTAGGTAGCTACTAGTGTATATAACCTTTATTATATTATTAGTAAATGTATTTTAATCTATAGTAAAGGTTATATTTAAATCTACTAAGAATATCTATAGGTTCTTATAGGTATCCCCCTTATATATAGGAGCTTTTAGCTATATTTTTACTATACTATATTTATAAAGTTCTAGTAAGGGTAGTGCTTCCTAGGGAATAGGGGTAGTATCTTAGGTAAAAGGTATTTATAGGGTAGGAGTAAGGCCTTTATTAGCATTAACTAATTAGAGAGGGGTATTTACTTTCTATAAATTTTTCTATAGCTATTTAAGTTTTTATCTCTTTTAAGTAATTTATAGCTATATCTTTGCTTATATAAGGCTATAGTTTAATATAGCTTTCTTACTATTAATAATAGGCTCTAATATATAGGAATTCTCTAGTATAGTTAAATAAGAAGACTTATATTCTAGAAAAGGGTTCTAATCTATAGGTATACCTTTATATAGCATATTTACTCTAGAGTTATTAGTACCTCTTAAGTAAGTGTTTATTCTTTATAGTGCTAATATTCTTACCTTACTAATAGCCTATTACCCTAATAGGAAAGAGAGATTAACTTATTAAGGCTTCTAGGCTAAATATAAATAAAATAAGGCAATAGTATAAATAAGTAGTAGCTAAATAGCTAAAGCTAGGTAGTAATGCTTAAGGGTTTTAATCTCTAGCCTCTTATATTCTCTATATATAACCTTTACCTAAATACCCTCTTTATGCTTATATAACTAGCTTATAGTAACCTTATAGCTAGGGTGTTATAAGTCCTAAGTAAGTCTTACTATATATAATGCTATTACCTCTATTGCCTATGTCACTCCGTAGCCTCCACAACCCTAACACCCCCTTGCACGTTTAATCCTTAACGCAAATCCCTAAACTACTAATTTGCAATCTATTAGTATTAATCCTATACCTAACTCGTAATTATTAACTCCCTTTCTCTAATTTGCATTAGAAACTAGTTAATTGTTATATCTACTAATAGTGGAGTTATAATAGTTTAGATATTAGAATTAAACGCTTAGTAAACCGTTCGCAATTACGTAACGTTATCCTAATAACACGCCCTTATATCCTAAAGCAAATTATGCATAAATATTATAATATCCTCTTTATTATAATATTTCTGCAAGGAGTATTATGCGTTCTTAATCCTATTTAGGGCTATAGATTATAGTTCCTAAAACCTTTCCACAAGGCATGTGCAAATAGTCTTTAATAATGCCTCTTAGAGTGATTCGTGCTCTAATAGCATTAATAGATAACTATGCTAATTAAGGGCTTATCCTCTAAGACAAGATATTTACATATCTTTCACTAATTTCTCTAACTAGCTAGCTGCTATGTCTTCTAAACGTTATGTAAAAGCTAGTACGTATTTGTAAATTATCATTATAGATTTAGCATTTACTACGATTCCCTAGCCTTTATTATCCTCAATTCCTAGGTTAAAAAACCCCACGTCTACTGCCCGCAATAGCGGTTACATAATTAGCACTATCTTAGCTTACTATGCAAATAGTGGCTATCTTTGCTAAGCTTACTATGCTTGTTATCCCTATTATATATATTACAATAGTGCTTAGTTTATCCTTGCATTTTCCTATTAGGGTTATGGAGGCTACGGAGCGACATAGGCAATAGAGGCAATAGCATTATATATAGTAAGACTTACTTAGGACTTATAGCACCCTAGCTATAAGGTTACTATAAGCTAGTTATATAAGCGTAAAGGGGGTATTTAAGTAAAGGTTATATATAGAGAATATAGGAGGCTAGAGATTAAAACCCTTAAGCATTATTACTTAGCTTTAGCTATCTAGCTATTACTTATCTATACTATTACCTTATTTTATTTATATTTAGCCTAGAAGCCTTAATAAGTTAATCTCTCTTTTCTATTAAGGTAATAGGCTATTAGTAAGGTAAGAATATTAGTATTATAAAGAATAAATACTTACTTAAGGGGTACTAATAACTCTAAAGTAAATATACTATATAAAGGTATACTTATAGATTAAAACTTACTTTTAGAATATAAGTTTTCTTATCTAACTATACTAGAGAATTCCTATATATTAAAGCTTATTATTAATAGTAAGGAAGCTATATTAAACTATAGCCTTATATAAGTAAAGATATAGCTATAAATTACTTAAAAAAGATAAAAACTTAAATAGCTATAGAAAAATTTATAGGAAGTAAATACCTCTCCCTAATTAGTTAATACTAATAAAGGCCTTACTCCTACCCTATAAATACCTTTTGCTTAAGATACTACCCTTATTCCCTAGGAAGCACTACCCTTACTAGGACTTTATAAATATAGTATAGTAAAGATATAGCTAAAAGCTTTTATATATAAAGGGGATACCTATAAGAACTTATAAATATTCTTAGTAAATTTAAATATAATATTTACTATAGATTAAAATATATTTACTAATAATATAATAAAGGTTATATATGCTAGTAATTACCTAGTAAATAAGGTAAAGTAATAGTAAATACACTTTACTACTATAGATAGTTATATAAATTACTAAAGCTATATTTAGGTAAAGTTTATCTAATAGCTAAAAACTAGGGGAATAGATAAAGATAGTTATTACCTAAAAGCTATAGGAATACTACTAACCCTTTACTAAGGTAAGGATTAGTTATTTTAGACTTTTATTAAAGTCTAAGGAAAAGTAAAAGTAAAATTACCTAAGCCTATACCTAAATCTCTAAGAATTACTTAGTTTATATAGTGCCTAAATAGCATTATAAAGAAGTAAGTATTTAGCTAAGAGTACTTTATAAGTTAGAACTACCTTATTAGCTAAGGAAAGAAGGTAAAAGTAATAACTAGGGAAAAGAAAGGGATTCCTTATAAAGGCTACTAAGAAGGTAACTAAGAAGGTAACTAATAAAAAAGGAGAAATTACTTAGTATCTTTAGAAAAAAAGCTATAGAAAGGATACTATATAAGAGTAAGGGGCTTACTAGTTTATTATAAGTGTAAGAAACTAGGCTACCTATTAACTAGGTGCACTAAACTAAACTATAGTATTTACTAAAAAAACACTTATATTACTAAGACACACTAAGCTAGCACTAAGTAAGCTAGGAGTTACTTAAATATAAATAAGACCCTAATTAGCATAGTAAAACCCTAGGAAGACACTCTTAATATAACTTAATTTAATAAAAATAGTCTCCTAGACCTATAAATTTATATAGATATTAAGTTATATTAAGATAACCACTAAGTAGTAGTATTAATGCTATTTAACCCTAGCGCTATATATTCCTTAATTTACCCTAATATACTAATAAACCTTAATTAGTTAAAAGTATAACCTTATAATAATATGCTTAAGAGTGTATTAGGTAATATTATACTATATTAAGGGATTTTAAAGAAAATAGTATTAGTTAGAAATAGTATAGGCTATATAAAGATATACTAACTTAGCTACTATATTACTAATAGTAGTAAAAAATTAGTTTTAGGAGTTAATTAAGTAAAAGAGTATATGTTAGTTCCGCAGGGATTGATAGCGCATACGCGAAGCCTTAAGAATAGTATTGTTATTAATAATCTATCCTAGGCTTGTTATTATGTATAATCTATAAAGAGAAAAAGGAAGCAAAAGAGAGGGCTTTTGTAAGGGATAATAGCTACCTGTTATAGGTCACGTAACCCCACGTGACGCTAGCCCTGCCTTATTACAGGGCCTGCTTGCGGGGCGAAAGTGAGGCCCGCGCGCTCACGCGGGCTAACCCTCTTCTAGCCGTAATTATAGCTGTTAAGCGTGATTAATATTGTGTTTATTCTAACACTAGAAACTCTCTCTTTAATATAACTATTAATATATAATATTAATTAAAAGAAGAAAAAGAAAATAATAATAATATAGCTTATATATTAATATAAAAGAGGAAAGGAAAAATAAGGGCTATATATACCTATAGTAGTAAGAAAAAAAGGAAAAGACTAGTCTGCTTCTAATAACCTTTTAAGAGGATAAGCAGGCCTCTCCTTAATCCTTTTGCCTCTTAATATTATTAATAATATTTACGTAGCTACCTTCTAAATTCCTCCCCTCCTTCTCTTATTATTTATAATATAGTCTTTATACCTTTATGCTCTAGTAACTCCCTTCTCCTTAGTTATTTACTATAACTATTTTCACACCCCCTATAATCCTTCTAGCTCTCTATTACCCTCCTAGTTATTTACTATAATAGTTTTACACCTTTATACTCTATATATATAATATAGAGGTAAAAACTACCACGTAAAGGCAAAGAGTGGCTTCTAATAGCCTTAAGGGCATTATATATTATTAGAAATAACCTCTAGATAACTAGAAGGCTCCTAGTAACTCCTATAAGGCTAAGAGCTATAATAAGGGTAGCTCTTATAGGAACTACCTTATAGGAGTTACTATTTTGCCTCCTTCTTCTACCTCTTCTTATTACCTAGGGAGATATCTTCTCCCTTTTTCTCCTCCCTAGGTATACTTTCTCTAGGTTAGTTAGGGCTAAGGCCCTAACCCTATTACCTATAGTAACTATCCCTATTACCTATAGTAACTATCCCTATTACCTATAGTAACTATCCCTATTACCTATAGTAACTATCCCTATTACCTATAGTAACTATCCCTATTACCTATAGTAACTATCCCTATTACCTATAGTAACTATCCCTATTACCTAGGCGGGTTACCTACCCCTCTATCTAGATTATTATCCTATTACTAGAGATAAATTACTCTAGGGCCTTATTTAGTAATGCCTTTGTAAAGGCATTAGCTAGGTTATTAGCTTTGTTAATCCATTAGATCTTGCAAAGCTTGCGGCGCTTATATAATTATTATAGGGCTATAATATTAATTATTAGGCACTTCTCTTTAGTTATACTAAGCTTAATAAGGCATTTATATAGGGAGTATAAGTCTATATAAACTATAACTAGGGTTAGAGGGGTATTTAATTAGTTTGTGATTAATCCTAGCGTTATAGCAATTACGTGGGCTATATTAATGCTAGTAACTATGCTATAGACTTTAGAGGCTAGCACACTTTATATAACTCTCTTACTCTTTGTTAAGCTAAAGTGCATAATATTGCCTATAATCGTAAACTTGCTATCTTTATAGTCTTTATTAGCTAGGATTAGTATATAGCTAAGTTATAAAGTAAGGTCTTAATTATTTGCAAAGGACCTATTTATAAAGGCATAGAGCTTTGCTTTAGTAAGGTTAATTAGAATAAACGTAGGCCTCTCTCTAGGTAGTCTATTTGCTACTAAATCTAATGATTAAGGGCTTTAATGTTTTTAACTGTTAGTTCTTAGTATTATATAGCAATAGATAGGTTATAGCAGGCTTCTAGTTAGTAGATTAAGGTAATGTAGGCGCCTTAAGCTTATTGCTTAATATACTTTTGCTTTAAGTCTATAAGTAGAATTACTTTAAGTTTACTACTTTATCCCTTTTACTAAAGGGTAATAGCTATATTAGTGGCTATTATAATAATTCCCTTATTAAAGGTAAGGGGACTACTCTTAAGAAGGAATTGCTTTAGCTTTACTATAAAAGCTATAGTAGCTAGCTCTTTTTCCTCCTTCTTAGAGAACTCTTTATCTAATAGCCCTAGCATGTTATTAGTTTACATGCCTATATATACAAATTAAGGGCTCTTTTCTATTGTTATAAGCAAGTAGGGATTATATATAAAGGTCTCTATCTAAAGCTTCTCTCTGTGATACTTATAATACATTACCCACTAGTGCGTTCTAGCCTTTGTAATACTATAGAGAGGCTTAATAACCCTTATAATTATTCCTTTAGGGTATTAGTCACAGATCTAAACTAGAAGTCTAGCTAGGATTACTCTATTTAATAGCGTTCTTAATTAAACATAGGCTTGCATAATATCACAAATCCATAGGATAAAGTCTTTCTTTATTAGTAAGGGAGTAATCGTAAGGATAAGGCATTAACTAGCCTGTTAGATTATTAGGGCTTATGTTAAAATGTCTTGCTTTGCCTTGTTGCTAAAGCCTTAGATTATAAGCTATAATTTCTTATATAGCTAGCCTATCTTCCCTTTAACCTTATTAATAATATAGGAGTTAAAGATCCTTACGCTACTATGCTCTCTTTTATTAAAGACTATAAATTTAAACATACCTTAGTTAATTAAGGCATTAATTTTAGCCTTAGTAAAGAGCTTAAAGGGCTTTCCTAGGGTTATAATTACGCCTTCCTTACGTAGTCTAATTATAAGGGTAAGGTTAGCTTCCTCCTTAGCTAAGATAAACACATTAGTCTTATTAATAATTGCTAGAGGGTTCTTACGCGGTCTACCTAGCTATCTCTTTAGGGGGACCTCTAGGGGTCTAGCTACTAGCCCTTCTTAGGCCTCTCTCTCTTCTTTAGCTAGCTAAGGTAAGAGGGCCTTTATATTTAAGTCCTCCTAGTAAGGTCTAACTAAGGTTAACTAGAAGGCCTTTAGGCCTCTTAGAAGGTTAAGCATGCAAGTCTCTTTATTAATTAAAAGGAGGTTATATAGGCCTTACTAACTATTACCTTCTTACTATACTTATACTAGTAATCTAAGTAGTAGGCTAAGGGTTAATGCTATATCTAGGCTATTCCTTATTATAAGGGCTTTATTAATCTTCTAGATAGCATAGAGGCGTTTAACCTCTTTTATTACCTTTTGCATAGTAATTATATGCTATAATATCTCTAGCAAAGGAGGGGATTTACTTATTATATATAGATATGCCCTAAAGACTAGAAGGGTTAGAATAAGGCTATTTAGTCTTACTATATTATTAAGAGCTTTTATAGCTATTTACAGGGCTATAGGCTTAGGGGTTATTAGGCATTCCTATTATATAATATTATAGGCTCTATAAAGTGGCCTATAATATCTCTTAACCTTTCTAATGCTATAATATGCTTTAATTAGAACCTCCTTAATAGAAATTAATATTAATGCCATAAATTAATAGAACTCTTTACCACAGAAGTTAGTGCTAGCATTAGTAATAACCTAATCTAGGGGTCTAAGGTATGCATTAATCTAGCATACTCTTAGAGCTTTCTATATTATTTTAGCTAAGATATCCTTAAGAAATCTTACTATATTAAAAGCTATAGCTATATCTATAGTATAAAGCGTGGGTTAATTTCTATTAAGATATATAATATTTACTATTACTTTAAAGTTAAAGGTATAGTTATCCTTAAGGGTAAACTTAAAGCAATAGGGGCTATTAGCGTTTATCTAACACTAGTGGCATACCTTTATTATCTCTTTAATAGCTTTAATATTAATCTTATGCCCTAAATTACATAATAGGTTATAAAGCCTTCGGACTAATAGGTAGCTAAATTAATAATATAATTATTATAGTTTCACCTCTATTAGGTAGTTACTTATAATTAACGCCTTATTCTATAGCAATAGCATTTACGCATACCCCTATTTATATGCTAGGGGGACCTTAATACTACCTTACTAGAGAATATTCTTAGTAGTAATAAAGTTAATCTTTAATATAGCTATATCCTTAAGGCATAGTAAAAAGGGAGTGTTTATAAGTATTATATAGAAGGTAATATTACTAAAGGGGGTAGGGATATTAACTATACTAAGGGAGGTAATTTCTATGCTACCTCTAAACCTAATTATTACCTTACTTACTCTTACCTTATTAAGTTAAATCTAAGGCATTTTGCCTTATAGCGCAAGGAATTATAAGCAACCTACTATTAAGTACTTAGCTACTCTAGTGTTAGGTATAATGCCTTAGAAGACCTTAGCTAAGTAATAGTCTTTAAGTATAAATATATACAAAGCCTTATTAGAAGCTTTGTTACTAAAGGGGCTCTTCTTGCTTAGCCTATGCTATATTACTTAGTTAGTAAGGATTTTAACCGTTTTCTTACTATTAAGCATCGCTCCTTATATAAAGAAGCTTATAGGTATAAGGCTATCTTTCCCGCTAGTTTTATTATTAAACCCTATACTTACTATATATTAGGCAATATTATTATCTTTAGAAGGCTAGGAGAAAGGGTCTTAACTAGGGGTTCCTTTATACTAGGCAAGGAATAACTTATATAAAGCTTTAGGGGATAGGGAAGAGTTAACTAAGTAGTGGCTCTTATAACATTAGTATGCCTTCTTTTACTTCTCTTTAAGATGCTTTATTAACTAGTATCCTTCCTTACTATATATATAGCATTTCTTTAAGCAAGGGGCTCCCTTAGTACCTTTATACCTCTAGGGAGGGTATTATAACTCTTTACCCTTACTATTATACCTTCTATTAGTCTAGTACTACTCTTAGGGCTTAGCGTTAGTAGGGAATTAACTCTAACTATTAGATTCTTTTATAATTAGGTAGATAGTTATTTAAACCTACTTATAGAATTATTAAAGGCTATTAGGGGGGTTAGTAAGGTAGCTCCTACACTTAGGGATTCTATTATAAGCAGTTATAATTTAACTTTAGAGGGCTTACTCTAATTAACTTATATTAGGGATAGCTTTTTATAATATTAAGAGCCTCTTTATAATCTTATTAAAGCATTTTACCTTTAACTTATTAGGGTTATTATAGATTATCTTCTAAAGGGATATATTATACTACTTAAGAAGGTATTTCTGCCTTATATCCTCTATTTTAAACCTTTGCTTTATCTTAGCTACTAAGGTTATAAGGTCTTAGGGATTCCCTAGCTATAGAAGGTGTTAAAATAATGCTATTTATAGCACTATTTTATAGGCCCACTAGTTGCCTTGTTGCGTTGTTGCAACGTTAGTTACGAGCGTTGCTTGCAGCGTTGTTTGTTGTGACCTGCGTTCCCACAACCAACCCACGGGCTTGTATGACTAAGCCAACTAGGTTACCCTATAGGGAAGCTGAAATCGACTGTAACTAGGCAACTAGTAGTCGTATAAAAGGCTAACGTATACTGTTCGAATCCTTGAATTTTTCTGGATTTAATGGTATATTTTATTAATAGGGTTGTATACTAGAAAACTTAGTTAGGGCACCTAGGCAGCTAGTTTGTATGGCTATAAGTTGATTTTTTATTTTTCTCATACAAATGAGTTTTACGGAAAATAAAAAGTAGCTCCTAAGACCTCTCTAGCAACCTAGATCCTTTAATACAGTTAGTAGGTCTATAAGGGGACTAGAAATCCTCTTATTGCTTATTAGACTGTCTATTAGCTAGGAATTAACTGTATTTAACTATTAAAAGCTCCTAATCTTAAAGAATAAGCTATAATCTAGTGAATCTAGAAGCCATCGCGTTAGAATCTAGCAGGGAGGTCTTCCTATCCCTCTAGCTAGATTCCCTTCCCATTTTCAATAGGTTATAAGCCTGGAAGGCCTATAGATTACTACATTACTACGTTATTTTACTGCAATTACTGCTTGATTTTAGGTATAGTTACTACCTACTATACCTGTGGGCTCTTAAGATTACGAAGGAAACCACTAGAATTTGAAGCTCTTTATTTACTAGTACCACGTATTGTAACATCAGACCCTTAGTGTTAAAAATCAACTACAGCCGCACCCGCAACCACCACATTGCAACCCGCAACCACCACATTGCAACCATAACTATCTAGTTACAACCACAACCTTTTTAGTGATTCTATTCACTACTGCGACCGTTATATTTAATATTATTTACAATAGTAAATACGCTATATCCTTCTAAAATCATTAGACATCTAGTATATTATATACTAGGCTTTTTAACCTATTATATTACACTGCACGCACTATACATTACGTTGCGTTGCGTTATAGCTTCTATAATACCTATTATCTACAATTCCTATTACTTAGTGTTAAGAAATTTTCCTCGCGGAGATTCTTCTCTGCTATTTTTCTGCCCGCGCATACTAAAGACTCACTTTTTAGACCTAAGGGCTACCCTCTCAAACGGCCCCGCCACACAATTTACGTACGCGACCAGATTGTAACATAAGCAGTTTCTAGCGCGCGTTATTTGCAACAGGAATAAATTTGGAGATTTAACACAGGGACTTTTAGAAGATAGCACTACCTAGTTATAAGGGTAAGGCCCCTGCTATAGGGTCTTCTAGCCCCCCTAGGGACCCTAGTAGGATGAATATAGAAGGTTAACCAGCTGTTTAGGCCAGTACTTTGCACCTATAAAGTCAAATTAAACAATAAGGCAAGACCTTATCTGATTTTATTAGGCATAGCGAGGAAAATCGTATTAAAAACAAGGCTAGCATTAATAATCTTCTAGAGAAGTTAACGCAAACTATAACTATTATGCAAGGTCTTTAGGCTTCTAATAGACCTAAGGAAGAAAATACTAAGGTTCTAGAAGAAAACCTAATAGCTACTACTTTTGCAAGCGTACCTTCTAGTAACTTATAAGCTACCTTTAATATAGGTGCTATAAAGGAACTAAATAAGAAGGTTCACTCTATTCCAGAGGGAGCTAAGCTAAAAGGCCCTAAAAACTATAATCAGTGGAAGCAAGCCCTAAGCATACAATTTAGAGCCCTAGGATTACCTAAATTTATAGATAATCTAAGCCTAGTAGGCTATCTAGCTAACTGTGACTAAGCTATTCTTTTAATGATATTAAGAGATAGCTACTAACCAGGACCACAGGCTGCTATATGTTAGCAAAAATCCCCTAAAGAAGCCTATAAAGTCCTTATTAGGCAGTATTCGCAAAGTGCTGAAATCCAGCGTGGTACACTATACGCTAGCTACCACTCCCTAAACTTTTTAAGTTATAAGGGATCTTTAGAGGCTTTTAATGCTAATTTTAATAATTTACTAGCTAGACTATAGCTTTGTAGTGTAGAGATCGCCCCTATTAATTAAGTAAATTATTATATTAATGTATTATTATTATTTAAATACGCTAGTTAGCCTTCCCTAGCTATTTCTAGTACTCCTATAGATTAGTTAAAGAGAAAAACCTTTAGAAGGATAAAAAACCCCCTTGCGTCTTTGTTTAGTCTAGCGCTAGCCCTAGACTAGGTTAGCGCCGCTATTAGTGTAGCTATTTATAGTTATTTATTACTAGCTTACGCTAGCCTTATCCCTTTATCTAAGTTTTTTAAGTTAGAAAGACTACTAACTCTCCTCCTTTACCTAGGTCCTAGCTCTCCTCTAAGCTAGTGCTAGCCTAATTAATATCTTTGCCTATAAAGTAAATTTAAGTTTATAATAATAATTCACTTTTCTCTTATAGTATTACTAACTCTTTTATTACCTTACTTTTTAGCTAAATTTGCCTTTCCTCTAACCTAGGTTATTTATAAACTTAGAGTACCTAGTTTTATAAAACTTCTAGAGGAGAAGGGTAGGGCTAGTCTATAGTTACCTTAGTGTTAGCGCTCTTCTATTATTAATGTTTTTGTTTATTTGTAATATTAGTGTATTATCTTTACATTTATAATAATAACTTATAGCCCCCCCCCCCCTAGGGATTATAAGAAGAGTTCTTCCTCCCTTAGAATCCTAACCTTTTTCCTTTCTCCTATATTATACTTTCTTATAGGTTCTTTTTCTTTTTTTCTTTTAAGAACCCTTAGGCCCTATCCTAGGTTAGTGCTAGTCTAGAAGCTAATAATTGCTATAGTTTTATGCGCTTATTACTATGGTTACGAAAATATCTCCCTCTCGCTCCCTGTTGCTAGTAGGTCCGCCTCTATTTCCGTGCGATATAGGTGCTAATCCGCCTAGGAGCCTGTGCTCTCACTGCATTATCTAAAGAAGCTACTCACCCTAAAGCAGCTGTAGTAAGCTCTTAAACGCGAGCTTTGGGTAGGTCTCTTTCGCTCTGGCGCTAGGCCTGTTTCGATGCTAATTTGGTTTAGTTAGGCGAGCCCTGACAATTTCAGTGTATTTCCTGCTATGCGCTATATTAATGTATTAAAGCAGACCTTTCCTAGTTAGGCTGAGAGACAAAGATTTACTATTAGAGCTTCTAGGGCACAAGGACTGCCTGTAAATACCCTAAATTTATAGTTCCTTATGGCGGACTTATTAGAAGAACAGAGGGACAAAACCTCCCCTATAGCTAAAGCCCTTAGTTATAAGGCTTCTAATAATAAGGGAAATTCTAAGGACTAGGAAAAGAAGTCTTCTAATCCTAACCCTAAGAAGGACTCTAACGCTACTAAAGAGCAGGATAAGAAGGATTTAAACCCTTCTAAGGCCTCTAAAAAGAAGCAGAAGAAGAAAAAGAGTAGTAATAGGGAAAAATAGAAAGGAAAAGAAGCTGCTTTTGCTTTAGGCTACACCCTAGCCACAGGATACGTTAAAGAATTAGATTCTAATAAATCTAGTAGTAATAATAGTAGTGATTCTAAGTCTAACTCGGATACCTCTAGTACCACTAGTAACACTACTAGCAAGCCTACTTTTAGCTACTCTAACGATGTAGTTAAAAACTCCCTTTTATATAATACGGGTTCTTCCTATTATATTTGTAATAATAGGGCTTCTTTTAGGGACTTTAAACCTCTAAAGAAAGGTAAAACCGGCGCTATAATTACAGCAGGAGGACCTATTTATCCTAAAGGAAGAGGCATAGCTATTTTTAACGTTCTAGTCAAGAAAAATCCACCAGAATATAGGCCTTTAGCTCTGCTAGATGCCCTATATTTCCTAGGCATAGATACTAACCTAGTTAGTGGGTTATCTCACTATCTAAAGGGAGGTTATCTAGCTAAAGACTAGCTATTCCTAGCCGATAAAAGCCCCTGTGGGTTATTAGAACCTGCTAAACACGGCTTTTTTCTACAGATTAAGGGGTAACCCACGCCTACAATCTGTAAGCATTTAACCCACCTCTCCTTTATGGGCTCTCAATATTGCAACCAACAACGGCAACGACAACCAAGAGCTCATAAGACTAAATTAGGGTTTTCCTACCCTATAGAGGTTTAAATTCCGTAACCAGCTTTTAATCCTAAGGAATATTAACGAATCGAAGAGCTAGAAGACGATGATTTAGTCCTATGTCCCACCGAAGCTCCTGGTTAGGCATCTTCTACAGGGGGTTTAGAAGGTCCATACCCTAATGACTTGGGTGACAATAGTGGCCGTCTACTGCCCCCAGAGGCCTGTGATTCTCAAGAGGCCTAGCAACAGAGGGAGCTAGGGGATAATAGCCCTAAAAAGCTAGATTCTAGTTACAAGAAGTTACTAGATTTAGCCCTTCTTTGGCACATTCGATTAGGCCATATAGGCCTCCCTTTACTAAAGAAGTCATTAAAATTAGCTAAAGGGATCCCTGATTTTTCCGCCGTTAAAGAAAAGGATTTTAACTGCATAGCCTGTATGCAATCTAAAGCTATTAGAAGACTAACTAAACGACCTATTTAGGACCCCCCTAGAGTTCTAGATATTTTAGAGGGAGATATAGTTAAAATTAAACCTATACCGCATAATAAGAAGGCCATAGTCCTTATACTTATTAATTGAAAATCCTAGTATAAATAGTGCTTTTCATTAGCTAATAAAGAAGGTTTAACCCTTTCTTTAGCTATTAAGGGCTTCTTTAGGGCCCTAAAAAATCGATATAACGCGTATCCTAGGCACCTTCACTTCGACGGAGGTACTAAAATCAATAACGAACTTTAGTCATGGTTATCTTCTAAGGGAATTTGCTTTAGTACCTCTTGCCCCTATATTCACAAACAGAATAGGCTAGTTAAGAGGGCTATTAGGGTTATCCTTAACTGGCTTAGGGCTACACTTTAGTGGTCTAAGCTACCCTTATATCTATAGTCTTATATCCTTCTAGCTATAGTGGAATTAGTTAACATTATAGCTAATATAACTAAACCTTTAACCCCTAAGCAGCTTTTTCTAGCTAATTTAGAGCCTAAGACTTCCTATAAGCCTAACTTCTCGAAAATTAGGGCTATAGGGTCTTATTGTGAGGTCCTAATACCTCTGAAGCAAAGATCTAAGCTTCAAAAGCTAGCCCCTAGGACTATCCCTAGTCAGTTGCTAGCTACTCTAGGTTCTACTGTCTATCTTATTTATATTCCCTCTAAAAGGTCAGTCATAAAGACTAGCTTTGTTAAAATTATAGAGGATATAGGCTCTGTAGGGTCCCCTAAGCCTTTAGGGACTAATCCTTCAGAGGGAGAAGCCAATATCTCACGAGATAATCTAGAAATTTAGGATAGTTACCTAAAGCCTCCTAAAAGCTTAGCGCCCGCAGCGCCTGTAACAACAGCCCCCGGGGCGACCAATACAGCGCCCATAACAGCGCCTGCAACGCCTCTAGCGCTACCCCTAGAGAGCCCTAGCTCTAGCGCCCCTAATAAGGGTGCTATCGAAAAACCGTTTTCAGATTTGGATTCTTTAATTAATTCTGATTCTATGGATATTAATGATTTTAATATATCTTCATACATTAAGGAGATATGCTTTAAGGCACAATAAAAGGCTAAATCATCCACTAATAACAACGATTCGGATACCCCTAAGACCTAGAAACAAGCTTTAAAAAGCAAGGATAGTTAAAAATAGATAGATGCAACATTTAACGAATTTAAACAGCTTCTAGCTACTAGAACCTTTAAATTTATAGGGATAGACCAAATTCCTAAGGGCTAGAGGGTTCTAAAGAATAGGCTTATTTACAAGCTTAAAAAGGATAAAGAAAATAATCCTTTAAAGTATAAGGCCTAACTCGTTGCTAAAGGTTTTATGCAAATAGAAGGTCAAGATTATATCGAAACTTACGCTGTAACTAGCATTCCCCCTAGTTAGCGGATTTTACTAGCCCTAGCGGCTTGTAATAACTAGGAAGTTAAATAGGTTGATTTTATAGGGGCCTTTTTAAATAGTCCACTAAAGGAATCTATCTACATGCAAATACCTGATGGATTTACTGAATTTGCCGAGTCTTCTACACCTAAAGTAGCTAAGTTACTTAAGAAGTATGGCTACAAACCCTCTTAAAAGCAGGTTATTTTCCTATAAAAAGCGTTATATAGATTAAAACAAAGCTCTAGAGAGTGGCAGTAGGTTTTAAAGGACCTTCTTCGGAAGCTAGGCTTTTAACCCCTTATATCCGACCTAGCTGTCTTCTTTAACCTAACTACATCTATATATATAGCGACTTATGTGGATAACTGCCTTCTAATAGGACCGGATCTAGCTTATATTAATAGGCTAAAGAAGCTACTTTATAAAGCTTATCCTATAGAAGACTATAGGCTAGCAGAATTTTTCCTAGGCGTTTAAATCACTAGAAATCGAAAGAAAGGGACCCTAACTATCCACTAGTCCTAGTATATTTCTAAAGCCCTAGAAAGATTTAATATAAAAGATGCTAGACTTGTTAAAATTCCTCTATAACTAGGAATTATAAAATAGGTAGACTACCTAACTAAACCTCTTTCCCCCCCTAATCACAAGCTATATCAGAGTATTATAGGGACTATTATATACCTAATGCTCCTTACAAGACCTAATATTGCCTTTCCAGTTCAGTGGCTTTCCACAGCGCTAGCTAAGCCGTTTATAGAGCATCTTAATGCTTCTAAACATCTGCTTAGGTACCTTTTAGGCTCTATGGGTTATTCTATAACTTATAGAAGGTCTAAATCTACTATTATAGCTTCTGTAACCCTTATTAGCTTCTGTGATAGCGACTTCGCGGGTGATAAGTCCTCTAAATTAACCTATGCTTATCTCTATAAGCTAGCTAAAGGACCTATAAGCTAGCTAAAGGACCTATTAGCTAGAAATCAAAGAAAGTAACTATAATAGCTTTATCCACATTAGAGGCTAAATCTAATGCCTTATATGAAGCTATTAGGGAGCTAGAGTGGCTTTACAGTCTCTTTAAAGAGATAAAGCTACCTATAGCACCTCTAGTACCGATTTTTAGTGATAACTAAGGCGCTATTACAACCGCTAATAACCCTGCTCTTTATAGCAGAATAAAGCATACCCTGCTAAAATTTAACTATACTAGAGAAAAGGTATAGAAGGGTATAGCTAAGGTTATCTATATTAACACTAAAGAGATGCCTACAGATGGTTTAACCAAACCCCTGCCTCATGATAAATTTCAACAATTTATCCAACTATTAGGTCTTACGAATACAAAGGCCTAATTTAAAACCAACTAAAAAAGTCGAAAAACCCGAAAAATCAACAAAAACATTGGAATTACGCCTAAAAGTTATTGATTTTAAAAGTTACTGTTTTTAGTTAAAAGTTATTGGATTTATTATTAAATTTATGGTTGACTTAGATATCTATTAAAGAGCTAAGTCTAGGTATTGAATTAGTTACCTTATACTTTTCTAGAGGGAGTGTTAAAATAATGCTATTTATAGCACTATTTTATAGGCCCACTAGTTGCCTTGTTGCGTTGTTGTAACGTTAGTTACAAGCGTTGCTTGCAGCGTTGTTTGTTGTGACCTGCGTTCCCATAACTAACCCACGGGCTTGTATGACTAAGCTAACTAGGTTACCCTATAGGGAAGCTGAAATTAACTGTAACTAGGCAACTAGTAGTTGTATAAAAGGCTAACGTATACTGTTCAAATCCTTGAATTTTTCTGGATTTAATAGTATATTTTATTAATAGGGTTATATACTAGAAAACTTAGTTAGGGCACCTAGGCAGCTAGTTTGTATGGCCATGAGTTGATTTTTTATTTTTCTTATATAAATGAGTTTTGCGGAAAATAAAAAGTAGCTCCTAAGACCTCTCTAGCGACCTAGATCCTTCGATACGGTTAGTAGGTCTATGAGAGGACTAGAAATCCTCTTATTGCTTGTCAGACTATCCGTTAGCTAGGAATTAACTGTATTTAACTATTAAAAGCTCCTAATCTTAAAGAATAAGCTATAATCTAGTGAATCTAGAAGCCGTCGCGTTAGAATCTAGCAGGGAGGTCTTCCTATCCCTCTAGCTAGATTCCCTTCCCATTTTCAATAGAAGGTAGTCTAAGTAATACTTAAGGGCTTTCCTTTTTAGCATTACTTCTAGTGTATAACCTAATTACTCTTGCTTAATATCTAAGAGCTTACACTTCCTCCTAAACACTAGAAGCTTAGATTTAAAGATATTATAGTCCTTAGCGCTATATTGCTTTTCTAGTATATATATCTTTATAAGGTTTATAATCTACTTTACTATAGGTTATAAGGGGGTAAGTGTGTTATTAATAGGTATTATCCTCTCTTAAGGAGAGGGAAACTAGTGCTATTAAGCTAGTTCTAGTTCTTAAGGCAAGGAAGGGGGCTATAGAAAAGGTAGTTACTACCTAATTACTAGTATAATAGCTAGGGAAGGTTAATATAAGGCTTAATAGAGAGAGAAGGTAGTCCTTATAGGCTAGGGCTACTAGAAGCTACCTTTATTAAAGAGGTTATTAAGGAAGTCTTTACTTACTATAATTTTCCTTTAGAAGTCTATATACTTCTTATAGGCATTATTTACTTCTTCTTATAACTAGAAGTAAAATTCCTCTTACTTAAGGACTTCTTAAAGGTTTATAATAATAGTTATAGTCTAGTTAATTATTTTATATACCCTATTAGTTATAAGGTAGTTATAAAGGTGCTTTACTACTAGGGCTAGCGCTCTTTAAAGTGTTTAGGGTATTTACTTATAGAAGTCTTTAATAAACTCTATAAAGAGGGTTTTTCTAGTTACCTTTCTTACTTTATAATCCTTTACTTTAGTAAGGATATAAGCTATAAGGGTTTCTAGTGTATTATCCTTATTAATATTAAATCCTTTAATCTTATAAAGTAATTCCTTTATAATATAATAGTGTAAGGTCTAAGGGATATAAAGGAAGGGAATTATACTAGGTTTTCTCTTTAGTTACCCTTTATAAGCTTTTAAAAAGGTATCTCCTACTTATAAGCTATTATAACTTATTAGGACTTATATTTACTCCTTCTTATTAACTATTATAACTTATAGGCTTTAGAGAAAATAAAATAGGAAAGAGGGATAATAAGTTTTAGGAAAGGGAATATATAAAGGATTATAAGCTTAGTAATTAGCTTTATTATATAATAGAATACACTAAGAAGAAGAATAATAAAATAGAATAAGCTACTAAAGTTAAACTCTTCTTTAAGGTTAGGCTTCTATCTATTATATTAAGAAGAATAATAAGATAAGTAAGCTACTAGAGTTAAACTCTTCTTTAAGATAATAGGCTTTTTCCTTAGCACTCTTAGGGATCTTATAGTAATATATATACTACTTCTATAAGAATCTCTTCTATAAAAAAACCTTACTAATCTATAGTTAGTATAATCTATAAGAGAGTGATTAGCACTTATAAGTTAGATTATAGTTATTATAATTTGTAAGAGAGTGGTTAGCACTTATAAATTAAAAGTAGTTACCTAGGGGTTAACCACTAATTAGTGTTAGTTCTATAGGGATTAATAGCATATACGCAAAGCCTTAAGAATAGTATTATTATTAATAATCTATCCTAGGCTTATTATTATATATAATCTATAAAGAGAAAAAGGAAGCAAAAGAGAGGGCTTTTATAAGGGATAATAGCTACCTATTATAGGTTACGTAACCCCACGTAACGCTAGCCCTGCCCTATTATAGGGCCCGCTTACGAGGCGGAAGTAGGGCCCGCGCGCTTGCGCGGGCTAACCCTCTTCTAGCCGCAATTGCGGCTGTCAAGCGCGATTGATATCGTGTTTGTTCCAACAGTATAAGCCTATAATAATATCTTAGAAAAATAGACTTTAGAGATACCTTATAATAAAGGGATATATCTTATTAGTAGTAAGGTTATAGGATAGTTAAAAAGTAGTAAAATATATATTTATTATAATAGTACTTAACCTATAGGTAATATATATAATTAGATATATAGCTACTATTAGACTTATAGTAAATAAAGATAAAGGAAGTAATAATAGTATAATAATAAAACTAGCTAATAAACCTAAGAAAGTAAAACTTTTAAAAGCTTATAAGAAGTTTAAAGATATATTTTTAAATAAAAAGGCTAGCACCCTTCCTAGCTTAGGTAGCTATATATATACTATTAAATTAGAAGAAGGAAAAGTATTACTATAAGGTCTAATATATAACCTAGCTAAGAAAGAGTTATAAGTGCTTTATAAGTACCTAGTAACTATATAGGAATATAAGTAAATCTAAAAATCTATTAGCTTAGTAAGCGCCCTAATCCTTTTTATACTAAAAAAAGGGGGAAAGCTATAACTATATATAAATTATAAAGGCCTTAATAAGGTTATAGTTAAAGATAAGGCCCCTTTGCCCCTAATATTAGAAATCTTAGATTAACTAGGGGGTATAAAGATTTTTATAAAGTTAGACCTTAAAGATATATACTATTAGCTATATATTTATAAGGGTAATAAGTAGAAAATAGCCTTTTAGTGTAAATATAGTTACTTTAAGTATCTTATAATACTATTTAGGCTTATTAACGCGCTAGTATCCTTTTAAGAATATATTAATAAAGCTTTAGAAAGCCTTAATAACCTTATTTATATTATTTACCTTAATAATACCCTAATATTTAGCTATAAGATCTTAGAGTATAAAGGTAATATTAAAAACATTCTTAAGAGATTTTAGAAGGCTAACCTTTTTATTAATTTAGATAAGTACTAATTCTCTATTAAGGAGGTTAAATTCCTTAGTTATATAATCTTACTAAAAGAAATCTTAATAAACCTAAGTAAGGTAAAGGTAATTACAATATAGCTAATACCTATCTATATATTTAATATCTAATCTTTCCTTAGCTTTACTAGGTTCTATAGGTATTCTATTAAGTTATATAGTAAAATAGTTATTCTATTAATAAACTACCTATAAGGGAACTAACTAGTGAATTTTAAGCTAGATAATAGTAAGCTAGTAGTGTTTAGGGAACTATAAAAGCTATTCTAGAAGGCTTTAATTTTAGTCCACTTTAATCTAATATTACTACTATAAGTAAAGACTAATACCTTTAGATATATAATTAGAGCTATCCTTATAATATTAGTGCTAGGTAGCTAGCACCCTATAGCGTTTATATTAAGAAAATTAAAGGATACTAAATTACACTATATAATACTAGACGCAAAGCTACTAGTAATTTAGGAGGCTTTTTAGACTTAGAGG
This sequence comes from Epichloe amarillans, assembly GCA_024072835.1. NCBI lineage: Eukaryota > Fungi > Ascomycota > Sordariomycetes > Hypocreales > Clavicipitaceae > Epichloe > Epichloe amarillans. The sequence goes on along the minus strand of CP099635.1, from coordinate 4,206,561 downwards.
CACTACCTTACTTACTTAGCGTACCTAGTTACTATAATTATAAATTACCTAAATTATAAGTACCTTATAATAAAGCCTAAGCTAACTAGTTACTAGGTTACTATATTAGATAAGCTATGCCTATTTAACTTTACTATTAAACACTAAGTAAGGAAGCTAAATCTTACTAATTCTTTATTATAAAGGTTAGACTATATTAGTAAGGAAAGGAAGGCTAAGGCTTTTATATCTTAGTTACTAACCTTCCTTACTAAGTTTACTACTATTAGGCTATAGGGGCGCTATATTAGTAATAGCTTAACTACTAGTTAGATATATCTATAGTATATTAGGTTTATAGTTAAGGAGTAGCGTAAGAGTAATAGTAACTTAGTAAGTACTTTATATTTATACTTACTACCCCTTAATAGTAAAGTAATAACCCTAATAATAAGTAAGAGAATCTCTTCTATATTAATCTTTACTAGGCTAGGTAAAAGGCTAGAGTATATAGTAATAAAGCTATAGGATTATAGTAATTAAACCTTACTAGCTAGTTTAAAAACCTTTTCTATATTAATCTTTACTATACTTATAAAAGTAATAGTAAGTAAGTTAACCTTTACTATATTAACTTTTACTATACTAGTTAAAAAGTCTAAGAGTATTACTAAGGAGCTATATACTTATAGTAATATTAAGGCAAATTACCTAATAGTAAGTAAGAGAACCTTTTCTATATTAATCTTTACTATATCTATAGAAGTAATAGTAAGTAAGAGAACCTTTACTATATTAATCTTTACTAGGTTAGTTAATTTATCTAAGAGCACTACTAAAAAGCCACTAGGCTATAGTAGTATTATAATAAGAATCTTAGTAGTTTAGAGAACCTTTTCTAAGTTTAACTCTAATATTAGGAGTAAGGTAGCGAAATTAGAAGCCCTAATTTAAGTCTTATTATTAGAAGCGTAGTAAGGGGATACCTTTATTATATAGTAAAAGTTATTACTAATAAGTAGTAACTTTAGTGTGTTAGGACTATAGTTAATTAGTCCCTCTAAGCTAGAGGCTAGAGAGCTATAGATATAAACTATAAGATTCTCTAAGTTACTAATGTATAAAAATCATATTTTTATCCCACTAGGATTACAAAAAGAAATTTTACTATTAACCTATAATAATCCTATAGTAGGCTATTAGGGGGTTAGTAGGACTCTCTATTATATTATAAGCTAGTATTACTAGCTATTAATAAAGAAAGATATTAAGGTATATATCTAGTCTTATGTTAATTATTAAGTTTTAAAGCTAAGGTTATATAAACCTTATAGTAAGTTAGCTATATTACTAGTGCCTAATTACCCCTTCTAAGAATTATTAATAAACTTTATTATAGGCTTACTACTAGTAAAGGATTAGAAGTTTTAGTTATATAATATGATTTTAGTTATTATAGACTAATTCTTAAAGTATAGTATTTATATACTAGTGTTTATATGCCTAACTAGTAATAGGCTTACTATAGTGTTCCTTAAGAATGTTTTTAAAGACTATAACGCCCTAGAAGGTATTATTATAAACTATAGGTTAATATTTACTAGTGAATTCTAGAGAACCTTTTGCTACCTTATTATAATAAAGTAGTAACTAAGTATTACATTTTATCCCTAGATAGATAGGCAAATAAAGTAATTAAACTAGGTTCTTAAGCATTATCTAAGAGCCTATATATATGCTAAATAGGATAATTAGGTAAAATATTTACTAATAGTATAGTTTGCCTATAATATAAGCAAGCATAGTAGTTATAGCCTAATACTAGTAAAGGCACTATAAGGGTATAACCTAAGGGGACTATATTAGGCTATCCTAATGCCTAACTTAGTAAATAACTAGGTAGAAAATAAAGTCTTAGAATTAAGATAAAGATACTTAGAGATTAAGTAGCTACTTTATAATATATAAGTATAGTAAAAGAAGTATTATAATTATAAAAGAATACTAATAGAGTTTAAGGTTAGGAACTATATTTTACTATTTACTAAGAATATTAACCTAAGATAACTAAGCTAAAAGCTTATAGCTAAGTACCTAGGACCCTATAAAATTAAGAAGGTAGTTAGAAATTATAGCTTAGCCTATTAATTATAATTACTAGCTAGCTTAAGACTTTATAATGTGTTTAATATTATAAGCCTTAAACTATTTAAAGGGGATCCTACTAGCTATATAAATACATCCTTACTATAAGATAATATTAAGAATAATAAAGAAGAGTTTAAGGTTAAGAGAATTATCTTATATTAGTATAATAGAAAATAGCGGAAATTCTTAGTAAAATAGAAGGGCTATAATAGCTTAGAGAATTTATAAGTATTAAAAAGAGATTTTATTATAAAGGAAATTATAAATAATTATAAGCGGTAATTAAGTAGCTAGTTTATAGAGATATTATTACTTTAGTAATTTAATATATAAAATTTTATAATATAAAAAGTTATATTCTCTTAAGTAAACTACTATATAGCTACTAAGCACCTATTACTCTATTATTATATTTATAGCTATATTTTCCTTTATAGTAGCTATAGGAGCTTTATTATTAGAGAATCCCTTCTTATCCCTATAAATAAAGAAATAGAGCTTTTTAGGGAGCTTAGAGAGGCTAATATATATAAGGAGCTATAAAGCATATGCTATAAACTAGCTATAAGTTAGTAAAGTAAAAGCTATACTAGAGATAATAGGACTTACTATAGGGGTATTTTAAGCTATAAAGCGTAAGCTATTAGTAATATTAATTTAGACCTTAAGGTTAGTAGTATTAAATAGCTATAATATTACTACTTACTTATTAGTATTAGCCTTATAAGTAGCTTTTATAGTTAGATAGGCCTAATAAACTCTCCTATAGTAATTTACATTCTTTATAGTAAGGAAAGCATTATATAATTTATATTTTATATATACTAAAGCCTAGTAATAAGTTAGCTCTAACTAAGTTACTAGAATTAATAATCTTACTAGGGATAGATAGTAATAGGTACTATTAGGAACCTCCTTTATAACTTTAAAGAACTTATAATAAAGTATTATAATTCTTATAGGATACTAATAATAGGTTAGCTAGCTAAGAGTAGTGGCCTTAAAGAGGCACTTATACTAGTATATATTTTATTATTTTTTATATAGTAAGCATACTTTAAGAAATTACCTATCCTAAGTTAGTATTATAAAAGTAGGAGAGAAGTAGCTTAGTTATACTAGGGGAATAATAGCACTTATTAGGAATTAGCTTTCCTTCTATAATATACTAAGGTTTAGCTTTATTATCTTTAGGGGTAATCTACTAGATTACTACTTACTAACTATAGTAAAGGTAAGGAATTTTAATTATACTACTTAGTAAGTTAGTAGCTATAACACTATAAATAAGAGGTAAACTTATATAAATGTTTTTAAGGCATATAAAGCCCTCTTATAAGGGGATTTTTCTAGGGTAAGCGCTAAGGGTCCTAGAGTTATTAGGCAAATAAAAGATATTATAACTTATTTATAAGTTAGTAGTAAGTAAGTAAGAAGTAAGGTAGTAAGATACTAACTATAATACTAACTATAAGAAGCAAAGAGATAATAAGATAATAAGGAGAAAGACTCTAGATAATATTAGTAACTACTAAGTAGTAGTAGTAAGAATGCTACTATAGGGCTAGTAAGGCTAACTTATAAATTTAATATTAAAAAGTAAGAGAGATAAGGAGAAAAGGAAGAGAAAAAGGAGGGGAAATTTAGTCTTTTTTATATTAACTATAAACCCCTTAAGTAATTTATATAGGTAATAAAAGTAAGCTATAGGTTAAAAAGCTAGTGTTATAGCTATTAATAGCTAAAGTTATAGCTAACTATATATACCTAGTAAGCTTATAGTAACTTCACTAGAACTTATAATTAAATATACCCTAATATATAGTGTCTAATACCCTATCCTTTTTAGCTAATAAGGAAATATAATATAGGGTATTTACTTTTATAGGACTAGTAGGAATAAGAATATAAGTACTTATAAAGTAACTCTATAGCTATAACTATATTATAACTAGGAGCTTATAAGTAAGGTAAGGAATAATAGCTAGACTTATTATTAATAAGGCTATTATCTCCTTATATCTTACATTAGGACGCGTAAGGTAAGAATTATATAAGAAGTTTAAAATAGTAAGTTTATACTAACTAGGCAATAAGTATAATTAAGGGTAATTATAAAGTAAAGGGGGTACTATATTAGGGTTATAAAGGCTATAGAGTAATATAGGCAATAGAGGTAATAGTATTATATATAGTAGGACTTACTTAGGACTTATAGCACCCTAGCTATAAGGTTACTATAAGCTAGTTATATAAGCATAAAGGGGGTATTTAGGCAAAGGTTACATATAGAGAATATAGGAGGCTAGAGATTAAAACCCTTAAGCATTACTACCTAGCTTTAGCTATCTAGCTACTACTTATCTATACCATCACCCTATTCTATTCATATCCGGCCTAGAAGCCTTGACATTTCCTTAAACAAATAATATAATATCTAGGTTATATCTGCCAGAGGATTCTAGACCCCTTCCGGTGGCTATTATTTATTATTACTAGGCATTGTCTAGTAATATTATAACCCCCTTAGCGTGTATAATCTTAACTAATAGGATAAGGAATTATTAGGGGGGGAATTACTAAGTAAGGAATTATTAAGTAGCGTAATAGGTAATAACTTAATAAGTATAGGGCTATTCCTTCCTAACTCTAGGGATAACATTAATAATTATTGCCTTAGTGTAGGTAATTTCACGCGCGGGGTCTTATCTAGCTTAATGCCTAACTTAGAATTACGCCTATAATCTCTAGTTCTAAGGTTAAGCTCCCCTAACTATTCTATTATAACTATAACTAAATAGTTTATTAGTATTATATTAATTAATATATTAATTAAGTCCTATATATGCTTACTTTATATCCTTTTAAACTATATTAGGCTATATCTTAGGCCCTAAGATAATCTCTTCTTATGCTTCTATTTATATTAGTCCTAGCCCTTAGGCTAGGAATCTATTATTAGCGTAATTATTAGGTTATTCTATACTAGGGCAAATTATTAGGCCTTTTAGGACTACTTAGTTAAAAATTAGTAAAACCTTAACCTTTACTTTGCCTATTTAACTAGGTATTTAAACATTACTATATCCTTAAATAGGGAAAAATTTATTGCTAAATGTAAGACTAATTATCTCTAATTATCTATAATCTCTAGCTTAGCTATATTAATATACTAGAATAATTATTATATATCTATAATTAACTTCCTATCTAGTGTGTGCTTTAACATTTAGTGTTTTAACAAAATAAATTTAATAAAACAAAAATTAGAATAAGAATAAAAACAAAGATATTACTAGTTTAATGGTTTAACTCGCATAATCTAGTACGCACAATTGCTACTAACTGTCAATAGATGGAGGTGAAAGGTGATGATATTTAACCCAATTGTGGGTGCTAGCTAGCTATATGTGTACCCTGTGTGTCACATGATGTGACAACCCCACATAAGGGATTTCGTGTGGTGGATTTTCTCCTGTCCGGGTACGTACCCATGCGAAGGAGGTCCCACCTGGCAAGTTTCACGTGTTTGGGTTGCTAGCCCTGCCATGCGATCGCCGGGTCTCTGTTACATCATTTTGTCCTACGGAGTAGATCAGCTGTATGTACGGAGAAGATCGCGAGCATTGGGTGGAGGATCCTTGCCGCCTTGTCTTCCTCGAGGGACTTGTCGGGCCCTGTGAGTCCTCTTTGGTTCTTTGTTACTTAATACCTGGGTGGTCCAAACAGCGATGAACTCTGTTAGAAATCTACAGCACAGCATCTGATACCTTGTTCGGGACAAAGGACAAAGATGTATTTGTGACCTCCGCTGCCAGAGACCATGAGTCGCCCCGAAACCTAAACCTAAGCCCACCATTTTTTTTCTCTTCTCTCGCATCATCTCGTTCCGCAGCCCGGTGCCGCACTTGGCTGGGACCATGCTACTATCCAAAGGCTTGTTGTTGAGTCGTTTGTTGCTCACGGCTTGCATTGCTGGGCTTCTTCTTCGGGCAACAAGATCATATCGTCAAAAGACGAACGTAGCCTTTGATATTGAAGACACGACGCCCGTGGGAGATGGCTCACCCGAGGAGGAATACCTGGAGCGGCTGGTTGACAATTATGGGCTGACCAACTACACAAAATGGCAAGCCTGGAGAATACTGTCCTCGGAGCAGTCATTGGATGTCGAGCCAATTACCGACATTCACGCAAATTTCCAACCTCACTCGGATACGCCAAAGGTGATTGATGTGAACAACCCAAGGGCTTCGGATCTTCGCGCTTCTAGAAGAATGGAGCTGCCGATTCATTCCAGTCCTGCGCAGAACAAGATGCACGGGTCCGGGTTCTTGTTTGGAGTGTCCACCTCGTACGGACGGATTGCAGACAGGGATTGGGCCATCTTACGAGCATGGAAACGATGGTTGACCAACGGCGACGGATCAAGCAATGGTGCAGGCCTGGTCCTGATGTTGGACAATGCCAGCTCGGAGCAGCTTGACGAGATTGCCGAGGTTCTTCGAGATGCTGGCATCGATGCACACGTCACGTCAACAGCCAAGCCCACGTCAAAGGTGCGGAGGTACTACGACATGATTCGGGTGCTAAAGACGTATGGTGCGGCCCTGGCAGCGAGCGGCCAGGCGAAGCAATGGTTCGGTGTTGTGGACGACACCATTTTCTTCCCAAGCTTGACGTATCTACGCGAGCGACTGTCCACATACAAAGCCAACGATCAGTTATACATTGGGATTCCGAGCGAACGATCCGACTGGCAGCAAGACGGCGAATCCGTCACAACATATGGCGGGGGGGCCGTCATCCTCAGCCAGCGGGTCGTGTCTCTGATGCCCAAACTTCCTTGCCTGAAACTCGATAATCCTGGGCCATCATTTGGGGCTAAAAAATGGGATGTCGTGCTGAAGAAGTGTGTCAAGAAAGAAGCTGGCATCGACATGCATGTCATGCCCGCCTTTTACTCACCGCATGATGTCGACTACAGCTCGCAGTTGGAGAGCCACGAGACGGGAATGCGGCCTCTTCTATTGCACGACTATCAGAATCGACACCGAATAGATGTTGGCATGGCGCACCTGGTAACGGAAATCTGTGGCGAGGCTTGCTTCATGCATCAGTATTTGTTCCTTGATAACTGGGCGGTTATCAATGGTATGTCCATCAGCCATCATCCCGGTGGTCTCTCCCATCATCATCATCATCATAATCCTCTCCTTCTTCTTCTTCATCATGGCCGCCAGGACAAGGATGAGCGGCATGATTTTGGAATGGCGGCGAAAACGCCTGTTTCAGGCCAATTAGTCATCAACGAAGACAAAGTCGATCGAAAACCACTGAAGTGGACAGGACGAAGGGAAGTGTGGAAGCTGGTGGACTCGGCCAGGGTTACCAATGGTTCGGTCTGGCAAGCATACTTGAAGAGAGGGGTCAGGACAGCCACGAGGCCCGAGAACCGAGACGGTCAGTCGAAACCGTCGGAAGAGGAAATGGACTCAGTTATTGTTTTGATCTGGGGGAAGAAGAAGAGGGAACATCAATGACAGAGCCTCGTCATTGTCCGGCTGGCGTTTGGGGGTTTCGGGATTCTGCCTCTTCTTCTTCTCATGTCTTTGCCCCCTATAACAGAACGAACGTGTTTTGAGTCCATGTTTTTTTTTTCATATATATACATCACCACTGTACTCTTTCCTTTTCTTCTACTTTTTTTTTTCTTCTTCAAAAGGAAATAAAAATAGACCCTGTAGGTACTGAAACTATGATGACGACCTTGGCCTCCATCTCTAAACCTAGGTGCATCAAACATGTTTTTCACTGAGATGAGATGGGGGAAAACTGGATTAGCGCTCATTCCGCCATGTATTTTGATGGATATACAAGACAAGTTATTGTCCCGTGGTCACAGCCACGATGAATAAACAGCGACGTAATCCACCTCCATGGCCGCACCGTCCCCCCCGCGAGTCCCGTTCGTCGGCGTGTCGAAGCCGGCGATGGCGTTGGGAAGCGCTCCCCCGACGGCGACATTCAGCAACACCATCTTGCTGTTGGCGACGACGGCATGCCACGCCTCGTGACCGTGCAGGTCGGCCTCGCGGAAGGTCCAACGCGTCTCGCCGTCGACGAGCCAGGCCATGGACTCGGAGCCCAACCCCAAGGGCCACCTCCTGCGGTCCACCTCCCACGCAAACGTGTGCCACGATGCCCTCTCCACGCGGTCGCTCACGTGGCCCCTGCCGCCGGGCTCGTTGCAGGCGCCGCCGGGGCTCGTGCCGCAGTGGACAGTCTGCCAGACCTTGGCCTCGCCGTTGACCGACTCGAGGATGTCCACTTCCCCGACGGCGGGCCAGGCCGAGTAGTTGGCGCGGTAGCCGGAGCCCAGCACCCAGAACGCGGGCCAGATGCCCATGGAGACGGGGCCGGGGTTGCCGCCGAGCCGGATCCTGGCCTCGACGCGCATGCGGTGGCCGCGCGGGCAGGCAAAGTCCCAGTCGGGCGTCGTCTCGATGCGCGACGACGTCCACGTCCACGTCTTGTTCTCGTTCTCGTTCTCGTCCCTGCCGCCGCGGACGGGCGTGATCTTGAGCGTGCCCTCGCGCGTGACGCGCAGGTTGGCCGCGTCGCCCGTGTACGTCTGGATCTCGCCCGTGCCCCAGTGCTCCGGGCCGCCGCCGGGGTACGCCGTGCCGAGGTCGACTTGCCATTTCGAGGGATCGGGCAGGTGGCCGCTCGGTTGGGAGAAGTCGTCGTAGAAGAGGCAGCGGGAGAAACCCGAGGGCAGAACTGAGGCGGAGACGGAGCCCCTGACGTCGGCTTGGTCGACGTGGTCGATCTGGGCGAGGCGCTTTGCGGCGTTGCCGAGCCCTGCTGATGCGAACAGCAGCGCTAATAGCACGGTTGCGGATCGAGACATGATTTGTCTTTGCAAGTTGGTACGGGATGCGAGTTTATATTTTCTCTCTCTTTTTTTTTTTTTTTTCCCTTCTCGCTTTGAAATATAAAGGGGGGGGGGGGGGGAGGAGGGGACATGATGTTTGGATTCTATCCCCTGCTTCCTGATGATATGAGCCTCAAAGGGCAACCTTGCTTCCACATTGCCTTGCACTGTGGGTAAAGTACAAGTGAGACATTGTTGGTGGGTCCATACCGACTATGTAAATCTCGTGCTTCTATTAATACCCTGTGCATTTTCCTCAACATCCGCATAGCACAGCACGGAGTACACCCCCTGAAAGATGACAGGGGGAATTAAGCGAATCCGGTGTTAGCAAGGAAATGAGGCAGACAGGGGCTAGGATGAGTAAGTACTTGAATTTCTTTAGTCAGTCATATAAAATCATTTAGGGGTGAGACTGTAATGAACATGTCCCCTTAGGTGAAGTTCATCCAGGGATAGATCGCATCTAAGAATCACGTGGATAGAGGTTTGTTGAAAGAAAAAAAAAATATGGCACACACAATTGCCAAGTCTTGATCAAGTGTCTAAGTAGTCTGGCGCAGCATATCCTCACATTGACTCGTCTATATCGGCATCAAGTGCCCGAGCAACATCGCCCATCAACTGGCCATTTCCGGCTCTGGTGAACTTGGTGAAGACCTGTGTCCTGCGCTCCGCAACACTCGCCCACTGCCTTCGGGAGCGGCAACATCGTCCGTTTTGATTGTGGCCTCTTTCGTGAGTGGCGACGGCGCTTCCGGCGTGACAGATCTTGATTCGGTGCCTGCTCGTCTTGGCTTGGGCATGGACATGGACGATGGCTTCCTTCGGCGCTTGTCGGATGGAGAACTCGGGCGGCGGGTGATTTGACCGTCGTCCATCTCCAAGGCCGGCGTCTGACTTCGAGAAGAACTCACAGACAAGCGACGCGTGCTACTGCTACCATGTCTTCTCGCCTTCTCGCTACCAGTGTGGCGGTGATGGATGGCCTTGTGTGTATGGGCTTTGCGCGGAGGCGTCCGTCTCCAAGGAAGCCACCAGAACCAACCAAAGGCCTGCTTGGCCAGTCTTCTATCATGTTCCCGCACCTTGTGGCGTAGTAAAGCTCGTCGCTCATTCTCTCTTTCCCAGTATTCCGTTCTGTACAATTCCCAATTCTCTCGAAAAGTGGGCGAGAACGGCTTGGGCAGTAGCAGTAGCTTGACATGGTCCCCTCCGGGTGCCAAATCCTCTTCGTGGCCTCCCTTCTCCTCGTCGTCGTGCGGTAGCACCAGCGTAGGGTGGCCGTCGCCATGCAGTTGAAGCTCCTTCTCGATCTCCCGCAGCAGGGAAGGCTCGACATGGCGATAAGAGGAGCTCGCGGTATGCGAGAACAGGCCGTAGGTCAGGAAGAAACCAATTGTCGACAGCGCTTCGGCCCACCACGGCCGCCGTGTGATGACTAGCTTGCAATTGAAGCCGCGCAGGCCGCGATTGGAGATGGCGAACCACCGACGAGGCCATCGAATCCCGCGATCCCAAATGCCGGTTCCCCAAACCAAGATAGCGGTGGTGATGCCGCCCATGAAGCACACCCTCTGCGCACCTTCCAATGCCCAGTAGATGGAACCGCCCACCCCACGGCCATCCTCACGCGGGGCGAAGTACAACTTGTAGCCGAAAAAGGCGACCCACAAGGTCAAGAGCGTGAGAAAGAAGGTGTGGTGGCGCTTTCGGGCGCGGAGCTCGAGGAACTGTGCTCGCAGAGATGCTTCGAGGATGAGGAGGTTCAAATACACCATGGCGGGTGAGCTTGGGGCATGGTTGAGAGGATCGCCCTGCTTGACCGAGGTGGGAAGAATGGGTGCCGGGCCGGACGGGATTCTGACATTCTCGGCGGCGGCGGCGGCGGCGGCGGCGGCAACGGGTGCACCCTTGACGATGGAGTCGATGTCCTCGGTCATCATGGCAGTCGACGGCCGGGACGTTCGGGACGAAGAGAATCTAGTCGAAGTGAGGAGAGCTCCTGTCGAGGCTGGAGATGCAGCCCGTCAGCTGGGACCATGTGCCATGCAGTCGCGGAACGGCGGACTTCGAGGGGGCCGCGAATGGGCAGATGAGAAGAAGAGGACTACGGAGTAGCAGTAATAAATAAGGACGAAAAATGGATTGGCGATGGATGGGCCAAGGCAAAAAAGGCTCTTGTTGGCGGAGGAGACGGAGGAGACGAGGGAAAAGGTCAAGCGACTGCCCATTTGCCATTTGCCGTTTGCCATTTGCCCATTTGCCCATTTGCGTCATGCCGGTTGGCTGTGGCTGGCAGGGGTTGCAGGAGGGTTGCAGGGGGGTTGCAGGGGTTGGAGACGGCAACTGCTGTCTCCGCAGGCAAACAAACTAGTACAAGTACGGAGTTCTACGGAGTACTACGAAGTACTGCGGAGTAGTCCGTACGGATTACTAAACGCAAGCGGACTTTACAAGACGACGTCAAGTCCGCGCCGCGCGTGGCGCAGAGTGACCAAAACGGCGGAATAGAGAGCATCGCCGTCAGCATCAACGTCAGCATCAGCATCAGCATCAGCATCAGCGTCAGCGTCAGCGTCAGCGTCATAAAAACAACCAAAGCCCACCTTCCCCAACGATCCGGCAACTCTCTCGCATCGGGCTGGTACGGATACGGAGGCTCCTCCGCGCTCGCTGCGTCGATCGATCCCCCCCGCCAACATCATCACCACCACCAGCCTTCGAAATGTCCTCCAACGCAGACACCCCAGACCAGGTGAAGCAACAGAAGCCCAGGCGGCAGGGACCAACAACGTACTTTCCGCTGGGCTATAAAGACGCCGCTTATCAATGGGTAAGGCTCACCTTGTCCGTGCCAATGAACAAACACACTGCGCCATCGTGGAAGCTGACGATTCCACCCAGTGGACCGGCGTGACGCCCCAGATGGCAGAGCGCAACGTCCTCTCCATGATCCCCTACCTGAAAGAAACCGTCGACAGTCCCGATAGTCTCGGCAGCCTCGCCATCACACCTTCTGCAGCAGCGGCGGCAGCGGCGGCAGCAGCAATTCCCCGAGCCACCGACCAGCCCGATCCCCACGGGACCAGAACATGGCGCCGCTCACTGGTCGAGCTGTCCGGGAAGAACAGGGCCCTCAACGAGATCTGTGTCGAGCGGCAAGGCGAGCAGGTAGAGGAGACGCTTGTCATGGTCCACGGCTACGGTGCAGGCCTGGGCTTCTTTTTCAAGAACTTGGAGCCCATCACTCGTATCCCTGGCCTGAGGCTATACGCCCTCGACATGCTCGGCATGGGCAACTCCTCCCGGCCGCCCTTCAGGATCCACGCCCGCGGCACCGAGGAGAAGATCGAGGAAGCCGAGAACTGGTTCATCGACGCGCTGGAGGAATGGCGCAGGGCCAGGAAAATCGAGCGCTTCACCCTCCTAGGTCACTCGCTGGGCGGATATCTCGCCGTGTCCTACGCCATCAAATACCCGGGCCACCTCAAGAAGCTGATTCTCGCCTCGCCCGTCGGGATACCAGAGGACCCCTACGCCGTCAACTCGTCCCTCCCCCTCCCCGAGCCTGGCGAGTCCACCGTCCAGAACGAGTTCGTCCAAGACCAGCGAGCCACCACCCGAGGCCACACGCACGACGACAAGACACACGCAGGCGCCCCCGTCAAGGACGGCGGCAACCAAGCCAGCGCCCCGAAGCGGCCCCTCCCCAACTGGCTCGTCTGGCTCTGGGACGCCAACGTCTCCCCCTTCAGCATCGTCCGCTTCGCCGGCCCCCTCGGCCCCCGCTTCGTCTCCGGCTGGAGCTCCCGCCGCTTCAACCACCTCCCTCCCGACGAGGCCCAGGCCCTCCACGACTACTCCTTCTCCATCTTCAGGCAGAAGGGCAGCGGCGAGTACGCACTAGCCTACATCCTCGCCCCCGGCGCCTACGCCCGCCGCCCCGTCATCAACCGCATCCACCAAGTCGGCCGACAGCCCATTCCCCAAGCCAGCGGCGCCAAGGAGACGGGCATCCCCATCGTCTTCATGTACGGCGAGAACGACTGGATGGACGTGGCAGGCGGGTTGGCAGCAGAGGAGAAACTCAAACAAGCCAAGACTCGCGCTCTTCTCCACGGAACAGACGAGGAGAAGCGCAATGAGAACGGGAGCGCGCGCGTCGTCGTCATCCCCAAGGCCGGCCACCACCTGTATCTCGACAACCCAGATGGCTTCAATGAGGTGCTGCGGAAGGAAATGGAGGAGACCAAGGCGCAGGGGAGACAGACATCTATAGCCGTGGGACATGGCACGAGAAATGATAAACGGGCATAATGAGGCGTTGATTTTTTTTATTTTTTTCCATTTTTTAGACAAGGCGGATGGTAAAGATGGGGGGAATTTGTAAGATTTTGGAACAGGCAACGTACAACAGCCTTGGTAATTTCTCAAATGGCGTTTTTAGGAGCACACACAGGATTGCAGTCACAGAGGCTTTAGATGTACATTTCATCATCATTAGATTGTGGCTACATCGAGCTTGCGTCACCCTTCACTCCGAGCAGTACAATTTTGCACTCTATTCTCCTCGACCCCTTACACCACGCATGCTTGCTTTCCTTTCCTTCCCGTGGATGTATTTCAGACTAACCATGTTTGACTCGCCTTCCAAAGGGGGAACAAGACGAAATAATGCACGCCAAGTGTGGATATGGCCATGTTATGCTCCGACAGACAACCGGCCAGCGAACCCTGTGCTGCCTTTCCACTCCTCGAGCAGACTCTACTCCCATGCGACCCTCGTTGTGAAGATTTCTGCCCTTCATTCTTCTTCACATCTAGGAGCTGCTATTCTTCTCAAAGATTGAGTGAAATCCGCCAACTGTGGCCCCAACAATACTGTTTCTCTTCTTCTTCTTCTTCTTCTTTTTTACAAGTTAATGATGTCCACCTCTGAAAAGTCGGGGGGATTCTTGCCGTAGACAACCCTGGCTTTGCTATCCAAAGCAGTACCCTCGTTGCTTATCCAGATATACTCGCTAAATAAATGCGTCCGGCGGATTTCGTCGTCGCCAATGCCCAAATCATCTCGCGGAATCCAAACCGTGGGTCGCCGGGCTCGCAGGGCCTTGTGTAAGAAGGCATGCTGCGTCAGGGCATCTCTCTCGTCAGGGGTCAGGTCCTCGATGTCGTCATGCATGCCGCCGTACAGGGCAGCCCCGATCGCTTTTTGGGATTCCAGGTCCTTCTTTCGCTGCTGCCGACGGTATTGCGCAGCCTGAGAATCTTCGGTCAGGTGTTTGAGTTTGCGGAATTGGTTTCCTCCTTCCTTGGCCCATGTGCCGACTTGCTTGCCTCCCATCCTGGCCCAAGTTCCGACCTGTTTGACCGGGTTGCAGGATTGATGTGTACCATCTGCACGGCCGGGCTCGAGATTCTCGAGCTCGACATCTTCATCGTTCTGGGACAGGCGTGGCGGCTTGTTGTCGTGTTTGGTGGTGCCAGCGCCCTCTTCAGTGTCCTCCTCCCAGACCAAACCAAAGCGCGCGTCTTGCGCTCGCTGGAACGCCTCATCACGGAGCACAGCTTCATCCTCAAAAGTGATGGGCAGGAATCTGAACAGAGGCGAAAATGCCTTGTTGAGCGCTACTTGATACCCTATGGTCAGGATACACATAATAATCATGATGATGCCATGGGTACGGCAAGGGTTCATTCCGCCACTGTCCTCTACAATAAAGAACAGGCCCGCCAGGCACAGTTCCATAAAGTAGAGTCCGGTAAATGTTTGATTGATGGCTCGAGGGTACAGCACTCCGCCGGTGTCTGTCTCGAATCGGTTCACATAAAGCATGGCATACCTTTGAGCGAGCCACAGCAAGCTAAAAGTGATGACCGCAAAGATGGAAATCAACGGCGCTACAACACAGTAGATTATACCAATGCAAGCAAAGTTGGTGTACACTGGGAACATGCTACCCCAGTTCACTTGGTTCAAGGACGTGTTCCGTGCCCATTTGTTTCTGGCCGTGCTGTCGAACATTGGCGCCAGGATGTACCACATGCACAAAGTACCAATCTGCAGCAGGGTACCAGAGCTTGTAGAAAGAGCTTGTAGAATCATATATGAGAAGAAGTAAATGGCAGCCGAGGGTAAGTTGTCCGCCAGAAGGTTCAGCACGTCACCGACGTTGTTTAGCTTCCCGACGTACCCGAGGAATACGTCGAGTGACTTGAATACGAAAGATGCGATGGATACGAGCAAGAATACTTGCACAAACAGGAATGCGAAATAATACTTCTGGACAAACTCCGTCTTCTGCGAACCAGTTTTGGCGCCTTTAAACCCGGCCAAAAAGCCAAAGATGATCGGGACGAGAACAAACAGGATCGCCAAGAGGACGGCTGGCAAGACACCCGATATAGCCTTGACAATGTTTCTCAAGGCCTTGTTATCGAACAGTGCATGTAACCAGCCGTTGTTATGTATGAGGTTGTCGGCTTGGCCGAAGGCGGCCGACCAAGTAACAGGAATACCCCACAAGATAATCATGGCGATGACGACTGTGATCACAATGAAAGTGCGAAGCCATTGCTGCCACCAGTTAATCGCCATGTTTCCCCACTCGACGTCGCGCGGCGAGATTTCGTTCAACCGTGGCGCCATCTGTTTCGGTAAATGATGCACAACACTCTGACACGCCATGTGTGCAGCAATCTGATTATTGAATTGGATGAAGGCGGAAGTCATCAATGGGAATCTTTCGGGGTGTTTCTGGTCTTCCTCAATCTCCAAGTTCAAACGCGCAAGTTCTTGTCGACACCAGTAAATTGCATCAACCTTCTTGGTGACCAGAGGCAGCCCAAACAGCCACGTTACGCCGAAAAGGGGGAGACGAAACGTCGGCCGATCTTTTTTCTTCACATACTTCGCCCATTCAGCGTCCGTCTCCATGTCCATCTTGTACTCTGCGTCGTAGGCATCATCATATTCGATAGCTTCAGCCTTGGGACCCATGAAAGGGATGGCCTTTTTCACTGATTGCCAGGCCGATTTCTCATCAGACGAATCAGACGGACTTGTGCCTTGGGGGACGGGGGACGTGTAAGCACCCGGAGGTGGCTTCCAGAACTGCCAAAACATGGTTTTCTCATTCACATACATGTCGTTGATATTGTCCAATTTGCGGACCTTATTATCCACAGCCCGTCCATGGTTCTGCGGCTTCCTTATGGCCTTTGTCGAGCAAGATGTAAGCATGGAGCCGCCGGGAGAATTGGTTCGTGGTGCGTCTAATGACTCCCCTGGGAGAGGCGACGATTTGCCCCAATTGGCAGGCTCCGGAGTCGAGTCCATTGCCATGAAGCCATTGCTTGTGCCAATGGCATTGCTGACACCACGACCAGCTTTGCCCGCTACGCCGGCAACGCCTCTTAGTCCGACTTCAACTTGGTGAAGCGGGTTGACACGATGTTCAGATCTTTTGGCGTCGTCTCGCGAGTGCTCCCGGCTATGGGCTCTACCCCGGCCGTCGTGTTGAGACTCGCGGATAGCGGCGTCCACCGTGTGAGGGACATCTTGTCCTTGCCCTGCATCTGTCCCTTCGTCGACGTGGGCCAAGCGATTAGCTTCGGCATCGTGTTCAGCGTCGCGGGCAGCTTTTTCTTTCTTGGTCATTGCCTTGAGATTGAGCTTCCTACGACTCTTTTTCTCTTCGGCATTGCGTTGCTTCAATTGGGCTTTCTTGGCTGTTCTGATGAGATCAGTCTCGGCAGACTCCAGTTGCTTGTGTATTTTGTCGCGCAGTGAAATCTTGTCCAACAGTGTTGTAAGATCTCTATTCAGCCAGATATTTCTGACCCCGCCGGGGAAAACGTCAAAAAGTCCCATGAGCGCCTCCTCCGTGAGCCACTTCTTGGGGACCGAGTTGACGAGAATCGTAGTTGCGGAAGCACGGAGGCGATGCTCGGCACTTGTGAGGTAGTCTTGCCGAATTTTGATGTAAACTCGAAGCTCGAAGAAAAACACGGTGCATACCCAAATGACAACCAAGATGGCCATGATGAGATGAGCAGTGTAACGAGTGGCGTTGCGTGGGCTGACATTGGCCCATGCCAAGGTGTCAAGGCCTGTTGGGACCCCTGCATTGTTGCCAGTATTGTTTACGGCCCTCTCGTTGTCGTTGATGTCAATCTTACTGCCTTGGCCTCCCACATAGTTGATGGGAACCAAGATGGGCAACACAACTAAGCATATCGGAATGAAAATGACTAGGAGTGTTTTGAGATATCGAAGGAAGAAGTAAGCGTCTAATCCACATTTGTTGATCACATCACGGTCGTGATATAGAATCAAGGTTCGAATCATCGCAACAAGGTTTCTCGGTGGTGGATCAGTACGTTCGCGCTCGGGAACGAGATATGTTTTAGGTTTGCTATCAGATGGGTTCAAGTTAATAAAATTAGAAGCAAAATGACGTGATCACATACAAGATTCTTGCCAGCCTGTTTCGTAGGAGCGTAAATAAGGTGAGCTGTGCCGCAAAGACTGCTAAGGCCACACCAATGGCCGTCAAGAAACTAATGATACCCATTCCTGATTTGTCTTGAGCATTTGGTGTTGAAGCATTGGCTCGTGTAAAGCCGGCTAGATGTCGAGAAGCAGAGGCAGCCGAATGGGATATGGCTACAGGCATGTGCCAGGCCTGGGGCCCAACACTTTCAGGTAGTGGCGACGCCATGGTCAACGTTGTGTTCGCCGATTCGAGAGCGTTCCAAATAAGAGCAGATGCTTTGCTTCGCCGGAGAGATGTGTTTCCTGCCCTTGAGGGCAACGAGGGTGTAGGTTCACCAGCTCGGGCGATGCGATAAGGGGATGTCGATGAATATAGCTGCAGGAACTAGACAAACAATTTTAAACGCAGAAATAATGGGGAGCAATGCCTGTGCAGAAACAAAGCAGCGAAACCAACCAGTTGTCTCACGTGGACGGACATGTGGAAAGAAACTAAGGATGACAGGAATGGCGCCGGACAGGGAGTGACGGGAGCGACTTGTTGGTGACATCAGATTCCGTGAATGAAGGAAGGGGTTCGTGCTTCACTTTGCACCAATCCCCGCAACTCGGTTGGCTCTCATTTGCCTTCAGGCCGCTCACAAGCGCGTAGCTCCATCTCGCATGTGAATATGTACGTACACTTGAAACATTTTTCAAGTTTTTTTTTTGGCCTGAGTAACGGAGTACAAAGGCGGCAAACGAAACGCACAACCCGTGACTAAGCGTGCTTCAAACGGGTGAATAAGACAGGTGAGCAACGTGCGGGACACCTGATGTAGCCACGGGACACCCTAGTTTAGGTATAGCGCTAGGCGTGGTAGGTGGGCCTATTAATAGTTTAGCGGGCGCTGATTCGTGGTATTCGTACTTTATTAGTATTGATACTACTTACTTTTTTAAATAAATTTAAGCCAATAGTATCTTAAGCAACGCGCTCCTACTATGCCTAATTAGGGTGCCTCACCCGTGGCCACACCAGGTGTCCCGTACGTTGCTCACCCTGTCTTACGGAGTAGAAGATGCCACTCCGCTCACTTCCTCATTGCGCGCATTCACGGCAGCGGTATTATTTAGTAGGAGCACAGGAAGCTGGCCGACGGCGAGCGTGACACTCCCTACACCGTTTACTTTATGTATATTGTGTGACGAGTTGACTCAACATTAAACGTCACGGCATGCCAACTATTACGTTGTTCCCGTAGTAGTCGCGATCACGCATCGATTGTGGATAGCTGATGTGTTAACAGTGACGCTATTCACGTTTCTTTCTGTTGACATTGGAAGGTTTTCCTACCCAAGCACTGTTCCTTGCTGAGGTGATTCTCTATCCTTTTCATTTGCCCCACTAGACTGACACAAATTGCACGGGCTACGGAGTACATTCCTATAATATAGGTTCCATCAACAGTCAGTCAGTGTGGGGGAAGGATTACGGTGAAAGAATTTTTCAATAACTAATCATTCAAGCTAACACTGAAAGCATAAACAACGCATCAAAAAGACGCGCAAGCATGACCATTTGAATCACTCCAACGCCAAAACAAAGAACTAGTTTGCAACGTGCAACCCAACAGTGTATGTGTCAGGGTACTGCTCCCCATGAAAGAGTTCCGAGCCTTCTATAAATATAACAATGCTCGCGACCGTCGGCACATAGGAAATTTTATTGTCTGTTTGCCCGCCTCAAAAAATTGACGCAAAAGTCGGCAAGAAGGTGGACATGTACCAAGTAGCGTTTTCTCTCTGTTAAGAGATAAATCCGAAGCTTGCGATGCCAAGCAACCGCAAGGAAATCAAGTTCTGTTCGCAATTTTTACGTCTCCCTTAAAAAAGGCAGTCCAGGCAGCAGCAGCATGCCAAACCAGCCATCAAACCAGTCATGATACCGCCCTTGTTGTCGCGTCGCTCCTGGGGAACGTAACCCGGGCCGTATTGTCCCTGGGGCGGACCATACTGTCCCTGAGGGGGGCCATATTGACCTTGAGGGGGGCCATATTGTCCCTGGGGAGGATAGGGGCCCTGTTGCTGGTTGTACCCCATTTGCGGTCCCGGCTGGTAGTAGTTCTGTTGTTGCTGAGGCTGATAGTAAGGCTGCTGCTGGCCATATTGGTCTCGTTGTTGATCTCCTGGGAACGGTGATGGTGAACCGCCGTATGCGGGCTTAGGTGCCAACGGTGGCGGAGAGCCAGCGCCGCCGTAGGGAGGAGGCTCGTCTCCCTTGTTGTTCATCGTGAAGGACGGTGTGGTGTATTGATGTAAATCCAAGATATTATTCGCTGGTGATTGTTTTTTTTAGAACTTTTCGGTATGAGATCGTCGTCGAGATGCGAGGGAAGGGAAGTGAAGGGGGGAGGAATACGAAGATGGAGAGAGTTGAGAAAATGAGAAATGGTGTCGCCAAGATGTTTGACCCTTCGAATCATCAGAAGTGGCCCAAACGCTCCGCGTGTCACAGCGCGCGACCAACGCCACAGACGGGGCTCTCGGAAGCAGGCTGCTGCGCCACCCTTGGCCTGCTGTGTGGTGAGGTGGCGACGACTCTGGTAATAACCGAACTTGATAGTTCAAACTGTTGTTGGTGTTGAATCATTCGCTAAATAAAATACTCATACGGTGACACGGGGGGTATAGCTATTATTCGCAGAATCGTTCATAAATGTATCGGTTTGTGGGAAATGTTATTCATTGCTGCCATCCACATAATGCAAAGGACGTCATACTCGGCATTTTCACTACACATCCACAATCAAGTCACAGTATGGATTTGACAGTAACCCATGCATTCAATGACTCGAAATCCCCTCTCGTAGACTAGCAATACGGCATGTTATACCCAAGACGCCGAGTTGACCGAGCAGACACAAAATTTAATCCGCGTCTCCAGGGTAGGTGGCCACCATATCCAGCACGTGACCGTTTGCGAAAGCCACCTCTACCTGTGGCTTGACGAGCTCTTTGCCCCACGACGAATGCTCATCGCACGAAAAAAGTGAAATTAGTCGATCGAAGGAGAAACCCCACGATTGCAACAACTGATCCTGTGGCCGGAAACAACGGCGCCAAGTGACCGAACTCACGGCCAAAGCTTGAGAAAGAAGTCTTGAAAAATAAGAATAGACGCAATCATGGCTACCACAGCGCCACCCAAGCCCAAGTGAGTAAAAATTGCCAGCCTCAAGTGACACCTTCTTCGCGATATTAACCCCACCATCAAAATAGGCACGACTGGGCCGACGACGATGATAACGAAGAGCCGTCCACCGACCTGCCGCCTCCCCAGACGATTTCCAACAAGGATGGAACCAAAACTATCATCGCATTCCGATACAACGACCAAGGACAGAAAGTAAAGACTACTCGACGTGTCCGATATGTCACACACAAGGAGACGGTCAACCCCCGAGTTGCTGACCGAAAAACCTGGGCCAAGTTTGGCCTCAGCGCAAAGGACGGTCCTGGTCCTGCCCCCGATACCACCTCCGTTGGCGAGAACATCATCTTCCGACCCAGCATCAACTGGCGCAAGGACGCCAAGGACGAGAGCCAGGACCCCAACGCCCAGTCGATGAAGGACAAGCTCAAGGACAAGAAGGTCAAGTGTCGTATTTGCAACGGCGAACATTTTACGGCCAGATGTCCATACAAGGACACCATGGCCCCCATTGGAGAGACTGCTGGCTCAGATGCCGGCGGTGCCACTGGTGCACTGGAAGATGCTGGTGCTGCCGGTGGTGTCGGCGCCAAAAAGGGCTCCTATGTACCTCCTGCTTTGCGTGGAGACCGTGCCGGGGGAGCTGCTGGAGAGCGGATGGGAGGATCCAAGTATGGCGAGAGAGACGACCTTGCCACTCTGCGTGTCACCAACGTATGTATTGATATCGAGCGAGTTGCTTCAAGTGCCCGTGAGCGAAATGCCACTAACTACGATGACAGGTTTCAGAAATGGCCGAGGAGGCAGAGCTACGGGATATGTTCGAGCGTTTCGGACGCGTCACCAGAGTTTTCCTTGCCAAGGACAGGGAAACGGGTATGGCCAAGGGATTCGCTTTCATCAGTTATGCAGACCGTGGGGACGCCGTCAAGGCTTGCAACAAGATGGACGGATATGGTTTCAAGCATCTTATTCTGCGAGTCGAGTTTGCCAAGAAGGCCCAGTAGGTTCTTTCTCTGTTGTCATATGGTATTAGAAATTTGGGGTTAATGCATGTTCATGACGGACTTATGGGAGACGCTCTTCGAAGCTATTCAAACTTTGGGATCAAATCATGGTGCAACGTCGTTTTGTGTATTGTTGTTTGTTCTCAACTGCCGGAGTGATACTGCCCGGAATCATTTCCGTTGGCCCTTGCTTTGCGTACCTCAAGTTTCCCAGCTGCGTTCGATTCACAGCATCGGAAAGCCATGAATTGATCGACGTTTCATTAGGTAGAAAATGAGACACTCGGATGAGTACCACATGCGCCCCCCCTATTGGAGTGTGCAATAGCGATGGACAAGAATAAGAAGCTCTAGTAATATCTCTTGCGCATAGTGCTGGCCCCCCCCCCCTCATGGAAAGACCCCCCCCCGCACAAGGCAACGACGTAGTGCGGGGGATGCCCTCGTGAAAGGGAAGGTGGTAATAGGCAGGTGGCTTTATGTGTACTAGAACTCCACATTTATCCCTTGTATGTACCTCTCCCACTTGTTCCCCTCGTCTCTCGTGTTGGTGCCAGCTTCCCATCTCTTCTTTCCTTCTGGCCATAACTCGTTTGATACCTTGTTTGAGAACCATGAGTAAAAGTAGCGGCCTCGAGGCGGAAGCCTCCGAGCTTCGCCAGAGGCAGACTCAAGCTTCTTCGAAAGCTGACAAGCACCAAGGTCTTTCGGTGGAAGAAGGCCTGGTGGTCCCGGGAAATGGCCCCGATGACCTCAGCCCCAAGTCCCCGTCCAAGACGTACGGACGCACTCCGGATGGCACAGGTGAGCCAATGATGGGCATTTGGCATGACTGCCAGTCGTCAGCCGTATGAGGAACATCAATCGCGAATCGGACTAACGATACGTCTGTTGTTTATAGTCTTTGTCGTGCCCACCACCCACGACATGGTTTCCCAACTTCTGGACCCACGACAACCCAAGAACTTATCAGATGCCGTTGTGCTTGCCATACTAGCTTCCATGATTTTCGCCGCTTACATGTTGCCAGCAGGATGGAAGCGGCCGGTTTTCGCCCTCACCTTCTTGTTTTGGAGAGGTTGCTACAATATTGGCATCGGCGTGTTACTTCACGTTCAATCCCACCACCGACGCCTTATCACCTGGGCTAAGCGATGGAAGCTGTTCGAGGACCTCAGGACAGGCCGCAACCCTCGACCATGGCTTTACAAACTTCTCAAACGAGAGCTCGAAGCTAAAATACCAGACGACTACAAATTCGAAAAAGCACCCCTGGAATACAACACATGGCTGGTCTTCAGGCGCGTAGTCGACCTCATCTTGATGTGTGATTTTGTGTCCTATTGCCTCTTTGCCATCGTCTGTGGCCACACTCCTCAAGGAGAGAACACTCTTGTCGGTATCTCCCGCTGGGTATTGGGAATTGCGCTCGTTGGATTCAACCTGTGGGTAAAGCTGGACGCTCACAGAGTCGTCAAGGACTTTGCATGGTACTGGGGTGACTTTTTCTATCTCATCGACCAAGACCTGACTTTTGACGGTGTGTTCGAGATGGCGCCTCACCCCATGTACTCGATCGGGTATGCTGGTTACTACGGCATCTCCATGATGGCCGCCAGCTATGAGGTTCTTTTCATCTCCATAGTCGCTCATGCCGCTCAATTCGCCTTCCTTGTGACTGTTGAGAATCCTCACATCGAAAAGACCTACAACCCTCCTCCACCACGGAAAAGGGACCTGTCCCGGATGCAGAGTGATTCTACCGTGAACCTCGGAATGTCCTCCGATCACACCTCCGTCGACCGCCCGGCTAGTATTCCGCCCAAGTCTCCGCAAGAACCGCCGGTCCCTGTTCACAACATGGTTGGGCTCGGGAACATGGATCTGTTCCGAGTACCAGACTCCATGGCTGTGCTTTTGCCGTTGTACGTAGCCATTCTTGCCTTGGCCACCCCCAAAACGCCTATTTGGCAGGCCTTCTTCGTAGCCCATGCGCTACTCTGGCGTGTCTGGTACCATCTCGGACTTGGCATCATTCTTGACAGACAATCCAAGACCAAGATGTGGACTCGCCACTTTCTCAAATACGGCGAGAGCGTCGGGGAAGCCTGGCGTCAGTGGAAGGGAATGCATCACATCAGTATGATTATGTGCAATGCGTCCTTCGCCACTGCCTGCTACAAGATGTACTCCCTCCCCGCAGACTGGGCATATGGCCTGGTGCTGCTAAGACATGTCCTCGGTGGTGGCTTGATCGCGTTGCAGTTTTGGACCGCCGTGAGCGTGTATGAGTCTCTGGGCGAATTTGGCTGGTTCTGCGGTGATTTCTTCTGGGACCAAGAGGCCAAGCTCACGTACACGTCTATTTATCGATTCCTCAACAACCCGGAGAGAATATTCGGGACAGCTGGTGTCTGGGGCGCAGCTCTAATAACGTGGAGCAGAGCCATCTTCATCATGGCCATTGTCTCGCAGCTCCTCACCCTGTTCTACATCTCGTACATTGAAAGACCGCACATGCAGAAGATCTATGGCAGAAGCATGCGCGGTGAAGCGGGCCTCACAAAGTTTATCAGACGGTCGCTGCCTGATCCGATCAAAGGCTGGCAAGAAAGCGTGGACAAGGTCATGGACGACACGACTCACTTTGTGGAAGACTTCATCGACACAGCACGCCCCAAGTTTGCCTCTGGCGTCAAGACTATTGTGCGAGACACGTCTGCGCTCTTCAACATTGCACCAGCCCGTCTCACATTGACCAAGATCTCTCCCCATCTCGCTGGCCTGGACCCCAAGCAGTACTCTCTTTCCATTGATGGCACTCAGTCCCAGCAATCATCAGTTCATGACCATGCCACCGGCAAGGAAAGCTTCACCGGACGATTCCCCAAGCCTGTCAAGACCATGGTTTACGAATACGGCGCCCCTCTAAGAGTCAAGTGGAGAGCGCCCATGAACCACAGTAAAAAGGACTGGATCGGTCTGTATATGGTGACGGACAATCGATCCCGCGACAACACCGAGGTGCCATCTTCAGGACGCTGGGCTCCTACAAACGAGGGCACTTATGACTCCCTGACAGCCGATAGCAGTATTGTAGTCTCCGAGCATGCTTGTCCCAAGAGCGACCCATCTGAGCCTGACATGGTTGAGGGCGAAGTCTTGTTCCAGGGGGATAAATTATGGTGGACGCAGGGTGTATTTGAATTCCGGCACCACCATAACGGCACGCACAACGTCATGGCCGTCTCCGAGCCCTTTGAGATCCGCATTGCACAATTTGCCGAGGATGACGTGACCTTTGATGCCAAAGGCATGTACACTCAGGCAGTCGAAACTGCCGTGCTACCTGTCGTACAAAATTGCCTGGACAGGGACCCTGATATTGCCCCGAGCGATGTGGAAGAATCATTCGGCAGTCATGTGGAACGTGACGGAAAGTATGCCAAGCGAATCGTGTATGCCATTCGTGAAATGTTTGGCATCGAGTTCGCCCCAGCTGTAGTACTGGCGGACGGCAATGTGCGAAAGCTGGCTTGGAGAATTTCTAACGCAAAGGAGGTTCTAGTATGTGCGATTCATCGATTTACCTTGCCACAGAAACATGACTGACAAGATCCAAATGCAGGCTCCGTACAGCATGTCGCATTCCAAGGGCACTACAACGCCAGCGGCTGAAGATCTCCGGAGCACCAAGGATTGAAATCAGGGCGGGGGCAGACAGGATGCAGGAAACGATAACGATGGATGAATGGGACGGTTGCAACGACTAAAATGTCACTCCTTAGATGTTAAAGGAAACATGGTAGAACGAACTATGAGATTGATGATGTTGGGAATTGGTGTGCGTTGGCGGTTTATTTAAGGGCCAAGTGCATCCTTAGGTATTGAGTGTGAGGAGATACCATTTCGTAGTAACTAATGAATCAACAATGCACTTATGCGAAGACAGGAAGTCTCCAATCAGCGGTTTCTTGGACAAAGAGATAAAAAGGTTGGCGAACTACCTATCGACTTGACCCTGGATTTCAATTGGCCGGGCGGGGGACGATCGCCAGGCACCACGACGCGCTGAGTACATGTGACCCGCAATAGTAGGCCTGGCTAGGTACATACACCCAAGCCTACACTGTAACCCCTGTTTGATTTTTCCCCAGTACATACATACATGACTAGGGGCAGCAGGCTAATAATGGAACTTTTTATAATTTAGCGTGGCACTTGGTGGAGAGGGGCACTTTATTTTACCCATAGCTTACTAGGGCCGTATGGTACCTCTTCTCAGCGTATGTGCACACCCCTGTCGCCTAGGCAGCGTATGTAACTAGATTAGTAAGCTTAGGAAAGTGCGTAGGAATACTAGCGCACACGACTTTAGCTTACCTAGTCCGTAGTCCGTAGCTCTCCTTGTAATGGGGAAGCACAGGACCTTTTATTTATTTTATACAACTTAGGTTTTATACTATCTTCACTTTATATCTACTAATTGGGGGGACTTCTTTTCACTGCATCACGTACAAGAGACCCGCCTGCCCACCGAGTCCATCAGGCTAAATTCTGCTTCGAAGAACCACAACGGACCTGGTCACTTTATTTTCATTTCCCGCAGCCTGGTCGGCCAAGTTTCAACCTCCAACAATCGCCAAACTTGACGGATCAATCGGGCAGGATGGGCATTTATCGCGGACCACGCGGACCACGCGGACCAACTCAAAGTTGCCTCGCTTGAACTGGATGGAATTAGCCTGAAGATCCTTTCCAATGGCCACATACCCGCATAGTCTCTAGTAATTCCGAAGCTTTTTTTTTTTTTTTTTTTTTTTCAAAACCCCCCCCCCCCCCCCCGACACCGTTCTTTTCAAAATCATGGGTTTACACCTCTATTGATTTCGGTTACGAAAACAAGTCCAACGACAATGTTCACGGCACTCGCTCCGCTCTTGCTCGCGGCAACTGCGCAGGCTTCCTTTCTGTACGTCTCCTCGTATGACGGATACGTGACTACGCTCGATCTGAAGGGCACTTCCTCTGGTCGCGGCGCTGCAAGAGTTCCGTTGCTGAGGAGCGTGTCGTCGACGCATGGTTGCGGGGGGAGCCCGTCGTGGCTGACGCTGGATAAGGCTGGTTCGACGCTGTTTTGTGCCGACGAGGGCCTCACGACAAGGAATGGCTCGATCTGGTCGTTTGAGACGACTCGTGATGGGTTGAGGAGGTTGGACCAGGTGATGACGCTGAGGGGACCTGTGAGTGGTACTCTTTATGGGAAGGGGCGCCGCGGTCTTGCTGTTGCTCACTAGTGAGTTGGCCTTTCCATTCATCTCATGGGAAGAAGAAGAGAAACAAACGTGACTAATTGTCAACACCGTGGCCAGTTGGTCCGGAACCTTCACCACCTGGGACGTCTCCGACCCATCCCACCTCGCGCTCGTCCATACCAAGCAGTACAAGCTCACCAAGCCCGGCCCCATTGCGGACAGACAGGACGCTTCACACCCTCACGAGACCGTTCTCGATCCCACCGGAAATTTCATGGTCGTTCCGGACCTCGGCGCCGACAAGATTTACGTCTTCGCCGTCTCCAACTCCGCCGACCTCAAACTCAAGCCCCTGCCTCCCGTTCATGTCAAGCCCGGCAGCGGTCCCCGCCACGTCAGCTTTGCTGCCTTTCGTGACAAGACGTTCATGTACGTGGTGACCCAGCTGGCCAACACCATCATCAGCTACGAGGTGACGTATCCCGGCACATCTATTCAGTTCAAGCAACTCTTCACCATCAGCACCCATGGTGTGGGCGGACATGTCCCCAATCAAGTTGCAGCCGCTGAAGTCGCCGTCTCCGTGAGTTTACCTATTTCTCCTCCAACGAGGCCTCGTGTCATTTTAGCCTCCAATCATAGCCCTTTCTTGTTTCTCTATCTCCGAAGCAATTGGTGACTTCCCTTGCTAATATGCCCGTCCTATTCTTGTTTGTTTTGCATTTAGCCTGATTCCAAAAATCTCATCGTATCTTCCCGAAGAGAAAACGCTTTCAGCATCCCAAACTTTGACCCCAAGAACAGCACCAACATCATCTCGGATCCCCTCATCAACTTCTCCATCGACGCCGAGACGGGAAGTCTCACCCGAATTCAGGAAGTCCCCTGTGGCGGCCGCGTGCCTCGTCACTTTTCCTTCAACAAGGCCGGGACGTTGGTCGCCGTGGGTCAACAGAACGATGGGCGAGTCGTGCTGATCAACCGAGATCCACACACCGGTAAGCTTGGAAGCTTTGCAGGATATGCCGACGTTGCGGGCCCGGTTACATCGGTGGTTTTCAACGAAATGTTGGGTAGCTGATCATATTGCTTTCTTCCTCTGTTTTGACACCCACTGACGGTGTATGGATATGTAGATAGATGAAATGTACGTAGATCGATAGCCTGCGCCCCGACCCGGATTGTGTATACCATCCCATGTGGTCGTTATGGAGGAAATTGCATCCGCACCACTGCAACTTCCCCCATATTTGTGTCTCCATTGATCAGCCACTTTTAGTGGCTGGCCGCAGCATCGATTGACTTTGCAGTGACTGGTCTCTGGCTGCCTCGCGTGCGTCATGTTGCAAGTGGACTTGGTAAGCCTCGAAAATGCTCGACGACCTATTTGGAAAGAACGGCAACATCCTGCTGGTGCCGCTGGCAGAAAAACGAGGCCTCCGTCTGCTGCAAGTGTCATATGTCGGTTCTCCCGATTCCCTAGAGCTGTCGCTGTGTGTGAAAAAAGCAAAGGAGCCGGAAGCTATGATGGCCAGCATACTATCGAATACAGGCTGTCACGGAGCATGATGCATGATGTTGCATTCGGACACCTGGAGGATTGCGATAAATGAGCACAAAGTATGGATTGAACAGGCTATTACGGACCACTACATTGAGCGTTGTTGTTCCGAGCGAACACTCGGTGTGGAACTCAGCCATTGAAGGTAAAAACGAAGAAATCTCGGATCTGACATGGCTTGCATATTACTTCGGGGGCCATTTGCCGAGCAGTTCAAGGCTTGGAAATCTGACGTGCCGTTTGAAGCATTATTGACCTTCGCCTTGGTCACAAGAAACCTTCGATTTGATTGCAGGAGTACTACAGGACCGCGGGATTTGAATGTCCGATCAGACTGAATGTGCCATGACGACGCCGTACTTACACTGCGATTTTGTGGTTGGCCAGGCGCGACCAGGGCTGGCATGCGGCCCATGGTGACTCAACGTAGACTACCTCGGCTGAGCGCTTGCAGCAGGTTTCGGCGGCGAAGGAGGAGGAGGTGCTCGGGCATCGGCGCCGTGGCCGATTCCGAGATTAAACAGACGTTGTTGCCCATGCAGCCAAGCCAGAAGCAAGGCACAAAGAGTAAAGAGTCAACAGGTTAACAGGTAACAGCCGCTGCCTCGGCTGGCTTGCTGCTGCAGGACCAGGACTTAGGAGAGATCCGAGAGTGCAGGGGGAGCGTGCAATGCTCCTTCCCTAATAAATTTCAACTCGAGTTCTGGTGCATGCATCACCCTGCAGCCTCATCCTGCAGCCTCATCCTGCCGCCAACGCCAACGCCAACGCCAACGCCGACGCCAACGCCGACGCCAACAACACGCCGACGCCAACAACAAGCCGACGGACCTCTCGAGAGCCTCCAATCACGACGTCGACTTGGCCGGTGGCAACAGCTCTGGAACTCTCGAGTCGTATCGCTCCAGATCTGGGCATGAAACGCACATGCGCTTGGTGTCTGCCTCGACAAGATGAGAGAGACGGACAGCCAAACTCGGCCAGTCAAGTAAACGGTGTCTTCAATACGGGCAAAACGGAGGACCACCCCGGCCGGCCGCTTGACTTGCCTATTATTATAACCTGCTTACCGTGGCGCTTGAGATGATGCCGAATTGCATGAATTGGCCGCGAGTGGCCTCAACGCGTGCTTGCTCGGCCTGGTCGCTCTTGCCATCAATCAGGCGTGCCAAGGCGACATGAAACAATAAGAATTGACCCAGACGTCCCCAAAGGAAAGAGAAGAAAGAAAAAAGGGGGCAAATGCCCGAATGCCCAAGGGGAGGGAACCTGCCTGCCGTTGACATTGACAGTCATATTGTCCGATTGTCCGATACGCCATCCATCTCCAGCGTTTGAAAGCAGAATCAATAGAAAGCACGGACTATAGACCCCGAATACGATAGTCATTTCATTCCGGACCCGTTCACGCATTGCATCGTTGCCCCTCCAGCCCGCTCGTCAATCCGAGTCCTCGAGCTATTTGACCTCGACAGTTGGCCACCCCGCTATCCCTGTCTAACCAATCTACCTTGCCATTCCTCTTCAATTGTCATTTGCATGACGTGAAGAGGCAAATAACGGAGACCAAACGCAAAGGCGAAAAAGCTCTTCTATTGAACAACGCCGCAACCTGCCTGCTGCGCCTTGTCTTGGCGAGAGGTTGTTCGGCGACTCGGTTCATATGGGCACGTTTGTCATCAGTATGGGTTCATCGACCTCGCCGGCTCATTCAGACTATTCGCGGACTTCCCTTGGCCGGCCGCTTGTTCTGTTCTTTGCGAGTACCAGCCGTTTCGAAGTTCGTTGTCATTAAATCTTTATAAATCTCAACTCTCAGACAGATCATTTGCTTGTGCTTTCCCGCCTCCCTTGTTGGAATCCCATTGCTCTCGAGAACCGGCACATGGAATAATCTTGGCTTGGAGTCACACTTCTCACATCTTTGTGCTCTACTATTGTACATGTAGCCAAAGCTTCACAGAAGAGACCCTGCATACTTTCTTCACCGCAACTTGGTATCCGAAATGAAGTCTCCTGCAGGGTTCAAGGCGAAACGCACAATGAGCGTCAGCCGCAGCACCAAGGCACACCACTCGACGGGCCGATCACGCTTGCTACCACGGTCCTCAGACACAAATCCACATGCAGCGCTATCCTTATCGAATGATGACTCGTTTACGGCCTCTTTGAAGAGGAATACCAGCGATTCAGCTGTCGGCTATCCGCGCAGGAGGGCCAATATAGCTGTGAGTTTCTTCTCTGCTGTAATCTGCCGTTTCGAAAATGACCGGATGGCTCACATGGCACATCGCGAATTTGATCTCCTTCTCTTTAGTGCGAAGTTTGCCGCTCCAGAAAGTCTCGTTGCGATGGCAACAAACCAAAATGCAAGCTCTGCACTGAAATAGGCGCCGACTGCGCTTACAGAGAGCCGGGCGTGAAACTTGATGCTGGCGACAGGTTAATTCTGGAGCATCTCAACCGTATCGAGAACCTTTTACAGATGAGTTTTGCTGCCAATCAGACCAGCGGAATACACGTGTTGCAGAGTTCCCCATCCTTGAGCAACGGCACGGCAATTAGCGGCGACCATGCTTTATTGACTGGCTCGTCCAACATGAATTCTGTCATTCACAGCGGTGGTTTCGACACATGGGGGTATGCGCCTGTTAGAACCAACATCTCGACCATGCCCAAATGTCACACGAATGCAACAATGCACCTGTTACAATGGCCGCTGATCCGTGATCTTGTGCCGCGGCCTTGCGATCCTCAGATCCTGCTTCAACTAGAGATGGCTCGGGAACCACTTTGTACCTTGACCAGGACACATTGTGTTGATCTTTCCGAGACACAGGCGTATGTTCAAGCCTTTTTCGATCGAGTCAACATATGGTATGCCTGCGTAAACCCTTATACGTGGCGAAGCCAGTACAGAACAGCCATGTCCAACGGGTTTCGAGAAGGCCCCGAGAGCTGTGTTGTGCTGTTAGTCTTAGCCCTGGGTGAGGCAAGCCTGCGAGGGAGCATATCCCGAATTGTGCCGATTCAAGAGCCGCCAGGTCTGCAGTATTTTACGGCGGCATGGTCACTTCTTCCGGGAATGATCACAACCAACAGTGTCTTGGCAGCCCAATGTCATTTGCTTGCTGCCGCCTATCTATTTTATCTGGTCCGGCCACTCGAGGCTTGGAATTTGCTTTGCACCACCAGTACAAAGCTGCAGCTCCTCTTGATGGCCCCTGACAAGATATCTGCGCCACAACGCGAGCTTGTGGAACGAATCTATTGGAACGTGCTCTTATTCGAGAGTGAGCTCCTGGCAGAACTCGACCTCCCACACTCTGGTGTAGTACAATTTGAAGAGAATGTGGGTCTTCCAGGAGGATTTGAGGGCGATACTGAAGACCAAGACCAAGTCGGCAGGGATGAGCTCTGGTATTTTCTCGCAGACATTGCTTTGCGAAGATTGCTGAACCGTGTGAGCCAGCTCATTTACTCAAAGGATTCGATGGCGTCAACCACCACTAGTCTTGAGCCTGTGGTGGTAGAGCTTGACTACCAACTTACCCAATGGTATGAGAGCTTACCACAGGCCCTTCAATTCCCTTTCACCCGTACTATGCTGCAAGACCCTACCCAAGCGGTCCTTCGTCTACGCTTCTATGCATGCAAAACCATCATCTATCGCCCCTATATTCTTGCTGTTGTCGACAATGAGCAAGCAGTCCTCGATCTGGTCGTTCGCGAGTGCTGCCACAAATGCCTTGAAGCGTCTGTCCGACAGTTGGAACATATCATGGAACAGTGAGTCGATCACTTCTCTCGCTTCTTTGACCTATACATTCATGACAAACTAATTAGTCTACGCAGTCAAGCAGGACATGTGCCTTACCTATGGCAAGGAGCCTTGTCTATAATTTCTCAACTCCTCCTGCTCATGAGCTCTTCGATGTGCCCATCCCTCTTGAGTATATTGCTCACAATTCTTCCACATCAACAGGCATTGGACGACCTTATCAATGAGGCCATTACGGAGGTGGACCACTACGCAGCTTTGGCACCGAGCTTGAGCTTGGCAATTGATATCGCCAAGGAGACTGAAATACGACGGCAAGCATTTTTCCGCAGTTGAGTCGGGCGTACATGCTCTGCTCTCGACAAAGGTGGCGCACATTTTGGTCGTCAGGGTTGTCCTAGTCGTGCCGCTACATTCAGATGAAAAGTACAATGCCCCCCCCCCCCCCCCCCGATTTATTTTACAAATCTACATGCCCCATTTACTCGTTCCTCTCTAATAGCTGTAATTAGCTACTATTATTAGAGAGCTATAAGGAAATTGCGCAGGGTATATAGCGCTACAAAAGAGTATATCTATTTGTATGCAAAGCTACTAGTACTTACAAAATGTACTGGCCCCTGTCTCCTTTATTTCCTAGCTAACATCTGAGTGGATCAATTACCTCTGTCATGTAGATTTGTATAATAATTCAATTCAGGGGGTGTATTGTACACAGTTCGTTCACGGACGCGCGATTAACTGGGGACATCCCTCCGGGCGAAATAAAATTTTGAATCAAATTATGACGGCGTATCAGCCAGAAACTGAAGCTGACATGGAACTTGAAATGTTCTAGACTTAATGATCTATCCTACTCATGACTATACCACCTAAGGTTCCTTGAACCGGTTTTTCAAGGCGTCCCGTGTTGAGTAGTCATAAACAAAACCGTCCTCCTTCAACATCTCGAATCCGTCAAGCGCCCAATTCCGACAGTTCCATCCGGACGACTCGCTCATCTCGATTCACACACTACTCAAAACTTCATGCACCCTGTTTAGATTCGAATAATGGTAAGGATATTCCATTCCAAGCCACAACTTGAGATCAACCAAGTTGGCAGTTTAGGCGACAGAGAAAGCGCCGACCTCGGCGCCCATCCGGGTTGGCAGACTCGGGCACCAGGACTGAATCTCAACAAAGCGGCCGGAGTGTGGACCCACTTCCAAAGCCAAAGGCCCGGGCCGTGCCCCCCCCCCCCCACATTCAAGTCAAGTCCATTGACCCGGCCCATCCAGCCATGTCAAATCCATCATTGAGAAATTGAATCCGTACCTACCGGGGACGCGGCCGCAAAGCGAGAGTGCACTTCTCTCAAATGCAGCTTCTAACCGAGACGAGGGCGGCTTTTTATTGATCAATTTTTTTTTTCCCCAACCATGTAGAGATTTCTGGCTTCTTGCCGTTGCATTCCAGAGCCAGAGATGACGGCTACGTTTGTTTTTGAATGAGTTCCACGTCGAGGCTGCGACGTTTGTGACGTCGCCGCCCCACGTGACGAGGCAGTTGCTGGCAGCCTGTGGCAGGAGCGGCCTGCAGCCAACCACCGCTTTTTGTGGCCACAATCCAGGGGAAAGAAATTGGAGGAGGGGGAGGAGGGGGAGGAGGGGTGGCCGTCATCACAAAAGAAGGAAACCGCCAATCTTACTATTACATAGCCCTTCCACCCAGAGCACGAGCGCCCAGTCAGCCTGACCAAAGACTGCAGGCCAAGTTCAGGTTCAACAGCATTCTGGCGTCCACTTGATAATCACATCGCCTGAGGCACACGCACAGTTCATCCCTCACGACCCGCTGCTACTTGTCGCTATCGCTGTCGCCTTTTGCTCTGCTGCTTCCATCCATCGCCCATCAACTGCGTTGCCATAGGACAGACAGTCAAGACCTGACGTGGACGGGTGACCAAAACCGCAACTTGGACAGCCAAGGTATATCTAGCGTGGCGGCCCGACAGCAGCACTCCAGGAAAGGCCCTCGCATGCAGTAGTATTGTTCATGTTTCTTGTCCTCTTTGGCATTGCCTTTATTCCGGTCCTCGGGAAGGTATTATGCACAACCTGCCTGGGCAAAATTCCAATCAATCGACGACGTACGGATTGTGCTGCAGTGGCTTGATGCACCTCAGACAACCCTGACTGGTTCGCTGGCTCACAGTAGCTCACAGGGCTGGTTGCCGTATTGCTCGCACCCCTCCTCTCCTCTCTTTAATTGACAAAGGGACAGCAACTTTTTCCCCAGTAGGTCGAAGTCAAGCCAGCACCCCAGAAACCCAAGAAAAACCACCAACCTGGGTGGAGGGGACGGATGCCTGAATAGTCGCGCTATCGACCAGTGCCCAACGATACAGCCAGGGCTGCGTGGACATGGGGCGGGCATCACAGATGGGCTCTGTGAATGGTGATTCTCGGCCCGGTAGGTCAAAACGGTTCGGCGACCATTCCATGCACAGGACGGCCGAGCCTGAAACGGCGCCCGATTCGTTGCCCTATACTGGGGACGACGAGGTACATAGTTCCCCGCGTAGGACGACGTCTCGCCGTCTACGACGGTCATCTAGTTACAGGACCGTTGACCAGAACGACTATTCTGCTTCTACAATGCCCCCACCGTCGGGTGCGACTTTGACGCGAGCTGCGACAGATGCTTACCGGCGGCCCGTGAACTGTCTTGCCCCAGGCGAACGGTACGAAGTCCCTCAGCGCACTCACTCGACGAGGAATGTGTCTCTGGGGTACGGAAAGACGAGAGTAGTGGGTGAATACTCGGGACAGTCCAGTGCAGAAAATGAGCTCGCTTATGGTGGCAGCGGCGAAGACGATGATGATCATATAGAAGTCGTTGAAGAAGCTGAGGAGGAGCCAGCTCGATATCGGGAGAGAAGGCAGCCCAGTAGGGATGAGTATATGGACTCGTCATCGGATAGAAGATATCATAGGCGCAGGAGGCGGGC
Source organism: Epichloe amarillans (assembly GCA_024072835.1). NCBI lineage: Eukaryota > Fungi > Ascomycota > Sordariomycetes > Hypocreales > Clavicipitaceae > Epichloe > Epichloe amarillans. The sequence goes on along the minus strand of CP099635.1, from coordinate 4,171,208 downwards.
ATACGCGTATGAGGATAAAGGGCCGAGGAGACCGTACGCTGCTAGCGACGGAGGCTCCGCTGCATATGCATCATCAAGGACGCTGGACCGGAGCGTTGAATCTCGTCAAGGACGACGCGGCCATGGCGCGGATGTCATTGAAGACTCTCGACCCCCTGTTTCCTCAAAAAGGTATTTTTTTCCCCCATTATTTTCTGCGGACAAAAGAAAAAAAGGGGGGGGGGAGAACAAGAACTGAAGCAATTCTAACGTAACGATCCGTCCAGGTCACAAGTGCACAAACGCCACAAATCAGCTGAAGTTATTCAAATTGATCAACCCAGGTTACGAAGGTCAAGTACTGTCAGGTCGACGGGTGGGTACTCAGGAATCATAGGGACTATATTTGGGGCTCCCCTAGGGCGGCAAGAGAGCGTGAAACAAGCCAGGGCTCCAAAGAGACGGTATGTTGCTAACTGTGCCACTTTAAGGCTTCCTGCGAGGCAAGATCTGTTACTCATGATGGAATCCAGCGTCGAATGCATCATTTGCATGGGAGACATCAACCCAGCCAAAATATCCACATTAAAATGCGGCCATTCTATGTGTCGCCCATGTCTTGAGCGGATCTTCAAGCTGTCCATCACTGACCCCCGGCACATGCCTCCTCGATGCTGTACCCAGGACCATATTCCCCTCAAGCATGTCGATCGCATATTCGACAGCGCCTTCAAAAAGGCCTGGAATCGCAAATTTGCCGAATACTCAACCAAGAACAGAATATATTGCCCGTCGCGGAAATGTGGAGAATGGATTCAGCCAGCCTATATTCGGCGCGAGGATGGACGCAAAGTTGCGCGATGTGGCCGATGTAGGACAAAAGTTTGTTGCTCATGCAGCGGACGCTGGCACGGACCGGGATCTTGTCCCGGTGATCCCGAGACAGCGAATCTTCTTGCTCAGGCCAAGGAGGAAGGGTGGAAAAGGTGCTACAAGTGTAAAGTTTTGGTAGAGCTGAAAGAAGGTTGCAATCATATGACATGGTAAGGCCCCCTCATTCTATTCCTCGTCGATAAATTCTACAATATTGTACACGGATATAAATCGGTAGCTAACGTCTTGCCTACAGTCGTTGCGGTGCCGAGTTTTGTATGATATGTGGAGTAAAGTGGAAGAATTGCGACTGTCCATGGTTCAATGATGACGATAGGCGAGGAGACTTCATAGATGATGTGAACATTCCTGTCCCCCATATACGGGGTGACCTAGGTGATATATTTCACGGGGATGGGCCACCGGCTCCAGCAGAGCTTCGAGGACACACCACAGGACTCGGCCATCCCATGGTCATGCCCGTACGCCGCCGGCCGCGAACATACCAGGAGGAAATGCACATGCGCAGGGCGCAGGAATCTCGCGATTCCGACATGGCGCGCCATTTACAATACAGTGACGACTTTTATGAGGAACCGAACATGATGGGAGGTGTTGGGGACATTCACGGCATCGGAAATGCATCAGGACATCACATGAATGAAAATTACAGACGTGGTGGAGGTGGTCGATACAGACCTTGCCCACCAGCACAGTACGACAGAACAGACTATGGCGACGCGTACCGCTCACGAGGATCTCGGGTAGAAAATTCACAAGAACGCCGGTTGGCAGACGGTATGGCGGAGAGCAGATCGGGCATGGGCTCACCTCCCAGCACAGGGCCGATATACCCGATCGGGATGATGCCTGCCGCTCCTCCCCCACCAGTTCCGGCCGCTCCACAGGGGCAGCCTACGCGGCCCTTGAGGCATCACAGCATGGAAGCAGAGATGTATAACAAATCGCCCTACACGCCGCGCTCAGAGCGCGTTGTGGGTGGAATGATGACACGGGATTGCGAGGATGAGGCGGAGCTGCACGCCTCCCCATCGAGGAACAGGAGACATGGAACAAAGAGTTCGGATTTGGCGGGCTTATCGGGACCTGGGAGCGGCATGAACCGGGTCTCTCAGTGGAGGGCGTATGTTGAAGCCGGAGTTCCTGATGGGGAGAGTACAGTTGGACACGCATAATAAAAAGATGGGGAGTTCTTGAGAGTCTCTCACGAGGCTTCGTTCCCAATTCTAGACCGGAAGGCACTGGTAGACTTTTTGGCTATTTTTGCGTCTTTTTTCTCTTGCAATGCTCTCCTCAAGGCCACAGGTTGCTCGTCATCAAGTATTCAACGGTTCTGTGAATAGGCTTAGATTTGATTTCTTCTAGGCCCATGCCCATGCCCATGCCCATGCACGAGCAAAAGACGTGGAGATGACATTTCGAAACTCTCGTGAGGACATGGCTCGCTGGGATAGCATGTCGTGTGTCATGTCACCGAATGCACGGCGGGTGCTGCATCTATAATTATGGGAAAGGGGGAAGGATCAACTCGGTTATTATCCGTAAAACCCGTAAGTAACCCGTGACCCGCGACCCGTGACCCGCGACCCGTGACCCGTGACCCGTAATCCGCAACTCCGTAATAACTCCGTCCCCCGTAGAAGGGGGCGAGACCCTGGTTTCTGCAACGAGCGCAAGGACCCTCTGATCGCGGGTGATGCAGGTCTGAATTCTGGTACATGGATCAGATTGAGAAAGCTTACATATTACTCGGCACTTTGTTTGAGATTGTTTCATTGATTGTGAGGCTTCTCCGGTTGCCTCGCCGGCTGTTGCCATTTTCCCACCAGACCGTTTTTAATTTAATCTTCCACGGCCGGCCGATTTGTTTTGACGCACCACACACGCACCGCACACGCACCGCACACGCACCGCACGGACTTTTATCGATGTCTCCCCTCTCTCGGCAGGGGCTCCCCCCCCCCTCCTCTTGCCTTGCAAGTTTGCTGCGCTCTTTCCTTTCTATCCCTGACGGCCGTCTCGCATCGCAGGTCTCGCGGCATGCGCCAGCCAACATCGAAAAAGACCCGTGCACACCTTCATATGAAGGCATTGCATCCCTCCCTCTACTAATACATCGTGCCCTGATCCCTTGTCTCTCTTTTCTCCGTCTCCTGTGGTTGCACTTGCACTTGCACTTGCACTTGGACTGTGTGCGACGACGACGATAGCTTTTATTTCCCTACCTCGTGCTCGAGGATACTGGTGTGTGTGTAGTTGACATCATCATCATCATATTCTTCAACATGCTGCTGCTGCACCAGGTTGGCAGTGTCAAGATCGGCGAGGTCATTCGATACAGCGTCACGTACACGCCCTCGCAAGATCGAATCCTACCTTCCCCCGAGAAACTATACGTTCGAATTCGAAATACTTCAACCATAGCTCTTCGTGCTGCCTTTGTCCGCGGCCCCTATACTCTGTCCGTCTCGGCGTACCCTTCCCACTTCAACCCCAACGAGAAGTTCTCCAACCCTCGCCGATATGGAGTCCCTCAGTACGAGCCCATGCTCAAGGCCGGAGGATCCTGGGAGTGCGAACTGCTCGTCCCAGACAATATTCGCCAAGATGCTGGCGCGGGACGCCACGGAGCTTTCGGAAAGAGCTCTGATGACGATGAGGGCTGCGCAACTTGGATAATTGAAATAGCTTCGCAAATTATATTTTCTACATCGGCTGCCGTGGGCTTCGAAGTCGTCGTGGCTCGCGACCAGAAATCACTGGGTCTCAGCCAATCGCTGCCCGTTATTGGCAATTCCGGCCAAGTTCCACAACCTGGCAAAATGTCCGATCACCAGCAAAGCGTGGGTTCAAAGGAAGGACACCACCATCCGGCCCAGCCGAAAGGTGTCTTCTCCAGAGCTATTCATCTGAAAGTGGAGGATACCGCGGCGCTCTGGAATACTCCCAGACTTCCGGAATGGGACGATGTTGGAGAGAAGCGGGCGAAACAAGAAGACACGGGCGCCGATAAACCTGTGGAGAGCATGGTCGAGACGGGTGATTTGGAGACGGAAGAGCACAAGTGTACAGATAAATCACATGGGAAGAAGAAAAGGGTTCATCTTGTCATGTTGACTCATGGTCTGCACAGCAACCTTGGTGCCGACATGCTCTACATGAAGGAAAGCATTGATGCTGCAGCTCAGCAAGCGCGCGTCGACGCCAAGACTAGAAGGGCAAAGGAACGGGCCGCCAAAAAGGCGAGAGCCGATTTTCCCGATGAAAAACCGTCGAAAGAGAGCCAAGAGGCTGTAAGAGACGAGGGCGACGAAGAAGATGAAGACGATGATGACGACGATGAAGAGGTCATTGTCCGAGGATACCCCGGAAACGCGACAAAGACAGAGAAAGGTATCAAGTACCTTGGGAAAAGACTATCAAGATATATCCTGTCAATGACCTATCCCGATCAGCCCTTCCTTCCGATTGGCAAAGGCGCCGGCGAGGGGCTCAAAGAGGCCATGAGCAGTCATCATCATCACGAACAACAACACCACCACCAGAATAATGCTCCCGACACTGAACAGGCTCACAAGCGTAGCAATAATCAAGGCGATCTTGCAAAGGCGAACCACGACAGTCGATGCAGACGCTACAAATTTACAAGCATCAGTTTTGTCGGGCACTCTCTTGGTGGTCCGATTCAAATGTACGCTATTGCTCATATCCAAAAACACTCGCCCAAGTTCTTCGACCTGATTCGACCCATCAACTTCATCGCCTTGGCGTCGCCGTTCCTTGGTTTGAGCAACGAAAACCCGCTTTATGTCAAGTTTGCTCTTGATTTTGGACTCGTAGGCAGGACTGGACAGGATCTTGGATTGACGTGGAGAGCACCAACCATTGCTCGAAGTGGATGGGGGGCTCTTGTAAGCAACCTTGGGGAGTCTGCACACAAGAAGGTGTATGGCGAACCACAACCAGAGTCGAAACCATTGCTACGAATCTTGCCCAGCGGTCCCGCTCATACAGCCCTGAAAAAATTCAGAAACCGCACAACATACTCCAACGTGGTCAACGATGGAATCGTACCGCTTCGCACGAGCTGTCTGCTGTTTCTAGACTATCAAGGCCTTGATCACGTGGAAAAGGCTCGAAGAGATGCCGGGTTGGTGGAGACTGTCGTTGGATTTGGATGGGCAGAACTTACCGGTACCAACATGGTGTCGTCAAGATCGAAGCAGCAACTCCCCTCGGAGGAACAACAACAGAGTGATTCTCGTACAAGCACACCTAAGGGAAGGGGAAGCATGCACCAAGTTCCCCAGCCCTCCAATGATGCTTTACACGAGGATGATAGAGCCAGCATCCATTCTGTACCACGGCCCATCGACGAAGAGGACGGTCCTGTTCCTGAAAGGACCAAGACCAACAGCACAGGCACAGGCCCAGGCACAGGCCCAGGCATAGATTCCCCCTTGGCCGGCTTCTTTGGTCTTTTTAAGAGCCAGGACCCGCCCAAGCCCCAGGTTGTGTCTGCAAAGCAGACAAAGATGCTGCAGCGAGGACAGACGATTCATTTGGGCGGCTCCGACACAACAAACTCAAGTTCCACTGACATATCTGACAAGAAGCAACCAGGCAGGGCCACAGCTGGGAATGCGGTTGTTGGATACGCTGATGGCATGTCTGCGCCTCCAAGGACGACGTTCTTTGAATCAGCTGGCGACGTGCTCAATCCCAGCATGCCAAGTGTCGATCATCTAATCGACCCGGCTAACCGGCCGAGAACCATATTCCACGACCGGGTCTATCATCCCAGTGATATTCCACCGCCTCCCTTGAAGAAGCGTCAACCGACATTTGGCCGTCGTAAGAATTCTGGCAAGATGTCAAGCTCGTCACAATGGTCGAGTCCAAGCAGGACTTCATCATCCCCGTACCCCTCCATCAACCATGAAGATTCGATGGACTCTACCAAGGACTATGACGATACAGCCAATACCAACCCTGAGAAGGATGCCTCTGAGATCGCCGATGGCTCCAACATGAGAGTAGAAGAAAAGATTGCCCGAGGATATCATCGGGATTTGTCGTGGCGCAAGGTGCTGGTCAAGCTGGAGCCAGATGCACACAACAACATAATTGTGCGACGAATGTTTGCCAATGCGCACGGGTGGCCTGTTATGAAGCACATGGTCGATGCTCACTTTAGTGACTCCGAGGCCGCACGCATGAGAGATGAAGAAGAGCCGAACACAGACCGAGCTTTTGAAGCTCACCGCGGACCAGCCGCAGATGGACGAGAAGTGAAGCGCTTGCATCAGCTTCGCGAGGAAGAAGCCAGTGGCGCACGGCCCTCGCGAAGCAGGCACGGCGGCGAGATGAATGAAGCACGCGAAGCGATGGACGAAGTGCCTGATATGGCCAAGCACAATGAAGGCCAGAGTCCTTCCCATGGCCCCCCACGCCTTGCACCGTTGGAAAGAGTGGATTCCCTGACATGGAGTGACCGAGATTGGATGGATACTGACAACGAGAGCGAAGTTGAATCGTACAGCCACGGGAAAGGCGGTTCCAAGCAGCAGTCCAAGGGGCCAGTTGTGGAAGCGCCGCAGCGGCAAAGTCTCAGTCCATCGTCGTGGAAGTGGGCAGGGAAGATTGTGGGCAAAAGACCCGTGAGCCGGAGTAGGAGTTCCCAGCTTGTCATGGACTAAACAGGAGGCTTTTTGCATGGAGGGTTCTTGCATAGAATGTATTTTCATCAACAATAGACTAACTGTATATTTTAATAGACTGGGACTTGCATGGCCTTTTAGCAAGCATTCGCTCTTTTGATTGACCTGCCTGCGTTGAATGAGATGATAGTGGGTCGAGTGGGTCTGCCGCAGGAATCAGTGACACAGCACATTGTAAATGCCGGATCCCAGAAGAAATAGGAACAGAAGATTGCAATCATTCATTAGCAGATCCAAAAGTATTTGCGGTAACAGAGAAGCAAAAACGTGCACCAAAAGAGTGAGGTATAACGGTGGACTTGATACCACCGCGTTGGACGAACAGGGAATCGAACCCTGGACCACTCCCAGATGTGCAAACCATGCTAAGGGAGTATTATACCACTAAACCATTCGCCCTACTGTTGTGAAAACGCTGGGGCTTATTCTTCATCAGGAAGCGGAAGAAAAAATGTGCAATTACGCAAGGCTGCTCTCCGGAGCATGATGCCATCTCCGATGATATGCACCCCAGATGGCAGGAATCTTCAGCTTCACCCTCTCGGCTGAACCGTCGCATTGCATCGTCATTTCTGTCTGGCACGGTCCCTCCCGTGGCCGTCGTAGACGAGGTACAAGGATCCATAGTTCATTTCATCTCCGTGACGTTCTTGCTGGGCCGGCCTCATTGCATGTTGGCGTCCTTCATTGCTGCCTCTGCTTTCCTCTGCTTGGGTTCATGGTCTATTGTATTGTGAATCACACTACCTCCTCTGCTTGGATTCATGATTCTATTGTATTGTCAATCACACTACTTCCTCTGCTTGGATTCATAATTCTATTGTATTGTCAAGCACATTCATAACTGCCTCGAGCGAGTCAATCGATCCGGGTTGCTCTTTCCCAAATACAATGTAAAAGGGGAGGGATCTCCCTTTCTTTTGTCTTTTTTTTTTTCACACCGTCACTTTTCCCCCGCCATAGAAGGGAGAAGAAAAAAAAACGGATAGAAGAAAGCTGCGGTGATAGCCAACGAGCAAACAAACTACCAAACCGACAGAACCTGCACCTACCATCCGCCGCCGACACCAGACACAAGGGTGTGTTTCTTTTTGGAACGGGAGGGTTCTTCTTTACATTTTTGTTGCCTTTGACAGTTCATGACAAGACGAAAGACATGATCCATCATGACCCCGGAAATCATGACTTCTGATACCCCGAGTTCAAATCGTCGTCTCCGCGTCCTCAGCACCTGGAACCAGGTAGCGATGCGGGCATACGTGCGGCAGGTATTCTGCTTCCCGTTGGACCGCAAAGCCGGTCACGAAGTCCCTGCCCATGTCCATGCTGATGGCGATGGCGATGGCGATGGCGATGGCGATGGCGACGGCGACGGCGATGCCCTGGCCCTGGCCCTGCGCAGTCGCATTGCCCGCGGCTTGGCTCTTGCGGCAGAACAATTCCCACATTTCGCAGGCAGGGTTTGTCTAGGCCCCGATGGACGAGGCAAGGTCTTTGTTTCCACGGCACCGCGCGATGTCGTTTCGTTGAAGTTGTTCGATCACCGTCAGGACGCCGCCGACAACGACCAAGCCTCGTTTGCGTGGAGCTATTCCGAGCTCCAGGCGCAGGGATTCCCATGCAAAGCATTCGTTGGGCCGCTGTTCGACCTGCCATACCGGCTGGAGGAAGGCGGCGGCAGTGAGACGGGCGTGCCGGCTGCAGAGGTTCACGCGCGCATCATCCGCGGCGGACTCCTGCTGTGCTTCTACGTCCACCATTCCTTGTCGGATGGCATCGGCATATGTAATTTTATCTCTACGTTTGCAACCTGCACGTTTCAGAGCAAGGAAGCTTTCCTCGGCGGCCGAGGGCACGGCCACAGCGTCGCTAGTCAAGGTCGCGCGGGCAGCGGGTATCCCACCGACATAGATGTTGACGTCCCCGACGATAAGACGGAAAGCCTGGTCAGGAGCTTCTCATTCGAGCAGCTCATGAGGAAATGTCCCGAATACACCATTCTCCCTGTGCCGACTGGCCCGACTGCGCCGCCGCCGCCGCCGCCATGCGTCCGCCACGAAGACGAAGACGAAGACGGCAGCGTTCCCATTCCCAAAACAGGTCGCATCTTCCGCTTCAGCCTCGAAACAATCGCCGCGATGAAGTCCATGGCGCGGGACTGGGCAAAAGGCAGTGTCGACTTTTCGGCTGGCGAATATCCATCGTCTTTTGCGTGTTTAGCAGCCGTGACTTGGTCATTCTGCACCGTGGCCCGACTGTCTGCTCAACAACCACTGAAGACAAGCACTGCCGACGACGGCGCCACCTCGGCAAGAGGAAGGTTCGTTTCTTGGATGGGCGATATCGCTGACAAGAGCCATCTGCTTATCCCCGTATCGTGGAGGAGGCGGGCCTTTCACGACAGCCTGGACGGGTACGCAAGCAATGCCGTGGGCATGGCGCGGGCCAACACCGATGTCGGTGCCCACTTGTCGGTAGCCACGCAGTCGTCCTCGTCATTGACGGCGACGGATGCTCTCAGCAGGATGATATGCCTCGTCGACACATCGATCACGGCCGTCGACGAGAGATTCGTCGTCACCCGCACCGCCATGTTCCGAGCAGCACCGGACCCGCGGTTTGTGGGCATCAACTGGATCCCGGAAGACCCTTTGCATTTCGTCGTCAACTCCTGGCGTCACCTGGGCGCCGACATCAAGTTCGACCTGCCCGGGTTCGGCGGGTCCGAGGACCTCGACCTCGACCTCGACATCGACATCGACCTCGACATCGACATCGACCTCGACATCGACATCGAACTCGGTGCTGGCGGCCAGAGGGCGGATGCGGTGCGTCGTGCCCAGCCGACGTGGAACATGGGCGCGGGGCTCTTGCTGCCTGGCAAGAAGGACGACGAGCATTACGAAATCCTCGTCACGTTGGAAGAGGCATCGATGAGTCGGCTGCTGTCGAATCCCGAGTGGATGAGATGGGTGAGCGACGTGATAGAGTGATGGATGTGGCGAGCACGCTGGTTCTTGCCATTTGCATTTGCAGTTGCATGTTTTTTATATGTACATACACAATACGGAGTACATATTACATATTAGTCCGTAGCCAACGCATCAGATGAACAAGATCCACAACGCACCACATGCGGGCAACCAACACCATCAGGCACCTCTGACATCACCGCAAAACATCGTCGACCCTGAATTCCTACTTTTGCTTCTTCCTCCTCAAAAACCCTCTCTACTTCTTCCCATCCACCCCATCCACCCCATCCACCTCGTTTTTTTTTGAATGGCCGCCTCCCAACGTCAAGTCAATCGATGCCCCAACAGAACAACAAGTCCTCGCTAAATCTCAATCGCCACGTCTTGGCGGGAACCACTTCCTTCTCCATCCCGTCTGATCGGGCGTCCTCAATCGCAAACGACAACAAATCCCGACCTGCAGCTCGCCACCTGCCGCGCAGACAAGGCCCAACCTGACAATTCAAGCAAGGAAAATGCGTCTGTATCTCCTGCCCCTGTCCACGCGGCGGACGTTCCTCTACGCACAGCGCCTGCACACGACGACCACGCCGGCCGACGCCTCGTACATTGACCGCGCCGCCGCCTGGGCAGCGCGCAAGTGGTCGGACTGGGAGAAGAAGGAGTCCGGGTGGCAGAAGAAGGTCGTCGAGAAAGGGAACCACGCGTTTCGGCGCATCCCCTACGAGGAATGGGGCCTGAAGTCTGTGCCGCCGCTGTCGAGCAGGCGGCGCAAGGGGGAGATGCTGCAGGGCCAAGAGCAGGTCGAGCTGGTGTTCCCCCGGGCCCTCATGTCCGAGGCCGAGGCCGAGCATGTGGTGAGGAGGATGGGCAGCGAGCGAGACGCGCTGCACAGGAAGAGATTGATATGGTGTGTCGTGGGGATGCCCGTCACGATACCTTTTGCGCTGGTGCCCGTGTACGTTTGTTTCCCCTTCCCCTTCCTCTTACTCGCACTCCAGGAATGATGCTGATTGTTACGGATTACACAGGATCCCCAACCTCCCCTTCTTCTACCTCGTCTACCGCGCCTGGTCGCACTGGCGCGCCATCGCCGGCGGCAAACACATCCAGTGGCTCGTGGACAAGAAGCTTCTCAGACCTACCGCATCCACGGCGCTCGACACCCTGTACAGCCAAGCGAGCACCCTGCCTCAGACGCAAGCTCACAAGAACCCTGGCTCCGGCCCCGAATCAAAAGAGCTACTCCTCCTGACACAGGCCCAGGTGCGGACCTGCTCGGAGAAACTAGACCTGCCGGCTCTGGAAATCGAGTTGGAGCGGGCAATTTGGCAAGTCGAGCAGGCGATTGAAAAGGATGACAAGAACGCAGCGATGGAGGGCAAGACCAAAATAGAGGGCAAGGATGGCAAAGATGGCAAAGAGAAATATTCACAAGGAATATCCTAATAGGCATTGTATCATTACGCATGTACGTCGGCAACGAGGTTGATTATAAGAATTTTGGCGCATTGTGGGGGTTTTTTTTTTTCCTCTTTTCAAACAAGGTGTTTTAAAAGGTGACACTTGTCATTCGAATAGAGGGACCGGCCCGAACAATAGAATTACAACTTTGCAAACAACCCCGCCATCAACCCGCATCATGACATTCTACATCACTGTGACCCTTCATGTACTGTACGGTTTGTCATGTCCACCTTCAATTCTGCGGCAATAACGAATTCACATCGTCCCCATAGCCTCAGCACGGGTAATCAATAACCTCTTCATCAGCCCCACCGCGAGCGTCACCTTTCTTGGCGTAAGGAAGCTCAAGTCTGGTAATTGAAAGTGCCGCTTTTTCTACACAGTGATGTCGACTAATTTTTGTTGTCGATCCGTCACTGACATGGCTGTAAAAGTGGCGTTCGAAACTGAACCTTGTGTGTGTGTGGGGGGGGGGGGGGGGGAAGGGGAAAGAGTATTAAATCTTCATAGTGCTCGTATTATGCTCGGCTGATCCTACCAAGAGCGTCGATATGCTTAGGAGAAAGAAGAGGATATATCGAACCGAGTGACCAAAGCCGTCTCCAACGCCCGTCTTTGTGTATTAATGTTTGTTTACCCAACAGTGATGCATAGGATCATTCTTCATTCTGCACGCCCAGGGTCAGAAACTCCCAGACCAAGCGGCAATCCCCACAAAGCCGATACATTTATGATAGCCTTGGCTTATGCTCATTCCGTGATGAAAGTAGCTTCCATGAATAGCTGGCCTTCTTCGGTGATCTCTTCGTCTCCGACTTTAAGCTTTAGTGTCATCTTTGGTGTGTACTACGAGCCAGAGGAGTTGTATGTCAGCACCCAATTAAGTCACGGCCGCTCCAGCTGGCGCTTGCTGTCGCATGCACATGGTTCATGTTGCAAAACAGAAGAGAAGAAAATGGAGGCATCTGACGTACCTGATAGATATAAGGCTTCGTACCTGCCGCAGCAGCCACAATGGTCTTGACGAAGGCCGGTACTTCGGCCATGACATCGACGCGGTCAGTTCTCACGCCCAGGGTGCCTTCGACAATGGCGCTGACTGGTTTGGCATCCTTCTCTGTGCCTTTCCATTCAAATTTGACCGAACTGGGTTCTGGCCACTCGTTCTCGGCATCGTTCTTGACCTCGGTATGAACGACCTCGTGGCCAGGACCAGCAGTGAGAATCTCGCCATCCTTGACAATGCCACCCACATTGACCAAGGTGGTGCCGTATGAGGGGGGAGTGGTGAACTCCATCATAATGGCAGAGTAGTTTGGGCCCTGGAAGTTGGCGAAATTCCACTTGGCGGCGGCGTGGTGAGGCTTCATGCCCTGCAACGCAAACGAGTACATGGCGCGACCCTTGAAGTCAACGGGGCCATCGGGAGTTGTGATGGTACCTTCGGCCGCGCATCGGGGCCAAAAGGCATGTCGAATGGTGCCCCACGGATTCTCGAGGTCGGTGCCGTACTTGGTGCTGCCAGTCTTACCGACGACGAAGCCAGGGGCAGTTCGGGTAATTTTGAGGTTGACGATCGATCTCTTGTCGTTCATGCTCTTGATGGTGTACTCGTTTCCGTCTTCGGAGAGCTCAAGCGCGCAATCATCGGCATAACAGGCTGTCTTGTCCTCGTTGAATTCGAAGTTGTTCAGAGGGGTCGAGCACCACAGGTGGGGCTTGGAGGACTCTTTAGAGAAGATCTTGGAGTTGAACTGACATGTGGTTCGCATACCACTGTTAGTCCAGGAAAGTGGGAGAATGAGTTAGCCCGAGGTACGATTGGAATTTCCAAAACATGCACAGGAGGTATAGACGTTTGACGTACGCAACATTGCTATAGATGACCTGCGCAAGACCGATGACACCATTGTCTGAAGTCAGATAGAAGCTCTGGGTCTCGACACAAGTCGATTCCATGGCCTTCCATTTCAGGTCATTGCGAGTGAGCTCCGTGTAGGGCACTTCCTTTGCCTCCTCGGCGACTGATTTGATAGCAGAAGGACCGTAGATGGGCTCTTGGGTGCCGGCAACGTTGGCCAGCCTGTTGACAGAGGGAAAGGAGTTGATGTATTAGCTGAGTTGCCAAGTCATGGGGCGGAGGAGCCGGGGCACAGAGCTATGAGAGGGCGGATGGATAGGGTAGGTTCTCCCGACTTACTGTTGCTTTGCCCAATTGAACATGATGTGAGAAAAAGCCTCTTTGGGGTTGATATAAAAAGGGCAGGGGAACGGGACAAGGAGGTAGGCTGTGGGACAATGAAGAGGAGCAGGATGCGTGTGGGTGAGGGAAGTTGAGATTTGATATGACAGATGGTTTACCTCTCAGCTTGACGTGATGTGATGAGCCTTGTCGGCCCTTGTGACGCTCGCTGCGCTGCCAGCTGGCCAGCACCTGCCCGGCCTGCCCGGGTGGGTATAAAAGGGCTTGCCCAGGTGGGTAGAAGTGCAACGGGACGCCGTCAATCAACCAACGCACGGCACGGCACCTTGCCGACCCATTGGCTGCTGGCTACAAGTTCTGGGGCTGGCCCTGAGATGCTCAAGTTGTGCATGCATTACGACCAAATGACCAGTCGATGATGTTAGCAACAGCCAGAATTCAAGTATATAATATATAATATATAATCCATCTGCGGAGTCCCTCAGCAGTGCAAATGAGAGCCTGGCGGCAAGCGGCAAGCGGCAAGCGGCAATGGGTCTATGACGGTATAGATCCAAGTATGCAATGAATCCTCGAGAGTGCATAATGTGCATAATTTGTAATGGCAACTTCAAGGAACGACGTGCCTGATTGGACAGGTACTTGCACACGCGTGGGATGCCCCGCACTTCCCGCGTTCCGTCGCCCTTTTCTAATAAAGCTACATATGTACTTTGCTGGATTTTTATCCCGTACGACCATGCAGGAGCTCAACTTGCGAAGACGACTGACTACACGCGTTCACGTTTCCTATTATATTCTGTCGGCAATCTTCTGCACAACATACCTGTCGCCTTCTCTCTTCTCTTCTCAAACGTGTGGATTGAGTCACCATCCCCTCAGCTTGAAATTCATTGCATAGTAGAAAGGGTTGGGCACGCGCGCTCCAAAACCACTCCTCGCGGTTAAGATATCGCCTTCTGCCACTGTGATCTCGCCACGGCCAGGTCTCGTCACTTTTCGTCTTCTTGGCGCCTCGGAGCTGTTTCCTTGCCTCCTCGGAAACTTCGACGCCCGTCTCATCGCCTTCTACAGGGTCGCGTGGTCCGATTTAGGTCGAGTCGAAAACGTGACGAGGTTTGCAACCAGACGCGCAGCGCAATAAGAGCCGCAGCGACCGAACAAAAAGGGGAGAAGTTCGACGGAACAAGTATTCTGCATGAGACCGGAACATACGGAAAAGCATTGAAATTCTCGAATACACGATGGAGGAACCGCAGGTGCTCTCTACACAAATGACGGACCCAATCTCGCGACCGAGTTCGACGTCAACATCAGCGTCTGTAAATTTACAGCAGCTGCCCGGAATCTCGGCGCTCGCTGCAAGCAATATCGCCCAAAGCTCGCCGCAGTTAAGGTAGGCTCTTTGGCACTCATTTCTGAGGACAAGTTGCCATGTTTAGATGCGACACGGTGCCCAAATATCCAGGCCGCTCGAAGATGGCTATTCCAATGTTTGCATGATGACCAAAATTGAGACTAGCCACACGATCGATCAGCTGCACTCACCAGAGCACTGTCACGACATTCCCTAGACATTTCAGCTAACGACAAACGCAGGGCGACCGCTGCGCCGCAGAATCCTACATATACGGGGGCAACGCCTGCCACTACTAACGGCAATGGCAACTTGGTAAGTTTGATCTCGAGGTTCATGTCAACTACCACACCGGCACCACCTCTCATCACGCTCATCGCTTTGATCTGTACGTATTACACACGGTCGAGGGAAGAAAGCGATGTCTGGCTTGTACATGCATGACATCCTATTCAGTACCTCTAATCAGCCCACTTGCGCCTAGCCAGGGCCCAGGAGACACGATTTGTTGTTGGCGATCGTTATCTTTACCATGGGCCGGAGATAATAGTGGGTCACGTGCCTTTTCGTTGGACACTCCCGGAACCACCCCACACTGTGCGTTGGCGCCATGAAGAGATAAGAAAAAGCTTGCTTATCTTGTCTTATCAGCCAGGCGCGTGCGGAAGGCCAGGGTTTTTTTTTTTTTTTTCCCTCCATCGTCATCCTTATCGATCACGATAGTGGTTGTTCATCGCCCTGACGTCCCCTCCCAAGCCATATTCGCATTCGTCGCGCAATACCGACACGATGATGGCTACTAATACTTCTGCAACGCAGCCGACGTGTCAAAACTGCACAACTTCGACAACCCCGTTGTGGCGCCGCGATGAGTTTGGCTCTGTGCTTTGCAATGCCTGCGGTCTGTTTCTTAAACTACACGGCCGACCACGGCCCATCTCCCTGAAGACCGACGTGATCAAGAGTCGCAATCGCCACAAAGCCATTCGGCCAGACCTTGCTGCCAAGAAGAAGGTATCCATTCAATCTCGCACTCTCCCTCATCCCTACAAGCTCGACCTGTCAAGCTGACACAACTGCGCGCAACGCAGCAACAGCAACAGCAACAGCAACAGGCTCAAAACTTTGGCCTAACAGACGTGCACGGAGCCGACCTCGTCCAAAATGCTGCCGCCCAGGCGATCCGAAGAACGTCGCAAAAGTCGGTCAACGGCAACGAAGGGTCCGATTCTCCCATTTCGCGCACCGGCACACCATCCATGTACAACCAAGGGTTGCCTTCGTTTATGGTCGATGACCCTTATCAGAACGGCGCATTTAGTGGTGCCTCTGACCATGGAGATCGCGACACGCCCCAGACACATGAGCAGCTTATTGCGCACAACTCGAGTCTAAAGACCCGGGTTAGTGAACTCGAGGTGATTAATGAATTGTTTCGTGGACGATTGAGTCAACTCGAGCAACAAGAAGCTGCCGCTCGTAGGGGTCAAGAGGTTGCTGGCGTTGAGCAGACCCAGCTCCGCGAACAATTGGAGGCTACGCAAGAAAGCGAAGCACAATTGCGCGCTCAACTGGAGGATAGCCATCGCCGGGAGAACAACCTGAAGCGTCGACTGGACGAGCTCGAGCTCGAGTTTCAGATTGCAAGTGGCACACCTGAAGCCGGATTGAATCGATCGAACAAGCGGCCTCGAGTTGACGAAGATGATTCGCCGGCTGTTGCTGCTGTGCCTGAGCTCAAACTTGGGCAAGAGGAATTTCATGACCCTCTACTTCAGGCAGCTGAGCCCGAGGAGCTGAACTCGACTGAAGACACAAAAATGCACGAGATGATTGCGGAAGAGCCAACCGCAGCGGACATGGAACCAACTAAGGCCGAGGAACCTGCTGAATGCTAAAGCGACAGAGTCCTGAAACGCCTGAAACGGATGATTTTCCTCCACATCACTTTTACGAGCATCTTGACGACGCCGACACTCTGCGGCCGCCTTCAACACTCCACTTTCTTTCTTTCTGGGTCTGCGACACCAACTGATCTTTACGACTTATAACTACATAATATCTTTGCAAACAACGTGCGGCTTTTGTCCGGCGGCGATTGAAGCAGCCTTGTGAGAGCGGTGGATCAACCTTTGGGTTCAAAATTGTTTTTCTGTACTTTTACTTAATGCATTCGACGGACTGTTTCTTTTTTTACGAGAAGAAAAACGAACGGCGCGAACAGGGAGGGAACCAGGGCAATGAATATGGAAAAAAAGAAGAAGAAAAAAAAAGGCAAAGTAACGAACCGATACTAACTTAGATACCTCTGAATGATGTCCGACAACTATATACCTTGCACACCTGGATACATCAGTACCGGGGTAGGCAGAGGCAGGTAGGTACAGGGCGTTGCTCAAGGCAAATGCAATGCACCAGGCTGAGGAGTCTGGCAAGACTGGAGTTGTTGGCGTTTTGGTTCTTGCGGTATCAAAATTAGTGCACGAATCACCCGCACAGGTGTCTAGCTATTGAGAACCCACAGCACATGGATGTTTCTCACATTTTTTCTCGTCAGCCTCGTCCTATAACGTGATGCGGTCGATGCACGTCAAGGTTGTGCCTTGCTGCGTCTTTGCCGGCAGCTGGCAGCTGGCAGGCAGCTGCGGGATATTAATTGGGCGGGCCCCACACTAATCCGGATGCGCACGAGTAGTAACTAAAGTTGCCCGAGGTCCCACCGACCAGCTGAACAACAACAACTTTCGCATCGTATGACTGTCTCGTCGCCTCACCACCCGTTCACTTTATTCATCGCTGCAAATAGAAACCGGACATTTCACATTTCAAATTTCAAATTTCCCCTCTTCATCCACATACTAAGGCATTTTTAACCGCGAATTTTTGCACCCTTATTTGCCTACGGTCGACCCTACTACACCATACACTCACTTTGAATTACCTCTTTCCCCAACCACCACGCGATTAGTCCGTACTATCAGGCATCACCAACTACTCCTAAAAAACGACTCAAAAAAACAACTAAAAACGACATGGCTCCATCCCACGCCGCAAGAGGCGGTCCACGCCCTCAATGGCCAATGAGCTCGCAGCCGACGCAGGCTCAGACGCGCAGTCAAAATCCTCCTCTGTCATCATCCGGACGAGGGAAAGCTGGCGTGGCGGGTAAAACTGTGCTCGGCAAAACCAAACGGCAGTGCGCAGATTCCTGATGGAACAAACTACATCACATACAGGGACTATGCTAATTCTCTTTCGCCAACCGCAGTCGCAAGATCATACGAGATACTATCCAAGGAATAAGTACGTGTTTTCGATGGCCCCCACACCCGTCCCTACGTGTGTTCCTGATGGCTAACTTGCATAGCGAAACCTGCCATCCGGTATGTAAGCAAGCAATGTTCGTTCCAATGAACCACGTTGACGAGTTCAGACGGCTCGCTCGCAGGGGCGGCGTGAAGCGCATCAGCGCGAACATCTATGACGAGACGCGTACGGCGCTGAAAGAGCGCCTGGAAGCAGTGAGTTTCTGAGAAGCCCCTGCTCTGTCCGTACTTATCCGTCGAGCGCTCGAGACTGATGATGTAGATTCTACGCCTCTGTGTCATATACACGGAGCACAGAGGTGGAAAAACCGTCACGGTGGATGACGTATGTTCTTAGCCCAGTTGCAAGTTTTTTTTTTTACCTCTGCTCCATTTCCTTCCCTTTTTCATTCACTAGTCTGTTCCCTCCGCCCCTCCTTGATTCCAAGTTTCTTGCTCCTGTGTTTTTCTCAAACCCCTTTCTTTGCACCATGAGGCCTAAAAAAAAAAAAGAAAAAAACCCTAACACAAACAGGTCGTATATGCACTACGAAGATTTGGTAGACCGATATATGGTTTCGAGTATAATAACACTGTCACGCGGAAATAAATCTACGAGCCAATCTTGTTCGGACCGGATGTCCAAAGTGCCATTGTGTACTATGTGGCTGGCTATGCATAGCTATTTGGCTTTATTCTTCTTGTTCTATGATTAAGAAAATGGGTATGAGATGTTGCATTTATCTTCAAAATGTTGCTAGAGGGATGGGAAACCACCTTGGATCAAGGTGCATGGATGGCATACTATGATACGAGCGTACTCGTACAATATTGCTTGTAAATTAGCAGATTGACATGATGGGCTGGCAGGTACACAGATAGCCATCTGCAACTACACGCACATGAATAAAACGAAAGAAAGATTCCAATCACAGCAAGTGTTTGTTTAGCATCAACGAAGGTGTATGTTGTGTGGCTCTAGAAGCCGGGTATCTTGAATGAAAGGGAATAAAGAAACAAAAAAAAAAGGTCTCATGCGGCCTTGGACATGGGAGGGGAAAAAAAGAAAAGAGGAAAAAAAAAAACCTCTTACTACAATTCCCATTACCTTTTGTAGGGAATACATCACCTCTTCTTCTTGTTGTTCAAATCCCACTCATCCACGCACCCGTTCAAGGCCTTGGCGGCCCGGATCTCGTTGCTGCGAAAACCCTTGTTGAACAGTCGTGGCAGGATCATGACGCTGTTGGCATGTTCCTGTGCGAAGCCGACCCGCGCGTCTCTCCCACACTTGTCCTTGGTGTACCGCACGGCCTCGTCCAAGAGCTCTCTGCCTATGCCCCGGCCTCGGTGCGAGGTGGTGGTCGTCCAAGCACGTATGACGCCCATGCCGCCCTTGAGACTGGCACTTCGACTGCGGTTCCTGCGCTTGCTGGGCGACGCGGTCGGGGCTCGTCGGGGCTCGAGCCGCAGAACGAGTGCCCCGACGAGGACCCGGCCGGCCTTTGCGCCGAGAACAACGTCTACAGCGTCCTGCTGTTGCCGGCCGCGGCCGTCGTCGGCACGCAGCCAGTCCCGGGTGATGTTGTCGGCCAGAGTGGAATAGTGGGACGTCAGGAAGCGGACGGCGGCAAAGTAGAGCATTGCCAGACCGCTTGCCAGCAGGAGCGCGCGGCTGGCGTCCCTCTCCGTGGCGTTGGCGTTGGCGTTGGCGTTGGCGTTGGCGTAGGCGAGGCGGTACACGGCGGCCCAGGAGGAGACCAGGTTGGCGAGGCAGAGCGGATGCGAGAAGACGGCTCTGGCGGCGCAAGGGCCCATCTCGGACACCGAGTCGGCCACGAGCCGGAGGCCCTCGGTTCTGTCATGCTGGCTTGTGAGGGCGTCGAGGGACAGCGGCGGGATGTCGTCGAGGGGCACCAGGGATTCGGAAGCAATGGCCGAGGCCGAGGAGCATGGAGACGGCTGTGTTTGAGCTGATGGCGCAGAGTGCGGCTCCAGACGCGGCGTGTTGTCGTTGGATGCAAGAGCGGACGGCGACAATACGAGATTTGCGCGGAGGCAGGTGAAGAAGGCTTTGTTTGGGCGCAAGCGACGTTCCAAGTTGGTCAGCAATGGAAGGGATGGAAGGGATGGAAGGGATGGAAGGGATGGAAATGCTCATGTTCATCACGTGGTCGGATCTAGCCGATTCGGGGATGGATGCACAAACTTACCAGCACTGCTTCGCAGCCCAGGGACAAATCCAACCCTCTCGGCTACTGAGCCGGGGCCGCACTTTCGCAGGTCGAGTTCCCGCACGCCGCCGCCAAGTTCCATGTCGGGAACGGGTGATTTTTGAATGAATGTGTCGTCGTCTTTGAGAAAGCTTCCCAGTTGTCAATGCTGGAAAGTGAGAGGCAGGCAGCCAGGCCGTTCCCCAACAAGCTGTCTATTGATTCCAACAACAAGGCGGCCTCACACTTTGCCTCTTGGCAAACTTGAAATGTGGTATTATACGCCGGGTCGTGTCAGCGGAAGAAGAAGCAGAAGAAGAAGAAGAAGAAGAAGAGGAAGACGAAGGAAGAGGAAACATGATTAGAAAGCAGGGCCAACAGATGCCCATTTACATACTCTATACATGATCAATATTATATTATACCCCGTAACCTCGTCACTTGTGAAACCCGCTGTGGGTTTGTCTGGGTCTGTGGTGTGTCCCACCCAACAAAAAGCGTCAGTTCCTCTCTCAGTCCTGTCCTCTCTCAGTCCTCCAGCTCTTTCTGCTTTCTGGCTCGATATGTAGATAGTGTGACGGGATCCCATTGGTTTCCCAAGATTTGCCGCTTCATGTGGCTCATTGCATCATTGCAGCAGGCGAAAAGGATCTGCGCGTGAGGCGTCAATGGCATTGCCTATCAAGCATCCGCGGTTGGTTCTCATGGTGGCCAGCCAACATGTGAAACAAATTGGCGCACGCACATGCGTGCTGTATGCGTACGGACTACGGATCCGTACATATATGTACGGATTACGGACTACATGTATGTACGGATTACGGACTACATGTATGTACGGATTACGGACTACATGTATGTATGTACATGGCGATTTGACGCCAAGATTTACCCCCGCTTGCCAGGACGGACTTCACTGCGCCGACTCAGGAGCCCCTCCTCAGGAGCCCCTCTTCAAGGCAAGAAGTCGTCATCTTGATAAAAGTCCATTGGTTGAAATGTGCTCACGACGTCGGAATCTGTTCCGTCCATGCCACGCAGAATCAGGCCCGCATTTTTACATGCCATACGGGGCACCAAACGCTTGTTTGAAAGGTGGTGTTACTCTGCTTCCTGGCCACGCGGCAAATGATACCGAGTAATAATCCGTAGCCATCATTCTAATCCGTCTTGATTCCATTTGTGTTTCGTGGGCGTACATAGGGCCGACGGGGCGCACGTACCATGCATGGCTGGCATTGGCTGCCAGCTAATCAATCGTGCCACGCCCCACCCCCCCACGTCTCTTGAAACGCTCAAAGCCGGGCAAATTAGCAAAGTAGGCAGTAGGCGCACTTTTAAACAGAATTATTGAACTATTCCTTATTACATGCACTCCGTACTCCGTGCTTTGCGTGTGAAACGGTGTGATCCACCGCTCCATCTGTCCCGTTCGCCCCGCTCTCCCTGACGCTGAAATGGAGGGGAGGAGGGAGGGGGGAGGGGCATTTTGCGTATTTTCTCTCATCATGCTAGTTGTTCTTGTTCCTCTCCAGACATTGTGCGGCACCTTTGAAACATCCATGCCATCTACTGTGACTGAACATGAATATGGATCCAACAGACGGAAGAGTGTTAACAGAAGTGTTGATTTTCCACTGCATCTTCGACCACAAACGGCCATCTTCTGCCCAGGTTTGACTGACAGACACATTCACATTGTCGAGGCTAAGGTTACTCGCAACATCGTTCGTACACGACGCCGAAAGAAATTTTCCCCTGAACTCGATCCGACCGTCTCAAGGCCAATTGCGAAGGGGGGGGGGTAGTGAGGGTGTAAGCTCGTCTTCTCTTCTGGAGTTTCAATTCAAACCTCCTCAACCGCTCTATCGCACCCAGAGAGCCCTCCAAGAATATTGACCATTCCCAGCATTCCCAGCGCAATGGCCCCGGCGCTTGTCCCTGCGGGTGCCACGACAGAAAGCGTTACAAGCATGACGGCTAAGGCGCCGACAAAGAGCTCAAGCAAGGACCGGCTTCAACCAGAATCGTGCGCTTAGAAGAAGGTATTTGGGTTTTTGCAAATCATCGAGTAATCTAAGCGCAGTTTCTTGAAAGGCAGAATTCCAGCCAAGAGCCTGTATTGTTGAAACGCCATCAACAGTATCTAGTAAATGTGAGTACAGCGGAGCTGATGCCTGCAAGTCCAAGTATCGCAGCCGTCGAGAGGTCCTCAGGTAGTATCGCTGTTTTGCACAAAGAAACACAAATAATATTGTAAACCCTATATAAGAAACACAATTATTACTGGCAATACGCTCTTGATATTTAATGAGAACGCTCCGTCAAGCCAAAAAACAGGGTGCACCCATAAAATGGCTGCTGCTAATTTCATACATATTCGACAATAGTTACCAGCTTTCGATGAGCAGCCGACTTCTTCATTTGAATAGCATGCAGCCTCACAATCGTGTTGAACGACGAACCTACGAGTCCAAGCATCTTGGTCTCCTTCATTGATCACAACACCACAGAGGTGTTGCTAGTTTGGGCTTACACCACCTCGTTACTGGCCTTCACTGCTGGTCCCATGTACTTGGCCAGCTTGAATGTTCCCAGGAAGGAGCCTCAAGGGCATTACCAGTACCCCAAACCTTTGTCACGCAGCCGATTGAGCTGCATCTACTGAGGTAGCGTCTCGAGCTAAAGGTCAGATTTTAATGTGCAAAGGCTTCGAAATGATAGTAGCCGTCAATGAATAGGCCCATTCAGGTCATCAGAGAAAGCTGTAACTAATTACACCGCTGGTGGCCTTACGTCCCAAAGGCTTCCCCTTCTGGATAAGAATTGCATCCTTGTTCTGGGCCTCCAAGATCAATAAAACAATCTTTGTAACCACGGAAGCAGTGAAGAGGGATGCCAGGGGTCGCACATCGCCCAGCATCCAAAGTGCGCGGCAATGAATAGCATCGAAAAACGACGGAAACAACAACTAAATGGAAAGCGTCCTCAAGGGCTGGACAGACCGACCATCCTCGGAAAAGGTCAGCAGACTCAGCAGCGTAACTGTCAGAGCGTCTGCAATGCCAAGACTCGTGGCGGCGATTGTCAGATCTTATCTTTGGCAGGAACGACCTGACCTAGGCTGTTCCATTGGATATTG
This sequence comes from Epichloe amarillans, assembly GCA_024072835.1. NCBI lineage: Eukaryota > Fungi > Ascomycota > Sordariomycetes > Hypocreales > Clavicipitaceae > Epichloe > Epichloe amarillans. Next base: position 4,147,953 of record CP099635.1, on the reverse strand, counting down.
GATATATTGGATCAGGATGGCGACTTGCAGATACGCCTACACGCCCCACTCTTTTTGCTCTTCTCTTCCCAACAAGACTCACGTAGAAAACAAATATTCAATATTCCTAGATACCAGGCTTCAATTTGACAATAATGAGTACCATCAATTCACCCTCCGAACCAAGGATGATTTCGATCCACTAGAATATCAGCAGGTGACTCACCATACCAATGGAAGACCCAAGGTAGAAGGCCAAATTACAGTCGGTGTATTCCTTTGTCATGACTCACACTCGATTCGACGCCTTCTAGAAGCGATTGCTGGTCGCACTACCCCAAACAGCAAGCATGAAGGTCACCGCGGTAAATGCCATGGCCCTCCCACTGATGAAAGATGGAAACAATACAAGTCTCATTCGCAGCAACAGATATATGTCTATCCTATCACAGCATCAAGGCCAATCCGCCTCGACAAAGCCCAGCTCACGCCTCAAGGCGCCCTGTACGATAGACGCTTCATGATCCTTCGCGTCGATGACGACGACCCCTCCAAACTCATCAAAGTGCAAATCGACAAGGATCATGAATGCGGGCTCTTCCAGATACGTCGAGGCTGGACACCGTGGAAGTCGATCTGCACTTGAGCATGGTCACGGCATACCGGATGGACACTCGCTACAACGACTGGTTCTCCGCATGCTTTGGCTTCAAAGCCATGCTCGTCTACATCGGTGACGCCAGACGGCCTGTCCTTGGCACGTATGCCCCCCCCCCCCCCGTAGACAGCCCGCCTCAACAGCGAGGCTGGCTCTCAGGGCTCCCAGGGCTCCCAGGATACGTCGCCCAAGATTCGCGGACTGGGAAAGACAAGCCCTGGCTTAATTTCAGCGACCTCACGCCGTTTCTCGTAGCAAGCGAGAAATCTCTCGCCAACGTTCAACGCAGACTCTGTTCCGGCCACGTAGACATGACCGCCTTCCGACCCAACATCGTCGTGGACGGCGAGTCGGAATTCGACGAGGACTTTTGGGTCGAGCTCTCGGCCAACAGCACATCCTTTCTGACACTGACCAAGATGTGCGGTTGCTGCGCGTCCTTGAACGTCGACTACAGTACTGGCAACGTCGCTGAAGGCGAGAGAGGCACTGTTCTCAAAAGGCTCATGTCAGATAGACGTGTCGATACAGGCGCCAAGTACTCACTCGTCTTTGGCAAATACGCATTCTTGAAGGATGAACAAGCAAACATGGTGCTCTCTGTCGGGGACCAAGTCACCGTCACCAAGCGAGCAGACGAACGACCCGTCTTCGACTGGCCTCTGAGGTCCAGAGGTGCGCAGCCTCGAATTTACCACCCGTCGTAGAAATCTCTCCATTGTTATCCCCAACTTGTCCATTGAGAAAGGGGGGGAAATAAAATTGACCCCCTTCCCCCCTCTTCCCCCCCGGGGGGGGGGGGGGCGCAAATAGCTACGCCTGAGAATTGTCTTAATTCGGACACGTACAGGCACGACCCGGAAATTCAGTCTGGGTGTCTCACACAAAATTGAGAAGAATACCGACCTAATGCCTTTTTTGTTCTCCTCCCACCACAACTGCTTTGGCACGTTTCCTCGATCGCCGGGAGAACTTTACCAAATTCACGATTCCTCACAAGTACGTGATATTTTCAAGAGGAAGGCATACTTTTTTTTTTCCTTTTCTCTGAGAGGTGGTAACAAGTGGATTTGTTTTGGTCAATGACAATATTACACACATGTCAGTTGCACGAGAAACTGCATACGACTGTAGTTTTCGCTACTGCGAAGCAGAACGTTCTATAATCCATTTATATTCCCATCTTTTCTTCTTCTTTGGATTTGACAGAAACAGGACGTTTGTTAGACCATGCCCAAACAACAGTTTGCTTTCGCCGGAACTACTCCGTCCGTAATTTCGCTTGCGTAGAACCGTGGGAAGACGCCGATCCACGAATGCAGCATTATTGCCAGCCACGCCCAACTAACTTCACGGTACGTTGCACGAACTGAGCTTCGGCATCATGGATAGTGTCAAGATTTGCTTTTATTGTGTCCGGCTCTACGCGGTGGTGATGCGTAGTACCTGGGTACTCTGTCTCGGAGAATGACATGCTCCAATGCTGTTGCACGACAAATACCGGGGGAACGTTGAGGCTGCGCTTTGTCAAACTCTTTTTCAGTGGTGACGGCGGAATGTCTCGGGCGTCAAGGATCCTGGTGCTTCTAGAATACTTGCAATGCTTCACTTGGGTGTCACCGCGTGACCAGGTCACACGAGTCGAAGCGGCAAACTTGTGTTTGTAAAGCCATGAAGATTCCACATATAATCATGCAGAAAAGTGACTTGTCTAATGGACCATTCTTGAAGTTGTGGGAATTGATGAATTGAACATGTTTTCGTTATGTCTGATTACCAAACAAGTCCCTGGGTTGTGAAAAAGATGACTCAAGTTGCGAACACTCTCATTCCGTGAGACCATGTGTTGAACTACTTTACAAAGAAATGCCACATTTTTCGAAGAGACGAAAAGCATAGAATGGGAATAAGCAAATCAAATTTCGGCCTGACCCACCTACATATATGGTCTCTGTACTTGAACATGCCTGGCTAAAAAAGCCAGGGCTCATTCGTCCCCATGCCACACTGTCACGTTACAATTGCCTGAGCAGAAATCTGCATAGCAGCATAGCAGCAAATGACATGAAATCATGAATGTTGGTTGGCGTGCTAAGAAGATGGAGAGCTGCCACAAGTAGGCCCCTCTGTCCATTGCCGCATTACTACCGCAGCACCTGGCGAACGAAAAACTTGACAGTGCGACTTCTGTCGCATCAGGGATCAAGGCATTCTGCGTGTGTAAGAGTCTGATATCTGGTTCGCACAGATCTGATCTATGCTGCTTGGGTGCAAGCACGACAAACATGGAGTTTGCAGTACACACATTCAAATATCATCCAGTGTGGCCCTGAATGACAGTGCTTGCACATCCATTGCACGAGAGTGCTGTCGGATTTGATAAGGCTGAAAGAGTGCATGCATGAATTAGACATGGTGGCGCAGTGACTGATGCCTTGTCGCAAGGAAGTAAAGATCGCGGCCAGCCGGGATCCTCTGTGGACGGTCTTTCAACGGTAGGTCAGCACATGCGCAAGCTCTAAAGGTGAACTCATGGTGAAGAAGCAAAGAAGCCGCCGTGGCTCGGTCACGCCCATCATTCCTAAACGAACCTTTCTAAGCTCTGTCCGCGGCCGAGACGAGATATGATCGGTCAACAACACGATAGTCTGGGTGAAGTTGGGTGACTAGTTTTGCCTGATGGTCGAAGGGGTTTGGGGATGCAGGTTGGTATGATTAGTTTGTGGATAGCCCGCCGTGGTTGACGAGAAGTCGACAAGCAAGGTGTATAAATAATCAAATTTGAAAGGGCCGAGTCAGTCACGACGGGAGTTTCGCGTTCGTGCGAACTTTTGTGTAAGCCCGCCTCAAACGGATTCGGTGTTGAACAAGGGTCAAACGCAGGAGGTGGGAAGACAAGTAAGTGTCTCTGATTTGCAAACGAAAGCACAGGACAGGGCGACTTTGTTATATGTGAGCCCGATCTTGACATGTGTAAGCAAGACACATTCAGTCAGTCAATGATGACAAGATGCTTTGACGCAGATGTACAGGATAGGGCAAACGAGCCGGTTGAAGTACAACGGCGTCCAGGTCGGTCTGGCCGTCTGGGACTTTGTGCGGAGCGGATCCGAAGAATATAAGTACCATTTGGCTATGATGAAAAGGGGTCATGGGAAGAATGTACCTGTTGCTAGGCTCGATGAAACGCTGGTCATATTGATTTCCTGCCCTGGTCTGAGATGGAAGAAAAAAAAAAAATAAGTGAGGGCCGGGCCGGGCCGGGCAGGCAGGCAGGTGTCATTTGTTCCCGATGGGTTGGTTGGAAGGAGCCATCGGCTGCTCTCGTCACTTGCCTCCAGTCTCGTCTATCCTCGGAGCCTTGCTTGACTCCAGACTCACTCCTCACTCCTCTCTCCTGTTCGGGGTATGCCCCTCCCCCTTCTCTCTCTCTCCAGCCGCTGAGACTCGACTACGTCTGATTATTGTCCACCTTTTCTTCCCTCTCCTCGCCAAAGCCCAGTCTATAAAACTAATCATCGTGCCAGGGCTGGCTGGATCGTCCAACACGCTTTGAACCTTGGCTCCCCACGCAAAGACAATCGAGCCCACGCCCCGCCCTTGGAGCCTTGTCAAGTAGCGTTCCCATCCTAGTCAATCTCGTCGATGAAACGGGACTGGCGTGCTTCCAGAGACACGGTGGCGGGTCCTCCTGGCCTGGACGTTGACACGACGTGCAGAATCTAATATGCCGACCCGCCATCGCCTGCGGAGTACGGACTGCATTAACAGAATATACTAGGGAAAGACGGCGAAAGCAGAACCACCGCGTCGGAACGAGCCCGGAACGAGCGGTATCATGTATCATGTTGCGACTTGTGATGGCTGGATATGGTGGACACATCTATTGGGGCACCTGGTGTGTGCGTGCATTCCGAATGCTCGCCACCTGCTCAAGTGATGTTCGACAATGACAAGCCGTTGTGGCATGTCTTGACAACTTGCGCCCCGGTGGAATCACGTGCCTTTGGACTGCCACTGCCAATCACGCAGTTGGCTACTTAGCACAGTTCCAATTGTGTTTTGATAACGATTTTATCAACTCGCCACAAGAAGGCCTTGCGTTTCGAAGACGATTTTTGCTGTCAAGAGCTGAAAGGTGCGGGTCTCCGCCCCAGCCCGTCTTGGACCTTTTTGCGAACGCCTAATAACCCGGTTGCCCTTCTTCCTGTACCCTGTCCCGACGTCACGAATCATCTTGGAGGTTGACAATCCACCTTGACAATCCACCTCTTGCAAGGGCTACGTACATACTCCGTACATAGGCTTAGGCATGGCGTGGTAAAGGGTCCCAGGCCTAATTTCTTTGCTGTGTTCTACAAGACCTTCTTTGTAGAAGTCTGCCCCGTCTTTCGACCTCAGACTGATGAGGCCACTGTGGCGGTGCGTGCTGGTCTTGCCAACCAAAAGGCTTCATTGCGGGGAGAACGTTCAAGCAGATGTTTGCAATTTATTAGACCCGAGTCATATCTACGCAACCGTCAGCTGGCTGGGTAGTAGGGGCTCGGCACGCGGAAATCCTGATACAAAAACGAGCACGAACCAATGCCGTCGGCCAAAGGCCATTTCTGATGCTTTTGCCAGCATGTCCCAAAAAAAGTAACAACGGTTCGATCGGCTGCTGATCATACGCAATCTCATAAGTTTGAGACCAGTCGCTGTGCTTCTTGCCCCTGAGGGTTAAGCTCCATCCAGGATGTCTCTGCCCTGGCCCCGGGCGGCAGAACTGCTGATCCAGAATTTCTTGGCCGCATGGGATGGTCAGAATGCGATTTGCTGGGAGCCATCTTATTATGTACATACATACACAAAGGTTGATCGCATGATGCACATGTGCATGTGTGTCTCGACCGTTCTATCCAATAGGGATACTGCAAAAAAGCCGAGGCTGCAAGCTGGATGGAATTCGCTCGAGTATGTATCTGAGTCACAAGGGATTCTATTCGACGGCTTATTGACGGACTGGGACCGACTCACGATTTTTGCCCTTATTACTCCCCGAATCCAATATCTAGCCCGATCTTCGCACGACCCCATCCGCCGGTACGTCGAGTTTCCCGACAGGTCCCCCCCCCCCCGACAGGGGAGCAGCACTTGAACCTGTTTCGCCATAAAAACCACGCCGAGGACAGCTCCTGAAGGCCTCCAGGCAAATCTCATGATAATATGCTAAATTCCCTTCAATGTCCGGTTTGTGAGCCATGTGGTTGGACTATGAAGATTGAACCAAGAAGCCCGCTAACGCGAGATTAGTAAAGGTACGTCTGTGCCAGGTCCCGCACCATCTTGGCGCTCCGTTAGACGTGGCCCGAAAGGTAGTATTTCAGAATGGTCAAAGTCGGGCAGCATAATATTCGGGTGTTTGACCCAGAAAGCCTCCGAGAACGCATCCACTTCAGCCACCGCCGTTGTTGTCCGTCCTGACCAGCCAGGAGGGGAGGGAAGCTGCACGCTTGAATTAGATTACTCCCGAGCCCAAGCACCACTTGGTCGCGGTTCGCAAGCTGACGAAGACGCCAAACAAGAAACCTCCGTCACCCTCGAATGTGCAGCACGTCAATCAAACACGGCGACCCCGCGGGGCCGAGCCCACGCGTCGAGTGTATTAGAGGCTCTTTGCTCTTTGCAAGTCGGCCAGACTCGCTCATGGGCGGATGCTCAAGCCAACCAATATTAGACAGCCGTCGCCCCAGAAGGCCGAGACGCTGCTCGAGTCCAGTCTGGTCCAATTTCGCAACATTACATTCAAACGGCAGCCGTCTCGCCAAGTCGTGCTCGCAGCTGATATTCCAAGGCTTGCTGAGCTCGAGGCATATTACTCCTGGTGTGAAACGAGCAAGTGGGGTTTTTTTTCTTCCCTTGCTATTATTTTCTATTGAATACCGTAGAATGTAAGACTTACGGTAGGCAGCGGGCCTTTTCCCAGCTCGGCACTTGGCCATGGTCCACGACCCATATTCATATTCTAGAACGGGGTGGGTCGGGGTCGGATTTATTGAGTCTGGTGGAAAACAAATTGGCCCGTCGTTGTTTTATTTGCTCACGGCTGTGAACAGGCCATGCTGCCGCTTGCATCAGCCTTCGGCTTCTACTGTATATTATGCGATTGAGCGACTTAACATGATACATGTGCCGTGGTCAAACAATTTTGCATTTGCGCCCATTCCATACACCCATGAATGTCTTCCTTGCCATCCGCCCATGTAAATGCAGTGTCTGAAGATCACGTCACACCAGTCTGAGGGAGGTCCTGTTCAGTCCCATATTCATTGACGGGAGTGGGCGATTCCTCAGTCTCCATGGAAGTAGTAGTACCACCTGAGAGCAAGTCTTTGGTTGGCAGGGCCTTCATTTCGAGCACATCAGGCTCGTTTGCCATCCGTTCTTGCTCCTCGAACGTGAATGCCTCGGACAAGTTGACAGCCAGGAAAGTCTTGGGCAATTTAACTCTAAGTAGGACAAGAAATCAGTACAACACTAGAGACCAATGTGCGCGCGCTCTCAAGCGTATGGATTGGGATAGGCATGATGCAAAACGTACTGGTTGAACTTGGCGCGCAGCGTCTTAATGACCTGCAGCCAGTCAATGTGCGGAGTCAGGCTGCGTCTTGGGGCGCACCCAATGCAATGCCGGCTATCGAGCTGCACGTGCAGGGGATCGAAAACGTGGCAACCCGGGCTGATGCTGATGCGAATGCTGTAGGTAAACGTGGGTTCATCGCCAAGGACGCTTTCAGAGGGTGCTTTGCTCTCTGACTCGTAAAGCTCAAAGCATATTTGTGAGAGATAATCCAGCTCTGGAATAGTGCTGCGCTTGATTTTGGTTTCGATTCCACCTTCAATGATGGAATTGAGGAGCGTGTAAATGTGCGACTCTTTGGTGAAGTAAAAGAACGCCTTGGCGTCATTCGAGGCTTGCATTTCTTCCAGGTCTTGGACAATCTCCTTCAGAAGCGGCAGCGAAGTAAGCAATCCAATTTCCAGCTTTTCGCTATCCGAGATGCCGTATTCTTGAGGGCAAATGAAATCGAACAAGACTTTGGCAAGTCGATAGAGCTCCTGCAATGGCTCGCTGCGCGGGTCGTCCGTGGTAGCCGTCTGGTTGGTACCCTTGTAGAGCCGGAAGTACTGCTCCGGGGGAGCCTCGTCATTCATGTGCCTGAGATTGTTCAAGAACGATGTCCTGCGAAAGAGCTTCTTGACAGAGCGATTCGAGGCATCTACTTTGTCAGAGCCGTCCGGGCTACCGTTCTGGTTCTTCTGCTCACTCTTTGTCTCCTCTGAGCCCTTGCTCATGTCGTCCGAGTCCTTGGCCTTCCCGTCTTTCGAGACGTACTCGTCCTCCAACATGCTCTTGGGAGGTGTGAATACCCATTCCAAGAATTGCCTGTTGTGCAACGCATCAAACTTCATGGTATCATACAGCTCTGAAATTTTGCTGGGGTCAACCTTATCACCGTCACAAAACTCAGCAAAAAGCTTCCCCCAACGTTCCCGAAAAAGTTCGGCGTCTTCACCGCTACACCACCTTGGTTGTATAGTATTGATGGCGGTGGCCTGTGACAAGGACGAGATTGAGGTCGTTGACCCCTCTGTGCTCAATCGTTCTGAACTCGGGTTCGAGATACCACCAAGAGACGAGGCTGCGCCGCTGAATAGTTTGCTGTAATTGTATTGCATCACGCGCCTATGAAAGTTCATCAATTGAACCACGCGCGTTTGGACTTCGGACGGTTCAGGCATGTTCTCCGGCCAGGCAAACTGGGCCGGACGTTCATTTCCTTTTCTCAGCAGGCCTTTCAACTTCTTCTTGACCTTATCCATTTCATCCTTGGCGGCATTCGAGTCGTCGAGAAGGTCTTTTCGAGTCGTAATAAAGTCCTCGGGGATGTCGTTCCTCCCCAAGAATGAACAAGCCCATATTTGGGCGCTGGCACTAACACGTCGCTCGGAACTGCTGAACACATGTACCTCGTCAAAAATGTCTCTGTTGAGTAGCATTAGGTCGTTGCGCATGTTCTCTCCAAGCTCTTGTGCTTGATAGCGCGCTGAATGAGTCGGCTCGCCTCCCCATTTGACGATGAGCTGAAGTTTGTCGAGAACCAGGCTCTCTTCTGCTGCTGTGAATTTCGACATGGTCACTCCAGAGAGTGAATCATGTCGCTTCGCGGTGAAATCCTCGGCATAGTCGGTACCCTTGCGTTTCCCAGAGCTCGCGTCCGCTGAAGCTTCTGCTTGAGTCCCCAGATCTACACTCTCCTTGATGATAGGCGCTTCGGAAACGGTGGGAGGAGGGCCGGTCTTTTTCTTCCGAAACATTGGCTTGATCTGAACCTTGGTGCCTGCCCAGCTTCCTTTCTTCACCAGCACATTACGAAGAGCCTTTAGCTTCCCACGATCCTCATCACCAGCTTCGTAAGCCAAATCGACAGCTTGTATCACGCTGGCAAGAGCAGCCTCTCCTATCAGAAGAACCTCTTCCTGGTGGCCTTTGAGGAGAGCGATAAAAGGTTCAGTATGAAAGGTGAACTTGTATTTCTGTTTGGGTGTGCGGTCGGCGTGCCGAATGACGGAGACCATGCCCTTCAGTTTCCATGAGTGTTTAGGAGGTGGGGGGGGTGCTGCCGGTGTCTCTTCACTCGGTGCTTGGGTTGGCGTAGCAGGGGTGGTCTCGGATTGAACAGACGACGCAGCAGTGATAGTGACGGGCAGTGAAAGGTCCATCGGAGGTGGAAGTAGAGGGCTTGTTGCAGTGCTTGGAAGGGCAGATGGAAGGGCAGAAGTGAACGTGCTTTCTGAGCGTGGTGATGACACATCGCCCACGTTTCTGGGCTTGGCGTTGCCACTTTGTCGGTCGGTGCTGGTCTGGCCCTGGGAAGAGCTGTTGCTTGATGTCGCAGGTTGTGACCGTTGTTCCTGTTCCTGTTCCTGTGCATGTTGAGACGTGCGAGACATTGGGTCAACTTCTGTCGTCTCTGGGGAGGACAGCGGTGGTGGTGCAGCCCCGTCCCGTCGAAGTTTTTCCTTGACAAAAAGCTCTCGGAGGATGTTGGCGCAGTGTTCGTAGTAGTCGTCATTGTCCTTGACGAAACTCCAGCCATTCACATCAATGACATAACTTTTGCCGGCGGCCCTGAGAAGATCGAAGCCACATACCCGCTGGCCGAATGTTGTCGAAATCCTGCTTGCCATGCCACGTTCTTCCGCACTAAGACTAGTGACGTATCGAATTTCTTTTCCATGAGTATTGCGCCTCACGACGCCATCGACAACTGGAGACTTGCGGGTCTCGGCGTGACAATAATTTGGTCCAACAGTGTAGGCTTTGACATCTTCAGCATTGTCCACTTGCATGAAACTCTCGTAAACGTAGCTTCCATCAGGCTCAGTGATTGCTCGTGGAATGCTCAGATCGGGGACATAATCGGAGCTTTTGTTGCCGATTTTGCGGAACAGCTTCCGGGCACCACCCCCCGTGCTCTTGGCGAAGTAGATGATGATGTTGTGGTCCTCGCCGCTGGTCGGCTTCTCCACGAATGGTTTCTTGAGGATGGCACCATCAACGCTCAGCGTGTCACCATCATCAAGCAGCTCTACCTTCTCAGGCCGCTTTGCAATTGTCGAGTTGATGGACTGGATAGATATGCCAGAAATATCTTTGATATGTTTCACCATCTCTGGCGTGAGCACCTGTGGTCCGCCGTCACGACTGACTTCTAAACGCTTTGGAGTTCGAACTTGAATTTGATCAAGGAGGTGAAGGCACACTCGCCTATCCCAAAGAATCTGTTGCATGGGGACGTCATTTACACAGAATGGCTTCCTGGCTTTCACGTATGCGATGGCCTTTTGTAGGGGAAAACCGTCTGAGTAGAAGGATATCAGGTAGTCGCTGGTCTCAGGTTAGTCAACTTGCGCTGCTATGCTCTTAATGTTCACCGATAGGGGGGGCCAGAGTTCGTTCAGCTTACCATATGGGCCAGTTCTCAACCTCTACGCATAACACAACGCGTCAGTAAATCGTACAATTCTCCATTCCTTTCTCATTGAGACAGGATAACAGGGCCGCCGAACAATGCGACTGACGAACCTTCATCAAGGATGACCTTGTCCCCAAAAACTACAACATCGAAATCCCGATTTGCAATCAGTCGGTTCAGTATGTGTCTACTGGGCTTGCTTCTCGCCTTGATATCTAAAGCACATATACCAATGGTGCCCCATGGGGCAGGTTTTGCTAAGCAACTAGTTAGAATACAAACGGGCGAGGAAGACCTTTCGGCCACGTCAATATGAAAGTACCTTCTTCCTTTTCGCGATACGGACCACGATCACTGCCTTGGCTATGAGTGCTTGTGGCGGTGCTGCCGCTGAAACGTCTCTTCGCTCTGCTTCGAGATCGGTCAGGCTGTGTGCGCACGTTGGCATCGGTTCGTTGATTCCTCCTCATCAAATCGAGTGGCTGTGAGTGTGGGTCTCTTGTTGTGAGGTTGTGTTGGCCGTTGGTCGTTGGTGCACTTGGAGAGGTTGTTACGGTTACGTTGGACAGGCCAGGCTCTGACAGCGTGCCAGCGTTTCCTCCTTTGTTCGACGACATGAGACCGGATACGGAGCGAGGGGGTGCCCCAGAGTCAGACCCGTGGGCAGAGGACGAGGAATTGAGGACAGCTCGCGCCGAGGCGAGCGAATAGATGGATGTGCCTGATAAGCGTCTTGTTTGAACATCAGACAGGGATGATTGGGCAACAGAGGCAGAATCTGACACCGTGACAACGGCGTGTAAGTAAAGTTATCCAAGATGGCAGCTCCATGGATTCACAGAGAATCCGAGCGAGCTGGCGAGGCTTGCAGCTTACCAAAGACCAAAACGTCGCTGCCGGTGTCTGACACGGCGGAATGGTTTCGAGAATGATGAGACCGGGCAGCTTTTACGACGGGAATTGGAGCTGACTGAGAAGCATAGACAGAGGCAGAGGCAGAGGCAGAGGCAGAGGCAGAGGCAGAGGCAGAGGCAGCAGACTGGACAGATGGGTCGGAGTAGCTACCAGGCGGGCTGGAATCAACATAGCGGCTAGGTCGAGTTGTGCTGGATGCGGCGGTGGACGAGGACGAAGTTTTGCGTGAGTGGGTTTGATAGGTTTGATAGTGGGAAGGGCCCGCCGCTGAGGATTGATGCAACGATGAAGCCTGTTGGTCAGAAAAAGAAGACTCCATGGTGGCCGTGGGTTGGTGGCCGTGGGTTGGTGGATGGGCGGGCTCGATGGATTGGGGGCTCCCAGCAGAGAAAAAAAAAAAGTCAAACTGGCTGGTTGGAGGAAGTCTGCTGGGAAGCGGGAAGCGGGAAGCGGGAAGCGGCGAGGAGGATCCAGCTGGTCCATTTTACTTACGGTCCTGGTTAGGTACATAAAGTTGCTCCCTTGCCTTGATCGTCCTCGATGATGGTCCAATGGCCGGGAATAAATACTGAAAAAAATCCACAATGCGGTCGATATCGAGTCTAGCCGATGCCTGGGCGGTGCAAGATCTGGGCCAAGACCTGGGCTCGGAACGCTATGTCAGTCACTGAACGGTCTGGTGTCTGGCCCAACAAGTCGTGTCTGTTGTGCATGTAGTGGCAGCCGTGGCAGCCCTGCGTGGTGCGTGCATGCATGCGCCGAGTTTGGTGATACTCAATGGCTGTGGTGCTTTGCTTTGCTTTGCTTTGCTGCTGTGCTGCAATGAGCCAGACTGCTATTATAAGCACTACAAGACACAACATCTGGCGCGTCCGGGTGTTGAACCACGTTGGAACAATGAATGCAAGGCCAGAGCCTCAGGAACACATTGCATGCCTGGCTAATCATGTATCTATGGTATGCATGTGCCCATGTGCTCTCTTGCTGAAGTGAGAGCTTGGCGGGGCGGGGCTCCACGCAAATCCAATTGATAAAAGGCTCTGGGCTAGGCGGCTGGGCGTGAAGTGGGGCACTAAGTGCCAGAATTCTGTCATGCTACCTCCTTCACCGCCCAAATTTTTCTAGCTGCACGACTCCGAACGAACGAGCAAAGATCATGCATGGGTGGGCTGTAGAGACCAACTCCAGCCAGCAAAGACCATTGTGTGCCCATCGTGCTAGTGAAGATGCCTCACTCTGAGCCAGATGGGCCTTTGTCAAAGCGCCAGAAGGTTCTGTCCGTGGCAGCTTCTGCCAAGCCTGCCTCAAACTCATCCCGCATCTTTGCTCCGTTCAGGGTATGTTTTGATCGCTTGATACAGATCTTGAGCACCAGTTGGCTAACTCGAGACAATTTATAGACAGTCGGCCTAGTTTCTCCTACAAGCGTCCCTTTTACATCCTTTCCTCTTGGCAAAACAACATTTCAAATCACAACCTCCGTTGGCAAAGCCCTTCAAACGTACGACTTGCGCCGCGGTCTTAATCTTGTCTTTGTGACCCGACCACGGACTCCTGCCAACATCACCGCCACTTTCGCGTGGAAGGAAAAGGTATATGCGGCTTGGGGAAACCGGTCCGATGGACAGTCTCAAGGGTTTTGGGTCTTCCAACGAGGCAAGAAAGTGCAACAACTGGAGCTGCCATCCGATCTCACCGAACCGATTCAGCAAGTCTTCATCTTCGGAACCTGGATTGTGGCTTGCGCCATTACGAGACTCGAGATCTTCAAGACGGCTACTCTCGAGCATTACACTACAATTCAGACTATGACCGCTAAAAATGGAGGGAACGAAATCACCGGTGGTGTAATTAGCATGCCGACGTTCCTGAATAAGGTTTTTGTTGGCCGCAGGGATGGATGGGTGGAAATTTGGAACATCAGCACCGGCAAACTGATTTATGCCATTCTACCTCCGAACCCAGAGTGTGGTTCTGTGACTTGCATGGAGCCCGCTACGGCCTTGTCGCTGATGGCAATTGCATACTCCTCTGGCACGCTGATCATCACCAACATTCTCACCGACAAACCTGTGCTTGAGTTTGAAGCTGGCAGCCTTGAAGCTCCCATCAACTCTATTTCCTTTCGGACCGATGGCATGGGTGCTGGACATGATGGAAGAAAGGATGGCGTCATGGCCACAGCCAGCCAAGCTACAGGAGATGTAACATTCTGGGACTTGAACAAAGGTGGTCGGGTCATGGGGGTTCTACGAAGCGCACATAATCCACCATCTCGTGATGGGAAGAACGTTAGAGGTGGAATCAGCAAGATCGAGTTCTTGGTCGGCCAGCCGGTCGTCGTCTCAAGTGGTCTAGATAATTCCTTGAAAACCTGGATATTCGACACGACCCCATTTTCCCCCATTCCCCGAATCCTCCATTCACGAAGTGGCCATGCCGGACCTGTCAACTGCCTTCATTTCCTACCTACCGATTTCGACGGATCTGAAGGTGGAAACAAATGGCTTCTCAGCGGCGGGCGGGACAGAAGTCTTTGGGGGTGGAGTTTGCGACGGGATGGCCAAAGCACCGAATTGAGTCAGGGACAGTTGCGCAAAAAGGCAAAGAAGGTGGGCATCTTGTCATCCAACGCTCTAGCTCATGGTCCGACGACATTACTTGAAGATCTGAAGGCTCCCGAAATCACAAGCATTGCCATGTCCCTAAACAGGGACGGCGGCATCGGTGCAATACCAGGGAATCAGCCCATTTGGCACAAGGGTCACAGTGAAAGCAAAAAGAAGGTTGATGCAGAAATTAGTGGCATGACTGGATGGGAGAGCGTGGTGACTGCGCATAAGGGTGACCCTCATGCCCGAACTTGGTTCTGGGGTCGAAAGCGTGCGGGACGATGGGCTTTTCCGACTGGAGACGGTACCAATGTGTCAAGTGTGGCTATAAGTCCCTGTGGAACATTTGCGGTCGTGGGTTCTGAAGGCGGAGGAATCGACATGTTCAACCTGCAATCAGGTGCTCACCGGCAACGGTTTCCATCGAAATTGACCCCTTCGCAAGCCCGGCAAGTACGGCTCCAGCAGCTCAGACAGGCTGATGACGTTGCTCATTTTCAAGCCAGCAACGGCCGAAAGTTTCTGCCGGGAACCGGAAGACATACAAAAGCAGTGACGGGTGTGGTCGTCGACGCGATGAACAAAAACATCGTCTCGTGCTCGGCAGACGGCAAGATCAAGTTCTGGGATTTTCTCACTGGAACGCTCCTTGAGCAGCTTGATTGGGCTCCCATGACATATCCTACATCTTGTCGATACCATGCTGCCAACAATCTGCTGGCATTTTCCTGCGATGACTTGTCGGTACGAATTGTCGACATGGAGACGAAGAAGACCATTCGTGAGTTTTGGGGCCCAAAAGAGCCAATAAATGACCTCTGTTTCTCTCACGATGGGCGGTGGGTGATTGCCGCATCCAACGACCACGTTGTTCGGGTATGGGATCTGCCCACCAGTCATCTCATAGATGCTATTCGCTTAGAGAAGCCGTGTACCGCGCTCGACATGTCCATCACCGGCGAGTATTTAGCTGTGACACTAGAAGACGAACCCGGCGTTACCCTATGGACCAACAAATCTCTCTTCAAGCACGTCCCGACTAGACAAGTTTCAGAGAAAGAAATCGGGCAAGTGTCTGCACCAACGGTCTCTGGAGAAGGCAACGAGGGCTTGCTAGAAGGCGCTTATGAGGACGACGAGGAAGAGGTCGACGATGCCACCATTGCTCCTTCTCTAGACCAACTAAGCTCAGAGTTGACAACACTGAGTCTGGTGCCGAAAAGTAGATGGCAAACGTTGCTGCATCTCGATTTAATCAAGGAAAGAAACAAGCCGACAGAAGCACCAAAGCTCCCCGAGAAAGCGCCATTCTTTCTCCCTTCAACGTCTGGTGCCAAAGTACCCGGCCAAGAAGCCGTTGTCGAGGACAAAGAGGACGGTTCCAAATCACGAATCACGAAGCTGGACAAGGCTCGATTCGAAGAACAGTTTTCGTCAAAGCTACGTCAAGGAACGCAAATTGGCGATTGTATGCCCCCCCCTCTCCCCCCTTCCCCCTTGTCCTTGAAACAAATCATATTATGTGACACACCTTGTCCCGAATGCTAATCCAGACACAGATGACGAGTTCATCGAACACCTCAAGTCCTTGTCCCCCTCGAGTGCCGACTTGGAGCTGCGTTCCCTGTCGATGGGCGACGGAAATGAGGAGTCGAATGAACTCCTTCACTTTGTCCTAGCACTCACTGCCCGGCTACGTATCCGAAAGGATTACGAGTTGGCGCAGGCATGGATGACGGTATTTCTGCGCCTACACTTTGATGTTGCGATGGAGAATGAGTCCTTATTGGGTGCATTGGGGCAGTGGAAGGCACATCAAGTAAAGGAGTGCAACCGATTGGATGATCTAGTTGGCTATTGTAGCGGCGTTGTTAGTTTCTTGAGGAGCCCTCGTACATGAACAGCATTTATACATTGTACAAGATTTAAACGAAACCCACCAGATGAGAATGTCGAGTTGGAAATAAAGCTGCGTAAATGACATACATAATCATTGTGGCCGCCGAAAGCCGGCCGTGCACGCAAATGCAATGCAGCTTGTCGCAAAGTGCAAGCCCATGGCATGGCGGGGCAACATTTGACCTCTCCAACTCTTTTTTTTTTTTTTTTTTTTTTTCTCTTTTTCCCCCCTGCCTAGCTCTGGTGGAAAATTTCCCTCTGACAACTCAACTACACCCCGTTTAATCCGTGAGAATGGGCAAGAAAAGCTTCAGGGTAGGTCGCGCACAATGTCAAATGTCAACTGCCAATGCCATCCGTCGTCTTTGGGAGATGCTAAATCTTATTTGTCAATTCGCAGGGCAAGGGTCGACGTGGTGGCGGCGGCGGCGGCGGTGGTCGCGGAAACTCGTCGTCTGCGAACGGTGGCTGGCGCGACTATGCTCCGTTCGATAAGAACAACGAGAAGCTCCAAGAGTACTACGACACGTTGCTCCAGCTCTCGGAAGAGGAGAAGCAGCAGTACTGGGAATTCTTGAGACGAGAGCTGCCGAACAGCTTTCGATTCACCGGTTCCCGAGGGTGCGTCTCATGTTTCACTTTCAGTGCCGCCGCCTGTGCTCCCGCCTGCTAACGTCAGCTCTTCAGCCATGCCCTGTCGGTCAAGAGACTCCTACAGACACGCTATATTCCCGAGATATCCAAAATCGAGCATCAAGATGGACGACCCGTTGAGGCACCAAAGCCCGTGGCTTGGTACCCCGATGAGCTTGCCTGGTGGATGACCACACCCAAGAACGTTGTGCGCAAGTTCCCTCCCTTCTCAGCTTTCCAAAAATTCCTCGTCTCCGAGACGACGGTTGGAAATATCAGCAGACAAGAGGTAGTGAGCATGATTCCGCCATGCTTGATGGATGTGCGGCCCGGAATGGTCGTCCTGGACATGTGCGCCGCCCCTGGAAGCAAGTCCGCTCAGCTCATCGAGATGATTCATCGAGGTGAGGAAGCTCGTGTGCGTAAGGTGTTGCGCAAGTTTGCCATGGAGGATGGTTTGGATCTTGGAGACGAGACACAGGACGAGATTGACGCCGATTTGGAGGCTGACCCTTCCGACAACGGGCGCGCGACTGGTCTTTTGATCGCGAACGATTCTGATTACAAGCGTGGACACATGTTGGTGCATCAGCTCAAGCGACTCTGCTCTCCCAACCTGATCGTTACGAACCACGATGCCACGCAGTTTCCGTCTCTGAAGCTTCCCTCTGCCGACCCGGACGCCAAGCCCACCTATCTCAAGTTCGACCGCATCTTGGCTGACGTTCCTTGCTCCGGGGACGGCACTTTGCGAAAGAACGCCAACCTCTGGAAGGACTGGCAGCCCGGCAATGCTCTCGGCCTGCACGCGACTCAAGTCAGGATTCTCGTTCGGGCTCTTCAGCTGCTCAAGGTCGGCGGCAGAGTTGTCTACTCCACATGCAGCATGAACCCAGTCGAGAACGAGTCGGTGGTTGCATCCGCCATTGAACGATGCGGAGGCTCCAGCAACGTTGAGATCATCGACTGCAGCGACCAGCTTCCCAACCTTGTCAGAAGACCCGGTATGCGAAAGTGGAAGATCATGGACAAGGCTTGCCGCATGTGGAGTACGTGGGAGGAGGTCGAGAAATTTGCCCGAGAAGAGAATGAGGGCGTAGTCCCCGGACGCGTTTCCCAGACCATGTTCCCCAAGCTCGAGGGAACCGGCTGCCATGACCTTCCCCTGGAGCGCTGCATGCGCGTCTATCCTCACCTGCAGGATACCGGCGGCTTCTTCATTGCCGTGCTAGAGAAGAAGACCGATTTCAAGGCTAGGAATGAGAATCAGCCCAAGAGCGCTGCTGCCGTCGCCAATGCCGCCGCCACAGCTGCCACAGCTGCCGCAATTGCTAGCGACAGGGCGGTAGAAGAGGCAGACGATGGCAAGACTGAGGAGAAGCCTGCTGCCGCTACCGACGCCGTCGAAACCTCCTCCACTGAGACAGCCAAAGATACCGAGTCCAAGCCCAACGGAGAGGACGCTCAGGACGCCCAGGACGCTCAGATGGACGACGCCACAGCCAATGGCAACAAGAGAGCTCTCGATGAAGAGGATGCCGAGCAACACGCCACCACCAAGAAGGCGAAAACCGACGCAGCGTCCTGTTCAGCAGCCACTCCTGCACCGCTCGTCCAGTCCGCCGAGACGATAAGCAAGCAGCCCAAGAAATCAGGGCCCCCCGAAGAGCCATTCAAATACCTCGACCCATTCCATCCCGTCATCGTCAACATCAAGCAGTTCTACAACCTGTCCACGCGCTTCCCCGACAATCGCTACATGGTCCGCAACGAGCTCGGCGAGCCCGCCAAGGCCATCTACTACACCACGGCGCTCATCCGCGACATTCTCACCGAAAACGAAGGCCGCGGCGTGCGCTTCGTCCACGGCGGCGTCCGCATGTACATGAAGCAGGATGCCCCATCGGCCGACGTATGCCGCTGGCGCATCCAGTCCGAGGGCATGCCCATCGTCCAAGGCTACGTCGGCGAGCCCCGCGTCGTCCACCTGCGCAAGAAGGAAACGCTTCGGAGACTTCTCATCGAGATGTTCCCCCGCATCGCCGGCGACGCCTGGAAGCACTTTGACGAGATTGGCGAGCGCGTGCGCGACATGGGCATGGGCTGCTGCGTGCTCCGCGTCGAGCCCGAGGCCGGCGACGCCGAGTTCGCCGAGAGAATGGCCCTGCCTCTGTGGAAGAGCATCCACTCCCTGAATCTCATGCTTCCCAAGGAGGACCGCGCGGCTATGCTTCTGAGGATCTTCAACGATACCACGCCCCTTATCAACAATACGCTCCATAAACAGAGGGACCAGAACAAGATTCAAGAGCAAGAGCAGCCGGCTCGGGAGGAGGAGGAGGAGGAGGAGGAGGAGGAGGGACAGCAACAAGTGACTACCGAGGCGGTTGTTGAAGCGGTAGATGTCGAGGATTTGCCATCCCCCGATGAGGCCTAGTGGGCTGGCATTGTGAGAATTATGTCTGCATGCATTAGTGGGTTTTTAGCTTCAATCTGGATGGGGTCAGGTTCAAAGTAAAAGGACTGATTTATTTATTTACACAAGCTGATTCCTTCATGGTAAAGAAAAGTGATGATACAAAGTAAGCTCTGGCAGGCGCACAAGAGATATTGCTATCCCACTTGACCAAGAAGAGGTCTCTCTTGACTCACAAAATTTCCACCCGTCTATTCCACCCCGGGGCCGTCACTCATCCAGCAATCCCACCGTCCAATGCACGATTCTGTCAACACCCTGGCCGTGAATGGCACTCACGGGGATAGCCGTGCACTTTTGCGTCCACGCCCCTTCCACGCCGCTCGGATGCTTCACCCCGCCGTTTGTGATCCCATCCAGATACGTCTTCAGTTCAGTGAAATTCGCCTGCGTCTCCGGTAAATCCGCCTTGGTGGCAACCACGAACCACGGCTTGCCTGCAATGTGCAGCCCGGACTGGGCATCGTCTTCGGCAAAGGCCGCGGGACTGGCGTACTCGGCGTTGATGAGATTGATGGGGCCGCGGGTCGGGGCGTCGACGGCCGAGTCCCATTCGATGTGGGCTTCGAGTTCGCGATCGCGCTCTTCCTCGTCGCGCATCTGCGCGTAGAGACCTACTTCGCGCCAGAGCGCGTTCAGAGCAGCCACGGCGTTGCCGGCAGATAAGTCGATGACAAAGGCCAGCACGCCTGCGCGCTCGACGTGGCGGAGGAAAGCAATGCCTAGGCCGCGGTCGAGATGGGCGCCTTCGATGAGGCCGGGGATGTCGGCGACAGTGAATCTCGTTCTGGGATCGACGTGGGTTTCTGAGGAGTCGTCGTAGGTTGTGCCAGGTGACGTGGGTTTGCGATTGCGTCGGGTGATGCTGGGTCGGGTGATGCTGGGTCGGGTGATGCTGGGCTGACCCGAGTATTTGTCCAGCACGACCGTTCCGATGTTGGGCTGCAGCGTGGTGAATGCCCAGCTTCCTACTCTGGTACGGCTGTTGGTCATGGCTCGCAGCAAGGTGCTCTTGCCTGCGTTAGGGAGGCCAACGAGTCCCACGTCGGCGAGAAGCTTCAGCTCGAGGGTGACTTTCATAGACACGGCTTCTTCTCCCTTGGTAGCAAATATCGGTTTGGGATGTTCCCGCGAGGTGAAGTGCGTGTTGCCCAGGCCGCCGATGCCCCCGGCGGCGAGGAGGATGGGGCGCGGAGTTGGCCGCGACAGGTCGAGGTAGATTGGTGATGGCGGCTGTTGAAGGAGCGGATGACGTTGAGGAAGGCGTGGAAACGATGTGCTCTTCATCTCGGACTTTGACATTCCTGGGTACAAGAGCCATTTCTGCCGTGATGGGTCGTCAAGTTCCAGTTCTGTGTCGTCATCCTGTTCCTGGGGAGAGAGCTTCGGCCGGCCTTTTCTGTCCATGAATTCCTCCCGGTCCTCTTGCTCCTCCACCGGGTTCCGTCGCTTTTCTTCCTCTAGAAGCATTTGTTCTTTACGCTTTTGCTTTTGCAATGCCATGTACGCCCTGATGCTCATTGCTTCTTCGGCTGCTGGATCCTGCCTTTCCAGCTCTCGCACAATAGTCCCGACGGGCACGGTGATGATGACGTCTTCGCCACGAGCGCCGCCCTTTGCGCTTCCCTGGCCATGCTTGCCGCGTCCCGCGCGGATAAATCGCCGCCTTGCTAGCTTGTGCAGTGACGTCTCGCCGTGGGCAGCTTGAATGTAAACATTGCCCCCCATACCGCCGTCACCGCCGTTGGGAGGGCCATCTGGGAGGAAAGCTTCTCGCAAAAAGGACACGCAGCCATTGCCGCCGCGGCCGGCATATAGGGTGAGGTTGGCTTTGTCGGCGAAGCTGGGCGAAGCGTAGTCGTCGGGGCTGGGGTTCAATCGCGACTCGGGTAGGTCATTGAACGGGAGTTTGGAGGAGTTGGAGGAGCATCTGGAGGAGCATCGTGAATGGGCTGTGATGGCCACTCGAGAGGTTCGTGGGCGGATTGCCACTGGCCGCAGCAGTGGCATGGAGGACGGATCAGCCCAGCAGTGCTCAAACAGCAGTGCTGTGACACAATCAATCGATATCAGTGGCCGCATTCAATGGATCGCGGCGACCTTGAAACAAACCGTTGCCGCGCAAAAAGTGGTTGAGTATCGAGATGATGCTTGGGGGAAGGGAAGACAAGCCCCGAGAGACCCAGTTATTTTTCCTGGTGGGTGAAACAGTACCAAAATTGATGGGGATAATGTGTGTTGTATTGTTCAGTCATCTAGCTACTGTGTTCTCCATAATAATATTACTAATAATTACCTTAGCTATTCTCTACCTTAATAGGCTAGCGGGGTCTAAGATAGTGTTAACTATAACACTATAAGCTAGTAATTACCTTTAAGTTATTCCTCCCCTTAATTATTATTCTCTATCTCCTAATAATTCTACGTCTCTTTCTCTAGATTCTAGTTAGCTATATCCTAAGTGTTTAACCTAGGTGGCTATAATCTTTCCTAGCGTGGGATATATATCTTTAGATTATTAATATGAATTTTCTAACCT
Organism: Epichloe amarillans; assembly: GCA_024072835.1. NCBI lineage: Eukaryota > Fungi > Ascomycota > Sordariomycetes > Hypocreales > Clavicipitaceae > Epichloe > Epichloe amarillans. The sequence goes on along the minus strand of CP099635.1, from coordinate 4,126,223 downwards.
TATCTACCTTCTAATAGCTTAATTTTATAGGACACTAATAATAGCTTTTTCCTTACTATTAAAAGCTTTCCCTAGGTCTTATAGAATTTCCCCTTTAGCTTATTCTTCTTATCTATTTTCTCCTATATAAGGTTACTAACTTTAAACTAACGTAAGGGCTTTAAGGAGTTATCTTTACTATTAGTCTTTTAAGTTTAAATTAATTCTTTTCTCTCCTCCCTTAGATCTAAGTGCTATAAGTTTATTTCTTAGATTAGTTTAGAGTTATTCTCTAGTTCTAATAAGTCTCTAATCTCCCCTAGGTTATTATTAACTCCTATATGCTTTATAAATAGATTAAATCCTAATATTAATATAGCTAGGGTTATCCTAATACTTAATATAAACTAATTATTTAAAATAACTATAATACTTAGAATAGCCTAATTCTATAAATTAAGTAATACTCTATCCCTTTCTACTGCCTACTTTATTAATTATTGTTTTACTAGGCAGATATTTTATTTAGCAAGTCCTATAGAAGCTAGATACAAGACAGGCCTAAATATAATTATTATACTATGTTTTCCTACTATTAATTTAAAGGTTAGGTTCTTAAAATAGGATCTGTTATTATAGTAGATTCTTTTTAGCTAACTAAAAATAAAGCTCTAGTGTTTATCCTATATCTAAGTAACTAAATCCCTAGTAGCTTTATTATAGAACTATCCTAGTGCAAACCTTATTATATAGTCCACTATAATTAACATATATAAGTCTCTATTTTAAGCCTTAGGAGTAATAGGTCCTAGGTAATCTATTATAACTAAAGTCTAGGGTTCTAATGCGGTTATAGTTTTTAGAGTGGATTAAGGTAATCTTATTCTAGTTTACTAGCAAACTAGATAAGATTAGTAGTAAGATTCTATATCTCTTACTCTATCTAGCTAGAAATATTATCCTTAGAGTTTCTATATTATAATAGTTAGTCTAAAATAACCTATAGCGTTATAAGCTTATTAGAGTTTAATTAGAATATCTTTAGAGAGTATGTATTCTAATAGTGATTTATCTAGTTCTAAGTAGTAGAGTTTTTGTTCTAGAATCTAGTATTTTAATGCTTAATGCTAAACTAGTTTCTAACATTTAGCTAGGATTGTCTAGTAACTATAAATAATTAAAGTTAAAATTTCCCTATACTATTTAGAGTTTAGCTATTCCTAAAGCTTAGTTCTTACTATCTCTAAGGTTTTATTATCCACTCTTTTGCCTTCTAGTATAATTATTTTGCTTCTTATTAAAATTATTACTAGTTGCTCTTTTATAGCTAGTGTTATATTAATACCTATTCTTCTCTTTACTTTATATAGATTAGACCTAAGTTCTTCTAGTAGTTATAATATTCTATCCGTAATCTTTATAATCTTTATTGTGTTAGGTTAGTGTATATACTTTACATTTAACTCCTAAAGAATATCTACCTATTAAGTGACTTTCCTATAAACCTTAGAGAGATTCGCTATTAAATTAATAATTCCTTTGTGATCTATGTATACCTTTAAAGGATAAGGTAAGCTATCTGCTAGCTATTGCGTCTCCTTTAGTCTAATAATAATAGCTAATATTTCTTTCTTAGGCATTATATATTGCTTTTTAGCGTCCCCTAGTCTATAAGATATCTATATAATAATTTATACCTTAGAGAAATTTAATTCTATTATACTTATGCTAGGATTAGTGTCTTCTAGCTAAAATAAAACTCCTCTAGTACCTATATCTAAAGCGTCTATTACTAAATAAAACTATATCCCTAGCTAGGCCCTAAAAGTAGTATTTACCTAAATACTATAATAGATTTGTAATAAGGCGTCTTAAGCTTCTTATGTTTATTTAGGGTTCTCTTTTAAAACTTCTGCCCTCTAGACTAATAGCTTCCCTAACTTAGTAACCTTCTAAACTTCCTAGAAAAAGACCTTCTTAATTATTAATACTAGGTCTAATCTCCTAGGAATAAACTTCCGTAGGAATAGCGTTAGGTATATTAAGACTAAGATTTTATTCTATGTTTTTAGAGGTCTTTATTTAAAATATTTCTCTAGATTAGTAAATCTTTCTTAATGTTTCCTTGCTAGCTTAATCTTTCTATCTTCTAATAAGTAGCTAATATAGTTAACGCTAGACGTAAAGAGGGTTATCTTACGTTTACTTAACCTAATTAGAGCCTAGGCAACTCTTAGGAAGTACTATTTCTATAGGAAGTTAAAATAATCTTCCTATATTTTAGAACCTAAGTAATAGTTATCTACGTAGATAGAGAATAATGTCTATATGTCCTCTATATACCCTAGTATTAATTTGCTTTCTATTCTATCTTTAAAGAATAGGTAACTAAAGGTTATATCCCTAAATCTAGCATAACTTACTAGTAATCCTATTAAACCCTAGGCTATGTTATTATAATAATACATCCTATAAGGACCTAAAAAGGCTATCTTGTGTTTATTAGGTAGGTAGATGCTAATTGCCTAGAACCTATTTAACGCGTTTGCTTAGGAGAATATTATTAATCTTCTGTAATAAACTAAATCTAAGTCTACTTCTATATTATAGTATAGATACGCTGTTTTAATAGTCTTGCTATTTATGTTGCAATAGTTATATACCACTTAAAATACCTTTAGAGTTTTAGGAGCGAAAATCATAGGTGCTACCCATTCTAATAGTTCTTAATAAATAATGCCTGCTTTCTCTATAGCTAGAAACACCTTCTTTACAAACTTGTAATAAAGTCCTAAGTATTAATATTACTTCTTTTTCCCTAGTTAGGCGTTTAGAATTAAAGGGATATAATATTATAGTAGGTTAGTTATGCGAATGTCCTTAAGTCTCTTAATAAAATATTCTCTATAGGTATAACATAATCTTATAATTATTATCTATTATTTAGTAGTCCTTGCATAGTCTCTAAGGGTAATATTAGACTAATTAAACTATAAAATAATAGTTTTAGGCAGTAAGTTAGATAATAGCTAGTTTATATGTAAATTCTAGTATTATAAGGGGTATCCCTTAATTTCTGGTTTTCCTATATATATATTTAATTCTAGCTATCCCACACTATCCTAGGTTACTATCTCCCTATCTAAATTATAACCTAGCATATATCCTACGTGATTTAACTGTAATGCCTAGCCTACACTATAGTCCTTACTATCCCTAGTTTTCCTAACTAAATCTTTAATTTAGTTACTTATATAGCGATTTCTGATTTTCTAGGGGGAGGCCTTGATTTCTTTATTTCCTATATAAATTAGTCCTTAGTTATGTCTAAGTGTGTCTATCCCTAAATACTAGTCTTTATCTATATTTAAGTATTGCGAATACTACCCCCTATCCCTAGTTTCTCTAGGTAAACCTAGATTATTAGTATTTATATAGTGTTTCCTATTTTCTAAGGGGCAGGCCTTAATTTCTAATTTCCTTATATAAATTAGGTTATTACTATATCTTTACGTGTTTACTCTTAGTTCTTACTCCCTCTAAGCGCCTAAGTCCTATATATTACGCATCCTAAGTTCTATTTCTTAGACTAAGGCCTAATTTTCGTTATTTAGGTAGTAATTCTTACTTTATAAGGTATTACCCTTAATTTTTAACTTTCCTATATAAATTAGGGCTTTCTTATATCTAGAGGTGTCTTCTATAGGTTCCTCCTATTCTCTCCTAATGCTATAGGAGTCTTTTAATATTTTAAATAAATTAAGATTATTATACCTATCTAATTCCTATTCTCTAGCTAGGTTAGGCCTTATGGATTCTTTAAATTCTTCTTTATTTATTTCCTCCTTTTCTAATTCTTTAGGATTCTCTTTTATTATATCTTCCTATAATAATCCTAGCTTTTTATAATAGTTTTTATTAACCTATACTCTTACTAGATTCTATTCTATAAAACTATAGTTTATACTTACTACTAATTTCTTTTCCTATAAAGTCTTATAGTGGTTAGTCTAACTCTATGTAATTATCTAGCCTATTAATATAAGTTTTAGTTAATTAAGGCTAGAGTAGTAAGAGGTAAATAATTTAATTTCTATCTTAGGGTTTAATATAAGGATTAATCTATCTATAATAACGTTTTATAGTGGTTTCTAGATAACTATAGTGGTAGACTTTGATTCTAGTTTATGGGTAAGAACTCGTTTATTAGTTATTTTCGCTATATTATCTAGGCTAGAACTATATAAGCTATCTATCTTACTTCTAATCTTATTTGTAGTAATATTATTCTTCCTATTAATACTTCCCTTAGTCCTCCTATCCTCCTAATGTACCTTTTATCTATATTTAATTTCCTAAGTATTCTCTGCTAGTGTTTCTTTAAAACTTATTATTCTAATCTTATCTAGTAATAGTAAATTGTAAACACGCGAATAACCGCTAGTATCTTTATTATCCATGATTCTTAGTTTTCTAATCCCTAGTTTTTTGCTTTATTAAATACCTTACTATTTAATCCCCTTAGGATTTCCTTAACCTTCTCTAAGATTTCTTAGTTATCCTCTATAAACTCTATAATTTTATCTAGCCCTATTCTCTATAGAAGCTAGGCACCTAGATTAGATTATTAGAATAGGTCTAGGTATAGGTATATTAGGAGTATTTGTGTTTTGCCCTTAGTACCTATAATTATAATTTTCTCTAGCCTATAATGTTTAATAGCATTTATTCTTTATAACTAAACCTTTCCTAATAATATATCCTAATCTTGCTAAGCTAGTATTATATAGTATTTAGCTAGAGCTAAGATTCCCCTAGCTATAATCTAGAGGTAGGCATAGTAGGAGATTAGTTAATATATGTTATTTGCTATCTTAATAAACCTTATTTCGCGAAGTTAGACTAAAGGGATTCTATGCCTCTTTAGGTAATTTATATTCACTAGTTCTATACTTAAGCCGCTATTAAGTAAGGCTAAGTTACACTAAATACCTTTAACGTATATTATAATATATCCTAGGGTTATTAGTACTTTGCTATCTAGCTAAGCAATATTATTCTATGTAATTATAGCGTTTGTTAACCCTAAGGATCTATAGGCTATTATCTCTAGGCCTATTATTCCCTTATATAGCTTTAAGAGATAAGAGATAATTGCTTTAGCTTTATTACCCTTTAACTTTCATTAGCATTACATTAAGTAACTTAGTTATTAGCAAATAATTAGGGCTATCTAGAGGAGTTGCAAAACACTAATAAATACTATAGTTTTGCTTAGTTATTTTCCTAGGTTAAATAGTAAAACTTTATATTCTTCTATAGCCTAAATATTCTCTAAGGCTAATCTTTAGTGGGGTTAAGGGGTTAAAGTAGCATTATTTATTTTTACCTCCCTTAGTTAAGTATTTACCCTAGGTATAGCAGGTTCCTAGGGGTTTGCTATACTTTTATCTAGATATAGATATAAGGTAAGGAGTAATCTTTAGAACTCCTTAGAGCTTATTTCCTAGAGTAGTAGTTATATACTTAGACTAGGATTTCTACTATCCTATAGAGTTTTATTAGAGTTAAGGATTTCTTTAATTTATTCTATTAGTAAGTCTTCTAAAGTATTCCTAGGTTTTATAGATAATTTAATAATCCTCTTAGCTAGTCCTTTAGTGGATACTAGCTTATTTGCCTTTTCCTTTCCCTTTACTATAGTAATAACATTAGCGTAACCTATCTTATTTTCTTCCTAAATATAACTTAGGGGTTAATAGTTTAAGGATAATACTATAGGTAATTAAGTCTTAATATTAGCAATATAGCCTTAGGGGGGAATTAGTTAACCTATTTCTATAGTACTAATAAAGTTTATCTAGTTCTTATTATCTAGTTCCCTCCTATAATCCTTCTTTATCTAGTACCCCTTATAGTTCTATTAATCTTAGTGCCTTTTAAAGTCTTCTATTAAGTATCTATCCTTCTATATATAACTATATCCTATGTATCCCTATTCTCTATATAAGAAGCACTAGAAGAAATTAGGGTCTCTCTAGGTATCTCTTTAGGGATCTCTCTAAGGAAATATACTAGTTATGTTTCCCACTAGTCTTATAGGGGGTTAGGTTTGTTTATTTATAGTATATCTTAATTAGTTATACTAGCTAGCTATCTAATTTATATTACTAGCGGTCTAAGCTCTAAATACTTTAAGTTATTTTACTAGTTTTGCTATCTATTTAGAGGCTTATTTCTCTCTTTTTAACTATTTCTCTATCTATCTCTAGAGGGGAGCTATACTAGGTGTTAAAGTTTCCTTATTAGATAGTTATAATATCCTTTTAGAGGTAGATAAATAGTAGTTATATAGAAAGAGCTTTAGATTAGATATTATTAGGTCCTTTAAAGCTATACTATTTGTCTATTTGCTTATAGTAAACGCCTAATCTGCCACTCTCTCTTATAGTTATTTATCTATTTCCCTATCTACTATATAGGTAATAAAGTTTATAAATAAAACCTATTAGGTACTAGATTTTATCTTTAAGGCTAGACACTTAGCCTATTAGATATAAGTACTTAGCGTCTCTCCTAGTTCCTATATAAAACTATACGCCTCTCTTTGTGTAGAAATCTTAATAAAGGGATCTAGCTTTTTAAATTTCTCTAGAAACTTCTTAGCTATTTTCTCCTATATCTAGTCTTTATATTCTAAGTCTTTATACTAGGCCACTGCTTTCTTACGTAAGCCTTATATAAAGGTAAAGCGCGTAAAAGTGTTAATATATTCTTTTAGGGTTTAGGCTATTATAGCTATTATTTTATAATGTTTTATATATTCCTTAGCTAGTCTATCTCTTAGTAGGCTAGAAAAGGTAATTCCTCCCCTTACTGCTAGGTTTATTAGGAAGAAAGGACTGCCTATAGTGCCTATCTATCTAGTCTTGCTAGGATTAGTAATATTATATACTTATAATAATAAAGAGGGGATAAGTAATATAATTTTACCTAGCTAGGGGAACTATTCTAGAGGATACTTAGGGCTTAGAATAAACTTAGATAATAATCTATTATCCTATTCTAATTCTAAGCTTAGGACTAACTCTTCCTAGGTCCTTATGTCTAACTCTATAGAAAAAGGTCCTAGCATAAAGTGATTAGGTTAGAAGGTATTATTCTATAGTGTTAGTGATTTAGTATTCCTTTAGGATCCCTTAGTGTTTTCTAGGTTAAGTGAATTACTAGACTAGATTAACTAATAATCTATAGTTATGTTAATAATATATCTGGTTTCTTAAATAAAAGTAAATAGGGTAATAGGTTATTAGGTGTTAGGAATTAGGTATTAAGGTTTTTAGACTTTTAGGACTTTTAGACTCTTTAAACCTTATTATAATAAAGTTTTTTAGAGCAAAATTTAGGGGGTAAGCATAGAGCTTTAAAATATTAATTATATCTACCTAGGTCTAAAGGATAAGAAAGAAAATAAGATTATTCCCCTCTATCCTAAGATAAAAACATTCCTCCCTTTCCTAATAACTCCTTCCTCTATAACTTAAGCGAATTTCTAATATAGGCATAGTGCGCTAAAAGCCTTTCGCATGGTGCTGTCTAACTAGGAGATTAGATTAGCAAGCTAGTAAACCTAATAGTGGGTTATATATAGGGCAGTGGTTTATGCTCCACACCTTTAATTATAGTGGTGTAATTATCTTAAAAACTTAGGTTTTTAAAGTTAAAAGGCACCTTAGTTAGTTCCTTAAGGTGTAAAGTTTAACTCCTAGTTTGCGTTCTATCTAGTGTGCCTATCTAAGTGTCTTATACTATAACACTAAGCAAATATTATTACTTCTTTATACACCCCCCTATACTAGCGTATTGCCTATAGCTAGTCTAGTAGTAAATCCTATAAATAGTTTCTTTAATCTATAGCTCTTTTCTAAAGCTTCTTTAATTATTAAGTTTAGGGTCCTTATTATATTATATTTACTTAGAAATACCTGCCTTTGCTAATAAAGTGCGAATTCTTTGTATTACTAAGTATAGAAATATCTATCCCTATGCTAGAGTTCTATTATTTAGATTAAATTCTAAGGTTTAAAAATTTCTTAGGGTTCTGCCTAATGTCTAGTGTTATTTACCTCTAGTTTAAACCAAATGTTATTATACCTAATTCGCTAAGTGCAAAAATAACACTTCCTATAGTTAGATTCCCTAGTTTAAGTGTAGCTTATAAGGCTCCTTAAGTTAATAAGTTCTAATGCTCTGTCTATTAGTATCTAACCTTAGTTAGTTCCTAACCGCGTAGAATAGTAACTATTTATAATCCTAAGTGCTAGCATTATGCTAGGTTAGTGCTATAGTGTTTTTATCTATTCCTTCTTATTTATTCCTCTATAGCTCTATTATAGTTTAGGCTTCTAACCCATACATTTCCTATGCTATAGATTCTCTGCTTTATTATCCTAAGCTAACTTCCTATTGTAATTATTATTTATTACTATCTCTAATATAATTTACTTCCTATTATCCTATTCTAGGTATTCTAGGATCTAGTTAATTAATTCTTTATAAGTTTTATATAGCCCTATAGTTCTATGCCTATCTTATTAAGTCCTATAGTCCTTAATATTCTTGCCTTGCTAGATAGTAGTGTTTTCTAACTATAGCTAGAGAATCTTCTTAAGGTAGTAACTATAGCTACTCTCTAATTACTATCCTTCCCTATTTCTAACCATAGTTATATTCTAATCTAAGTTCCCTTTGTTTCTAACTATAGTTATACTCTAGGAGAGTTTTATAATTCCCTTTTCTTCTAGTTAAAGTATTATCTATTATTTATTTAGTCTAGCAGCGCTATAGAAGTACTTTATTAGAGGATCTCTAATATTAGAATATTTAATTATAATAATAATTTAATTAAGTAAAAGAATAATCTAAGGTCCTAGTCTTATTACTATAAAACAGTACTAAAATTAATAGGGATAATGTGTGTTATATTGTTTAGTTATCTAGCTACTGTGTTCTCCATAATAATATTACCAATGATTACCTCAGCCATTCTCCACCTCAACATGGGCTGTCTGTTAATCAAGCATCAAGCTCAAAGCCAGCTCTTCACATGGGTTTCTCGACCAATACATACAGCCCTACAGTCCTACGGATTACTCCGTACGGACGTACACTCCAAGATGAAGCCAGCCAAGAATCGCCACCGGTCAAATTGGAAGCTGTAAAAGACAAAGCAAGCATTCCAACCCAATCGGCACCATTATGTATCGTGTTTTCAAGTTGTTGGTGCCAGCCCAGATGGTGGCCGCGATTGGCTTCGATTCCTTCGCTCACTGGTCAATCTGATTTCCTGTTCCTGTTCGTGTCCTTTGCAGCCTCTTCGGGCCGGGTCGTTCCCACTTTGTACATCTACATTAGGTCGTTAGTCGCCGTCGATCGTTGGGTCGCGCTCGCTGGGCCATTTGCTGCCGATCGGGTTGGGCTTGAAGAACATGGATGATGAGACGTGTACGGATCCGTACGGACGGACGTCCGTACATACTCGACGTGAGACGTGGCACCCCAGCTGTCTGTCTGTCTGTCTGTCTGTCTGTCTGTCTGTCTGTCTGTCTGTCTGTCTGTCTGTCTGTCTGTCTGTCTGTCTGTCTGTCTGTCTGTCTGTCTGTCTGTCTGTCTAGGCTATCCGTAGACGGCAGGAGCCATCTCCATCTTGACGCAGGCTGGCAGGGCAGGGCAGGAGCAGGGCAGGGCAGGGCAGCTGCGAAGTCGTCGACCGCCTTTTCCGATGACTTTCGCCTCTTCATACAGTGGTAGTAGTGGTGTACATGTGAAATCCGGCCGGAGCTGGCTGCAGCCCAATTGGCAAGTACCAAGACGCCACTCCAACCGCTCTTTCCCACCCTTTCCACCCTCCATCTCGACGCCTTGTGACGCCTTGTCGTGGCCGCGACACCCAAGGTGCAGGAGACCCAGGACACTAGCCATTGGGACGCCGCGCCAACCACTCTGATATTTTGCCATCTGACGACGGACTATTCCTTTTCTGTTTCGAACCGTCCCTCCGAGGTCACGCCCTTTGTGCGAGTCCATTGCATTGCGAGTCCATTGCGAGTCCATTGCGAGTCCATTCACTCTAACCCAACGTGCTCGGGGTAAAGTCAAGTCTTCGGTAAGTCTTCGGTAAGTCTTCCCTCATTTTCAAATGTTTTCCCTCGTATCGGGACCCGGCTTTTACTTGAAACCTTCGACACCCCCCCCTGTACCGACATCCGCAAGCTTTTGGGTTCCAATTCTCGATGCAGCCTGGTTCGCAAGACGTGCTGGCTCTAGCTGGTCATAACCGGGGTAGCTGTTAAGCCGATTTTTGGTGTCGTGGACGTGGACGACGTTGGCAGATTTTGTGATGCTTGAAGAACCCTCACCAACTCCCTGTCGACTGGGCTTTGCCATGTGGCTGAGACGAACTTGAAACACTTTGAAGCGAAAAATTCGAGCCGCCGTCGTTACTGACATGGGATCCAGAGCTCTTACGGCGAAAGTCCCCAAGGGCTATATCTCCATGGACCCCAATTGTGCCATTTGCCATGCTCCGGCAAACTTGGCTTGTGAGTGTGAAGCCAGGGGCCTGGAGATGGCAATACGACAGGCTGAGGACCACATGATGAGATCTGTATATAATGACATAAGGTAACGATCCATGACCCTGACCCTATTCTAACCCCGACTGCCCAGCCTGCCCAGCCTGCCCAGCCATATCCATCATCCCGAGCCCTGGCAGCTAACACGAAGAAACAGGGCTTGGGTTCGAGGACACGCTCAGGACTACGTCTTGGAATACTTTCGCCTACTTACTGAGAGACGAAAGAATGCCCACACGGCCCATCTGGAACAGATCACCGCTCATGCCTTCTATCACTACAATGCCCCTCCACACCCCAACCAGATAGCCGATGCTCAGGCCGCCCTCAAGCGAGGCATTGACGAGGACTGGCAAGCCAGTGTACAGCGCTACCCCGAGGTGCTCGAGTACTTCTTTGGCCTCGCGGAGCTCACTCTGCCGGGGGATGATGAACCCGCTGTCAAAGACCCGCCTCTAAGCGCCTTGAATGGACAACGGAAAGCGACTCGGCGAGGTCTTGAGGGTAGCGGCAGTGGAAGCGGAAGCGAACGACGAGCACATGCAGCTCTAGCCTCTGCACCATTCCCGCCGCAGTCCACATATTCCGGTCGAGAAACAGGACTAGATCGTCGTGCCTCGCTACCATCAGGACGTCGACCGGCCACATCACGGATGCCACCACAACCAGCCTCTTACTACGGAGCGTATGCTTGATGAGCACAGCGACCATTGCTGTCCCGAGCGAGACCAAACAAACCACCTCGAGAACGACTCATGTACATTTCTCGTATGCAATAGCGAATGCAACGACATCACTGACGAAAAGGCTGCGCGGCCTTGATGAAGAAAAGCAATGATACCGCTTGACTATCTAGCATGTCATCAGTAGCATATGCACCGGTGGCGAGGAAGATGGCCATGGCGTGGATATGACCCCCCCTCCCACCCAAGCTAGCTGAGTTGAATAAGATTCACAGTTATGGAGACGGATTTGGATTAGAAGACATAAGTTCACGTTTGCGTTTTATATTTTTGGAGCATGGGGTTTTATGAAAAAGTAGGCAAAAATGGATGAATCCTTTGTCAGGGTTTTTGAAGGCGCACAAATGAACGCTCAGTCGCACACCACAATGCAGCGGCCCTGAATTGATTAATATCGAGAGTACATAGTGTAAATTCAAGATGTCAGGTATCATCGTGAAGTGATGTACGCTGCTGCACCACTGCTGGTCTCGAGCGGCCTTCGGCTGTACGTCTCGCCTTTTCATCTCGGAAAATTCCCTTCACAAGCGTCAACAATTGGAATCCCAGTGACCCACCCCTTGGTCAATGTACAATGTTGGCCTACTACTATAAAAGCCTTGTTCCAAACCAAAATCGAAGACGACCTGATTGGCATCGGGAATTGACTAGTGACCATACCTTGGCATCAGAAAACACCGCACAATTCAAGCCGATGAGCTCACATCATATGCGTCACCAGACACAATGCGATAGATGCCTACCTAGGTAGGCAGTGAACCAAACAAATAAATGAAACCTTTGGTCCTTTGTCCCAAGCCTAAGCTGAAGCCTAATCTGCACGCTCGTATTATAAGATAAGAAGAAGAGAAGAAAAACCGGCGCCAGATCATGACAGGCAAAGTAGGAAAGGAAAGAACGAACAAGAAACCATTTTCTTGCTCTACTTTTGATATATATTTGCCTTGCCTGCACGCCCAGCGAGCCAGTTTTCCATGTCCACATGGGTCATTTTTGTTCTATATTCTTTCTGAAAAGCCCAAACCATACCCATGTCAGATTTATGATATCCCATATAACACTTTCTGATAGAGTGGCTTTTGTTTTGAAACGAGGCCATGTAGTGGAGTTGTTGTATTTTCGAGTGCTAGAAAGACGTTTGGTTCATCTGCCATATCTGGAGAAACAAAAGAGGAGACCAGGGGGAGGAGCAGCATGTAAATGTGACGAGAGAAATCTATGGACAATGTTCGCTTTTTAATTATTGGTTTTTCTCTAGAGGGAGAGAAAGAATAAGGAACCACCGCACGGCGTGAAGGAGGCTTCTATGACTCCTGCTTGTTGTTGAGGGAGGCGTCCTTGACACCCTCGGTGACGTCGGCAGCCTTGTCGCCGTTAGTGCCGTTGGTTTCGGCCTTCTCAAGCTCCTTCTTGGCTTTCTCGATGTTCTGCGCATACATGTTAGTGGCCTGATGTTATAAATGTTTTTTTGGGGCAAAGGCTTTGCATGTATTCATGTCGATTATATTTCTTCCTGGAATAAGGAGGAGGGGGGGGGGGGGCGCGAATGACTTACTCGCTGGGTCTGAGCCTCCTGGTCATTCTTCCAGTGGTCAAGCTTGGCCTTGACCTTTTCAATAACGGCAGGGACATCGGCGCTGCTCATGGGGGGATCGATACCAATGAAGGCGCAATCCTGGACCACAGCAGGAGGGCAGCTGAAGAACTTGGAGGATGAAGCGCTGGCGCCGCTTTTCTTGCCCTTCTTGCCCTTCTTCACGGCAGGGGCGTACTCCTCCTCTCGTTCCTCCTTTCGGACGAGCTTGGTGCCCTTGAGAGCAGTGTCGTCGACTGTACGCTGGGCCTGGGCACTTAGACCAGTGTCGGCCATGAGGGGGCCCTTCTCGACCTTGTGTGTGGGGTCAAGGAACTGGAGGAGGCTGTTGGCACGGCGAATTTCCTCAAAGTAAGCCGGGTCGCTGGCCTCGGCTAGCTTCTTCTCGGCATCAGCCTTCTTCCTCTCCTGGTTGTAGGCTTCTTGTTCGGCTTGACGGCGAGCCTTGGCCTTTTCCTTGGCCTCGCGCTCATAGGCCTGGAAAGCCTTCTTCTGACCGTAGTAATCGTCCTTGAGCTTGCGGATGGCGGCGAACTTCTCATGATTCTCAGCCTGCAGCTTGGAGCGCTCGTCGCGAAGGCTCGAGATGCCCTTGTAGGCCTCGTCCTGCTCGGCCTTGATGGCATCGAGCTCGGCCTGAATCTTGTTGAACTTGTCAGACAGGGCCTTTTGCTCGGGGTCCTCCAAGGTGTCCTTGATCTCCTTGATCTTGGCGCGGAGCTCGTCAATCTGCTTCTGCGAGTCGTCAAACTGGCCAAAGTTCTTGCGGATCTTGCGCAGACTGGAGATGTCAGCCAGCGCCTTCTTCTCGTCAACGAGCTTCATGGTACCCAAGTTGACCTGCTTTTCGAGCTCGGCAATCTGGCGGTCGACATCCTCGATGCTCTTGAAAGAGACCTTGGCCTTGGCCGTCTTCTGCTCGGCAATGCGGCTGCGGACCTGCTCGTCGAGACGCTTGATCTGGTCGAGCTTTCCGTTACGAGCGTTCTTGCCCCCGGCCTGCTTCTGACGGATCTCGTTGGCCTGAGCAATGAGTTCCTGGCGTCGCTTTTGGGAAGGGTTGGGCTGGTCCTTGTTCTTGTTGGGCATGGCGATGTCGATCTTGGCCTTGATGGCGTTCTGCTCGGTGAAGCACATATATATTGGTTAGTCATTGTGATTTGCAAAAATGAATTATCGCATGTTGCATATTGAATGAATCAAGAACCCCTTTTGATAGCTCTTCCTCCCGACTGGCATACCAACGTCCGTAAATAAGAAAGGAAAAAAAGGGCATCAACCTGTCGCAACTGGCGGAGCATTGCATTGCCCATGCTCCGGCCCATACCAATCATGACCGGGCGTTTTTTTTTTTTAAAAAAAAAAAGAAAAAAAAGAGGATAGTTTCGAACGTACCAATCGATCCATGGAAGCCTTGCGATCCTTCTCAGCCTTGGCGAGAGCCTCATTGAAGGCCTTCTCATCAGGACGGGTAGGTCGGGCATTCTGGGCGTCGGCCGCAGGGGCCTTGGCGGATGCAGCAGTGTCAGCCATTGTGCTTGTCAAACAGAGGAAGTTGCCAAGAGAGATAACCGATGTGAAGCCGGGTCGAGGGACAAGTCCTCGCAATCAATGGACGGCGAAGAAGAAGGTCTTTAGGGTCTTTAGGCAGCAACAACTTGGGGGAATTGGAGAGGTGGAAAAATCAGGGGAGGGGCCAAAAAGAAGACGCCAGCAAAGTCGCCGGTGCGTCGTGTCGTCTGGTGGTTTGCTCTGCCCAACTGGCAAATGGCAAATGGCAAAAAAAGTGTGGCCCTGGTTGGTCTGGTTGGTCTCTGGTTGCTGTCTGTCTGTCTTCTTTTTTTTTGGGTGGCCCAGCTTGGCCCCCCAGAGCTCCTTCCATCCATGCTACGTGTTCCACATCATGTGTTGTCTATGTAGTGTGGAGCGTTGTCTTCACGTCCACACCTCGGGGGTTTTTTTTTTTTTTTTTTTTTTCAGTCTCCGTAGTCCGTAGTATGATATTTCATCGGGGGAGAGGAATATTCAAGGAACAAAGGAAGAGCAACTCCGGGCCACGTGCGGCGGTGGGGTTGGTCGACTTTTCGGTGGTCAACATCTGAGCTGGCCAATTGCTGCCATGGAAGCTGAGAAAGTCCCCTAAAACTTTGGAGCCACTCACCTCCCTTCCATCAAGTTATCATCCAACAAGTCCGTATTACCGAGTGGATCCACGTCACATGACCTCCTACCCATCCTGGCCCATTTGCCTGGACCCAACCAGCAAAGCTAATAAACTGCAAGGCGGCTGAAAAAGGGCAAACAATTTTCCCAGACGACGTTCCGACCCGGGGTTGACGAACCTTTTTGTCTTTTGCGCCAAATCCCAACACCAACGACTGCCTTCCCATAGTGAGCTACAGAAACAAGAACCGTCGCCATGGATGACTTGCCCCACGACGCCAAGTCGAAGGAGGTGGTGAGGCTCTGGCGAGCATGGAGGACGGTGCACGAAATGGTTGCAGATCGGGTACGTTAAGCTGCGAAGGACAGAGAGGGAGAGAGAGGGAGGGAGAAAGGGAGAGGCATCGCACTGCGTCGCACGAGGGAGCAGACCAATCTGACTGACTGCATCCTCCAGGAATACGAGCTGACAGAAGAAGAGGTCAACATCTCGCTGGACCGTTTCCGCGACGAATACTGCAACCCAGATGGCTCAGTAATGTATAGCCTCACCCAACCCCTTCCCTTCTCTTGTTTCGGGGGAGGGGGGGGGGCGCAAAAAAAAAAAAAACCACTTCTAACATTTTACTCACTCCCACTCCTCAGCCGATCTAAACTCCAATTCTCCGCGCGCCCCAGCGACGCCATGCTCAGGAAGAATACACCACCCGCGACCGAATCCAACCCTGACCCCGTCCCAGACTGCGGCCCCGTCTGGGTCGAGTTCCTCACTGACAAGCAATTCGGTGTCGGCCAGATCCGCCAGTTTGCCAAATACACCATCTCCAACCACTACAAGACGGGCATCATGGTCACGCACGTGGCCCTCTCGCCGGCCGCCCGCAAGTCCCTCGCCAGCGTGGAGAACCTCGCCAAGATCGAATGCTTCCTCGAAGACGACCTGCTCGTCAATATCACGCACCACGAGCTCGTGCCCCGCCACGTCCTGCTGTCCCGGGAGGAGAAGACGGCGCTGTTGAAGAGATATCGTCTCAAGGAGACGCAGCTGCCGAGAATTCTGCAAAAGGATCCTGTGGCGAGGTACCTGGGCCTTAGGAGAGGCCAGGTCGTCAAGATCATTCGTGTCAGTGAGACGGCGGGACGGTATGCCAGCTATAGACTGTGCGTTTGAGGGGGTGCAGCGGAGTGCAGTTGCAGTGTACGAGGGGAAGAAGCTAAAAGGGCCAGATTGCGGCTGGGTGAGTCAGGGGGCTCACACCAGCAATGTGATAAACGATGGGGCGATTGATTCAGGGATAAAAAGATCAAGCTGGCGTTTTGGCTTTTTCTTCCTCGGGATTTTTCTTCAATTTTCTTCAAAACAAATGCGCAAGACATGATGGAGATCTGCGCAATACCGACTGAGCAAACTGGTTTGGGCTGTACCGTGCGTGTGTGGATGCAGTTGTCTGTCTGTCTGCCTGCCTGTCTGTCTGTCTACATGCTGCGCATAAGGCGTTGGCCTTCCCAACGTTTTGTAGGCGATATACTCACTCACCGTCGCTGGTTGCCCCAACGGGCGCCTACCACTTGCCCGTTGCAACGAAATAGTAGAGTCACATGTGAGGAATTGACCAGTCCATCATCATCAGCACATACATGGCTTTTCCTCATCCAGACTTTCAAGCTCAAAGCTGCTATGCTCCGTACGCCGAGAGACGTCCATTATTCGTCAGAAACTCATTCATCTATTCAATCACTAGGTATATGCTTCCCCACTGACATGAAGTTCATTACACGCGCAAGCCCGTAACCGTCTCAGTGAGAGCCAACAAGAAAACGCCACCGCTAGATATCGGCTCTTGCCGGGGTATATGTCAAAACAGAGAAGCCCAAAAATTGAAAAAAAAAAATAAAAAAAAATAAAAGATTAGACCAGGTGCCAGATTCCTCCTCTTCAATACCTAAATAGCCAAGTTCGTGTCCAAGGAAGAAAAATGATAAAGTGGAAAGCACAGGTCGTGCCTTTTGCGGATCAAGGGAAGACAAGTTCAACGACAGGTCACTTCAAAAGACCACCAGGATCCATGAGTTCAGGAAACGGCTTGCCTCGAAATCTTGGCGCCTGTTCCTCGTGTGACCGCAATATTGGCTGCAGCTCCGTGCCGGCCCTGGTCCTCGCCCGCGATGTCCTGGAGTTGAGCGGGCCCAGGAGACCGCCCAGATCCTGCAGTAACGCCGTTGAACCACGGCGCACGCCGGTGTTGCCGGCAGGCACGGAGGGCGGGGGAACAGTGTTGGGAGAGCTTGGCTCTATTGTTGACGACGTGTAGCTTCCGCGTCGGCAGCAGCTGCTGCTGCTGCCTTGAATGGATTCCTCGAGCAAGCCGCCTACGTCGAGAAAGGACAAGCCCTTCTGGCCGGGCTGCGAGTCCGACCTGGAGAGAGGATCGTGTGCAAGTGAAGAGTCGTCGCTCAGCTCCGTCTGGCTGCGGCGCCTCGAGCCCTGCCAGTCGATGTCCGCGTGCAGACCGGGGGCCGGCTTCGACGCGCGGGTGAACGGGCCGACGCCCAGGCCGACGTCTCGCACGAGGTCCTCGTCACTGCCCCATTGTCGTCGGAGAGTCGGTCTGCGCGGGTTGCTGGATCGGTCAAAGGAGTCGGCGCCCGAGGTACGTCGGAACTTCTGCTTCTTAACCCCGCGGTCGCGAACGAATGAGCCCAGCACCAGGGCGTTGGCGGCGCCCGTGGCGAAAAGAAGCTCGACTGAGGCCAAGAGCGATCGATATTGCTGACGGCCGTGCTCCTGTATCGTTCGCGGCAGTCGAAATATGGTCATTCCGACGACGGCCAGACTCAGTGAGAAAAGGAGAACGAGCTGCAGCTTTCGCCGAGCAGTCATGTTGCTCTGCAGAATGATGGGGATCGGAAAAATGACGAGCAAGAGGTCGGTTAGGATGTTGCACGAGGCCATGGTGATGAGCTGCACGTAGGCTTGTCGACATTGACCGCCTGGATCAGGCAGGACCTGCCAATAGCGAGTGAATGGCCGGCATTCTGTCAAATTGCTGATGGTGACGCCAACAAAGGTCACAACCAGAGTCCATCTGATGGCGATGAGTGCTGTGTGGTGAGATCGCTGCCAGGTGAGGTCTGTTAGCCGCTTGAGAAATTCAAGAATGCAAAACTTGAGGATCCAGAGCCTAGAATAGCACGAGCACGGTCAGGACTTGGGACAGCGATCAGGTCGGCGAGTTTTGTTGTTGTTGGGAGAGGGGAGAGGGGAGAGGGGAGAGGGGGGATCGAGTAATCATACGTGGCAGCATAGAAGAACCTGCTCAGCAACACGAGTCCGCTTGCAATGGTCTTTTGGCGCAATTCCTCCTGTGTGAGCTGAGCACCGGTGAAGTCGGCGTTGTTGGTGCCGAATCTCAATACATAATGGACGCAAACCATGCGCAAGACGAGCGGAATGATGGCCGAGGCAGCCACTTTGTCCTCGATAAAGAGACGCTCGGTTCTGATAAAGCGCCCAGTCACACGCAGCAGGATCATGAGCGTGCAGAATGATGTGGCCCACCAACAAACGAGAAGCGTCGGTTTATCGAGGCGAAAGGCGCGCAGTTCTGGGGCATCCGTATAAATCGTCATGGTTGTTGGTTTGCGTCGCTCCGCGCCCGCCGAGCTCCAGGGACGGGCTCGACGAGCGAGGATGTTCTAGTGAAACGACTAGGTGACGATTTCTGCAGTCACTTGATGCCTTCAGTGGTCCGCGCGTGGGGGGGAAAAGGTTCCGAGTCGTGGGTGCAATCCAGAGTCTTGAGTGTCAGGATCGCATGCGCGTTGAATGTTTAAATGGCTGGTGTTGGTGTGTCGACGTCGTATCAGGTCGTATCAGCCCGTCGGGTGCGAGATGGGTTGGGTTGGGTTGGTCCTGTCCTCCACGGCGAGGTCGGCGGCGGCGGCGGCGGCGGCGGCGGCAGCGTCTGTGGCCACTCTTCACGCAAGACCAAAGTCGACGGAGAATCGAATGATGTGGAAGACGCTTGAAGACGGATTGAAGACGCAGAGAAGCAGAGAAGCAGAGACCAGGAGGGGATGGAGGGTGGAAGAAGCAGTTCTGGAGTTCTGGAGATGACGGAGAACGTGGAGGCGGCTTGCTGGGCTGACTCGATCCGTATTATGATGCAAGGCGCCGCCGGGACGTGGGCGAGGATGAGGGCGAGGATGAGGGCGAGGACGAGGGCCAACAACAAGGCGTCTATTTTTACCGAGTACGTGCATATGGAGCAGGAGCAAGCCCTGCAAGTGATAAAGCCAGCCCTGCACGCACCGAGTAAAAGCTCGATAAAAGCTCGCTCGGCTTGCGCTGGCGGCGGCGGCGTGAACGAGACGATTGTCAGACAGGGCCCAGACGAGTCACGACACGACCACCCAGACCAGACTCTAATAATGTATGCAGTACGGACTGCGGACTACGGATTAGAGTCATTAGAGTCACTAGACTAGCAGTGGCATGCGGCAGGAGCGAACATTGATGAAGCCGCAGAAACGCCACATCTGCTGCTAAATCTGCCCAGTTTTGCCCAGTCTGCGTGGACTTTTTGTGGGGCATGGGCAGGGGTCTGGGTTCAGACGTTCAGACGTCACCGAGCCCATCATATCATCAATTCCCACAAACACGAAAATACTCCTCACGCTGCCCGCGCATAATAACGCGAGAGGCTGGATTGGGAGAGATTCGCGGTCCAGTCCCTGTGGCCGTCGCTTGCTTTTGCTTATTGAGTTGCACACAATTTAATCATGCTGGCAGCACCCACAGCACCCACAGCACCCAGGAGGGTGGCTGGCCAGGCAGGGATGCTTTACTTGCCTGCCCTGCCCTGCCCTGCCCTGCCCTGCCTGCAGAGAGATTCGCGAGGCGGCATCGCCCACCCATATTATGTGCCTGCGGGCGAGTGCCAGCCACCATGGCTGTCGGATGGTCAACAAAGGCAACGTTCCCTCGAGCCACAAGCTCACAGGGTATGTACGTCCGTATGTCAAGTTCCCAACAACAAGGCCGCTGCAGAAAGTAGCAGGTTGTCGAATCAGATCGTCCCCTGTTTCAGATCGTGTACGTCCGTACTCCGTATGTAAGTTCAAACTGCCCCTCTGGTTTTTGTCGGGCCTCGACGATAGGCGAGTCCTGCCAAGCAACCCGTTCCTTTGTTCGAAAACAATAGCCTCGTCTCTGCAGGCAATGGTGCATGCATACCATACATACAAAAAGGCAGGCAGCAGTACGGACTTGGTGATTGTAAACCCTAAACCCCCTGCTTGCTGATCGGCTTACTAATTATGTAACCACTCAACTTACCGAGTGACCAGCTCGGATGAGTGGAATTTGAGACAATGTCTTGGTGCATGGCGCGATCGAAAGAGCCCCTCCTGGCCTGCCTCCGCCTCGTGCCTCGTGCCTCGTGCCTCCCTCCTTCCCTTCTGCCTCTTCTCCGCCCTTTACAGCCTCCTTTGCTGACCCCACCTTGTCACCCATGCCCATGTCATGTCAGTCTGGTGCATGAAACGAAAATCTTCTTGGACCCCGAGAAGGAGGAAGGTGCGCCTTACCTATCTTATCTGATTTTTTGTTACTACAGTGAGTAGCGGTCTTTGCTTTTTCTTTCTCTACATGTGAGAATACGGATTAGAGAGCATAAGCTATAAAATTGACAACTCAAGTCATCTTTTCCATCATCGAGATCCTGCCCAATCGTGCATTTTTGCGTGGGTAGGTCTCCCACTTGTCACGTTCACGACGCAGAAAAAAAAAAAAAAAACCCCTCCACAAGTACGGAGCACGGTACTAGTGTTTTTTTTTTTCTTCGACGCTTTGCCAACACGTGCCAAAAGTCGCCAGTGGCGCACGCCAATCTTCTTTGTCAGGCAAGTACTCCGTACTCCGTCGACGTGAAATAATATCATGGGGACCGACTTTTACTCAAGCAGGTGCTGCAGTCTGCCAAACTCGCAGCACTAGCCTGGTAATGGCGACGCGACAAGTGCGTCATAAGATAAGGTATGGAGTCAAATACGGCATACGTCGTCCATGAGGGGTTTAAACTCGGTGAAATAGCCGCTGCATTTCAGGAACAAACTGGCTGGTTGCTAGTTCGACGTTTTGCCATGTTGAGCCAGCCCGCCACACAACTCGCCCATCCTGTTTACCGAAACCTGGCTCCTACGGGCGGGTTCAGATAAAAGACAACCCGCTTTCGAATTTGTCGGTCCGGAGACTTTGTCAGGGCCATCGATTTGCGAAACAGACATGCAATGACCAATTAATTCACCGCAGCCTCCCAGGTCAATTAATGCCTGGATGCTACTCCGTACATGATAAAGCGATGGCCGGCCGGTGTTCACCGGAATATCGACAAGGGGTGGCAAAGGAGGAAGAAGTACCTCCCCCCCCCCCTTTTTCTTTTTTATATAATCACCAACCGAATCAACAATGACTCCGTATTCCGTATTGTCTCCCTGGTCGCAGCCCCCTTCATTTTCGGGTTTCACAAAAACCCCCGGATTCAGGAAAGAGTACGGACTACGGACCATGGGCGAGAAGGAGCACAAAGTCGAAACGTGGCAGCCGAGAAGTGCTACACGGGCTTTCGAGTCCCGACGCTCTGGAAGTGGAGCGCGCTTCGAGGCTTCGAGGTGCGGCCCAATGCATCAAAAGTCACAGTCACGCCCGTAGTGACATCAGTCAAGAACTCGGTAGATGGGTTGGAGACACAAAACATGCATTGTGATCCGTGCAGCATGGCATGTACGGAGATACATGTATGGGACTTTGGACCCAATCCCATCATATAGAGCAGGGGCCATTTTTTTACGAGCCAATCTAGTCCGTATCGCGAGGGAATACCGGCCCGGCCACAATTCGCTTTTACCGCTTTTCGCTTTCCCGGATAAAGCTGGGCCCGTGTGAATGCGAACCCGTGGGATTCCTGGATCCGGGGACTTGAAACAAAGTGGGACGGCCTGCCTGCCTGCCTGCCTGCCTGCTGCAAACTCTATATAATCCGGGACGATTGTACAATAGTCCGTGTAGGGGGACTAGTACTTAAGAGCGTACGTTAATGACTGGTAGCCTGCGGATCCGTACATAGAAACAAATGTATTCTCTTGTTGGCGCTGTAAAATCAACACCCTAGTAATCCGTATCCGTACGGATTATTACTTTGCAGCTGATCGTAGCTGTTGAAGAGAAACGAAAAAACCGGGGCATAGATTTTTGTAAAACAATCCAGGGGGTGCGGTCCATTGTGCTCCGCGGAGAAGGCATCAGCCAGTCTTGTGTGAGCCGGGCTGCTTCCTGCTTCCATACAATACATGATATGCGCAGCAGCAATCCGTAATTCGCGCCACGCCTGACTTCTCCCGACCACGTGTGAAGAACCAGACTTATTGTCCCATCCCCAGAGCCCTCACCGCCCCCCGAATCTCCTCCTTCCCGGCAGCACTCCAATCCACGCTCGTCAGCTTCGCCATCCCCCTGCCCTCGCAAAACCCCGACACGCCCCAGATCTCGTCGACGGCCACGCTCCTCACCCTCGGCCACGGATGGAACATGAGCGCCCCGAGTCTCTTCCTGGCCTCGTCCACGCCCACCTGGACACCACCACCCTCTGTCTCGTCTGCATCCGTGTCTGCGACCTCGCCATCAGATAGGCTGGCCACCCCCCCGTAGACCTTGATACAGGCCATAATCTTGCGAACATTGCCCGTCTTGTACCCGGCCTTTTGGGTGACGAGGCACACGTGCCGGAGACTGACGCCCCGGGCTCTCGGGAACAGACCCACGTGGAATAGGAAGGCGATGATCTCGAGCGTCGGCACGGCAACGCGATCTACTGTCGGGAGGGTGCCAAGGTTCCGTACGAGAGACCCGCAGACGAGGTCCAGGTTGCGCTGGGACGCTTCGCAGAAATCTGTGAGCGCGGCGCGACTCGAGATGACGAGGTCGTCGTTGCCTGTGTCGGCGGACGTGACGAGGCCGGACAGGAGCTCGGCCATCCACGCTGCGTGGTCACGGGGCGCGTGCTCCAGAAGTAAGTCGAAGTCGGATTTTAGAGAGGGCATCGGGACGAGGTTGAGGAGGGTTGTGAAGTAGGCTTTGGAGGAGAATGTGAGGGATTGGAAAGACTCGGCGTCGCTGCTTTTTTTTTGGATTTGGAACAATTCGTGTAGAATTAGTCTTGCTGTCTTCTTGGGAAAAAGTTTCAACATGTTTTCGGGAGAAATATACGTCAAGTGAGCAATACCTTTCTTTCATCATGAGGGCCAGAACGGCCTGTGCTTCGGCGCGCACGCGGTCTAGTTTCTCTACAGAGAGGCGCAGAGTGCATGGGAACAACTTTCTCAACGAATCCCCCGGCAGATCTGGGTTGGAGCTCAAGCTGGAGATGCCGCCGTTCCCCCAGAGACTTCGCACCGCTCGTAGGGCCTGGACGCGGACATGAGAGCCCACGTCTCCCCTGGCGTTGGTCGTGTAGTCGTTCAGTCCGTCGGCGAGCAAGGCCAGGAACAGGCCCGCCTCGGCGTGTAAGAGACTGCTGCGGATGAGGCTCTGCATGATGGTCACGCGCACGTCGATGTCGTCGTCTTGAGCCCACCGACTCAGCAGCGCCTGACACGCCGAGTCGCGCCCAGACTGGACCTGTGCCTGCTTCGCGATGGGCTGTGCCATCGCCAACGCATGGAAGTAGCCCTGGCCAGTGACGGCGGTTCGGGTAGTTGGCCTTGTTCCCACCGCCGCAGCCCATTCCTCGAGCGTGGCCTCTCGGATCGGCGAGGTTGAGAAGAGAAGGAGGATGAGAGCAGCTGCAGCTGCAGGCTGTACGGTTTCCGCCTCGTTCCTGCTGAGCCATTTTGGAATCATGGATTGCAGGGAGGCGGTCAATCTCGCTGCAGCTTCGTTGGCCCGCGACGAAGAATCTGTGAGCATGGATGATACGGAGCCGATATACTCTCGCACTCGGGATACAGACAACGAAGCTTGTCCTGGCCGCACGGGCATGGCGGACTGGCCGATGCGTGCTAGCTGGAGCATGGGGAGAGCGGAAACCACGAGGCTGCTGGCGCCCTCTGCGATCAGCTCCGGCCGGCGGTACTCCGTGACCTGGCAATCCTCAAGAATCTCCGAGACGGATGTCAAAGCCTGTTGAATCAGTGGCGACTGTGTTGGCGTATGCCCGCCTTTCTCTTGTATGAATTCCGCAATCTTGTCCAGAAGGGAGGTAAAGCACAGTAGCAGGCCATGCCGTTCTTCGACCTGCCGCTTGGCGAGAGATTTGATCTGCCGCATAATCAGCTCAATCGAGGCCGAATAACGCGAGAAGCAGTCCGTCTTGTCTAGCAGAGAGAGCCCGGCGGTCAAGACACCAAAAGCCGCTCCAGCAACTCTCCTTGACTGGGCATCAGTGTCCCCGATCCCTCTCCACCCCAAGAGACCGTCGATCAGAGCTTCACCGTACTGCCCGGACAAGGCAGTCGCCTTCGTGGCCACCTCCTCGACAGCCCTGGAGCGCCTCGCCACCGTGTGGTAGTCCACGGTCTGGACAAGCTCGATACCCCGTTCTACGGTATCGGGATGACGACCAATGAGTTCCTGCAGGGCGGCTGATGCGCCGCGCCTGATGTTCCCTGCAGAGTCCAGAGATGCCGTGACGACGAGCTCTAACCCCAGGACCTGGAGTATCGAGCTCGTTGACGGATGCGCCTTTGCCGCAAACACGGACGTGGTTGGGACGCTGAGCAGTTCTCGCGTGGTATACCGACGCGCGAGGGCCCATATTCCAAAGCACGCGGCATCGCGCACGTTGGCTCCCACGCTCCCGCCAGACGTACTTCGCTGCTCGAAAGAGAGGCCCAGCAGCAGGGCGTGAATGATGTCGGAGAGTTGGTTTGCAGGAGGAGACCGTCGATAGAGCAAGTGTGACAGCGTGAGCGTCAAGCCGTGCCATTCCATATTATCGACGCTGGACAAGTTTCGAGTAGGCTTCTCTCCTGGGCTGCAAGGTTTCGTCCACAATACATTCTTGTTCAGCGACTCCAGTACCGCTTCCACGACTTGGGAAGCCATGCCAGGATCTAGCTTGAGGGTGATGATGCTGAGTGCTTTGCTAGCTGATAATCGGACGGGCGTATCGTTGTCTGAGATGTTTTCAAGGAGATACCCAATTGCCGTTTCCACCATGTCTGTATTCGCCATACTTTGCTGCTGCTGCTGCTGTCGCAGCAAGGACACCGCAACAGACCGGATGACCTTCAGTATCATCTTTCTCACCACAGCCAATTTGATAATCGACTGGGACATGTCATTCTCCGCAAGCGTGATGGCGTAGACGCAGTGGAAGACGGGCGCAAGATATGGATCCATGTCGGACGTCTCGGCAGCCGATCTCAGTGCGCCGGCCAGGAACGAAAGGACACCTAGGTAAAAGTACGTCGACCTCAGTGGCTCGTCCTTTCTCGGTCGAAGAGAAGCCATCGCCCACCGCACCAGGGCGTCCAGCACTCCGAGCTGCTGCATGTCTCTGCGCATCGCGACCCTCACCAACAACGCCTTTGCCGCATCTTTTTCCTTCCCCGGAGATGAAAGATACTTGATAGCGAGAGGCACAACCCTCGTCGTAATGCCGGGAAGATTCCGAGGCCAGTCGAATCCGTCTATGCTTGGAACGCAGCCAGAATCCTCGGCATCCAATGTTGATATTGTCGACAGATCAAAGGGTGCCAGGAGCAAATGCGAGAGCCACAGGAGCACCACGTAGCGCTGCTCCCATTCCCACGCTGGCTTCTGTTGGAGATGCGACTTTTCTTCCGCCTCCTCAACGGCAGACAGGAGTACCTCGAGATATCTGGTTTCCACATTGAGGAACCGCACCACGACCTTCTCCCCTCGGACTTTGCAGAATGCATAGAGGATCCTGGAAATGGCATAATCGACTGGCACGAGTAGTTCCGACTGCCTGGTCGTTTGCTTGACCCGATGCCTCATCTGGGCGTATTCCAAATACGACTCTGCCAGGAGGGGAATCCATCTCGGCAGATGAGGGTCCAGTAGCTGGGGGAGCTCTTGGAACATGTCCAGAACCATGGTCGTTGACTTCCATGTCTCCCTTGCCCGCACAAAGGATCGCACTCGAGTTCCCCCATGGGCGTCGGACTTGCGCAGAGCCGTGCTCAGCCCACGGTCGAGGTCGGCAGTCAGATCTCCCGAGATCTTCTGCAGCTTGATGTCGAAGTCTGCCTCCGGAGCGTCCATGGCGAGTCTAGCAGCTCGCGTCCTGCAGCCCACTCTCTACAAGAGAAGGCTCTGGTGAAGGCAGATGTCGGCTTGAAAGGCCTGAATGGCCTGCAAGGTTGGTTGTTGTCTTTTTTTTTTTTTTTTTTTCTTTTTTTTTTTGCTCTCCTCCTCATTAGCGGGGTATCCAGGCGCGGGCGAGTTCTCTTCCTGTAGTCAGGACTAATGGACTCCAGTCACTCGGATTATCGTAAAAAAAAAACATCGAGCGACGAATCAGAGTGCCCCTCAGCTCAAGATTGCATATTCGTATTCGTCATCCGGTCATTTCAACATAGTAGGCTTGTCTGCGTCACAGGCAAGCTAAGCTCATCACAACAGAACCAGGTTGGCTCACGCGGCCCGCCCCACTTCAGAGCTGCGGTCACCCACAACCCTAACCCTTGAATCCGACGACCTCAGTCCAATTCCAATCCAACTCCAATCCAACTCCAATCCAACTCCAATCGGAATGGGCCTCGGACAAGCACACAGACTAGTCATTCAAGTTCTTCCACAAGTTCCATTCACCCTTCTCTCTCTCAAGCCATGTCACTGTGACATGGTGCCAAGACCCCCCAAACCAAACGAAACTCTTCGTCCGCCCTGCCAAACGACAGAAAAGACGACTCGTACCATAGGAAACCAACAGATGACGCAGAAACAGCACTGTTTGAAATCTCTGATTCCTTGGCAGAAAACCGTTCAGCAACCCATTTTTTACAGCGGCATCTCCGTTCGTCACCCTGAATCTAGGAGTCTCGCGTCGTCTCAGCCTGGAAATAGTGGGGCGCTACGATGAGTTCGCCAGTTTCTCAAACACACGCGTTTTGCACGACGATTGGACGACACCCAATCCTGAACCTCTTTCTGCTCGGTGAGTGAGAGGATTTCTGAAGCAGGGGGGCTTGTTTCCGTCTTTCAGGAAGGAAACCACGAACCCGGCATCCTTTTTTTTTTTTTCCCCTTCCGTGGGGTTTCTTCGTTTTACACAAGTCTTGTTGCGTGAATCGTGACTGTTTCCGGTCCGGTGCAGGATGGTGTGTGTGATTGGCGACCGCATGAGAGAGGTTCTTTCTGGCCGTCACGAGGAGAGCAAAAGTTGCAAAGTCCACCGCCACAGTCTCACTTTCACGATCACATACCAGGGCCTTGGTGGTCTGTGCGTAAAGTGAAGTCTCTCATCTGCAACGTTATTGGATCAAGAGCACATGTTGTGGTGTGATGCATGTTGCTCGTACGACATGACGTAGTCTATGCAGCTCCCAGAATCAAGTAGAGAAAATGATGAATGGTATTCCAAGCACACCAGTGTCGGCCGTGCTGTAATATGCTTGCGCTCAGAGTAATTATGCTATTGTACTGTACTGGTGGTCTTCCAGCTTAGTCGAGTATGTAGTTGATCATTATTTCATGCCATTAAAATAGTTACGAGACAGCAATCGCCGCAACTAGAACATCCAGCGCGCTGCTTTGTGTAGGTCCCGTAGCCGCCACGTACGGACCAGCCCACGCCACTCCTAGTTTGTTCTGGTTGTCCCTGTCGTTCTTCCATATCGAATCGGCATTGCGAATGATGAAGTCCTTGAACTCCTGGTGAGGTGCCACTTCGTTCAAATATCCAAGGTTTCGGACAAAGATGCCCTTGAACTGCTGCCCGTCCTTGCCACAGTTTCCCGGGCGGAGCTCGCACTTGTCCGTCTCGACCAAAACTCCTTGGGGATTCGAGAGGGACTTGATAGCGGCCCGGGCAATGGGTACGGCCTTTTCGATGTATTTTAGGTCGTCGGTGAGACGGAAAAGCTCCGCAAGGCCGCCAAGCACAACACCCTGGTTGTAACTCCATGTCTGAAGACCGTTGTTCTTGCATTTATCATCCAGGCCGTCGTTGATCAGATTCTGAGCATTGATCATGCCGCTCTTCTCGAACCAGTTCCATTGATCAATGGCGATGCGCTTGTAGGTCTCATTCTGGGACACTCGGCGAGCCAGAGAGGCGGCAACGGACAAGTAAAGCTCGTTGGCGATGGCGTTGACGTACTTGCGCTCCTTGCTCCAGTAGATGCCTCCGCCACATGGCGTGCCTCGTCCTGTCTGCATGTCGTTGAAGATGTCAACAGCCGCGTCGAGGTATTCCCTGTCGCCGGAAACGTCGAATGACCGAACCAATCCCAAAGCCCACCATCCTTCGTCGTCATAGAATTCGTTGATGAAGTCGTCAAACCCGCGTTTCCCCAAGAACCCTCGTTTGGCCATGCAGCCGTTACTATAATCCAGGCAGTACGTGGACGAGACCATGCCGTTCTTGGCGACTGCTTTGATTGTTTGGACGCTTGTTTTTTGCGCTTGGAAAAATGTGTTGCGCATATATCCACCGACATTGAGCTTGTTGGCTTCAGCAAGCCGTAACGATGCAAAATCAGCCAAGGTGGTGAGGGCGTTCCCGCTGTTCCACCAAGCATCATCCCAGATTCCCGTTCTTACGTTGTACCAATCTTCATTTAGTGTCCTTATCGACGCAACAGCATTATCAGTATAATTTTGAGCGCTGGCGGCTTCTACAGAAGCGCCACTGACGGCAAAATATATGCCTCCGGCGGCGAGTATTGACCTCCAATTGTTGTTATGACAACTCATCTTGTCGTCGATGCCAATGGAAGGCGTATGTGAAAGAAGAAAAGTGACGAGGGAGGCGTATTTGAAGTACCGGGGAGAAGGATTAGTAGAACAAGAAAATTGTGTCCGTCAGACCGACGATGCGACAGTCAAACACCGTATCAGGCTCAGCGCGTCACCCTCTTCCTTAGACTTCTGATCAACCGTGTGATTCAGAAGCAACAAGGCTCGAAACTGAGGTGGGAATATTGCATAAATAAATGAAGAGATGAACAAACATGGGGCAACCCGGAGACATGAAATGGGGACTCGGATGGGAGCGCACTACTATTATACCACGCTTCAGGCAAGGGACAAGCGCTTGGCTTGGCCGTGGGCAAGTCACTCTCCTCCCCCATCCATGGTGGACAAGCAATGCACACGCCTTCTAGAGGGACCACCAGCTACATTTCTCGTTGAACCCGTGCGCGGCGTGTCAGGGTCAGCAAGTCAGCATGTCATTGTCGTGTGCTAACAACATCTGTTTGGATCTTGTATGGGGACTCCTCTTCCGGGCCAAGATGGAGTGTCGGTCGCATTAGGCATTAGGGGGGGGCAGGCATGGAGGTTCCGTACCGCCTCACGGAGTCATGCTGGCCCCCGTGCCTGCCTCTGCCTCTTTGCGACTTGACTCTCCGTGTAAGAGAAAGAGAATGCAGCATGCCAGCAAGCCGGATGCAGCCTCGATCGGACGGCAGCCAGCCGATGGCGCGAGCGGATCCAACGTCTTGATTGGCGCGGACAGGGATTCGGCGCCAAGTCTGGATGACACAGGCGGCGCCAAGCCATGACCTGACTCTGGTCCGGCAGGCAGTGTGGCATGGCAGTGTGGCAGTTTGGCAGGCAGTTTGGCAGTTGTGGCAGTTCGTGCCTGCCGGCGCCTGTGCGTCGTCTCTGTCCCCGTCTCGGGCAGCAAACACCATGGGCAGGACAAAGGCCAGCGACGTACTCCATACTCGGTAGATATATATACATATATATCATTTGTCTGGAGAACAACGACGACATCCACGACTTGCTGATTGAGGCGAATTTATGTCACTGCTGCAGGCAGGCCATGCTTGGGCGCTTGGCTGATGGACTGAAAAACTGAGGTGAACAAGTCGCTGCTCAAACGCGGCCCTGACGAGGTGAAAGCTTTGCGAAGGCTGGGCATCGTGTTTCAGCGGGAGATTGCCTCTTCATGCCCCAAAGCCAATGCGAATACCCCCCTTTTGCAAGTTCGCAGCCCTCATGGAACGACAAGACAATCTCACTGTTCTGACTCTAGGTCGCTGTTCGTCCATTATGCGACACCGGTCCTGGCTGTATCGTAGCACTACTTGCCTAGCCTGGCCCTGTGGGCAAATCTACTTCCATGGATTCAAGGAAGAGCTCGTTGAACAACACGCATCCGATGAAGTTGCACGGGAACAGAGGTCGTGCCGTTCATCCTGCGGAGCGGTGAAGAGGTTCGATGCTTCGTCGTGGTTTGTGCGACAGAATGTAATCATCCAACAAGGCATGTGCGCCCATCTGGAATCCGGTCCGGTCATGTCGTGTCCGCGAATCTTTGCTTTGTCCAGACAAAGGTCAGGGCATCACCGCAGACGACCAGACTCGACTCGGTCTCGTGATGTCTGCCCCAGCCAGATCAGGTGCTCAGGGCAGCTTGAGGTCTTGCCAGGTGCAGGCAGGTGCAGGCCAGGTGCAGGCAGGTGCAGGCAGGTGCAGGCAGGCAGTCATCACCACGGGTCTGCACCTCCCCTCCTCTATCAACTAGTTGAGTTGCCCTTTCTCGCCCATGATGAATTTCATCCTGCCTTCAGTCGCAATGTTTTACTGCACTCTGACTGCATCGTCAGCTTCAAGCTGAAACTTGGAAGCCCCACGACGTGCCGCCAAGCTAATCTCAAACGCGCGCTGAATGCTCCGTTCTGCATCTAAACCAAGGCAACGACCGGACAATATAATAATAATACGGCAAAAAAAAAAAGCCCGATGGGTGGTTCCTGCAGGGAGTGAAGAGCCAGCCACGCCCAGCCACGACCCTGAATCCTGTTCCCGATTCAACACCCCGTGCACATTTCTGCGTTTGAGATCATCCCCCCCCCCAAACAAATCTCCATGCCAATGGCAAGTCGACCATACACCCTTTTTAGGGTAATACATATTACAAGGTACCAGATAATTTTCGGAACTACCCAAGACACACTGTAAAAAAAAAGAACTTTAGAAGGTTCCTAGCGCCGAGACACACAGTTGTGTCTGAGAAGGGCTTCTCGCCAATCTCGTCATGGCTATGCTACTGATCAATTTGATATATTTCAGGCATGTTCGGCATCAACCCGAATTCAATCCAATCAATGTCCACGACCTTTACGCTCACAGAGCTCACAGTACGGGTAGCACAGCCACGTGCACATGGGTGCAGTGCAGTATGCGACATGAACACGATGCTTGGACGCATGTCGCATATTTGTGCGCGCACACGCGCACAAAAGACCACATGGCGGCATTTCCTGCCGTGGAACAACGCGCACGCTTCCTTCCACTATTCTTAGTAGAAGTAGTGCAAACAGCCATACAAACACGTTGCTGGCCCATATTTCAACTTGGCGGTCTGGATCGTGGTTGACGTGATCAATTGTCTGACGTCTGACATCACGACCCGATTACAAGAAATATCCATGTTGCACACGAGCAACATTCTTCGCAAAGGATACGAGTTCGGTGCCATCCAATGAGGAAGCACCTTCTAGTCAGATAGCGATGCGTGTCGATTGAGAGGAACAAGGAAAGTCTTAAGCAAAAAACATCGTACTGGGTATATTAGATATATTTCCAAGTCGTCGTACTAGAACCGTCTCCGTCCAGAACATCCATGACGCCAAAAAAAAAAAAAAAAAAAAAGAGAGAGAGCCCTCCTCCCCTTCCCTGGTTCAACTCCCTTCCCTATCCGTTTTCCACCACGCGGGCTTTTACTATTTGCTTCCGTGAGAGGACATCGATGCATAGTGAAAATTCCCCAGAGTTTCGTGATTGCTTGTTGGCTCCACAACGCTCTGTGGTCGACCAGAAGACGGTCGTCTCTTCGATGCAAATTTAGCCAACATCGACAAAGACTTGTTCTTCTCGTTGGCCAATGTCATGGCACGGTCGGCCCCTTCAGCAGTAAGCTCTTGGATGGTGCTCTGTTCTAAAAATATTTTGGGGAAAATGCCCCATTGGCCTTTGCTGTTTGTGCCGGACCAGCACCAAAAATCCGGATTGGGATCTGACAATTCCGTCAGTTTTTTTTTGTCTACGAAGAGCATGGCAAAGCCACCAGCCACACCATGTTACTTACAGCCGATGTTTATGATGGACTCATTCTTATCAAACCTGAGCCAGAGGCTCTTGTCCTTATCTTTGTCCCTTTGCCTTTGGTGGAATTTCCATCGAGATTTTGCGCGAATAAGGCTTGAGCCCATCATTCTGATATCCTCAAAAGGTGGTGCATCAAGTTTGATAATGTCGGCAGGAACAGATGCGCAGATACCGTCGTGCCATGCAAAGATCCATTCGCCATTGTACTTTTCCGGCCAGTTTATTCCGACCACCCTGGCTCCGTGGCAGAGTTCCAAAGCTGGGCTGCGGTCAAACAGAAGCCTTTGGCCGTGTAGCCTTCGCGAATGATCCCGCGTTACGCCCGTAGGCTTTCCAGATATTTGCGAGAGATTCAGCTGTGCGGGATGAGCTTCGGGTGGGTTTCTGAAGTGAATGTCGTAGTCGTTTCGGAGGTGAGCAGGCATGCTGGCCCCTTCCACGACAGCGATTCCGGAAACCTTGGGCAACGGCCGTGGATGATGTGTCAAATGATTGAACAAAGCCTTTGACGTTGTGAAAACTGTTGCGTCGCACTCATGGATCGTTCTTCCTGCCTGCACACAAAACACGCAGGCATAAAGCACGTCATCGACTCGCTTGGCTGGGAGATGACTTTTCTGTAGGAAACGGAGACGATAGTTGATGCCGCTCTTGTAAAAGTTCCCCTTGTCTTCAACATGTTGCATCAGTTTTCTTTCTTGCGTCTTGTATCATGTCATGTAGGCTTACCTTCTTTGTTCAAATCATACTCAATCTGGGAAAAGTCCAGTTCAAAGAGACATCCTGTACATCGTGCCACAGTAGCGGCTGCCGAGAATCCCTGTCCAAGAGGT
This sequence comes from Epichloe amarillans, assembly GCA_024072835.1. Taxonomy (NCBI): domain Eukaryota; kingdom Fungi; phylum Ascomycota; class Sordariomycetes; order Hypocreales; family Clavicipitaceae; genus Epichloe; species Epichloe amarillans. The sequence continues at coordinate 4,092,969 of CP099635.1, read as the reverse complement.
TTAGTTTGACGTCAAGATGAGATTGGCTTGGGGCGAACTCACTGGTTTCTTGGTCTTCTTGATCCCAATCTCACCGCGAATGGCTTCTTTGGCACCCTCACAGAAGCCTTTGTATTGATAAAATGTGCTAGTCGACCCTATAGTGCAATCTTTTGGTGACAGTCTGGCCTGTATGGAGTCTTCAGTGGCCACAGGAATCAAGCCATGATCTAGATTTTCGCTTGGTACTATCATGGCTATTTCGCAGCCTACTTGACTTCTTGGAGTGGACGTTCCCGATTGGGGGTAGAGACTTTGATAGTTATTGCCAGAGCCACGGCCGTGGTGATTAACCAGCGGCGGTGGCGGCAGAGGACTGGTCGGGGGATGCCCTTGCAGCTGTCTGATGGTCTTGTATTGCCGGTCCATATCTTCGACCCGACTGGTAACAGAAGCTCTCGAAGTTTTTCGCGGTGGAGGAAGCAGAGGTGATCGTACTTGCAGCGGCTGGATGCTACATGTTGGTTTGCTTGTTCCTCGTGGCGCATCCTCCTCCGGAATAGTAGGAGAGAGCGTGGGGGGCCGCGAACGGGTTCCATGGCTCGTCGCATTTGTAGAATTCGACTGTGTGCTGGATCCAGAGTGCCGGTAGTCACTATACTCATCTGTGTCTTGATCGTAGACGCCAGCTACACTTCCGTATGGTTGCTGCGCATTGAGTGGCGAGCGTTGACTGTTGTCGGGGCTCATGGGAGAAATAGCGGGATCAACAGGTGACTCTGGCCTATAGACAGTGGGCCTTCGATGGACTGAACTGTGAGTATTCATCTCTACGTCTTCACCACCAGGTGCCGATTGGGGATCACAGGGGTTCAGTGACGGTGGTCTCGGGTGTGTTTGTTGAGGCTGCTCAGGCGGTAGTGGAATGTCCGCATCCTCCCCTCTTTGGACGGCGATGGCAGCAACCAGATCTTGGCCTTGGACACTTGACGACCGCTGATCGAACATTAGGTTTTGTAGCTGAGTTGTGGCATCATCGACGTGAGGATAATCTGCTACTGATCTGGCATCGGCCTGTGAGCCCGATATTGAACCCCGCTCTGAGGGAACTAGGCCGAAGGGGTGCTGGGAAGCTGGCTGTTGAAGAGGAAAAAGTGACTGCGGGCGAGGGGATGATGGCGGCGATAGTTGAGAAAGGTAGTGATTTGGAACTTCAAGTTTCATGGTGATGAGAATATTGTACACTTTCGGGCCGGCTTCTCTATTCAAGGCCTGCAGCTCGTGGAACTTCTCGGCCTTGAAGGTATCGGCCTCGATGAAATCATCAAAGTCCCAGAGTAAATCGGTGAGTTGTTCACGGTATTCGGTGATGTCAACTGCAACAAATCATTTCGCATCAGACTATCCGCCAAGATACAGAAGTCAATCGGAGTCACCTCGTCAAGCTTCCGCTGCCGACGAATTGTTTCCAGGGATCAAAAGAAGAATAGAGGGCACATACCGTTTTCTTTCAGAGCGAGTATGAAGTTATTTCCGTATTCTTTATAGAGCTTTCTGCAACTGGCCTCGATTCGGGTCAAGCCTCTTTCACCTACTTTCACAAGGCGTTGCGCTTCTTTCAGCATATCTTGTGAATCCCCCGCATTGTCCACAGCCAGCTTTCCTTTTTCAACCACGTCCCGAAAAGGCTTCACCGCGAGTTCGTCGACGGTTTCCATTGTTTTTTTCTTCTTTCCCAAGGGAGGGAGTCCAACCACGTCAAATGAAGGTAGAGAGCGAGCGTCGAGCTCGGATCGGGAAAAAGCCTCAAGATGGCTCAGGAAAGGCAGTGCCGGCCTATCTGAACGACACACAGGGCGCCGTCGGTCGCAGTCTGTGCTATTGTTCTGGCAGTCCGTCGTTGAAGCTGGGGAAGTGGGGCAACAATATAATATGTCTTGTCGTCGGGTCCGTTGTCGAGGTACAGTGCCCGAAGTGCTTCTTTATAAGACTGAACAGGTGCTTTGCTGGTAATTGTCTGTAGTTGTCTGTAGTTGTCTGTAGCTGCCCAGAGTAGGAACAGGAAGGGGGCGGGGAGATGAATGAACAACAATAGAAAAGGCATCACGCCAACATGTACCCCGGCAGCCTGGGCGAAACCAGGTGCCTCGTGTGCGCCGAGTACCGTACCAGCACCAACAAGCCTACGGATCACACCCCTGGCGCCATTCATGACTTTGTATGTACATGTATGTAGCAGTTTCATGGGGGAGCAGGGCTGCTGGAAGGATTGGTGGTGTGGCAAGTTGGACTCACGCATCCGAAAGGGTCTTTGTGAGGGGAGAAGGGGGGGGGGGGGGGGCACGAGGGGCGAAGCCGTGCGTGCTGGGGTCTGAAAGTGGAGAGACTTGGTTGGGTCCGGAACGATCCTATCCTGAACCACAGTCCTTGCCTTGTGTTATGTCACTTATTACGGACAGAGTACGGAGCACATGTGTGACAGAAGTTTATTTGTGCCTGCACCAACAACAGCTGCGGCGGCCACCACCAAGACAGGCGAGACATGCAGTCGTCAAGTCAACATGGGTATCCTTAATCCGTAGACGGTGAGAAACAATACGGAGTACGGATTATTACGGATGAGTCCGCACAATCGGTTCAAACTAATCGTGCCACGCCCCTCTTCTATTGGTTATGGTTATCGCGTGCCTCTGACCACCGAAGGTCTGGAAGTGGGGGGCGTGACACGATTAACGTTGAGTGGAAGGGACGAGGGGAAGGGACGGAAGGAGCCATGCATGCGCCATTCATGGGATTACATAGTTAGTAGTTAGTTAGCCATTCATTCGACCCACCCGATCTGACTTGGCCGCTGCCTGCAACGCCGGGCCAATTCTCGACAATTCTCGACTCGACCGACCCGTTCATCTCTTCTTTTCCCGACTGCACGACAGGTGAGTGCCGGCCACGATGCAGTTGGGAATCTCAGTCTTGTATTTTGCTTACTGTTCAGCTGTCAGTCAGCCTGACAAGCCACCATGCAACCCAGTCTCTCCGGCCGATGGCATAGCAGGCATCAGTCAATCTTCAAATGACGAGTCAGCGCGGGTGCGAGATTGCCGACAAAGCATGCAAGAACCAATGATTCTCTAATTCTTGCAAGCAAATCGAAAGTGGCACGTGCTGCCCGCAAGACGGCAAACGTTCTCCATGGCGTCGTGGCAAACTCGGTGCTGATAGTCAACATTATGCATGTACAGCACGACGAGGTGGAGTAATGACTTGTCATTCTCAGCAGGTTCTCCAATACACGTTGACAATCGCTGAGCTCGGGCCAGGTATCTGTGAAACGAACAGCACAAACCATGCTCGGTTTCGCGGTCCGAGAGTGATGCAATGATGACAAGCCTCGGAAATTAAAATGGGAATGGTAGTGAGCACGGAGAATAAATAATAGCGGCAACGCAATATGAAAAAGTGGCTTGCTCGGAGTTAGATGCCCTTGTTAACAACGCGAATGGAGCAGCAACAAGCTTAATATTAGGCTTTCATCCACGGACTACATCAGTAAGCAATGCCAGACCAGGAAAACCAGGCGTGTCCTGGCTGGGGTCGGACAATGTCGCGTCACGTTTGAAATCGGAATACATTTTTCCAACTCGGGCAAGTCGACGCATTTTTTTTTTTCTTTTGGAGCTCCGCGCCGGCCGAGAATAACACGGGATTCTAATTCATCAATGACAGTACCCCGAAGTCCATACATGAGCATTACATCTCGGGACTGGTTCGGTCATCCCTGCAACACAATCAACTCCAACAAATTCCGAAATTTACGTTCATTCACCCTCCCGCCCCTCCAATCTTCTCCATGATAAAGTGCCAACTTGTCGCGCAGAAACAGTGAGGAGACGATCCCAGGGGAAAGAACCAAACAAAAAAAGAAGAAGAAGAAGAAGAAGAAGAAGAAGAAAAATGACTGTCAATGACTTGCAAGACTGGCGCGTCCAGGTCGCCCGCAAACGTCAACAGCTTGACTCCCAGATCCCATCGTCGTGGCGTCTCGACGACGAATTCATTGCTTCGGCTCTCATGAACGGCAAGTTGTTGGAAGCGGATATTCCACGGCGCAGCGGCATTCTATCGCAGGATGAGCTTGGCATTCCGGAGCGGTACTCTGCGAGGCAGTTGTTGCGGAGACTTGCGGACGGGGAGGTTACGTCTCTTGCGGTGACGACGGCGTTTTGCAAACGAGCGGCCATTGCTCAGCAGCTGGTGAGTCCGAAGATATGGCTTGACCACTGTGGTTGGATGGGCGAGAAAAATGGCCTCGTTGACAAGGAAACATGTCCGACACGGAACAGACATCGTGTTTGACGGAGCACTTCTTCGACCGCGCCGTCGCCAGAGCCGTGTATCTCGACGAGTTCCTCAGCCGAGAGGGCAAGCCGCTTGGTCCGCTGCACGGCCTGCCCATCAGCATCAAGGACAGCTTCTGCGTGCAAGGCGTGCAGAGCACGCTGGGCTATGTGTCATTCTTGGGGAATCCCCCGGCGGAAGCCAACTCTGCTCTCGTGAAGATGCTACTTGATCTCGGGGCGGTCCTGTACGTCAAGACGAATATTCCGCAGACGCTGATGGTGAGTGCTTTCTTTTCTTTCCACATGTTTCCCGCGTCCAGCGCCAAAGTGCCGTCGGCGACCAGTCGGACTTGTCCATGAACCAACCCGTCATGCTCACTTGCACACAAACGAAACGCAGACGGCGGACTCAGAAAACAACGTCTTCGGGCGCACGCTGAACCCCAACAACACCAAGCTCACGGCCGGCGGATCCAGCGGCGGCGAGGGCGCCCTCGTTGCCTTCCGAGGATCCATCCTCGGCGTCGGCACCGACATTGCGGGCTCGATTCGCATCCCTGCGCTGTGCAACGGCGTATACGGATTCAAGCCCACGGCCGATCGGATCCCCTATGGCGGCCAGATATCCGGCGCCATCGACGGCCTGCCGGGCTTGGTGCCGTGTGCCGGGCCGTTGGCCCACAGTCTCGACGACATGGCGCTCTTCATGTCGATGGTTCTTGACGCGCGACCGAACCGATACGATGCGACGGCCCACGCGGGGCCATGGCAAAAAACCCTCGATGCCCCCCCGACCGCAAAGGTCACAATCGGCGTCGTGTCCGAGGACGAGCACTTCCCGCTACACCCCCCCCCGTCCGCCGGGCCCTGGCCTCGGCCGTCGACGCTCTCACGAGAGCAGGCCACAGCATCGTCCGTCTTGCCGTCTTGCCAATTGCCCGGACCGAAGCATCTCGTACGACAGCCGCCTTGCGTTCCAGTACCAGGACGCGTGGCGACAGGCCTGGGTGGACAACGACATCGACGTCGTCCTGGGACCGGCCGCGCAGAATACCGCAGTTGCCCACGACACGTATGGCTGGCCTCCTTACACACTGCTGTGGAACTTGCTCGACGTAATGTCCCCCTTTTCTGCCTTGGCCCCCCGTCCCGTGGCTCTCCTCCCTTTTCTAAACCATGAGACTTGATCTAGTATCCCGCTTGCGTCATTCCCTACGGCAGAGCCTCCAAGGCGCTGGACCCAGAACCCATGTCTGTAAAAGATCATGTTCAGCCAAGTTGTGAGTGTTGATCTCCCCGGACCATTTCCAGAAAAAGAGATATCATTGCCCCCTCCCCCCCCCCTTAAAAACAAAGAAAGAAGAAGAAACAGAAGAAATCGGGCCCAGAAATTAAATCGGGGTTAGTCGCTTCCAAAATGCCCAGATGATCCAGACGTCGTAGATGGCGCCCCCTGTGCCATTCAAATCGCTGCCCCCGCGCTACCTGGACGAGAAATGCCTCGCCCTTGCTGCCATTATCGAGAGGGATCTTCAGACGTCGCAGTCTTGATGATGACGATGCGCGGAAAGATTTTTTTGCCCCCCACATGATGAGTTGTCACCATACTCCGCGATTGAATCTGGACAAGCTAGTGGTGATACTATGTGAGATTGTTATGAGAAGCCGCCAGCAGAGATGGATACATACGTGACGAATATTTGGCAGCAGGGCGCGCTTTGGCCAGGTCCCAAGCATGCTTTCTGTCGTCCTAATTGCTCTACGCTCTTAAAGCGTAATATCCCTTGACTTTTGTTCCTTGTTCCTCATCAGTGGCTGTGGCCAACGCATCGGACTCCTCTTGAGGTTTGGTAGCTCATTGATGCTACCTATACCCAGCCAGGGGCACATTTGACATGCGTGTAATAAACTGAAATCTTCATTCGTTAGATGAATGATAGCAAAAGCCATGATGGCACTCACTCAACCTGTACTTTTAAACGCCCATCGAGCTGCGTTTTGAGAGCAGGAAGCGAAAAATTGACGGCCTTGCGAGCTGTGTACCAGTTCTGTCCCATGTTTCTCAGACTTTGTCCAGAAAAGAGGAAGAGAGGGCAACAAGGTCATGTTATATTATGCAGTAAGTCTCTTCAAGTTAGTCAAAGTTCACCTGGCCAAGTTTAGCCAGCACCTACCCTGTAGAAACAAACCTCCGCCAAAAAAAAAAAAAACAAGAAAGAAAAAATGAGCTTTATACGGTAATGAACCATGCAAGAGGATCATTAGGGTTCTTCGAAGGGACTGGATTTAGGATGACAACGCGCTGGCCCTGACCCGCTGCGCTGCGGCTTCGCCCTCGTCTGCAAAAGAGCAATCAGCTCCTATTGCTTGATCTCTCGCCGCAAGAGATGTCGTCGCCGGATGTCTTACCATTGATGAGAAGAAGATGTGCCAAGGGCAGATGATCATCCCCCATCAAGGGGCCCTCGGGCTGCCCCTGCCTCGTAGTCGCCATAGAGAAGTGACAGATCTGGAATACATGAATAGAAAAGGAGCCGCACCAGCATCCGGCTTGTAGTCTGATCGGATCATTTCATGGCAGTAACCACCACGTTGGGCCCACCTACTGCGTCGGATGTAGGAAGCTTCCCCGCGTGGAGAAACGTTCTGGACTTTTGGTGTGTTCGATCTGGTCTATCAAGATGATTCATCTGATCCGCCCCGTCTCTTGAAACAGCGCCGATGGCAAAGATTGTGGCAGCCCACGATGTTGCCGCTGTCGCCAATGCCATCTTGTGCAGTCAGGGGGCCATCCATCCGTGAACAATCCCACTTGCCGAGCTTTCAACATTCCTTACAAAAGCCCCAGCTCGAGGCCTCGTGATGTCGCCAAGTCATCAATCGTAATCTCATCTCTCGCATAACACGTCCACCATTCCTCCATCAGGGACAACAGCTGTGCCCCCCTGCTGGGAAACCTGAAGGCTTCTTCTCGCACTGCAAAACAACTCTTGATTGCTTCTTTGAGCTCTGGTTTTTCATTCATCACATCAGCCTCGATGCCTGCCACAATAAGAGGATAGTCAATGGCGTTGAAAAGAAGCGAGTCTTTATGAGCATCAGGTGCCAGGTAGGCTCGGGCGATTGCATCGATATGGCCGATGACGCGCGTCACGATGACAACTGTCGAGGCCGGGGTAGCTCTTCTTGACCCCGATGAGGCCTGTGAGCTGCCGTCGAAAGAGGGGGATTGGGATGACAGCTGGTTACCCTGGATCCGAGCGTACAGCCGGGGATTGCGTAGCGAAAGAACGCCAGCTAGTCTGTAAGCTTCCCACAGATGACATTGTGTCAAGCTCCCTGGTGCGCCTGGCCAATCCCAGAAGTCTTCCTCCGAGATCTCCTTGGCGTCGATAGCAGACAAGAGATCAAGCAAGGACCGTGGTAGGCCACTCACGAACTCGACACTATCAAGCCGAGGTGGTCGACAGATATAGCCCGGCTCACGACAGTGCAGACGCCATACGCCAATAGATGGGTTCTGACGACCGACAGCGAAGCCTGGTAGATCCAGGTATCCCAGAACTTCAATAAGGTGCCGTCGAATTGGTGTGTGACTTTTCAGGGGCTCTTGTAAGCCGCGCGTCAATACCACGCTATAAATGCCATGCAAATGCATTGTCCAAGCACAGCCCAGGCTCAACTGGTATACAAGAAGCATTGCGATTTGGTTAGTGCACAAGTCATGGCAGCAGAACAATGAGGCAAAAAAAAAAAAGTCAACCTACCCCGATGGTAGACAGCATCAAGCCAGCGGCAAAAGTGCCGTCCCTGGGCTGATTCACACTTTTGCCCAATTCGGTTCGGAAGGTGGTCAAGGCTGTGTTGAAATAGTTCAAGAATCGGTGCTGGACCGTTGGTCGGGGGCAAAGGGAAGCTTGTATGGTGAGACATGCTGCACAAAGCGCCTCAGAATGCTGGCATAAGGTTGGCAAATTTTTGGCGAGTATGTTGTCTTCGTCATTGACAGATGTGGAGTGTAGCGTATTGATGCCGTACTCGCCAACTAAGGAAAGCCCCGTGCGTTAGCTTCATTTTAATCTATACCATAGTGAAAGAAAAAAAAAAAAAAAAAAAAAAAAAAAGGTTCGTCTTACACTCTTCAAAGAGGCGCACTTCCTCTTGGCCCTGCTTTGATATCCAAGGGGGGATGTTGCCAGCAGAGCTGGATGGCGACGGTGACGGTGACGGCGACGGTGACGATGGCAATGGCGATGGCGATGGCGATTGGGATGGCGACGGCGACGGCGATGGCGATGGCGATGGCAGCTTGGCTGTTTTGCCTCGGTCGGAATCTGACAAGTCATCAATCAGTACAGTCAAACAGTCATTTTCAGGAATGTACGATGACTGACATGACTGACCATGCTGAGGCCCGCGTGAAGGGTTTCCACATCCTAGTTGGGGGGGGCTGCTATTCTCCGATTCCGACGATGTAACCGACGATGTGGCCGACGAGGTCACCGACGAGGCAACCTGGTTAGCCGCATCCACCACATCCACGCGCGCCGAGACGTCGGATTCTGTCGACGCCTTCGCAGCTTCACGACGACGCTCGTCACGAACGAGGTCGCGATGCCTGCCCTTGGGGCGCGGGGGGATCGCTGTCTCTACCGGCTGGCTGGCACCGGCAAACCGACCTCGAGACGCAATGCCAGCGCCCCATTTCAGGCGCATCTCGTAGCCTTCGCAAGCGAAGCCCTTTTGGATGCATGTCAGGCAGTGCGGGCGGGCTCGGTCGCACTGGAACCGCTTCGCCTTGCACGTCCAGCAGCCGTCGTGGAAGCGATTGCGTGGGGTCGACATGCCGCAAAGAGAAAGGGCGGACAGGCAGACGGGCGAGAGGGGAGGGTGAAGGGCAAAGGCCAAGGCGAAGGCCAAGGCGAAGGCCAAGGCGGACGGTCGGGACGGCGGCCCTTGTTGTCTTTGTATGGCGAAGGTCTACGGATCCGCAATAGCGGCCGGCGACTTGCGACTGGGATGAGGGATGCACGATGCACGATGCACGCGAGGAGGCAACCGTCGACGCTTCCGTGTTGCTGAGACGATCTTTGGACCTCAGGTGCGTGGAGCCAGTCGAGCCAGTCGAGCCAGAACTGCCCGTCTGTGATGGGATGGGGCGGGGGGTCGGCCTGCTTGAACAGGTTTGCTGGCCATGGGGGTGTTGTTGGGACAGGAAGGATGAGATGATGACCTTGTTGATCCAATTCGTAAATCGTAAATCGTAAATCGTAAATCGTCATTCGTCATTCGTCATTCGTAATCCGTGTGTACGGAGTACTCCGTACTTCCCATATGATGGGGCTTGTAATACGGAGTACGTACATAATACTGTATACGTCCGTATACGGCGTCGTATCCGGACAGACAGGCAGGGAGGGACAGGACAAGGACAGGACAGGGACAGGACAGGGACGTGTACTGACGGAGCCTCCGCACGTGAACAAAAGTCGTCGACAAATTCCGCAAATTCCACAATATCCGTATTATTAATCCGTACATGTCTTCAATCTTTGCTTCTGTCCGTCCGTCCGCCCGTCGTCGTCCTTCCGCCCGTCGTCGTCCTTCCGCCCGTCGTCGTCCTAATCTTCTTCATGACAGTGTCTGTCCCTTCCTGGAGATGGGACACAATGCATCTGCGCGCTCAAGAATAGATAACCGCCTGCACCTTGTCTTTGTCTCAACGTCAGGAACATGCATCACATCGCAGACGGCAATGCCGAGCACCTGGAGTCCCAAACTATATTCATTCAATGCCGCCCGCTTTTTTGCTCTTGTCGGCTCGACTGAGCACCCCGAGACCGAGATATATTTCATTCAAACCCGCCTTGAGTCGTCAATGAACAGGATCCATCGATAAATAAATACCTCATGCCTTGAGGCTCGGTGCTAGTGCCGGCCCATTGTGCTTTTTATTTGCTTCGGCTGCCGTCTTTTGATTATGCATGGTCAGTATACTGACTTTTCCGTGACGAAAACTCATCCTTTCCTCATCATTGACTCGAATAAAGTGGAGGAGGAGGAAGGGGGGAGGGGAAGGAAACTAGAATGAAATTTGCATTCAACACTCACCTGCTGCAACTCAATCATCCTTCGCCCGATTGCAATGGTCTCCTCCATGCCGCGCTGACGCTGCCAAAACCTGAAAGCACATCAGTCAATGGTTCAGAATAAAAAGTGATCCCATCACGGTGTCGGTGTCGTGACAAACTCACATCTCTTCAGGGCCACCATGACCACGAATAGAAGCTTGCCCTGCTTCTTCCTCGAGTGCTTTTCTTGTAATGGTCTCACCCGCCTGAACACCAGGCACAGTAACAGACGCTTTGGGGTTCACGTTTTGGCCAAGGTTTTCAGCGAGGAGCTTCTTCTTCATCAAGTAGCGCTCTCTTCGCTCACGTTGCAAGCCAGGGCTTTCCGCCTTGTTCATCACAAAGCGGACGACTTGTTGCATCAGCAGGTAAAAGTGTTCTGCCAAGAGAATGCTGAGAAGGCCTCCCCAAGCCGAAATTTGGGATGTGGTGCCCCTGCTCCCACCCTTGGCGCCACTGCAAAGGAACACTATTGCAGCGCTCGTGAGACTGCCGAGCCACGACAAGAACCCAATAGCATCGAGCCATGGACCGATTGAGTCTGATCGCCAAGGAATCGGTCGTTTGTAGCTAACGGCAATTTTGAGTCCATCGGAACGCAGCTCAACCCAGTTGTTGATGAGGAAGCAGCACGCGGCCAGTGGCCACGCCACCGAGAAAAGGGACAGATAACCTGGGGGAAGTTCTTGTCAGAGAACTTCCTGGCAGAACGGGGACACATGAGCATTGTTTCCAACTCACCAAACTGCATGACCATTTCGCGGTAGTCATCCGTGACGTCGTATACTTCTAATGCGCACTCGCCACGAACTCGTTTGAGAAACGTGGCCTCTTCCGCATGGTCCTGGTCCTCCATTGTTTTCGACTGAAGCTCCTTTGCCTTGGCAAAAGCCTTCTGTTTGACATAGGGAACAATGACCTCGGTGGCGAAATTGACCACTTGTGCTGTAACGGTGAAGTAGAACATTTGGCTGCTGATGCGCTCTGGGTCGATGCGGAACTGTTGCGTAGGAAGAGGCTTTTCGCTGAAGGTGAGAACCTGTGCCGTGCGACGCCAGAAGTCAAGGAATGGCAAAAGAATGTCCCCAAACGGAATGTAAACGAAAGCAGTGAAAATGAGTGCCATGTAAGAAGTCATGAAGTTGAGCACAAACTGTTTCTGCACCAGGGCAGCCTTGTGCGCTACGCTTGGTGTTAGCGACGCTTTGCAGCAAATGCATGGCTTTGTTGGAGTGACATTACCATCAACTGTGTTGTAATTTTCCCTGTGCGTCAAGGCATTGGCGGCTTTCATCAGCACAGCCGAGAATGTAGGTGTGAAGATGACGAGAATCATGGTGGGCACGAATCCCTAGTCATTTTAGTGAGCTTTGAGAGATCCCGGCGGAAGTGTTGTGATGACGCCGACCTACCAGGTACTGCTTTCCTGGGCCATCATACACTTGGTTGATGAAGATCTCCAACGAGTTTGCGACAACGACTAAGCCTCCGAGTACAACGATGCAAGCTATAGCAAAGGGTATCTGCAAAAGTTGAGTCTGGATCCGTTTCTTAAAAGGGTACACCTTGACGGGCTCGCCGGTGACAAGGTCCTCAGCCTCGTAATCCCATTTGAACTCGGGGCGAGGTAGTTGAATCGCGGAGACGCCTCGCACACCCCACTGGACTGCCAAATCCACTTCCTTCTTTTTCCAGTATTCCAAGAAGATGACGGACCAAAGTCCACAGCCCAGCGCGTACGTGCTAGAGAACCGACCGAGCAGCATCCAGGCGGCAAAGCCCATGGCAGAAGGGAATGTGAGGAAGATGAAATAACTCCTCAGAAAGGCAAAGTAAAAGGCAACACTTTCACCAAACTTGTTGCGAATATCGTCCAGGTCCGCCTCGTCCAGGAGCCATTTCTTGGCCCACTTCTGTATCCAGGACTTATTCAAGGCCTGGTCATGCAGGGGAAACACATCATTGACGTATTTCCATTTGGAGCTGGCCTGATTGATGCCAGCACCGCCATCATCCTCGGGCCTGATGATGAGCTGGTAAACAAGCCGAAGCCGCTCCGCCTCAGTCACAGGCTCGTCTTCGAGAACCTTGGCAAAGTCCGAGTTTGGGCCAGACGTGCGAATGCCTTGGAGCCAATCTTGCAGGCGGCCACGATACACTTGCTGTCCCAGCAAGTCTGCTGATGCGAGTTTGACGAAGACGAACAGCGAGCCTAGGTCTCCATTGCGAACTTCCGTCGCCAAACCTACGTCTGTCAAGGCTTGGATAAGCTGGAAAAACCCAGCTTCCGCCTCGGCACGTTCTAAGAAAAGTAAGAATCGGGCCAATGATGCGAGGAGCTTCACCTGGGACGGAACAGATCAGATCTGATGGTGTTCGCATCAAGAACACACCTTTAGCGGGGACCAGATAGTGGATTACATAGTCGACCCTTCAAATGATTGCTATCAGCACGGGGAAGCACATCCGCAGTCAGTCTCGGGGCGCGCAATGAACGCACCCAAGGTTGTCAGAACCAGCTTCGCCGTCTTTGTTGCTATATAATTTTCTCAAGCTCGTCATGGTGGCGAGTCGTGAGTGAGGCCCGGAGCTCGCGTTGCCGCCAGGACCAGTTGCATGAGGAGGCACGGTGGCACGTGTCGCTGATTCGGGAGAAGGAGAGCAGCAAAGATTGTTACCGTTATGATTGATTGTATTTATTTGGGTAGTGAGAGTGGTTTGTAGACAGAAGGCAGGAGAGAAGACGTCATTTGTGCATGTGGTCCGTGCTCTCAATCCACCACGTCCGTCCGTTGGCCAGTTGCTGCCAGTTGCTGCCAGCCAGAGGAGTCCACTTCGGCATATGCTTCAACAAGGGCCCAACAATTGGGCAAGGCATCATCATCCAGAGCAGCCTTCGTCGCCAACTCATCACGGTCCACGCCTCAGCCTCAGTGACCTTCACCATGGGCCTCTTGATCTGGCTCGGCCTCCGCCGCCAGAGCCAGTGGGAGAAGCTCACCATGCTCGACCAGCTGCTCCTTTCGCCCCTCACCTACTTCACCGCCAACTTCTACCACCTCGTCCTGTTCCTGCGCGGCACACCTTTCCGCCCTCCGCGGCACAAGGCCGCCCTCCGCGTAGTGTGCATCTCGGACACGCACGACCAAATCGTCGACGTGCCGCCGGGGGATATCCTCATCCACGCAGGAGACCTCACCAACGACGGCACCGCCGCAGACATACAGAAGCAGCTCGACTGGCTCAAGGCCCTGCCCCACCCCGTCAAGGTCGTCGTCGCCGGAAACCACGACAGCTACTTCGACATTCGGAGTCGGTGCGGCCATGACCGGAGGCGCGGCGCGAGGCTCGACCTCGACGGCATCACCTACCTCCAGGGCGAGAGCTCCGTTCAGAACATCAAGGGCAGGGAGATTTCCATCTTTGGCGCGCCAGACATTCCAGAGTGTGGTCCCAAGAACTTTGCGTGCGTAGCTTGCCTGCCCAATGTGTCTTGTCTCATTTCATAGCGGTTGGTGGTGATGGTGGTGGCGGTGGTGGCCTTGTTGTTTCACTGACCTCTCTGCCCTCTTCTCAACTTCACCAGCTTCCAGTACTCACCTACACGGTCACCATGGCTGAGCAAAGTTCCTCCCCAAACGGACATTTTGGTAACGCATGGTCCCCCCGTAAGTTGGAGCACATTACAATCATCTCGCCCCCACTTTCTTTTGCCGTCGCAAGACAAGACTGACAGATGTAAACATCCAGAAACACCACCTGGACATTGATCTCGGCTGTCCGCACCTCCTGAGAGAAGTATGGCGCGTGAAACCCCGGCTGCACGTCTTCGGCCACTGTCACTGCGCCTACGGCAAAGAGTCCGTCTACTTTGACGACCTGCAGATGGCCTACGAGCGCCTCATGTCGCATCCTCGCCGCGGCCTTCTCTGGGACCTGGTCCCCAACCACTCCTGGGGCGACATGCTTGCCGTGGTGTTCCACGGCATTCACAGCGTGCTGTGGAAGTGGCTGATGGGTGGGCCGGGGAGCAACCAGGGGAGCCTAATGGTGAATGCTGCCCAGATGTATAGGAATTCTGGGAAAGTCGTGAGCAGAGCTATTGTGGTTGATCTTTAAATTGACCGTGTGGCCAAGGATACGGATCTTGGGGACAACAAAAGTAGCATATTGGGATTTAGCGAGTTCATACCATTGTTGTGTCGAATTTGTATCACTCAATTTCTTTGGGGTGAAGAAATTCTGAAGTTATTTTGAATCGTCTCTTTATTTCCCAAGGTTGCTCCCGGCCTGTGTACGGACTACCTTTCATCTCATCTATCTATACGGACTACATACCAAGTAAACCAGCCTCGGCTTCCAATCTCCCAAGTCATCCAAAATCCAAAAACAAAGGGGGGGGGGGGGGTATATATCGAAACAAACAAATCCATCGCCTCAAATGCCAACAATGCTGATACCGATCCAATGCAAACTGTATGTTTCCCTCCTCTTATGCACTCATCGCGGCTGCTGCTCTTTTCCATTCAAAACCCTACAGCAACAAGGCAATCATCGCCAGGACTGCCAGCCCCCACGTCGCGCTCAGCTTGGTCTCACTCCATGCACCACCACCCCCCGCACCGGCTGTCACCACAGACACGTTCGGTACCTCGGGTGACTCTGCCATGGTTGTAGATGGAGTTGGTGCATTCTGAGTGGGTTGTTGTTGTACTCGCGCGGGAGGCGCCACTTTCGCAGGAGGAGCCATCTGTCCAGGAGGAGCCGCTTCCACGGCAGGAGCCACCTTGGCAGGAGGAGGCGCCTCCTTCAAGGAATCAGTAGGACGGGCAGGCGACAAAGCAGTAGGAGCCACCGTCTCGCAGTCGCACTCCTCAACAACAACCTCAACAACCTCTGTAGGATGGACGGTCTGCACAGCAGTCTGCACAGCAGTCATCTCGGCCTCACTGACAACATGCGCGGCGTTCCCGGCGTTGCCGACGACAAAAGAGTGTCCCGGACGCGTGTGCATGACGAACCCGCCCCCGCCGGATGGTGCCGCTGTCGACCCCCCCACAGGCACAACAACAGTCTTGATGTCTTGATCCTGATTCTGGGGCGCAGCAGGCGTAGGCGTAGAAGCGGTTTCAGGTTCCTGTGTAAACGTGTAATGCGTCACGTTCTGCCCGGGAGCCATGGGCGGAGGCGGAGGACGAGGCTGGGCCGCATCGCTCTTGACCGTGCCGTAGACGGTGAGAAGCATGTTTTTGGGCCGGGACTCCCTTCGGTTGAGGTTCCTTCTCGTGTCGTGGAATCTCCTCATCTGCGTCGAGTTGCCGAATGGCGTGCCGATGCTCGCTCTCGTGGGAAGGGGCTTGCTAAGGCTAGATGCCGTGATTGCAGCCGTGGAGACGGAGGACACGTTCCCGTCACGCTGGGGGTCAACGGGCGCGGTGGTGTTGGCCAGATCCCCTACTTTCTTGGCGAGGCCACCGCAGTACTGGGCATCATTGCCGGGACAGGCATGGTCGCAGACGCCGCTCTGTGCGTCCACGGCCCGCGTGTTGACGTCGAGGGAGTCGGCACAGAAGCACTGCGTATCAAAGGCGCCCGCGAACATGGATCCTGCGCAAAGCTTGACGCATCGCTCTAGAGTCATGTCTCTGCTTTCCCCGACCTTTCGGAAGCTTCTGAAGCTGTCGCTGGAGCCGTAGCATCCTAGAAGAGCGGCCGCGTCAACCTTGAGGGGGTTCTTGGGACCAGACGTTGTTGCTTGGGGCGTGTCGGGCGAGTCGGGCGAGTCGGTGGACCAGGAGGTGACGCCGGATGAGGTTGCGCTTGTGGGTACAAAGGTGGTGTTGGTGTTGTAGCTGATTGCTTTGATTCCTTTGGCAGTCTTGCGGCCGTTGGCGGTGACAGTCGTGGTGAGGGAAGTCGTCATTGTAGTCGTCGAGGATGTCTCAGCTGAGCTCGTGTTGAGGGAAGATGCCATTGTAGTCGTCGAGGATGTTTCAGCTGAGCTCGTGTCGAGGGAAGATGCCATTGTAGTCGCCAAGGCGGATTCGGATTGACGGGAGCTTGTCGCCTTGGAAGGAGACGGCTTCTTCTCGTCTCTTTGATATGCGTCAATGTACCGGACATCCCAGTACGCGTTCGAAAAGGCCTGCGGGTTCTTGGCGACATATTCACTGCAAGTCGAGGCATATTTGCCACAACCGTCCGTCTTGCCCCAGATGGCGTTGCCCCAATCACCGCAAAAGTTCTGAATTCATAGTCATGTTAGTTGGCCCCATGACCCTGCTGAGGAGCACGGCCCCAAAACAATAACACCAGAAAAGGGAAGGAAAAAAAAAAACTCACAATGTTGATGACCAGGCTCATATCCTTAAAGTACTTGTCCACGTCGCAACTGTCGCCGCCAAAAACCGCATGTGGCATCCCCCACTCATCAGGATTCGGCTCCTTGCCGCTGATGTCCTTGGGGATCTGACTTCTGGCAAAATGCCAAATCTTGATAAACTCGGAATCCCACTCCATGGCGTACACGCCCCCGCCCGCGGCATTGAATCCATCTCCGTACGCAGCCGCATCGCCCGCGGGGGAACCATATCCGCAGCCGACATTTTCGGTGCCAACATCGCAGTTCCTGGAGCGCAGGGTGCCTGAGAAATTGGATTTGAGGCTGTTGGAGACGGTGCATCCGGGGGCGGTGTGTGCGGAGATGATGTTGCTGTACTGGTCGTTGGCGCCCTCGATGATGTCGACTTCGCCGCCACTCGGCCACTCGGGTCCGTATGACCAGACTTTTCAAACCCAAAATCCATGTCAGTTTCTTCGCGTTTTTTGACCGACACCAGAGGGAGTCAAGTCAGTCCATGGCGGATGAGTAGAGTATGAAAAACTTACAAGCCGGCCAAAGACCACATTGCGAAGGGGGCATGTGCAAAAAATCGGCAATAAAGAGACCATGATTATACGCCTCTTTGCTCTCAAGTCGGATACTCGGTCGTCCATCGCTCAGAGACACGGCATTCGTGCTATCGACGCCCAATCTCACGACACCGGTGATTTCATCCACAGAGTACAGGCCCATCGCCTCGGCATTCGGCCGGCTCTGATACGATACGAATCCGTGAGACGGGTCCGCTCCATCGAACCAGTTGAAACCCGAGAGGAGGGCTTCTCCCACGTACGAGGTGGCCAAGGCGTACGCCATGTTCAGAAAAGCCTGGGAAGCCCGTTGGGCTCCTTTGACGAACAAAAGTCAAGGGAGATTTGCGAAGATGTTTCGATAGACCTGAAACGTGAGCACTTATCTGGTGCAGGTTCGTTTAGGGAGCAATATTTGAAGGGAGAGAGCTGAGAAGAGAGGGGTTTGATGGGGAAAGAGAGGAAAGGGTTTCTTCACGAGGAGAACATTGCTCAGACATTGGTCCTTATATATTGGCAATGAATCCATCGTCCAAAAGTCAAGTGGCAGGAATAAACGTGTCTCAGAGTCTCATTCAGGTGCTGTAAGATGAAGTACCCGGTATAAGGAGCGAGAACCTCTTCAGGGGACCCATTGTGCGGTAAGAATGCCTCACAATAGTCTTTGTTCTCGTGCGATTCGGGAAAGGCTTCCATTCCAAGGCGTAGTCGTCTACCAGCCATCGAGCCAAGGATGATGCATGCATGTCGCCCTAGGAGAGAGACAGAGAACCCCTGGATCGCCTAGACGACAGAAACGGAAAGTGGTTCTCATTTCGGCTGAGACATTGGGAAAAGAAAAAAAAAAATGTCTGGCTTTGGTTCTGGTTCCTGACGAAAGCTGCCACTCCCGGCACGGTTCGGCACACGCCAAGAGGTCGTTTGTCGTTGCCGTCCAAGACAATCATGTCGCGCAGGAGTCTGCATTCCAGGAACGGCCGGCGAGGGACCCCAAAGGTGGTCTTTGATTGGCCAGCCGCCAATTCCTGCATGCCTTTGCAGGGCTGAGACACGGAAGTTGAGTTGGGACCGCACTTGATCGATGACG
This sequence comes from Epichloe amarillans, assembly GCA_024072835.1. Classification (NCBI taxonomy): domain Eukaryota; kingdom Fungi; phylum Ascomycota; class Sordariomycetes; order Hypocreales; family Clavicipitaceae; genus Epichloe; species Epichloe amarillans. Next base: position 4,074,523 of record CP099635.1, on the reverse strand, counting down.
GAGAGCTGAGACACGCCCGGCGCCGCTTTCGTGGGAATTGCATCTATTGGATGGTCCATGTACGGAGTTTCCATGAGCCGAATAACGTCTACTCCACATGCCATGCTCTTTATATCATGATTCTGCGCAACCCTTCCGTGCCGCCCAGAACGCGTTTCCCCGTGACCGCGCATCGACCAATTCCACTCTCCCACTTTCCCGCCCGCTTCCCCATGAAGCTCTCTTGCTTGTCGTGCATCCCTTCGATCCATCTATGGATGCAGGTATAGCAATACACGACGCCCGTCTGACAGGCTGTCGGGGTAACGATGTCATCCTGGCAAATCGGGCAGAGAGAGGTGTCTTGCGGAGAGGGCACGACATAAATGGGCAGCATGGATGGCGTCGCAATCGGCGCATCGTCAGCAGTCAATTCTTCGCCGGTGCCCGACTCTGCGCTGGCCCTTTCCTTGCCCTCTGTGCCCTCTGTGCCCTCTGTGCCCTCTGTGCCCTCCGTACTTGGAGCGGACTTCTTTCCAACCCCTCTGACGATGGGTGGCGGTAGGTCAATGTTCTCGGTTGCCTTGCGGGACAGTTGCTTGGCGAAATCTGATTGGTACCACCACTCGAGGAACTTGAGGGCGAATATGCTCATCGGTAAAAGAATGGACAGGCTAGATAGAGCCTTGGCCCCCCACTCGCTTGGCGACAATAACGATCGAGGACCCGGTCGGTTGCCGAGCTTCGGCTTCGACAGTGCCTCGATGGCTTGGTAATCGGCGCCCGTCATGCGGCGGAGCCGAGTGCCAATGAGCCACATGAGCGGATTATGGTATTTGGTCCTGTCGAAGAGATAACCAAGATGGAAGGCCAATATGGCAAAGTGGTAAGCAGCGTTGACGCTGGGGTATATGTTGGTCAAGAACCATCGATAGTAGTGTGTGAAGCGGTCTTTCAGGGTCGGGTTCCCTGGCATCCGGGTATACGCAGATCCGAGCAGCGCCCGCGGCGCATTGATTTCATGGCTTTCGTCCAGTTTGCGCTTCAGGTATGGCACGCCGACCAGGACAGCTAGATTCTTCCACACGTCGGACGTCGATAGCTTCAATGTTTCGCGCACGAGATGGGGAGCAGACACGCTCGCCCGGGGTATCTCGCCCCTCAGCGCCTTTTCTCGTTTGAGGCCATAGAAATGCTCGGTGAAGGACCCGCCGCGGGTGCGCAGGTAGTGTCGCTCGACGGCGAGCATGGACAGCGCGTACAGCTCATCGAAGGAGTTGAGAATGCGTAGAAGATAACGCGGGTGTCTTTGCGTAGCAACGGTGAGCAGGTACCGGAGCGTAGGAGGCAGAAGACTGTTGAGCTGCTGCTCTGAGAGGACCTCAAACAGCGAGGGCTTCTTGTCGTCGAATGTGCCTCGAAGGGCCGTCACGAACTCCATGCCGGCGACCCACGGATGTCCTCGAGGTGGGCAAGCCGCGCGCAGCAAGTGTCGCGGGTTGCGAAGGCGCCGAACGTTGTTTCTTGTCGAGGTCGACGGGTGAGCATCGAAATGGTGCGAGCTGACAATCAAAGTCCACGCTCTATTATTAGTAAGACGGAGTGACGGAGTCGGAGCACCCGGGTGGATCCCATGTGAAGGAGCCTCGGCTCGGCAATGGGCGGGTTTCGGTACCGCCAATTGACGCTTTGCCAGTCCTGACGCTGCCGTTGCCTTGCTGCCTTGCATTACTGCATCATCATCAACTTACAGAATCATCGAATCTGCAAGAAAAAAAAGAAAAAAAAAAAAAAACACGCCCCAACTCACCTCCCCTCGGCCGTAAAATGGTCGACAAGAATCACGCAGATCTGTACGACGACCCCGTAGAGCGAGCCCAGGCATGGCTCACCAAAGATGATGACGAGCGCTGGAAAGCCGGAGTGAGTGACATTGACCACAGCAAACACTTGCGCAAATCTTGACAAAAACTAACGAATCTTCAGCAATGGATGTCCACGCTTCTCCCTCACCTCAAAGTCACGTCCGCCGACCCCAGCTCCCCGGCCCGCGTAACCTTCTCCTTCACCTGCCTCGACGACCACTGCAACCGCCTGGGCAACTTGCACGGCGGCGCTGCCGCCACGCTCTTCGACCTGTGCACCACCATTCCCCTCGTTCTCATCAGCAGGCCTGGGTTCTGGCAGTTCCTCGGCGTCACGCGCAACCTCAACGTGACGTACTTCCGTCCCGTCCCCATGGGTGACGAGGTCGTCATCGAGACCGAGGCAATGCAGGTGGGCAAGAGGCTGGCCACGCTCAAGGGCGTCATGAGGAGGAAGAGGGATGGGGCGATTGTGAGTATCTGTGAGCATTTGAAGGCGAATATTGATCCCGAGTCCAAGGTGTAGGTTGGGCTGTCGCGTCGCTCTTTGTTGTTTAGAATCATCATGGAAATCATTGAGTACATCGTAGCATGTGGGACTAAATTAAGATTACGTAAAGGGCTGTATTACATATTTTCATACATTTCCAGAAGAATCAGTGTTTGAAAGATCCATAACTCGGCAGTTGGTCGGAAATCTGTGTCCATAGATATCTCCCAACGTAGGTGCCTGGAAATCAAGCTCGACACTTCTAGCACCGGCGCTTTAAAACATGCTGGCCGCACGTCCTGTCTAGTTAGCTAGTTTGATAAAGACAAAGCAAGATAAGCAATGATATAACTATCTATCTTACATATTTTTTGTTGGTATCACAGGATACCTACTAGTAGTCTTCGTTGAGTTGTGAGACCGGACAATAGCGGTCATCGCCAAACAAGGCCCTTGAGCAATTCATCACGAGCACCCAGGCGACAATCAGGATGGAAGGTTGGGTTGCGCGCGCGTAATAGTTTGTCCTCATCTGCCAACGCCTAGCACCCAGCTTAACCCTAGCCTTCTTTACAGAAGTCGTAAGGGAGGTTCAGAAGGTACATGATGTCATCTGCTGCCAGCCTTTGATCAGAAGCTTGAAGTTCGCCTTAGCCCGAGAGTTGCTTGAGTGAAAGAAGTATAGTGCCCTCATCTTCCTATCAAACGCAATCGCTGGCTAGTGGTTTTGGAAGTGAACAAACCCGGCCATAAATCAAGTGTGGCCCATCTGAGTGTGCAAGATATTAGGCTCAAGGTCAATGCCATACCGAAAGTCGAGGATCTTCTAGGTAGAGTCAAACCTCCCTCTGTATTTCCCAGGTTGCTGAATTGTCATTTCTTCATTAACAGCGTTTGGCTCTAGAGAGAAGCACTGGGGTTCTTTGCCTCTGTAGGCACTACTGCCGGCGTTGCAATTGGTAAAAAGTGTCGGCCTCACATTGCCACCTCCCATTCCTGGCGGTAAGATACGATGATGACGAGAACCTCAAAGTGACGAGACTTTTTGATGATACCTTCCCCCCCTTCAGCAGTGGCGTAAACCCCAGTGCTTCTCTCTATTCCCCCAGTGATTTTCCCGGTACAACACGGGAGTCGCCCAACTTTTTGATCAATCCGTGGTTCGACGGCTGCAATGTCGATTTCAAAAATGTCAGAAACTCTTTGATTAACTTGTCGTCACTGAATTGTGTCTTCGCTTCACGTGTCAATTTTCTGGTTCTGGTTTATGGTTTCGTAGCGTGCAATTGCTACCAACTGTCATGGGATCGTGGGTAAAGTTGTCCATTGTTTTAGACTGCAGCCTGTGAGCCATTACATAAGCTACTATTGTGTCACGTGCTGTGACACCAAGGCTCATTGATGAAGAAATGGCAATACAGCAACAGCGTGTTCAAGCCCCCTCCCGATGAAAGGCCCACTGGTCCTGCCAGTGGTGGCTGATGATGACTGATTTATTGATTAAATTTAGTCGAAGACGAGTGTTGGTGCCGCAGGATCGGGTGCAAGTCGCTGAGACTCCACCTCAGTCTCAAAAGTAATATGTATGTGCGGCAGAAAAAAAATGTTTGACCGCCTTGGCGCACTGCCTTGGCGGGGCCAAGTTTAGATTTGCCATCAGACTTGAACCGGCTCTGTCGAGATCGCAACTCTTGCACAGCACAACATCCTCGAGAGTCCAGATTGCCCAAGATGAAGACGACATGGAAGGACATACCCCCAGTGCCGACTCAGCAAGAGTTTTTGGACATTGTGCTGAGTCGAACCCAGCGCAAGTTGCCCACGCAGATTCGCGCTGGTTTCAAGATAAGCAGAATTCGAGGTACGAAGAAGATTTGATACATGAGGTCTTCCGGCTCAACCTCAGCCTCAGACTTTGTTCTTACTGACAAACCGTCATTAGCTTTCTACACCAGAAAGGTCAAGTTTTCTCAGGAGACCTTCTCCGAGAAATTCGGTGCCATCCTCGAGAGTTTCCCCAGATTGCAGGATATCCATCCTTTCCACAAGGATTTACTCAACACCCTCTACGACGCCGACCATTTTCGTATCGCGCTGGGTCAGCTGTCAACCGCCAAACACTTGATCGAGACCATTTCCAGAGACTATGTCCGTTTGATCAAGTATGGCCAGTCTCTTTTCCAATGCAAGCAGCTCAAAAGGGCCGCACTCGGTCGTATGGCCACCATCACCAGGCGTCTGAAAGATCCGCTTTTGTATCTCGATCAGGTCCGACAGCATCTTGGACGTCTGCCTTCAATCGACCCCAATACTCGAACTCTACTCATTTGCGGCTACCCCAATGTCGGCAAGTCCAGTTTCCTGCGTAGCATTACACGAGCGGATGTCGATGTCCAACCCTACGCCTTCACAACCAAGAGCTTGTTCGTCGGTCATTTTGACTACAAGTACCTTCGATTTCAGGCTATTGATACGCCAGGTATTCTGGACCATCCTCTGGAGGAGATGAACACCATTGAGATGCAGAGGTGAGTTTGACTATGAATCTTCGCTCGCACGTTGCACGTTGGCACACTAGACAAGGGATGCTGACCACTCAAAAAGTATCACTGCGATTGCACATCTTCGATCAGCCATCTTGTACTTCATGGACTTATCCGAACAGTGCGGCTACACTGTTCAAGCGCAGATCCAGCTCTTCAAGAGCATCAAGCCGCTCTTCTCAAATAAGCTGGTTTTCCTGGTCGTCAACAAGATCGATGTCGCTCGACCAGAGGACCTGAGTGAGGAGCTGCAGGCCGAGCTGCAGAGCTTGATGAAGTCTGACAATATTGAGATGCTTCAATTGTCATGCAACACACAGGAGGGAGTCCAGGAGGTCAAGAATGCCGCTTGCGAGCGTCTTATCGCTGAGCGAGTCAGCCAGAAGCTCAAGGCCGGCACGAACAACAGTGGCGCCGTTGGCGGCCGTTTGGCGGATGTCATGTCCCGTATCCACGTGGCTACGCCCATGGGCGGCCAGACTCTCGAGACGTTCATTCCCGAGGGCGTCAAGGCCATGAAGAAATACGACAAGGAGGATCCCGAGCGCCGCAAACTCGCCAGGGATGTCGAGGCTGAGAACGGTGGTGCGGGTGTCTACAACGTTGACATGCGTACTTCTTACATCCTCGAGAACCCTGACTGGATATATGACAAGATCCCCGAAATCTTCGACGGCAAGAACGTCTATGACTTTGTTGATCCCGATATCGAGGCCAAGCTTGCGGCTCTCGAAGAGGAAGAAGAGAAGCTCGAGCAAGAGGGTTACTACGACTCGGAAGAGGACATTGATGATGATGAAGAGGTCGAGCTCATGAGAAAGGCCGAGCTCATCCGCGAGAAGCAGCAGCTCATCCGAAACGAGGCCCGCATGAAGAAGAGACTCAAGAACCAAGCCATAATTCCCCGCAAGGCCATGAAGAAGAAGTACTCTGAGCTCGAGGACGCCCTGGACCAGCTCGGTGTCGATACCACCAACCTGGCCGAGCGTGCTCAGCCCAAGGAGCCCCGACGCGGTCGCTCCATGTCAAGAAGCCGCCTTGGTACCGAGGACCCCGACTCCATGGACGTCGACGCGAGTGCTCGCGACCGTCTGCGTGCTCGCTCCAAGAGCAGAGCACCCACCACCGACCGTCGTGGCGATGGTGTGCGAGACGAAGTGGCAAGAACAAAGGCCGAGCGCATCGGCAAGCTCAACCAGAGAAAGATGAACAGGATGGCCCGACAGGGTGAGGGAGACAGACATACTACCGTCTCTTTGATAAAGCATCTGGTAAGCTTTGAATTAAAGATCTTTCCATCAAGTAATGCCCACTAACAATCATCCTTTCAGGTCGCTGGCAAGCGTGGCATGGGCAAGACTTCTCGACGATAAAAAGTTTCAGCAGCACCATCTACACTCCACGGTCTTTTTGGGGGGGGCGGATTTTTTTCTCCGTCTTTCCGTCTTAAAAACGTTTTTCTGGGTGTCGGATACTCTCCAATATTTGCTCTGGAATTCAAAAAAGGCGTTCTGGATTTCGTACAAAGAATAAAGAGCCCGGGGGGGGGGGGGGGGTGAAGAATGAGACAGCAGGAGCCTTGACAAGATCTTGCTCAAAATCTGTCTGATTACAACAAAAATCTACAGATGGGGTGGCGTCAACGTTCTTGTGGTTAAGAGAGTCACGGTTCATTTCTATTTTATTTTGCCCTTTTCAAATAACCGGCTAGGGTATAGTTTAAACACATGACGATACGACTTGGAAAGCTTTGTTGACCTACATATTGCGAATGGGGGATTTCACGCGGATGTAACTGCATGTTGAAAATGTAAGTGCGCAGAGTAATCAAAGACTATGAGGAAAGACACCATTTCTTGTCGCTACACCAGGCCATTTGCATAAAACTCAGCAGATATATTACCCAGACAACACAGATCCCTCCCCCATTAGACATTCTAAAAAAGATTGTTTGTATTCCTCTCGTGCCCTACATTGCTGCAATTGTGTGCATTTTCTTTTTTTTTTTCCTTGTCATTGTTGTTGTTGCTGCTTCTTCTTCTGTCTTTCTGCTCCGAGTCTGTAAAAGACCACTTGGGCAATCTTCTGCCTTACTTCTCAGCCATGTGAAGAATGCCTTCTCTCAGGCCCTCAACCTTTAGCTCCTCGCCGGTGCAGCGGCGGTAAATATCCTTGACGTCGTCGGTCGTCGTCTCAAAGTGGCTGGTTGCATCGTAGCTCTTGGAAATGAACAGGTTGTCCTTCTTGCCGTCCTCAAGGGGTTCGTAGACGGGGATCGGTGGGCCCTGGAAATTAAGAAACACACGTGCCCCCATGTTAGACCCTTGTTTTTTTCAAATGATGCGACAGGGATAGATAGACGACATTTGCTCATCATGAAGGAAAGGCGCGCACGTACCAGGAATTGTTCTTCAATCTTGCCCAGGCGTTCCAGACCGGGCTGGAGCTCGAGGTGGTGGTTGGCAGTTGTCTCAGCAATGGTTGAGACGATGGCAACCCAGTAACCCTTGGGGCAGACATTGTGGGCGGAGGATACGCAGGCAATGTAAATATCTGTGGCGAATGTGAGCACATATTGCGGGAAACTTCAAACTATCGAGAGGGGGGAAGGGAGGATTGGGAGGTAGTGGGAGATGTTCCAAGAACAGGGATGCAGATTATGTGCGTAGAGAGGGTCTTACCATTCTTGCGTCCAACCTGAGACTGAGGAATGATCAACTGACAGGAATCACTGTCGTTGGTGCCAGCCAGAGGATGCTTCAGAATACAGATAGCTCGCAGGACATGGCCGGTAACCCTGGTCTTGTTGGGGAAGTAAGATGGGTCACCAAGAATCATCTTGGCCTTGGTCTCAAAGTTCATCTCCTCGGCGCCATTCTTCATGGTGGCCTTGATGCCGGAGGCCTTGTCGCCATCGTATTGCAGCTCGTCCACAGTGGTGTTCAGCATGTAAGTGCCTCCGTAGATGGCGGACAGACGAGCAAAGCCCTGGGGAAGTTCACCAAGACCGTACAAGGGGTAGATGTATGGAGACTTTCCGTATCTAGCAACAGAGTTACCGTACAGTCGGATGCGCTGGATAGCCTCGGGGGCCTGGCCGGGGGCGGTGATGTAGTCGTCAGTGAGGTACAGGGCCATGGCGTGACCAATAAAGTCCTTGGTGGTATCCTCAAGGCCAAACTTGTCATAGACGTCCTTCATTGTGCAGGTATTCATATCAAGTCCTTCGCCACCACACGTTAGCTATCTCTCGATTGCGCATGCATGAATAAAAGTGTGGCTCGAACCCTTGTGGGTGGCGGGGTCATTGAGGTCAAAGGTGCCAACCCATTCGATGAAGGTCTTCATGCGTCGCTTCTCAAAGATGCCCATAAGAGGAGACTTGAGAGCCTCGCCGGCATCAGAAGGGACTTTTGCAACGGTGGCCTTGGAAGAGGTGCCCTGCTGGACGTAGCTGCCGGCTACCTGCTTGAATTCGAGATATCGGGTAACGTCGGTGGAGACGAGAATGTTGGTCAGCTCTCCGGAGGACATGAGGAACTTGGGCACCAGATCAATGCCCCAGTCACTGAGTCGGCCATAGTTCTTCCATGGCTCCTCGCCAGCCTGGAAGTTTCCATACTTTTTGAACAGCTATTTACAGGGTTTTCATGTCAGAAACGCGATGGGCTCAAAGGAGGGTGGGAGCGGGTTGGATGTATGTACCGTTTCAAGGTTCACGGACGCAGCTTCACTGCAAGCAAATATGTGTTAGTAAAAGATGCTCCATCCCAGATGGCATCCCAGATGGGGGGAAATAGGGGAGGCTTACCCGCCGTAGTGGTCGTTGCGGTCAATGTGAAGGACCTTCTTCCCCTTGACACTCAATACACTGATACGAGAGAAGGGGAGAGCCTTTTGTCAGCCAGAAAGATTTTCGACTCCATCCATGAAGGGCGTATGTGTTGCCATACCCAGAGAGAATGCATTCGGTCAACCCTACAGCACTCAGCATCGGTCAGCCAGAAACCTCCCTCAGCCCGTCGATGAAACCGAAGCAGCTCTGGGCTGATCGGCAGTGAATGCCGAATCCTCGACGAGCCGCTTGTTGGGTATTCATTCACATTCACTCACCAGTGCCCAGCACAATGACATCGTACTCTTTCGCGATCTCATCCATGATGACGGTAAGGGTGTTGGAACAGTCGATTTCGTCTTCGTCTTGTCAAGGGACTATTGGAGTCCTGCGATATGAAGCTGAAGGAGCTGGCCTATTAAGCTATGAAGGGGGTGGAGGGGTTGAGGGGGTTGAGGTGGCGGGGTTTTGGACGAGACGAGACGACGACATGGAGCGAAGCATCGGTGAGGTGTGGGGAACTGGGACTGGGACTGGGACCCGACCCCAGGCTAGCTGGCACTTTCAAATTTATCAGGATTTATCAGGTGGCTTCCGTAGTGGCCGCAGTGGCCGCAGTGGCCCTGGCCGCCCCAGATAAGGGAAAGGCGGTCATGGTCATCACTGATGGGGATTTGGAAACCTTGAACAGGATATTACAATCTCCAACCCCCTGTGACGTGGTGGAAATGGAATGACGAAGCCCGGGTTGCCCAGGGAATGAATGCGGAGCTGCTCGTTCGCCTGACCGCAGACCAGCATCCCTCAGACCCAAGATTAGAATTGCCATGTCAAGGTGTCGTGTCGGTTTTCACTCGGGGCAGTCCGTACACAGAATTATTAAAATCCAAAGCACAGGCCAGGCTACGTCAGATTGAGCCCCAGTGTCGGTGGTATGTCCTAATTTACATGCATCTTTCTAAATGTGCGCGACACCACAACACCACAATGGCTCGCAAAGATATTTTTATACGATGCACACAATCGTAATCTTCGCCCGCGTCATGACCTGCTCGCCTTTCATCTTCATCGGCTGAGTTCCTTGCCGGGCTTGACGGTCTCTGCCCCCGAAACCGTCTCCATGCTCGCCTCAGTCCGGCTCTCATGGGCATCATCAAGATCCTCTTCATATGCTCCTGGCTTGTAGACTTGCCCATCCTTGGCCTGCATGTCGATCTCAGGGTCTGACATGGCCACGTCAACGGCATCTTGCCAAGTGTAGTATCGTTCGGTCAAGGCATGCTTGATGGCTCTCATGGTTCTCGTGACCTGCAGGTTTTCTGATTGTCAGCTTCTTGTGTCGAGGATACGATTGAAACAGATACTCTGGAACCATGCACACACCTCTTCGTCTCGCGCTTCGAGTTCTCTCTCGCCGAACCCAAGCTTGCCCCTTTTCAATTCGGCCTTTGACGTGGCCAGCATGTTCCTCTCCTTGCAGCACACCCACCACAGCGAATGGAGGTCTTCCCATGACTTCTTTCGCAGCTCTTCCACAGTCCATGCTCTGCCGTGCTCTTCTGTCTCCTTTGGCGTCCAGATGGTCTTGCCCGGCTCGGGGAAGAATCGCCAGAGCCCATGCGATTCGTCGACAGGTATCTTGGGTTTGAACTCGCGTGGTTTCGGGAGCGGTACATCTGACATGGAGAGATGTTCTCGAGGGCCTGATCCGTACAGACTGCTCACGCCTCGCTTCTTGTTGTTGTCCTTTGTCTTGCGCTTGCATTGTTGCGCTGTGGTCGAGAATGTGGCTCGAATGGGCGCACGTGGAAGGGCAGAGCTGGTATGCCGTGAGCCAATTCTTGACAAGAAACCCGCAGAAGGCCGCAGCGCACTCGGACTCGGACTCGCCATTGTCTGACTAGGTACGACGATCGTGATGCCGACGTTGCGTCTAGACAGATGACAAGTTCCACGGGGTTATGGAACAAACCCAAATTTGGGTCGCAATTCATCAATGAAGAAGCCCTCTGATTGGGCCGTCGTTGTGTGATTTGTGTGTGCTTAGTCACTCACGACGAGCTACCCTACAGACTCGAATTCTTCTGATGAGTGAAGTGCTGCTACGCATGCGTACGGGCTTGATTCCCATAGCTTTGATCAGGAAACAAAGTACTCAAAATACTCAAAATGAAAAATCAGATGCAGGCTTCCTGCCAGTGCAACCTACTTGCGATGGATATTTTCTTGTCTGACCCGCTACTTGTAACACACGTGTGTACATTTCATTCAACCCCCTCCAATGTAACGAATCTGCTATTGTCTTGAAGCCCCAAAGGCACACCTGATAACCGGTTAGTAAAACCAGAAAAACACCGCCTTGGCAACTCTGCGTAAACCACGCAGACCTTTCATCGCAATCACCAACCCGATACAATCGAAAGAATGAGCCCATAGTCCCGTCTCGTCAACCGTCAAGCGGATCGGTCAACTAGCTGGGGTGCGCATCATCGACGGCCCCATTGCTTTTTCTTTGACGACATCCTCCGCAATAGCAGCACAGAATGCTTCCAGTGCGAAACATCACCGTGTCCAGCCTAGCATACAAGGAACCGACGTCGTTGTACTCTGCATGGCCGCCCGTGGTTCGAGGATCATAAAAACCACCCACCAAGGAGAAGGAATACGCGCGTTCGAGGATCCTGTTCTTGTTTTCTCAAGTTGGCAGACACCAAACCTCACGGCTCCATCATGTCGACTCTTTCAACGGACTATACGACATCATGTTCCATCAAAATATGGCGGCCAACCAGACCAATTGGCTCAGCAGCCGAAAGTGGTACAGTAGACCCAACAAAATGAAAAGAGACAGGAAAAAAAAATCAAGGAAACCAAGTGAACAAATCATAAGTGTGTGTGTGTGGATAAAAATAATACTCATGCATACAATAGTGTCTCGACTTCTCTCAATTACGAGAAAAGCATGCCATGACTGAGCACAGCACAGCACAGCACAGCACAGCACCATCTGCTGTCTACGTGCGCCCAGTCGAGAAGGGAAAAGCGTTCCCTTATATGTTTCTTTTTCATCATGATCTCCATCTGCGACGCAAATGCTTGACACGACTTGGACGAGCTGTCGACCATATAACGGACCCATGCCGATGATTCAACTGAATGCACAGACAGTCGGAGGATAGGATCGTCAATGTCACCGCTTGCTATTTCCCATTGTGGTTGTGGCGACAGTTTGTCCTTGGTCCGACGGGACTCGTTCGTCGGTGGTTTTTTTCGGTTCTGCGAAGGAAGAATTCTGTATGGTGAAGCAATGTTTCTATCCAGGGTTTGACCCGTGAACAACTGGGGTTCGATTTGCAGGTACTATTCATTCATTTCCCCATCTTCAGCCAGGTTCTGATTCTCACGTCGATGACATGACAAAGGTGTTTGCAGAGTACTCTATACAGTTTCAGTACTTTACTTTTCCAGGCAGATTCCACGTGGAAGTTGCCCCTCCCCATTGGGAGTAAGAAGTAGGAATGACAGTCGCCTGGCACTGGACGACAACTCACACTACTCTAATCCGTACTCAGTACTCCGTAGTTTAGTGGCCATGGTTGGATTTTGGCCTGTTTATGACCAAATTTTCGTAACCGCAGGTTTGGTTGACGGTTCTCGTAGGGCCTCATTCCAGACCACAGCCTACCAGGCAGAAGGAGAAGGAGGAGGCCTGACGATGTTCTCACTAGTAGCCTTTGGAATCCAAAGAAGCAAAAAGAAAGTGACATTTGCTACAACACCGGTGATTTTCTCCACGATCGGATCACACGACTCGCACACATAACGCTCGTAACGCAGGCACCCAAGCAAAGAACAGCGCTTGCGAGCGTTGTGTGTGCGAGTCGTATGATCCAATCGTGGAGAAAATCACCGGTGTTGTAGCAAATATCACTTTCTTTTTGGGTACCATTGAATAACCGGTGTTGCACGAGAAAAAAGAGGCGCTTGTCCCCCGTCATGGACTCATGGCACCTCATTTGTGTAGAGCTTCCTGTGAAACACGTTTTGTAAGCAATTGCTTACTGAGATTAGCTCAACTTCCATGGAGATCCATGGACATCCACGGTCATGACGTCTCTGACCACAATGTCGTGTCTCGGGTATCGATACACGTAGTGCTGCAATATCATGATCAGTGCGCTTGTCTGTGATCAACCACCCAGCCCGCCGGTCCTCATCACAAGTCAATTTGGTGCTTGTCCTTGTCGCTGCAATGTCTTCTCATGCAACGTGAGCATGGAATGTGCGTCGTCGACCCTGCAAAAGTTCGCGCTAAGTCGCCTCCTACATCCCTGGCGAGCGCCCAGGATCACGCTACAGGGCCCCCTTGCTCCCAAGCGACGTATCCTACGCCTTTTACGGAGTGGTGAGGGAGCATGTTGCAAGTATAATGTACATTGCATAGCACAGCTTGCTTGCCTTTGACTCTCGGCTTCTTTTCATCATTGAGACGAAAATTTCACTTTGCCCAGGACCTCGAAGCTGGCGCTGCCGATCTGGCAGCTTGCCACTCCCTCTCCCTCTCGCCACGGGTCGGTTCAGCGACAAACACAGAGGCAATCGCTCTTGAAGAAACCCCCCCCCCCAATGAATCACGAGACCGCTAGAGCTTGCAAGAATCGCAGCCTCTTGGTACTGACGCCACCATCTGGTCCTTGATGGGAAATTCTGGCCGACTTGGTTCGTTTAGCTCGACTAACCCTGTTGGTCGTGTCAGCTAGTGCACACCAGGGTGCCCGGCTGGTCTCTCGGTAAATGCAAATATCAGACAACCCCAGGCAATATCTCGACATGATTATTACAAGGATAGAAATGAAAAAATATGACAATCGACCGTGTCGGAGTTCGTCCGAGGTCGGCGAATGTGCGCCATCGCCCTTCTTTGCCTTGAGTTTGGTGACTTATTGTTATTTTGCCACTGTGCGGAAATAACACACCTGACTCGCGCGCTAGTGGACGAAAATGTTCACACCACAACGTGGCTTAGGTACTGTGTACTTATCAGGACATGCCTTCTGCTCGACGTGCCACGTACAGCAAGATGCTCGGTCTGAAATGTCTAAGCGTGTACGATGACTTGCCTGGCGTGCCGCCCGCCCGCCCCACCAAGTACTGATGTACTGCAGACAAGACTGAAAAAGACGGAGACGAGAAGAAAAAATATGAAAACAAAACATGTAGGCAGATAGGACATCTAAGACCAAAGCACCCGAGGTGACAACGGTGAGTTGACGGAAATGAAGTGCTTGCTGAAACGAGGGGAGTCTGGACTATGAACCAGTCCAGACTGGTTGGTAATAGCGCGAGTAATCTGTACGGAGTAGTGCCATTAGAATGGCCGATGACAAAGTTTCGTGGCTGGGCGTGAGGCATCCTTTTAGGCGTAATCATCACACGAGAAAATGGCTATTTGTCGCGTAGTCCGTACTGGTGCAGGCAATTCATGTTGCAAAAACGAGGAATGTTGGAAGTCCCTTTCATCCAAGTCTGTGGGACGACGCGGCTGGATGGGTCTTTTTCTCTTTAGAGCGGTTGTAAATGGATAAATGGATCACACTCCACATGAGGCTCTTGTCGAGTCCCGCTTCAAAGCCAGGCACACTCACTTCTTCGACTGCCGGGCCTGGGGTGACAGAGATGTGGTTCTGGATCTCAACGTTGCACTGGATGACTGACAGTCCAACAAGTTGTGACCCAAGTCGCGCCAGCGCTGGCTCGAGCGCTAATATTACGGCCCCGAATTACCGGATCGTGAAGACGTGGTGTGGTGGTGGTGTCGTTGGCAACTTATGTATAATATTAACTCTCGCTGAATGTGGCAGACGTCGTCGTCAACGGCCTACAATCTTGTGAAGGACGGAAGCCCTGGAAACAGAACCATAGTTAGCCGCGACCAGGCCCAACGATGGAGATGGGGTGGATGGCCAACACTTGCACCACGATATTGGTCAGATCTCCCATGTCCTCGCGCCATCAAAAGACAGCGTAGCCGGAGCGATTCACCAGAAGTGCAGCAGACACCAGACCTGCAAACAGCGAGCGGGCAGTCCAACCGCCTAATCACGGTAATAGGAACAGGACATGCCAATACTGACGAAAGCGATGATGCATATTACGGAGTACTCCGTGATGAATGCACTCTTGACTCGGCATACCGTTTCCAGCAGTCCCGACACAGTGCGGTGCGGTGGCCAATGCGATTTGATAATGCAACAACCAACGTACGTACGGATTCCATGCATACATGAAATGGGGGAAAACGCGCATGTATCTGCGACTTGGCCGCAGCAGGGCCGGGCCAGTCAGTCAAGGGCGTGGGTGAATTAGCTGAGATGACTTGGCGGCGTGTCGCAAGCGGACATGATTCCTAAAGGAGGGTTGGCGTCTGGACCATTTCGCTCATGTCGACTCGGCTGCAAATCTGTTCCATCTGGCTGGCATGAGCGCGACGGGCAGCTTGTCAAACTCAACAAAAGCTGCAGGTCATGCCGCAACCCTTTGTTAACGCGACGATCCAAGGAAGACAAGGAAGAAAATTTCCATCTTGTTTGACGACTCGCGTAGAGGATGTGATGCCGCATGAACAAAGGTGAGACTGATCAGACTGGGTCGGACTGCATACTGTGTTGAGACGAGTGACAGGTTTACGAAAGAGGACCTTGAGCCGTGGTCCACGGCAGGGGGCCCCAAGCCAGCTGGCTAGTCTCGTCGAGCCCTGGTGAGCCCGTGCATTTGAACTTGACTCTGGTTGGGGTCCAACTGTAACCGTATCGGAGAAAACTCGGTCCCTGGTTATTTCGCGGTGGGTACGGATCATTGCCCAGGCGATACCC
The DNA here is from genome assembly GCA_024072835.1 of Epichloe amarillans. Classification (NCBI taxonomy): domain Eukaryota; kingdom Fungi; phylum Ascomycota; class Sordariomycetes; order Hypocreales; family Clavicipitaceae; genus Epichloe; species Epichloe amarillans. The sequence continues at coordinate 4,058,939 of CP099635.1, read as the reverse complement.
TGGCAATCTGGGGCTTGGCAACCTCTTTGCAGGCACTTTGCAGCTGGAGTTGAAGCGGGCTCCATTTCCGGCCAAAAGTATCTTGTGCCATGTTTCAGCAAAAGCCGAGCCGAAGAGCATGCTACCTTGATCGCTATGAATCCCATAGTCCGCCGAGAAATAGTCTGTGGAATATCCCATTATTTTTCGGAATACGGAATACGGATTACGGAATACGGAATACGGAATACTCCCAACAGTATGATGTACATAGCAGTACGGACCGTACAGGTTGTGCATTATTTCCGGGGTCGAAATGGAAACCAGGACGTTATGCTCCGTGCTGTGCCTCGAAAACTCGGTTCTTCCTAAGACTGTGACGTGAGGCACGACCTGATGAGAGATGGCCGTGGCAAGCTGGAAGTTGATCGTGACAGATGACGTTAATCGGCTCGGGACTTTCCTTTCTAGTAGCGTAGCGTGTTCTGTTCATTCTCAAATAACCCTTTATTTCTAACCGTGTGGGAATCTGTGTCAGGATAGATAGATTATGTGCGCGGCCGCTGTCCCACCTCACGGCCGGTAACAGGCAAAGGTGGCATGCCACGCTTGATACCACTGTGGCTATGGAATTTGGTTCTTCACAGAAACAGTCAGTCATCCTGACAGAGCCACGTCAAGGCACTTGGTTCCCGTCGTACCTGTGCGATGTTGGAAAAATGGAACCCATGATCTGATACTGGATCTGAGCTAAATTAGACAAAGATGTTGCCCCAAAACGAGCCCGTTTTCTCCAAATCTGCGACCACCCTGCATCGGCCGCCTCACACTGGCACACACGGCAGGAACTCCACCTAGATTCGGGGGCCGTGAAAGCTTCTATGGAGCATCCAGAAGGATTTTCGTGTCGTTTGGGGTCTCCATTTCCAGCTACAACAACCGGGTTTTGGAGGGGCCATGGTGGATGGGGGCCGGCGCCTTGGGTCTGCGAGACAGGTCCGAAGTTCGATGGTTCCACCCAGATCTGCCTTGTGGACAAGCAGATGGAGTCGACGACGGTTGACAGAGCGATTGGACGGGTTGGGTTGGACGGAGCTCGGTGCCATCATGGGACTGTTGGCATGAGCACCGAAGAGACAATAGCAGCAGCATTCGTGTGCAACGAACACCGTGCATGAACAATGTCAGAGCACGTTCACTCGTGAACGAGGATGAAGTCTGCTTTTTCCCCGAGCACTGCGTTCAGGCATGCCTTATGCACGAACAAGTATGTCGTTGAATGCATTGACACACGGAATACGCCGAGAACTGACGAGAGAAGAGCGCGGCCGTGATGTGCTGGAAAAGACATTTGGGTAAGAAGAAGAAAAGGAAACCCCCTCCGCCCCCCCCCGATCAACAGGGGGTGGGTGTATTAAAGAAAGGCAAGGTCTCTGACACCAATACTAAGTCGCCAATAGCGGTAACGCGTCTGGCACGATCTGGTGGCATCGCACACCCCCCCTTCTTCGTTCCTTCCCATGGGTGCTTTTGCCAAAGTTTGGATAAGCCTTGGATGAGGGCGGACTAGTTAATAACGCATAGGCCTTTTTTGGCTGAGCAATAACTAATTCAGAACCGCGAGTCACTACGGACTATTATTCGGCGTGCCATGGTTGCCTGCCGCTCCTGCTACCAGCACTCCCAAGCCAAGAATCGACCCAGGAGGAATGTGCAGCCTCTTGACTCGTGGAGCTTGTTTCCCCCCCCTTCTTGCTGCAACATGCTTGCACATCATCCCAATGCCCCAATCCCCCGACTGCGTCCAACTCTACCTCAAGCGCTTAATTACGTACCCGTATCCTTCTTCACCCCTACTCCGTACATGCATGTAAGTCGTGCTAGTCATAGTCAGTCTGATGTCTGCAGGCAATTGTGCAATAGCCGCCGACAGCGACAGCGACCACCTGATATTATCACCACCGTCAGTCACCGCGCCCATATCGGTTAGCGGGAAACAGACCTGGTCGTCGCCAAGCTTATGGCGGCATCTTGCCTGCCACGAGGATGAGCAGAATTTGGCACATCCTAGACACTTGTTGCAATGAAGCCGAAGCCGAGACCGTTTGCGATGCGGTGAGCTAGCACAGTCAAGGACAAATATGCGCCTCTTGCAGGTCTGTTCACGACTCATATGTTCTCATCGCGATCCTGATTGTCCACGATTTGCCTGGGCCATACAGTGGCACTCGAGACATGGAGGATGTGATGACCCTGTCATTCGTCGTTTTCGTACAAACGAGATACCCCATGCGATGCTCGGAGCAAGAGATTGATTGCCAGCTCTGGAGGAAGATACCACAACTAACCTCCCCAACTAACTAATCAATCAGCATCTGTTCGGAGTGAAAGACACTTCTTGCACTAATACATAAATGCAAATGTAAGAGCTTCGGCCCCGCACTGTAATACGGGATAGCTGCCATGAAATCACGAGCTGTCCATTGTGCTTTATCGCCCGCGGCTACCAATGGAGCACATCTGGATACGACGCTGTAACGTTAATAATCCATCCGGGAAGTCATAGCACCGGCCTGCCTTCCCGACGCGCAGAGGTGGAGGCCCAAACGGAGTCTGCCGAGGAGCAAAATATGGAGTTCAGTTCTCATCAGTCTGGAGTGTTATCAAGTGCGGCATCAGGTCGGTCTGCCACTCTGCCTTGTCGATATATGCCAAGTGCTAAGTCCACACACCGCAGACTATTATAATAAGTTAGCGACACTACGGAGCGGAGTAATGAAAAAACAGGTAGAGGAGATCTATGTAAGACGGGCGAGCAAACTTGTAGCAAGACATTTGGGCGCCAGGATGTGCCATTACTCCAAAAAAGGTGCATTGCTAGTGTTATTCACCCATTGGGCAATGCTCGGCGGGTGCATCAAGTTTACAACAATAAACACTTGACTCGATGTATTCAACATGCGGTCTCGTCTCATTGGCCCAGGTCAATTATAGTGGTGGTTCAAGCTCTGGTGGGCTCACGTTGTACTCGCTTGAACATGGAAAAACGTACACATTTGGTTCAACCCCAATGGTGATATCACAAATGTCCCGAACAAAAAGAGCCTATATCGCACCACGATGAATCATGATGACTCGGCAGCAACAATCAATTAAAGCCACATGCGGTCGCCCATTACTGGGACCCCCAGCGGGTGCTCAGAACATGTCCATAAATTTTAGATGATCGACACAATGATGCAGTTGTCAACCGTCACTTGCATGGTCTTGGTCCCTTGTAGCTAACAAGGGAAAGTCCCTACACTTGCTACGCTCAGGACGCGGAGGTAGCTACGCATGGCTCTAAATCACCACCGCCGTGGGGGTTTGACGATTATCATGTTAATACGTGACCAGCAAGAGAAGTGCAGACAAAACAGCACTGCCCGTTTAACCGGCAGGGGTTGTCACATGCTGCAGGATCGTCGATACTACATACACACACTAATAATAGCCTCCATCTCACCTCGCACTCCGTACGACTCTTGAATTAAAACGCCCAGCCTGCCAGCCTGCTTGCTGTCATTCCTACTCCAAAGGCGAGTAATCGTTGGTTACTGATTCCTTGCCAGCCCGCCTAGCCGGGTTGCTACTCTTTTGAACGTGAATGCGCAGCGCCATCGAGAAGTATTACGTACTTCAGTTTAGCCTGTCAAGAAAGATTTGAAAGGGCAAGGGCGCGAAAAGACAAGATGCCCTGTAATGACTACTCGAAGCCACCAACTTACTAATATGCTGTTTCATGATGTGCCTACCATCCATTCAGAAAAGACCAGAATGCTCCCTTGCAACCGAATTTTTTTTTTTAAAAAAAAGGACCTCATCACCTTGCGTCTCTTGTTGCCGCCACAATAATAAGGTATTCATGCCAATGTCTGCGATTGGTGCACATTGTGCAATTTGCGTGGCTGGCAGATGCAACAGGATACTGATACTGTGAGTATACAACTAGGCGCTTCAAGTAGCTGATACAAGCTAGGCGCCTTTCGGATACGTACTCGAAAAGTCGGTCATTTGTGACCTGAGCGTCTCAGTCTCAGGCAAGTGGTAGGTGCGACGGAAAAACTATTCAATCATGCGCAAGTAGTGCAGTCCGTACTCCGTAGGGGTTGCCCGCACACCCGATTTTGCCGAGCACGGCGATCGAGCCGAGGATGGTGAACCTGTCGGAAAGAATGCTCGAAAGATTGCTCGAAAGATTGCTCAGTATGTACGGATTATGTATCATGAACAGAAGAGTCAAGGTCCCGAGCCATACATGTTGCGTTGCGATGGCACTAAAAAAAAAAAAAAAAGGGCGGCCATGGTAGAGTGAGTACCTAGGTTCCATGCAAGGGAAAAAGTTTAATGTTGGCGATGCTGTCGTCATTCATGGCTCAAGCAGAGATGCGTAGCGTAGATGCATCTGTCGGCCAAGTAGCGTGGTACTGGTACTTGGCGAGTACTTGGCGAGTACTTGGCGAGTACTTGGCGAGTACTCTATGCTCGGAACCCAGAACACGCGCACCCAACAACTCAGGGATCCGCGACCGGAGAGCGTTGTCATGATTGTTGGCAAAGGCGGCGACGCCTACATAGACACGCCAAACCATCGTGACTCGGGGGAGGGATTATCAGGAGAAAATCCCCGGCGCCGGTGGTCATTGCTCATGGCTCATGGATGGTGCCATCTCATCCGCGAGACGCTCTGGTCTGGTCGCGTTTGACATGCGCCGGTACGTACCCTTCTGAGCATGGTAACCGAACCACCGAGTACGGATCCGTACAAGTCTCTGGTACGCAGTACCGAGTACATCTTCCCTCCTCCCTCGTGTTTTCACTTGGTGACCAGGTGCCCGCCCGCCTTGGTCGCTCTACTCACACACCCTCCTCCTGGCTTTTCCCACCTCCCGTCACCTTACCGACCGACAGCTCGCCTGCACTACCTTCTTTTCTCTCTTTCTCTTTCTCTCCCTCTAAACTTTTCCTTTTCTCCCTCCTACATCTCGCCCCTAGAATCAAACTCTGTTCGTGCAATCCTCGTCACACCATTAAAGCCTTTTTCGTGCCATTGCAATCGCATCGCGTTCACGTTTCTAAACGCGGAACATTAGCGCGACACGCAAACAGAAGCAGGACAAAAAAAAAAAAACACGCCTTGTTTGGTTTTTCTGGACCCAGCACCACTCTTATCTGCTTGCGGTTCTTGAAAGGCTCCACTTGCCACCGTCGAACAAGCATCGCAACGGTTCCGCCGCAATCCACACCACCAAAGTCAAAATCAATCAATACCTTCCCGACTTTATTTTTTTTTGCACACGCCCACTCAATTTTCCCCCCCTCACCATCACCACACCTCCCACCATTCCGGCTTGGTTCATCCTGCGCGCGGTTGTACCTGGCAGTCTCTTTCCCTCACCAGCCAAGAGTCTCGAATAGTGAGGGCACAAGGACAAAAAAAATAAAAAGGACCAAGACCCATTTCTCCACTCTTGAGAACCCTCCCCAAAACATACCACACCTCTCAAGAGGGACCTGCACTTCGAACCTCATCCACCTTTACGGATCGCTGCCTTCTACAGCTCGCCTCTTCGCGTGGGCCTCGCACCGCTTTCTTCCACTTGGATCTTTGTTTGATCTCGATTCGGATCTCCCTTGTCGAATCTGTCCACTCGAGGTGCTTCGAGCTCTTGTCGTTGCCTCAGTCCTCACAAGTCCAACACGCTCGCTATCTCTGTCAAGCGACGTGCCCTTCCTACATCAACTATTTTCTCAGAGACGCGTCTCGCGGAATAGTATGGACGGCTCTCAATATCCGACAAATGGTATAAACGGGACATCCGGGGCACAGACATATCCTTCTCCTACAGCCATCTCCCCCAACCAGCTGCAGACAGGATCGCCAGTTCCTCAGACTCTGCCGCCCTTGCAGCCCCCAACCGCCGCGATGCAGCCTCTCTATGGTAGCCACCCGCAGACGCCGCGAACTCCTGGCACTCCAAACACGCCAAACTCGGCCACGAACCTGCCCAGCTACCAGAACACTTCGCAGCCCGCGCCGCGACCTGGAGTATACTCCATGGCCCAGAATCCCTATCCTCCCAATCAGGGTTATGGCACATCTGCTCCTATGATGCCACAGACTACCACAGCTGCCTCTCACCCGCAGGCTATTGCTCCTGCTCCCCACGGCGGTCGAGCACCTCCTCCTGTTCCTCTTCGTCCTATGCCTCCCGGTGGCCTCATGGCCCAGCCCGGAGTTTCCTCTCCTTACGGCCCCGGCTCTTTGATGCAGCCCAACAACGGTATGCAAGAGGGTGATCAGCCTACACATGTTGTTGGATCCCAGGGTCGTCGCGGCATCTTGCCCAGTGCTCCCGGTCGCCCAGCCGCGCCCACTGCCGGAACTGGCGCGAAGAGCAACATTATTCCAGTCAAGGATGCTGATGGCAAATTTCCGTGCCCTCACTGCACCAAGACATATCTGCACGCAAAGCACTTGAAGCGCCATCTTCTTCGCCGTAAGTTTTATCCTGCCTCGCCAATTCGTTTTGAAGCAGACCAGACAATCTTGTTGGGTTTCTGGCGCAGCTTTGGGCGCGTACTTACTGATGAATCTTTTAGACACTGGCGATCGCCCTTACATGTGTGTGCTTTGCCGCGATACGTTTTCTCGAAGTGACATTCTGAAGCGCCACTTCCAAAAGTGCTCCATCCGCCGGGGCAACCCCACGGGAGCGAGCCACTTGTCCCACCCCCAGGCCCACGTTAAAAAGAATGCTCAGGCCCAGAAGGCTGGTGGCCTCGGTAACGAGGGGGACATGCAGCACCTGAATGGCTTGAGCAACATGTCTTCTGACGGCATGGTTCATCCTTTTGGCATGGTTTCCGTCTCTGACGGCATGAACAACATGGCCGGTGACCACCAGAACCACCTGTCGCGCTCCAGCAGTCACGGTGGCCATCAGGACCGGAACAATATGGCCCCCAGCATGGGAGCTCCTCAGCCCTATGGTGCGAATGTCTCTAACTCCATGAACAACCAGCAGATGCCAAGCTACAGCTTGCCCCCGGGTCAGAATGGAATGCCCATGTATGGTGGATCTAACGGGAACCAACAATCTGGCCTCGATTGGTCTCAGATGTTCCAGGCTGGTGCGCATCAATCCCTCAACAACAATCTCTTTCATTCCCCTAATCGTGGACAGACGCAGATCGCAACCAAAACCGGGCCTAATCACGATTCGGGGGCGACGGGTTGCAGCTCCAGCGATTCCGTCCGCTACTCTTTGTGGGGCATACCGACGAATATCCAAAACTCCTACTCTCAACTCTCTAACCAAATTCTGAACTTTCTGTACCCCCCGAACGAGGCAATTGATCCCACTCTGACGGGCATGAACCTCTATTTCTCTCCTGACAATACTAAAGATTTCATCGACCAGTACCTTCATTTCCACCAGCATATCCCGATACTCCACCCGAGCACGTTGCGAATAATTGAAGCGCACCCTGGCTTAAGAGCATGCATGTGCTGCATCGGCGCTTGCTACTCAAATCGGGTTGTTTTATCCAATGTGCAGGAAATGATGGACGCTCTATGGACCGCCATGGAACGTGACTGTCGTGTGATGTCCAAGGATAGTTTGCATGATGCTGATGTCGCTGAGGTTACGGAGTCGAGCATCGAGGAGCTTCAGGCAGTGCTACTGACTAGCATTCTTCATTTCGTCAACGGGACTCCACAACAGAGGCAGCGTGCCCTGCGGGTATCACCAATGATGGCGGCACAGGCTCGTCGCCTGGGTCTCCTGGGCTTGTCAGGTGATCCGTCAGTGTACTCTGTGCTTCATCATTCGAAGACCGATTGTCTCGACGCCAAAGTCGAGCAATTTGAATGGATGACTTGGGTCGGTCAAGAGCGTCGAGTTCGACTTATGCACGCTCTCTTCGCATATGATACCATGGTTGAACTTCTCTCATCAGCTCCGGCTCAATATGACGCGTCGCAGGTGCACATTCCGCTCCCCTGCGATGACGACGCTTGGCACGCTGCTGGCGCTAAAGACTGTATGTTAGCATTGGGACTCTTGCAAGAAGGTTCTAGCCGAGCAGGCATCGCTTCTGGTACTCGCCGTGCATCACAGCCCGAATTACACGTTGCCCGTCAGGTGCTTTTAAATAGCGGGGTAAAAATCAAGACTGGCACCACGAGCATTCTGGGCAAAACGATGCTCGGTCTAGTCATGATTGCCACTATTCGACTAGCACAAAAAAATGGGTTTGTGGATCATGCTCACGTCGAGCATGATTTACTTGCTCTTGACTGGGTCTCATCCTGTGATGATCATCAACCAACGAGTACTTCAGAATTGCCCGACACTCTTGACACGGAAACATCTTCTATGCTTCTTCGAGCAACAGACAAGTTGAAAAGAAGTTGGGAAGAAATACATGCGGGTCAAAGTTTAGCCGGACAAAAACGTGCATCAGTCGTGCGCAGTGGCGAGGCATTGCCCTCAATAGCACGTTGTGCTCTACTACGACCCGGATTGATGATGGCTGCTGACGTGTCCGAAGATGAAATCTTGGCCACCTGCAAGGTGCTAGAAGCTGTCTACACGCAACTATCAACATACGAGTCCGGAAACAGGGAGAGATCCGGTCAACTTCGGGAAGCTCAGACACTATCAGACAAGGAAGAGTACAATTTGGGATTTTTAAAGATATTCGGACCAACCTCACATGAGTTGGACAATTCTGGAACTGTTTGACGTCATTACACCGAATCCCATTCAATGTCGTAATGGGAGGCAGTTATGATACGACTCAACAACAAAAGCATTTCAGGGTGGTGGTTGCATTTCGAGGCGTTGAACTTTTGATTTTTTTCTTCCTTCTCTTTTTTGGTTCCTTGTTTCTTATTGTTCCTGGGGGGCTTTCATCCGCTTTGCTCTGTCCGTGGCCTTTGACATATGGGGGATTTGCTTCGGTGATGGACGTATGGTTCGCACGTGTAATGGTTTGAGTCTGGGCCTTTACTTGCCGAAACCATTGGCGGTTTCCTAGCTGTGCAGACTGCATTGTGTACTCGCTTTTTTTCTCCCTTTGAACGGATAGACTGATACTTGGGAGTTGTTACTGCATTACTAGACTTCGATCAAGATTAGACAGGGAGGTCGGTCGGCTACTTTGGTTTTCGGCGGACCATTGACGGCTCTTATGGCTTGTACTGATCAATGATGATTCCACTGTACCACATACAACCTGGGCCATTGCGCCGCTGGTGTTGTGTGACAGTCCTGCACGAAGGGTGGTTTGTTTGTAGAAAGTTTCGTGGTTATTTTTTGCTCAGTACAGCACAGCGCAGTACAGTACGGTTCATATGTTGGACTGGTGCAATGATCAATGATTTGTTGATGAAGACAATAATAATGCGTGCCCATACGACTTTGGCGACGATGGATGATGCCGGGTGCCTCTTGACATGTTTATTGGTTGAGAAGACGCCTATTAACGTGGTGACGAAGCAAACCTTTAACCTCCAATGCAAGCAGCGGAGCGCAAGGGTCGCCTCCCTTTTGTCTAATAGTCCAAGCAGTAAACAGTAGACAGTACGGAGTATGGCGGGCCATGCTGACTTTTACAATGTGATCTGATTGATATATAGTACAATAATAAAGAATATGGAAATGAGGTCCAGCGTGTTGCACCGTTTCGCCCCCCCCATCAGTTGCTGTCTGACTTGTCCACAATAGTCACCTTTGGTGCCCACTTCCACAACTCCTCTTTGTCCTTTTCCGAGGGGGTGTAGCCGAACTTTTCCTCGGCCTGATCCGAGAGATAGAGACCGATGACGCCCCATGCGATGACACCAACACCAACACCCATGCGGGTCTTGGGCGAGAGGCTCTTGTATGCCCTGGGGCGAGATGATGAATCAGCAGCCGATATTGACAAAGGCGGATAAGACGCGCAGTCTTTCCCATGCATCAGAGTAGGAGTAGGCGGAGGTCTTTGTCGATACGAGTGTTGCCGAACAGTGCAGTAACCTACTTTAACATTATCAAGTACGACAGGATCCGAGGGGGGCCGAGTGACGGGGATTCATGAGAGTCAGGCGCGGTAATCCGTAGTTTGGGTAGAGAAGGTGAAGGTTTTCACTCGAGTACAATTCGCTGCCCCACTGTACATATGTGGCACGGGTCTGTGGTGTGGAGTTGTTGCACCCACAAGGGCATAATTGATCCCTACCGCACGATAGTCTCACTATTTAACTAGCTGAGACAGGAATCCACCTGCGCAAGTCATTTTCCACGGCCTCCGTAGTTTCATAGTATGTTTTATTATTATACTAGTACCCCACTAATAGTATAGGTACTTAGGTATTTAGACCGTAGTCCGCACCCTCTTACAGGGTTAGATGTGATAGTCTAGGCTTAGCCTAGACTCTAGTAATATAGGTGTCAATTGCGTAAGTCATAGGGACTTGTGCAATGCGTATCCTTTTGCCTTCTATGGCGCAATGGAAAAGGATTGGGGTCAAACCCACGTGGTAGCGCAGGCACCCGCGATTAGCCCTTAGGGCTAGACCATGACAATTGCACAAGTCACCTAAGGTTATAGGTTCGAATTGGCTGCGTGCCACAACGGGATTCTTCCTAGGCTTATAGGGGAAAAAGAGGGGCCCTAGGGGATGCGCGGTATTACTAGCTAGCGAGAGGAGAAGAGAAGAGAAGAAAGGTTACGTGGGGAAGAAGCCTATGTGATAGTCTAGGCTTAGCCTAGACTCTAGTAATATAGGTGTTAATTACGTAAGTCATAGGGACTTGTGCAATGCGTATCCTTTTGCCTTCTATAGCGCAATGGAAAAGGATTAGGGTTAAACCCACGTGGTGGCGCAGGCACCCGCGATTAGCCCTTAGGGCTAGACCATGACATTAGATAACTTAATAGAGGTTATTACATTTAAACCCTAGCTTTGTGGTCTAATATAGTAGCAATTGCGTGGTATTTATAATAATTATACCTTATTTTCTTCTAAATTAGTACTCTTCTCTTTAAATTAACCTATTATTTAATCTTTAAATAATTAGTATAAATATAGCAAAAGAGAGGCCTAATTTATTAACATTATAATTAGGTAACCCTAGCACGCTAGGATTAATATTAATACTACTATCTATTAGTTTAATAATAATAACACCGTAGGTATTCTTACAATATCTAAGGAGTCTTCTAAGAGCAATAAGCTAGCTATTAAGCTATAGGAGCCCTACTACTAGGACCTATAGTATAAGATAGTTAAGGCAAGAGCTATTAAAGATAGAATCTAGGTCTTTATTAATCCTAATTTAATTATATAGCTAGACTGCCCTCCTAAGCCTCTAATTCTTATAGGAAACAAAACTCTAGCAAAAAAAAGGGTAATAGAGGCTATATAGAATTAATTATCTATAATAGATACTATAGGAGTTTAGACATGCTTATAAAGCAGTAGAATAGCAGTTAGTAACGCGTGGTAACCCTAGAAAAGCTCTTCTAAAGGTTATAATATAGCTAAAGAGAGTTATTTTTAGTACCCTTAATAACCTAATAATACTAAAGATAGCGCTTAGTTTATAGTCCTTAGTAGTTATTATTAGGTATTTAATAGTTAATTCTAGAGCCTTATAAAGGCCTTATAAAAGTATTATACCTAGTTTATAATAATACTTAGTCCTAAGTATAAGTAAATAACCTTAAGGCATATATCCCTTTATAATAAGCTTAAGGAGCTTATAAGGAATATAATACCCTTAAGTAAGACTATTAAGTATTATACTAAAGTTAATTTTAATAAGACTATTAAGCAAAACCTTATAAGGGTTAATATTAATAAGTAGCTTATAAATGCTTTAATTAGCTATAAGAGATACTTCTAAGTAAACTACCCTATTACTAAAGGTAACTTACCTATAGAGATAATTAATAACGCTATTAAGGCATAATTCCCTGCTATCTTAGCTTAAGTTAACTTATTAATTTATATAGTAAAGAGTAAGGGAAAAGTCCTAGATTTCTATAGCATTATAAGTAAAATTAGGTACCTAATTAAAGCCTAAGGGAGATCTTAGGTAAAGTCTAATAATGCCTTTAAAGCTAAGCTAACTCTTAATAGTAAAGCAAAGAATAAAGTAAAGAAGTTAGCAAAGAAAGACTATATTTACTATAAGAAGCATAAGGTAAAGAAGTTAAGAGACTTATAAAAGGTCTATAGGGCACTCTACCTAATAAAGGACTAGAAAGTTAATAAAGAGCTATTAAAAAAAGCAAAAGAAGTAATAAATTATTAGCCTAATAATGTAAAGAAGGCATATAACGCGTGGTTAAAGGATAATAGCGCAAAGGAACCTAAAGAAGTTAATATAGCGTTTTTAGCTATAGAAGAGTTAGAGTCTTTAGAGGCTTTCCTTGCCTAGGGTAAATCGTGAGTTATACTTAATAGTAGCACTTTAATTTATATCTTTAATAATAAACGCTAGTTTATAGACCTTAATTATAGTTAATAACCTAGAATTTAAGCTAGTTATAGTATTACTAAGGCTTATAGCGTTAGCATAGCTTGGATTGTCTTAACAGATAGCTAGACCCTTACCTTATTAAAGGCCTAGTACTAACTATTATTCTTTATAAACCTTATATCTCTTTAGCTACTTATAAAGAAGGGAATAAGGTAGGATAACCTTACTAGAAGGGTTATAGACCTAGCAAGAGGTAATTAGGAGATATTTTAAACTTAGATTATTAGTATATAGCTATGTATAGAGGGCTTAAGCCTATTAGATATCTTTGCTATTAAGGGAGATTTAAGAGACCTAAAGGCTATAATAATAATACCTATAGACCTATAGCATGCTAGATTAGCGTATCTAGGCAAGGATGTGTTAAAATAATGCTATTTATAGCACTATTTTATAGGCCCACTAGTTGCCTTGTTGCGTTGTTGCAACGTTAGTTACAGGCGTTGTTTGCAGCGTTCTGTTGTGACCTGCGTTATTCCTATAACTAACCCGCGGGCTTGTATGACTAAGCTAACTAGGTTACCCTATAGGGAAGCTAAAATCGACTGTAACTAGGTAACTAGTAGTTGTATAAAAGGCTAACGTATACTGTTTAAATCCTTGAATTTTTTCTGGATTTAATAGTATATTTTATTTATAGGGTTGTTTATTAAAGTGCTTAGTTAGGCTACCTAGGCAGCTAGTTTGTATAGCTATGAGTTGATTTTTTATTTTTCCTATATAAATAAGTTTTGCGGAAAATAAAAAGTAGCTCCTAAGACCTCTCTAGTGACCTAGATCCTCCGATATAGTTAGTAAGTCTATAAGGGGACTAGAAATCCTCTTATTGCTTATTAGATTATCTATACTAGCTAGGAATTAACTATATTTAACTATTAAAGCTCTCTATCTTACAGAATACGCTATAATCTAGTGAATCTAGAAGCCGCCGCATTAGAATCTAGTAGGGAGGTCTTCCTATCCCTTTAGCTAGATTCCCTTCCTATTTTTAATAGGTTATAAGCCTAGAAGGCCTATAGATTACTATATTACTACGTTATTCTACTGCGATTACTACTTAATTTTAGGTACTAGTTACTACCTACTATACCTATAGGCTCTTAAGATTACAAAGGAAACTACTAGAATTTGAAGCTCTTTATTTACTAGCGCCACGCATTATAACATCAGACCCTTTGTCAAGGCTTCTGGGCCAAAATGGATAGAACAGGGTGATAGTATGGATAAGTAGCAGCTAAATAGCTAAAGGTAGGTAGTAATGCTTAAGGGTTTTAATCTCTAGCCTCCCACATTCCATATATGTAACCTTTGCCTAAATACCCCCTTTACACTTATGTGACTAGCTTATAGTAACCTTATAGCTAGGGCGCTACAAGCCCTAAGTAAGTCTTACTATATATAATGCTATTGCCTTTATTACCTATATTGCTCTATAGCCTCTATAACCCTAATATAGTACCCCCTTTACTTTATAATTACCCTTAATTATACTTACTACCTAGTTAGTGTAAACTCGCTGTTTTAAACTTCCTATGTGATTCTTACCTTACGTGTCCTAACGCGAGATATAGGGAGATAATAGCCCTATTAATAATAGGTCTAGCTATTATTCCCTACCTTGCTTATAAGCTCCTAGTTATAATGTAGTTATAGCTATAGAGTTACTTTATAAATGCTTATATCCTTATTCCCGCTAGTCTTACAAAAGTAAATACCTTATATTATATTTTCTTATTAGCTAAAAAGGATAGGGTATTAGACACTATACATTAGGGTGTATTTAATTATAAGTTCTAGTAAAGTTACTATAAGCTTACTAGGTATGCGTAGTTAGTTATAACTATAGCTATTAATAGCTATAACGCTAGCTTTTTAACCTATAGCTTACTTTCGCTGCCCGCATAGATTACTTAAGGGGTCTGTGGTTAATATAAAAAAGACTAGATTTCCCCTCCTTTTTCTCTTCCTTTCCTCCTTATCCCTCTTACTTTTTAATATTAAATTCGTAAGTTAGCCTTACTAGCCCTATAGTAGCGTTCTCGCTGCTACTGCCTAGTAGTTACTAACGTTATCTAAAGTCTTCCTTCTTATTATCTTATCTTCTTTTTACTCTTATAGTTAGTATTATAGTTAGTATTTTACTGCTTTACTTCCTACTTACTTACTGCTAACTTATAGATAGGTTATAATAGCTTCTATTTACCTAATAACTCTAGGACCCTTAGCGCCTGCCCTAGAGAAATCCCCTTATAAGAGGGCTTTATGTACTTTAAAAACATTTGCGTAAGTTTACCTCTTATTTATAGTATTATAGCTACTAACTTGCTAAGTAGCATAATTAAAATTCCCTGCCTTTGCTATAGTTAGTAGGTAGTAATCTAGTAAATTGCCCCTAAAGATAATAAAGCTAAACCTTAGTATATTATAAATAGGAAGCTAATTCCTAATAAGTATTATTATTCCCCTAGTATAACTAAGCTACTCCCTTCCTACTCTTATAATACTAACTTAGGTTAGGTAATTCCTTAAAGTGTGCTTACTACATAAAAAACAATAAAATATATGCTAGTATAAGTGCCCCTTTAAGGCTACTGCTTTTAGCTAGCTAACCTATTATTAGTATCCTATAAGAATTATAATACTTTATTATAAGTTTTTTAAGGTTATAAAGGAGGTTCCTAATAGTACCTATTACTATCTATCCTTAGTAAGATTATTAATTCTAGTAACTTAGTTAGAGCTAACTTATTACTAGGCTTTAGTGCGCGTAAAATATAAATTATATAATGCTCTCCTTACTATAAAGAATATAGATTACTATAGGAGAGTTTATTAGGCCTATCTAACTATAGAAGCCACTTATAAGGCAAACGCTAATAAGCGCGTAGTAATATTATAGCTATTTAATACTACTAACCTTAAGGTCTAGATTAATATTGCTAATAGCCTACGCTTTATAGCTTAAAATGCTCCTATAGTAAGTCCTATTATCCCTAGCATAGCTTTTACTTTACTAACTTATAGCTAGTTTATAGCCTACGCTTTATAGCTTCCTACTTATATTAGCCCCTCTAAGCTCCCTAAAGAGCTCTATTCCTTTATTTATAGGGATAAGGAGGGGTCCTCTAATAACAAAGCTTCTATAGCTACTATAAAGGAAAATATAGTAGCAAATATAATAATAAAGTAATAGGTGCTTAGTAGCTATGTAGTAGTTTGCTTTAAGAGAATATAACTTTTTATACTATGAAATTTCGTGTGTTAAATTACTAAAGTAATAATATCTCTATAAACTAGCTACTTAATTGCCGCTTATAATTATTTATAATATCCCTTATAATAAAATCTCTTTTTAATACCCACAAATTCTCTAAGCTATTATAGCCCTTCTATTTTACTAAGAATTTCCGCTGTTTTCTATTATACTAATATAAGATAATTCTCTTAACCTTAAACTCTTCTTTATTATCCTTAATATTATCTTATAGTAAGGATGTATTTACATAGCTAATAGAATCCCCTCTAAATGGTTTAAGGCTTATAATATTAAACACATTATAAAGTCTTAAGCTAGCTAGTAATTATAATTAATAGGCTAAGCTATAATTACTAACCACTTTCTTAATTTTATAAGGCCCTAAGTACTTAGCTATAAGCTTCTAGCTTAGTTATCTTAGGTTAATATTCTTAGTAAATAGCAAAATATAGTCCCTAACCTTAAACTCTATTAGCATTCTCTTATAATTATAATACTTCTTTTACTATACTTATATATTATAAAGTAGCCACTTAATCTCTAAGTGTCTTTATCTTAATTCTAAGACTCTATTTTCTACCTAGTTATTTACTAAGTTAGGCATTAGGATAGCCTAATATAGTCCCCTTAGGTTATACCCTTATAGTGCCTTTGCTAGCATTAGGCTATAACTACTATGCTTACTTATGTTATAGGCAAACTATGCTATTAGTAAATATTTTACCTAATTATCCTATTTAGCGCACGCGTAGGCTCTTAGATAATGCTTAAGAACCTAGTTTAATTACTTTATTTGCCTATCTATTTAGGGGTAAAATGCGGTGCTTAGTTGCCGCTTTATTATAATAAGGTAGCAGAAAGTCCTCTAGAATCCACTAGTAAATATTAACCTATAGTTTATAATAATACCTTCTAGGGCACTATAGTCTTTAAAAACATTCTTAAGGAACACTATAGCGAGGCTATTGCTAGTTAGTTATGTGGACACTAGTATATAAATACTATACTTTAAGAATTAGTCTATAATAACTAAAATCATATTATATAACTAAAACTTCTAATCCTTTACTAGTAGCAAGCCTATAATAAAGTCTATTAATAATTCTTAGAAGGGGTAATTAGGCACTAGTAATATAGCTAACTTGCTATAAGGTTTATATAACCTTAGCTTTAAAACTTAATAATTAATATAAGACTAGACATATGCCTTAATGTCTTTCTTTATTAATAGCTAGTAATACTAGCCTATAATATAATAGAGGGTCTTACTAACCCCCTAATAACCTACTATAGGATTATTATAGGTTAATAGCAAAATTTCTTTTTATAATCCTAGCGGGATAAAAACACGATTTTTATATATTAGTAACTTAGAGAATCTTATAGTCTATGTCTATAGCTCTCTAGCCTCTAGCTTAGAGGGACTAATTAACTATAGTCCTAACGCACTAGAGTTACCACTTATTAGCAATAACTTCCGCTACGTAATAAAGGCATCCCCTTACTACGCTTCTAATAATAAGACTTAAATTAGGGCTTCTAATTCCGCTGCCTTGCTCCTAACGTTAGAGTTAAACTTAGAAAAGGTTCTCTAAACCACTAAGATTCTTATTATAACACTACTATAGCCTAGTAGCTCTTTAGTAACGCTCTTAGATAAATTAACTAACCTAGTAAAGATTAATATAGCAAAGGTTCTCCTACTCGCTATTACTTTTATAAATATAGCAAAGATTAATATAGAAGAGATTCTCCTACTTACTATTAGGTAGTTTGCCTTAATACTACTATAAGTATATAGCTCCCTAGCAGCGCTCTTAGACTTTTTAACTAGCATAGTAAAGGTTAATATAGCAAAGGTTAACTTGCCTACTATTACTTCTATAGGCCTAGCAGAGATTAATATAGAAGAGGTTCTTAAACTAGCTAGTAGGGTTTAATTACTATAATCCTATAGCTCTATTACTACGCGCTCTAGCCTTTTACCTAGCCTAGTAAAGATTAATATAAAAGAGGTTCTCCTACTTACTATTAGGGTTATTACTTTACTATTAAGGGGTAGCAAGCGTAGACGCAAGGCACTTACTAAGTTACTATTACTCTTACGCTACTCCTTAACTATAAACCTAATACACTATAGACACGCCTAACTAGTAGTTAAGCTATTACTAATGTAGCACCCCTATAGCCTAATAGTAGTAAACTTAGCAAGGAAGGTTAGTAACTAAGATATAAAAGCCTTAGCCTTCCTTTCCTTACTAATATAGTCTAACCTTTATAATAAAGGATTAGTAGGATTTAGCTTCCTTACCTAGTGTTTAATAGTGAAGTTAAATAGGCATAGCTTATCTAACGTAGTAACCTAGCGACTAGTTAGCTTAGGCTTTATTATAAGGTACTTATAGTTTAGGTAATCTATAATTATAGTAACTAGGTACGCTAAGTAAGTAAGGTAGTGCCTCTAAGTCTAAAAAGCCTCCTAAATTGCTAGTAGCTCCGTATCTAGTATTACGTAGCGTAATTTAGCGTCCTTTAACTTTCTTAATATAAACGCTATAGGGTGCTAGCAACCTAGCACTAACATTATAAGGATAGCTCTAATTACATATCTAGAGGCATTAGTCTTTACTTGTAATAGTAATATTAGGTTAAAATAGACTAAAATCAGAGCCTCCTAAAATAGCTTTTATAGTTCCCTAAACGCTACTAGCTTGCTATTATCTAGCTTAAATTACGCTAGTTAGTTCCCTTGTAAGCGGTTTATTAATAGGATAACTATTTTACTATATAACTTAATAAAACGCCTATAGAATCTAATAAACCTAAGGAAAGATTAGATATTAAACACGCAAATAGGTATTAGCTACGTTGCAATTGCCTTTACCTTGCTTAGGTCTATTAAGATTCCTTTTAGTGAGATTACGTAACTAAGGAATTTAACCTCCTTAATAGAGAATTAGCACTTATCTAAATTAATAAAAAGGTTAGCCTTCCGAAATCTCTTAAGGATCTTTTTAATATTACCCTTATGCTCTAAGATCTTATAGCTAAATATTAGGGTATTATTAAGGTAAATAATGCAAATAAGATTATTAAGGCCTTCTAAAGCTTTATTAATATACTCTTAGAAGGATACTAGCGTGTTAATAAGCCTAAATAGCATTATAAGATACTTAAAGTAACTATATTTACACTAGAAGGCTATTTTCTACTTATTACCCTTGCGAATATGTAGCTAATAGTACGTATCTTTAAGGTCTAACTTTATAAAAATCTTTGCACCCCCTAGTTAATCTAAGATTTCCAATATTAGGGGCAAAGGGGCCTTGTCTTTAACTATAATCTTATTAAGGCCTCTATAATCCACGCATAGTTATAGCTTTCCCTCTTTTTTTAGTATAAAAAGGATTAGGGCGCTTACTAGGCTAATAGATCTTTAAATCTACCTACGTTCCTGCGTAGTCACTAGGTACTTGTAAAGCACTTATAACTCTTTCTTAGCTAGGTTATATATTAGACCCTATAGCAGTGCTTTTCCTTCTTTTAATTTAATAGTATGCGTATAGCTACCTAAGCTAGGAAGGGTGCTAGCCTCTTTATTTAAAAACATATCTTTAAACTCCTTATAAGCTTCTAGAAGTTTTACTTTCTTAGGTTTATTAGCTAGTTTTATTATTACACTATTGCTACTTTCTTTACCTTTATTCACTATAGGTCTAATAGCAGCCACGCGTCTAATTATATACATTGCCTATAGGTTAAGTACTACTATAATAAACACATGTTTTACTACTTTTTAACTATCCTATAACCTTACTACTAATAAGATACGTCCCTTTATTATAGGGTATCTCTAAAGTCTATCTTTCTAAGACATTATTATAGGCTTATACTCTCTTACCTAATTAACTCCTAAAACTAACTTTTTGCCGCTATTAGTAATATAGTAGCTAAGTTAGCATATCTTTGTATAGCCTATGCTATCCCTAACTAACACTATTTTCTTTAAAATCCCTTAATATAGCATAATATTACCTAATGCACTTTTAAGTGTATTATTATAAGGTTATACTTTTAACTAATTAAGGTCTATTAGCATATTAGGGTAGATTAAGGAATATATAGCGCTAGGGTTAAATAGCGTTAATACTACTACCTAGCGGTTATCTTAACATAACTTAATATCTATATAAATTTATAGGTCTAGAAGGCTATTCTTATTAAGTTAAGTTATATTAAGAGTATCTTCCTAGGGTTTTACTACGCTAATTAGGGTCTTATTTACGTTTAAGTAACTCCTAGCCTATTTAGTGCTAGCTTAGTGTGTCTTAGTGGTATAGGTGTTTTTCCTATAAATACTATAGTCTAGTTTAGTGCACCTAGTTAATAGGTAGCCTAGTTTCCTACACTTATAATAGACTAGCAAGCCCCCTACTCCTACGTGGCGTCCTTCCTATAGCTTTTTTTCTAGGGACACTAAGTAGTTCCTTCTCTTCTATTAGTTACCTCCTTAGTTACCTCCTTAGTAGCCTCTATAGGGGATCCCTTTCTCTTCCCTAGTTATTACTTTTGCCTTCTTTCCTTAGCTAATAAGGTAGTTCTAACTTATAGGGTATTCTTAGCTAAATACCTGCTTTTTTATAGTGCTATTTAGGCACTATATAAACTAAGTAATTCTTAGAGATTTAGGCATAGGCTTAGGTAATTCTACCTTTACCTTCCCCTAGACTTTAATAAAAGTCTAGAATAACTAATTCTTACCTTAATAAAGGGTTAGTAGCATTCCTATAGCTTCTAGGTAGTAACTATCTTTATCTATTCCTCTAGTTTTTAGCTATTAGACAAACTCCGCCTAAGTGTAGCTCTAGTAATTTACATAACTATTTGGTAGTAGTAAAGCGTATTTACTATTACTTTACCTTATTTACTAGGTAGCTACTAGTATATATAACTTTTATTATATTATTAGTAAATATATTTTAATCTATAGTAAAGGTTATATTTAAATTCGCTAAGAATATCTATAGGTTCTTATAGGTATCCCCCTTATATATAGGAGCTTTTAGCTATATCTTTACTATGCTATATTTATAAAGTCTAAGTAAGGGTAGTGCTTCCTAGGGAATAGGGGTAGTGTCTTAGGTAAAGGGTGTTTATAGGGTAGGAGTAAGGCCTTTATTAGCATTAACTAATTAGAAAGGGGTATTTACTTCTTATAAATTTTTCTATAGCTATTTAAGTTTTTGCCTCTTTTAAGTAATTTATAGCTATATCTTTACTTATATAAGGCTATAGTTTAATATAGCTTCCTTGCTATTAATAATAGGTTTTAACACATAGGAATTCTCTAGTGTAGTTAGATAAGAGAACTTACATTCTAGAAATAGGTTTTAATCTATAGGTATACCTTTATATAGTATGTTTGCTTTAGAGTTATTAGTACCCCTTAAGCAAGTGTTTATTCTTTATAGTGCTAATATTCTTACCTTACTAATAGCCTATTACCCTAATAGAAAAAGAGAGATTAACTTATTAAGGCTTCTAGGCTAAAATAGATAGAATAAGGTAATAGTATAGATAAGTAGTAGCTAAATAGCTAAAGGTAAGTAGTAATGCTTAAGGGTTTTAATCTCTAGCCTCCTATATTCCATATATGTGACCTTCGCCTAAATACCCCCTTTGCGCTTATGTAACTAGCTTATAGTGACCTTATAGCTAGGGCGCTGCGAGCCCTAAGTAGGTCCCACTGTATATAATGCTATCGCCTCTATCGCCTGTGTCGCTCCGTAGCCTCCACAACCCTAACACCCTTAGTGTTAAAAATTAACTATAGCCACACCCGTAACCACCACATTGTAACTATAACTATCTAGTTATAACCACAACCTCTTTTTAGTAATTCTATTTACTATTACAACTATTATATTTAATATTATTTATAATAGTAAATACACTACACCTTTTAAAATCATTAGACATCTAGTATATTATATACTAGGCTTTTTAACCTATTACATTACGTTGCACGCACTATACATTACGTTGCGTTACGTTATAGCTTCTATAATACCTATTATCTATAATTCCTATCCTTAGTGTTAAGAAAATTTTCTTAGAGATCCCTCTCCGCCATTTTTCTGCCTACGCATACTAAAGACCCACTTTTTAGACCTAAGGGCTACCCTCTTAAACAGTCCTGCTATATAATTTACGTACGTAACTAGATTGTAATATAAGCAATTTCTAGCGCGCGTTATTTGCAATAGAAACGAATTTAGAGCTTTTATATAGGGATTCTTTTTAAGATTTAGAAGATAGCACCACCTAGTTATAAGGGTAAGGCCCTTACTATAGGGTCTTCTAGCCTCCTTAGGGACCCTAGTAGGATAGATATAGAAGGTTAACTAGCTATTTAGGCTAGTGCTCTATAGCTATAGATGCAAAGCTAAATTAAATAATAAGGCAAGACCTTATCTAATTTTATTAGGCATAGCAAGGAAAATTATATTAAAAACAAGGCTAGCATTAATAATCTTCTAGAGAAATTAACGCAAACTATGACTATTATGCAAGGTCTTTAGGCTTCTAATAGACCTAAGGAAAAAAATACTAAGGTTCTAGAAGAAGAGTTAGCTACTACTTCTATAAGCGTACCTTCTAGTAACTTATAAGCTACCTTTAATATAGGTGCTATAAAGGAACTAAATAAGAAGGTTTACTTTATTCTAGAGGGAGCTAAGCTAAAAGGCCCTAAAAACTATAATTAGTGGAAGCAAGCCCTAAGCATATAATTTAGAGCCCTAGGATTACCTAAATTTATAGATAATCTAAGCCTAGTAGGCTATCTAGCTAACTATAACTAAGCTATTCTTTTAATAATATTAAGAGATAGTTATTAACTAGGACTATAGGCTACTATATGTTAGCAAAAATCCCCTAAAGAAGCCTATAAAGTCCTTATTAGGTAGTATTTATAGAGTGCTAAAATTTAGCGTAGTACACTATACGCTAGCTACTACTCCCTAAACTTTTTAAGTTATAAGGGATCTTTAGAGGCTTTTAATGCTAATTTTAATAATTTACTAGCTAGACTATAACTTTATAGTGTAAAGATTGCCCCTATTAATTAAGTAAATCATTATATTAATGCATTAAAGCAAACCTTTCCTAGTTAGGCTAAGAGACAAAGATTTACTATTAGAGCTTCTAGGGCATAAGGACTGCCTATAAATACCCTAAATTTATAGTTTCTTATAGCAGACTTATTAGAAGAATAGAGGGATAAAACCTCCCCTATAGCTAAAGCCCTTAGTTATAAGGCTTTTAATAATAATAAGGGAAATTCTAAGGACTAGGAAAAGAAGTCTTCTAATCCTAACCCTAAGAAGGACTCTAACGCCACTAAAGAGTAGGATAAGAAGGATTTAAACCCTTCTAAGGCCTCTAAAAAGAAGCAAAAGAAGAAAAAGAGTAGTAATAGGGAAAAACAAAAAGGAAAAGAAGCTACTTTTGCTTTAGGCTATACCCTAGCTATAGGATACATTAAAGAATTAGATTCTAATGAATCTAGCAGTAATAATAGTAGTGATCTAATTCTAATTTAGATAGTTCTAGTGCCTTTACCACTAGTAACACTACTAGTAAGCCTACTTTTAGCTACTCTAATAATGTGGTTAAAAACTCCCTTTTGTATAATATAGGTTCTTTCTATTATATTTGTAATAATAGGGCTTCTTTTAGGGACTTTAAACCTCTAAAGAAAGGTAAAACTAGCGCTATAATTACAGTAGGAGAACCTATTTTTCCTAAAGGAAGAGGCATAGCTATTTTTAACGTTTTAGTTAAGAAAAATCCACTAGAATATAGGCCCTTAGCTTTGCTAGATGCTCTATATTTCCTAGGCATAGATACTAACCTAGTTAGTGGGTTATCTTACTATCTAAAGGGAGGTTATCTAGCTAAAGACTAGCTATTCCTAGCTAATAAAAGCCCCTGTGGGTTACTAGAACCTGCTAAACATAGCTTTTTTCTATAGATTAAGGGGTAACCTACTCCTATAATCTATAAGCATTTAACCTACCTCTCCTTTATAGGCTCTTAATATTGTAACTAACAATGACAACTAAGAGCTTATAAGACTAAATTAGGGTTTTCCTACCCTATAGAGGTTTAAATTCCGCAACTAGCTTTTAATCCCGAGGAATATTAATAAATCGAAGAGCTAGAAGACAATGATTTAGCCCTATGTCTTACTAAATGTTAGGGTCGTGGAGGCTACGGAGCGACATAGGCAATAGAGGCAATAGCATTATATACAGTAAGACCTACTTAGGGCTTATAGCGCCTTAGCTATAAGGTTACTATAAGCTAGTTATATAAGCGTAAAGGGGGTATTTAGGCAAAGGTTATATATATAGAATATAGGAGGCTAGAGATTAAAACCCTTAAGCATTACTACCTACCTTTAGCTATCTAGCTACTACTTATCTATACTATTACCCTATTCTATTTATTTTAGCCTAAAAGCCTTAATAAGTTAATCTCTCTTTTCTATTATAGTAATAGGCTATTAGTAAGGTAAGAATATTAGCACTATAAAGAATAAATACTTACTTAAGGGGTACTAATAACTCTAGAGTAAACACACTATATAAAAGTATACCTATAGATTAGAACTTACTTCTAAAATATAAGTCTTCTTATCTAACTACACTAGAGAATTCCTATATATTAGAACCTATTATTAATAGTAAGGAAGCTATATTAAACTATAGCCTTATATAAGTAAAGATATAGCTATAAATTACTTAAAAGAGGTAAAAACTTAAATAGCTATAGAAAAATTTATAGGAAGTAAATACCTCTCCTTAATTAGTTAATACTAATAAAGGCCTTACTCCTACCCTATAAATACCTTTTACTTAAGACACTACCCTTATTCCTTAGGAAGCATTACCCTTACTAGGACTTTATATATAGTATAGTAAAGATATAGTTAAAAGCTTTTATATATAAGGGGGATACTTATAAGAACCTATAGATATTCTTAGTAAATCTAAATATAACCTTTACTATAGATTAAAATATATTTACTAATAATATAATAAAAGTTATATATACTAGTAGCTATCTAGTAAATAAGGTAAAGTAATAGTAAATATACTTTACTACTATAAATAGTTATATAAATTACTAGAGCTATACTTAGGTAAAGTTTATCTAATAGCTAAAAACTAGAGAAATAGATAAAGATAGTTACTACCTAGAAGCTATAGGAATACTACTAACCCTTTATTAAGGTAAGGATTAGTTATTCTAGACTTTTATTAAAGTCTAGGGGAAGGTAAAGGTAAAATTACCTAAACCTATACCTAAACCTCTAAGAATTACTTAGTTTATATAGTGCCTAAATAGCACTATAAAGAAGTAAGTATTTAGCTAAGAGTACCCTATAAGTTAGAACTACCTTATTAGCTAAAAAAAAAAGGCAAAAGTAATAACTAGGGAAAAGAAAGGGATTCTCTATAAAGGCTACTAAGGAGGTAACTAAGGAAGTAACTAGTAAAAGAGAAGGAATTACTTAGTATCCCTAGAAAAAGAGCTATAGGAAAAACACTATATAGGAGTAAGGGGCTTACTAGTTTATTATAAGTATAGGAAACTAGGCTACCCTTTAACTAGGTATACTAAACTAAATTATAGTATTTACTAGAAAAACACCTATACTACTAAGACACACTAAGCTAGCACTAAGCAGGCTAGGAGTTACTTAAACGTAAATAAGACCCTAATTAGCATAGTAAAACCCTAGGAAAACGCTCTTAATATAGCTTAACTTAATAAGAATAGTTTTTTAAACCTATAAATTTATATAGATATTAAGTTATATTAAAATAACCGCTAGGTAGTAGTGCTAACACTATTTAACCCTAGCGCTATATATTCCTTAATTTACCCTAATATACTAATAAACCTTAATTAGTTAAAAGTGTAACCTTATAATAATACGCTTAAGAGTATATTAGGTAATATTATACTATATTAAGGGATTTTAAAGAAAATAGTGTTAATTAGGGATAGTATAGGCTATATAAAGATATACTAACTTAGCTACTATATTACTAATAGTAGTAAAAAATTAGTTTTAGGAGTTAATTAGGCAAGAGAGTATAAGCCTATAATAATATCTTAGAAAGATAAACTTTAGAGATACCTTATAATAAAGGAATATATCTTATTAGTAATAGGGTTATAGGATAGTTAAAAAGTAGTAAAATATATATCTATTATAGTAATACTTAACCTATAGGTAATATATATAATTAGATATATAGCTATTATTAGACTTATAGTAAATAAAGAGAAAGGAAGTAGTAATAGCATAGTAATAAAACTAGCTAATAAACCTAAGAAAGTAAAACTTCTAAAAGCTTATAAGGAAGTTAAAGATATATTTTTAAATAAAGAGGCTAGCACCTTTCCTAGCTTAAGTAGCTAGACTTATACTATTAAATTAGAAGAAGGAAAAGCACTACTATAAGGTCTAATATATAACCTAGCTAAGAAAGAGTTATAAGTGCTTTATAAGTACCTAGTAACTACATAGGAATGCAAATAGATCTAAAGATCCGTTAGCCTAGCAAGCGCCCTAATCCTTTTTATACTAAAAAAAGGGGGAAAACTATAACTATACGTGAATTATAGGGGCCTTAATAAGATTATAGTTAAAGACAAGGCCCCTTTACCCCTAATATTAGAAATCTTAGATTAACTAGGGGGTGCAAAGATTTTTACAAAGTTAGACCTTAAAGATATATACTATTAGCTATATATTTATAAGGGTAATAAGTAGAAAATAGCCTTCTAGTGTAAATATAGTTACTTTAAGTATTTTATAATACTATTTAGGCTTATTAATGCGCTAGCATCCTTCTAAGAGTATATTAATAAAGCTTTAGAAAGCCTTAATAATCTTATTTACATTATTTACCTTAATAATACCCTAATATTTAGCTATAAGATCTTAGAGTATAAGGGTAATATTAAAAAGATTCTTAAGAGATTTTAAAAGGCTAACCTTTTTATTAATTTAGATAAGTGCTAATTCTCTATTAAGGAGGTTAAATTCCTTAGTTATATATTCTTACTAAAAGGAATCTTAATAGACCTAAGTAAGGTAGAGGTAATTATAACATAGCTAATACCTATCTATGTGTTTAATATCTAATCTTTCCTTAGGTTTACTAGATTTTACAGGCGTTTTATTAAGTTATATAGTAAAATAGTTATCCTATTAATAAACTACCTATAAGGGAACTAACTAGTAAAGTTTAAGCTAGATAATAGTAAACTAGTAGTGTTTAGGGAACTATAAAAGCTATTTTAGAAGGCTCTAATTTTAGTTTACTTTAACCTAATATTACTACTATAAGTAAAGACTAATGCCTCTAGATATATAATTAGAGCTATCCTTATAATATTAGTGCTAGGTTACTAGTACCTTATAGCATTTATATTAAGAAAGTTAAAGGACACTAAATTACACTATATAACACTAAATATAGAGCTACTAGCGATTTAGAAGGCTTTTTAGACTTAGAGGCATTACCTTACTTACTTAGCGCACTTAGTTACTATAATTATAAATTACCTAAACTATAAGTACCTTATAATAAAGCCTAAGCTAACTAGTTATTAGGTTACTATATTAGATAAGCTATGCCTATTTAACTTTACTATTAAACACTAGGTAAGGAAGCTAAATCCTACTAATTCTTTATTATAAAGGTTAGACTATATTAGTAAGGAAAGGAAGGCTAAGGCTTTTATGTCTTAGTTACTAACCTTCCTTACTAAGTTTACTACTATTAGGCTATAGGGGCGCTACATTAGTAATAGCTTAACTATTAGTTAGGTATATCTATAGTGTATTAGGTTTATAGTTAAGGAGTAGTATAAAAGTAATAGTAACTTAGTAAGTACCCTATATTTATACTTACTACCCCTTAATAGTAAAGCAATAACTCTAATAGTAAGTAAGAGAACCTTTTCTATATTAATCTTTACTAGGCTAGGTAAAAGGCCTAAATATATAGTAATAAAGCTATAGGTTTATAGTAATTAAACCCTACTAGCTAGTTTAAAAACCTTTTCTATATTAATCTTTACTAGGCCTATAAAAGCAATAGTAAGTAAGTTAACCTTTACTATATTAACCTTTACTACACTAGTTAAAAAGTCTAAGAGCACTACTAGGAAGCTATATACTTATAGTAGTATTAAGGTAAATTACCTAATAGTAAGTAGGAGAACCTCTTCTATATTAATCTTTACTATATTTATAAAAGTAATAGTAAGTAAGAGAACCTTTACTATATTAATCTTTACTAGGTTAGTTAAATTATCTAAGAGCGCTACTAAAGAGCCACTAGGCTATAGTAGTGTTATAATAAGAATCTTAGTGGTTTAGAGAACCTCTTCTAAGTTTAACTCTAATATTAGGAGTAAGGCAGCGAAATTAGAAGCCCTAATTTAAGTCTTATTATTAGAAGCGTAGTAAGGGGATACCTTTATTATATAGTAAAAGTTATTACTAATAAGTAGTAACTCTAGTGCATTAGGACTATAGTTAATTAGTCCCTCTAAGCTAAAGGCTAGAGAGCTATAAATATAGACTATAAGATTCTCTAAGTTACTAATGTATAAAAATCGTGTTTTTATCCCACTAGGATTACAAAAAGAAATTTTACTATTAACCTATAATAATCCTATAGTAGGTTATTAGGGGGTTAGTAAGACTCTCTATTATATTATAGGCTAGTATTACTAGCTATTAATAAAGAAAGATATTAAGGCATATATTTAGTCTTATATTAATTATTAAGTTTTAAAGCTAAGGTTATATAAACCTTATAGTAAGTTAGCTATATTACTAGTGCCTAATTGCCCCTTCTAAGAATTATTAATAGACTTTATTATAGGCTTACTACTAGTAAAGGATTAGAAGTTTTAGTTATATAATGTAATTTTAGTTATTATAGACTAATTCTTAAAGTATAGTATTTATATACTAGTGTTTATATACCTAACTAGTAATAGCCTTACTATAGTATTCCTTAAGAATATTTTTAAAGACTATAGTACCCTAGAAAGTATTATTATAAACTATAGGTTAATATTTACTAGTGGATTCTAGAGGACTTTTTGCTACCTTATTATAATAAAGCAGTAACTAAGCACTGCATTTTACCCCTAAATAGATAGGTAAATAAAGCAATTAAACTAGGTTCTTAAGCATTATCTAAGAGCCTATATATACGCTAAATAGGATAATTAGGTAGAATATTTACTAATAGCATAGTTTACCTATAATATAAGCAAGCATAGTAATTATAGCCTAACGCTAGTAAAGGCGCTATAAGGGTATAACTTAAGGGGACTATATTAGGCTATCCTAATGCCTAACTTAGTAAATAACTAGGTAGAAAATAAAGTCTTAGAATTAAGATAAAGACACTTAGAGATTAAGTAGCTACTTTATAATATATAAGTATAGCAAAAGAAGTATTATAATTATAAGAGAATACTAATAGAGTTTAAGGTTAGGGACTATATTTTACTATTTACTAAGAATATTAACCTAAGATAACTAAGCTAGAAGCTTATAGCTAAGTACCTAAGGCCCTATAAAATTAAGAAGGTAGTTAGTAATTATAGCTTAGCCTATTAATTATAATTACTAGCTAGCTTAAGACTTTATAATGTGTTTAATATTATAAGCCTTAAACTATTTAGAGGGGATCCTACTAGCTATATAAATACATCCTTACTATAAGATAATATTAAGGATAATAAAGAAGAGTTTAAGGTTAAGAGAATTATCTTATATTAGTATAATAAAAAACAGCGGAAATTCTTAGTGAAATAGAAGGGCTATAATAGCTTAGAGAATTTATAGGTATTAAAAAGAGATTTTATTATAAGGGAAATTATAAATAATTATAAGTAGCAATTAAGTAGCTAGTTTATAAAGATATTATTACTTTAGTAATTTAATATATAAAATTTTATAATATAAAAAGTTATATTCTCTTAAAGCAAACTACTATATAGCTACTAAGCACTTATTACTTTATTATTATATTTATAGCTATATTTTCCTCTATAGTAGCTATAGAAGCTTTATTATTAGAGGACCTCTCCTTATCCCTATAGATAAAGAAATAAAGCTCTTTAGGGAGCTTAGAGAGGCTAATGTAAGTAAGGAGCTATAAAGCGTAGTTTATAAACTAGCTATAAGTTAGCAAAGTAAAAGCTACACTAGAGATAATAGGACTTACTATAGGAGCATTTTAAGCTATAAAGCGTAAGCTATTAGTAATATTAATTTAGACCTTAAGGTTAGTAGTGTTAAAGAGCTATAACATTACTACGCGTTTATTAGCGTTAGCCTTATAAGTAGCTTCTATAGTTAGATAGGCCTAATAAACTCTTCTATAGCAATTTATATTCTTTATAGTAAGGAGCGTATTATATAATTTACGTTTTACGTGCACTAAAGCCTAGCAATAAGTTAGCTCTAACTAAGTTACTAGAATTAATAATCTTATTAGATACTAATAGTAATAGCTACCTTTAGAAACCTTCTTTATAATCTTAAAGAACTTATAATAGAGAATTATAATTCTTATAGGACACTAGTAATAGGTTAGCTAGCTAAAAGCAGTAGCCTTAAAGGGGCACTTACGCTAGCATATATTTTATTATTTTTTATATAGTAAGCGCACTTTAAGGAATTACCTAACCTAAGTTAGCATTATAAGAGTAAGAGAGAAGTAGCTTAGTTATACTAGGGGAATAATAATACTTATTAGGGATTAGCTTCCTATTTATAATATACTAAGGCTTAGCTCTATTATCTTTAGGGGTAATCTACTAGATTACCACTTACTAACTATAGCAAAGGCAGGGAATTTTTATTATACTACTTAGTAAGTTAGTAGCTATAACACTATAAATAAGAGGTAAACTTATGTAAAGGTTTTTAAAGCCTATAAAGCCCTTTTATAAGGGGATTTCTCTAGGGTAGGCGCTAAGGGTCCTAGAGTTATTAGGCAAATAAAAGATATTATAACCTAGCTATAAGTTAGTAGTAAGGAAGCAAGAAGTAAAGCAGTAAGATACTAACTATAAGAGCAAATAAAAAATAAGATAATAAGGAGGAGACTCTAGATAATATTAGTAACTACTAGGTAGTAGTAGCAAGAACGCTACTATAAGGCTAGTAAGGCTAACTTATAAATTTAATATTAAAAAGTAAGAGAGATAAGGAGAAAAGGAAGAGAAGAAGGAGGGGAAATTTAGTCTTTTTTATATTAACTATAAACCCCTTAAGTGAATTATATAGGCAGTGAAAGTAAGCTGTAGGTTAAAAAGCTAGCGCTATAGCTATTAATAGCTAAAGTTATAGCTAACTACGCACACCTAGTAAGCTTATAGTAACTTTACTAAAACTTATAATTAAATACACCCTAATGTATAGTGTCTAATACCCTATCCCTTTTAGCTAATAAGAAAATATAATATAAGGTGTTTACTTTTGTAAAACTAAAGGGAATAAAAATATAAGTATTTATAAAGTAACTCCGTAGCTATAACTACATTGCAACTAAGAGCTTATAGGCAAGGCAAGGTATAATAGCTAAACCTATTATTAATAGGGCTATTATTACCTTACGCCCTACGTTAGGACATAAAAGGTAAGAGTTATATAGGAAAATTAAAATAGCGAGTTTATACTAACTAAGTAGTAAGTATAATTAAGGGTAATTATAAAGCAAAGGGGGTACTATATTAGGGTTATAGAGGCTATAGAGTAATATAGGCAATAGAGGCAATAGTATTATATATAGTAGGACCTACTTAGGGCTTATAGCGCCTTAGCTATAAGGTTACTATAAGCTAGTTATATAAGCGCAAAGGGGGTATTTAGGCAAAGGTTGCATATATAGAATGTAGGAGGCTAGAGATTAAAACCCTTAAGCATTACTACCTACCTTTAGCTATCTAGCTGCTACTTATCTATACTATCACCCTGTTCTATTTATTCTAGCCTAGAAGCCTTGACACTAAAGCTCCTTCTAGTTAGGCACCTTCTATAGGGGGTTTAGAAGGTCTATACCCTAATGACTTAGGTAATAATAGTGGCTGTCTATTGCCCCTAGAGGCCTGTGATTCTTAAGAGGCCTAGTAACAGAGGGAGCTAGGGGATAATAGCCCTAAAAAGCTAGATTCTAGTTATAAGAAGTTACTATATTTAGCCCTTCTTTGGCGCATTTGATTAGGCCACATAGGCCTCCCTTTACTAAAGAAATTATTAAAATTAGCTAAAGGGATTCCTAATTTTTCCGCTATTAAAGACAAGGATTTTAACTATATAGCCTATATGCAATCTAAAGCTATTAGAAGACTAACTAAATAACCTATTTAGGACCCCCCTAGAGTTCTAGATATTCTAGAGGGAGATATAGTTAAAATTAAACCTATACCACATAATAAGAAGGCTATAGTCCTTATTCTTATTAATCAAAAATCCTGGTATAAATGGTGCTTTTCATTAGCTAATAAAGAAGGTTTAACCCTTTCTTTAGCTATTAAAGGCTTCTTTAGGGCCCTAAAAAACTAATATAATGCGTATCCTAGGCACCTTCACTTTGATAGAGGTAGTAAAATTAATAATAAACTTTAGTTATAGTTATCTTCTAAAGGAATTTGTTTTAGCACCTCTTGCCCCTATATTTACAAACAGAATAGGCTAGTTAAGAGGGCTATTAGGGTTATCCTAGACTAGCTTAGGGCTACACTTTAGTAGTCTAAGCTACCCCTATTTCTATAGTCTTACATCCTTCTAGCTATAGTGGAATTAGTTAATATTATAGCTAATATAACTAAACCTTTAACCCCTAAGCAGCTATTTCTAGCTAATTTAGAGCCTAAGACTTCCTATAAGCCTAACTTCTTAAAAATTAGGGCTATAGGGTCTTATTATAAGGTCCTAATACCTCTAGAGCAGAGATCTAAGCTTTAAAAGCTAGCCCCTAGGACTATTCCTAGTTAGTTACTAGCTACTCTAGGTTCTACTATTTATCTTATTTATATTCCCTCTAAAAGGTTAGTTATTAAGACTAGCTTTATTAAAATTATAGAGGATATAGGCTTTGTAGGGTCCCCTAAGCCTTTAGGGACTAATCCTTTAGAGGGAGAAGCTAATATCTCACGAGATAATCTAGAAATTTAGGATAGTTACCTAAAGCCTCCTAAAAGCCTAGCGCCCGCAGCGCCCGCAGCGCCTGTACTAACAGTCCCTAGGACGACCAATATAGCAACTAATACAGCGCTAACAGCGCCTGCAACGCCTCTAGCACTACCCCTAGAGAGCCCTAGCTCTAGCGCCCCTAATAAGGGTGCTATTAAAAAACCGTTTTTAGATTTAGATTCTTTAATTAATTTTAATTCTATGGATATTAATGATTTTAATATATCTTCATACGTTAAGGAGATATGCTTTAAGGCATAACAAAGGTGTAAATTATCCACTAATAATGATTTGGATACCCCTAAGACCTAGAAATAAGCTTTAAAAAGTAAGGATAGTCGAAAATAAATAGATGTAACTTTTAACAAATTTAAACAGCTTCTAGCTGCTAGAACCTTTAAATTTATAGGGATAGACCAAATTCCTAAGGGCTAGAGGGTTCTAAAGAATAGGCTTGTTTATAAGCTTAAAAAGGATAAAGAAAATAATCCTCTAAAGTATAAGGCCTAACTCGTTACTAAAGGGTTTATGCAGATAGAAGGTTAAGATTATATCAAAACCTACGCTATAACTAGCATTCCCCCTAGTTAGCGGATTTTACTAGCCCTAGTGGCTTGTAATAACTAGGAAGTTAAACAGGTTAATTTTATAGGGGCCTTTCTAAATAGTCTACTAAAGGAAGCTATCTATATGCAAATTCCTAATAGATTCACTAAATTTGCTAAGTCTACACCTAAAGTAGCTAAGTTACTTAAGAAGTATAGCTACAAACCCTCTTAAAAGCAGGTTATTTTCCTATAAAAAGCTTTATATGGATTAAAACAGAGCTCTAGAGAGTGGCAGCAGGTTTTAAAGGACCTTCTTTAGAAGCTAGGCTTTTAACCCCTTATATCTAACCTAGCTGTCTTCTTTAACCTAACTATATCTACATATATAGTGACTTATGTGGATAACTGCCTTCTAATAGGACTGGATCTAGCTTATATTAATAGGCTAAAGAAGCTACTTTATAAAGCTTATCCTATAGAAGACCGTGGGCTAGCTGAATTTTTCCTAGGCGTTTAAATCACTAGAAATCGAAAGAAAGGGACCCTAACTATCCACTAGTCTTAGTATATTTCTAAAGCTCTAGAAAGATTTAATATAAAAGATACTAGACCTATTAAAATTCCTCTATAACCTAGAATTATAAAATAGGTAGACTACCTAACTAAATCTCTTTCCCCCCCTAATCATAAGCTATATTAGAGTATTATAGGGACTATTATATACCTAATGCTCCTTACAAGACCTAATATTGCCTTTCTAGTTTAGTGGCTTTCCATAGCGCTAGCTAAGCTGTTTATAGAGCATCTTAATGCTTCTAAACATCTGCTTAGGTACCTTTTAGGCTCTATGGGTTATTCTATAACTTATAGAAGGTCTAAAGCTACTATAGCTTTTGTAACCCTTATTAGCTTCTGTAATAGCGACTTCGCGGGTGATAAGTCCTCTAAATTAACCTATGCTTATCTCTATAAGCTAGCTAAAGGACCTATTAGCTAGAAATTAAAGAAAGTAACTACAATAGCTTTATCTATACTAGAGGCTAAATCTAATGCCTTATGTGAAGCTATTAGGGAGCTAGAGTGGCTTTATAGTCTCTTTAAAGAGATAAAGCTACTTATAGCACCTCTAGTACTAATTTTTAGTAATAACTAAGGCGCTATTATAACCGCTAATAACCCTGCTCTCTATAGCAAAACAAAGCATACCCTGCTAAAATTTAACTATACTAGAGAAAAGGTACAGAAGGGTATAGCTAAGGTTATCTACATTAATACTAAAGAGATACCTGCAGATGGTTTAACTAAACCCCTGCCTAATGATAAATTTTAATAATTTATCTAACTATTAGGCCTTACGAATACAAAGGCTTAATCTAAACTAACAAAATTAACTAAAAAAGTCGAAAAACCAAAAATCAACAAAAACACTGGAATTACGCCTAAAAGTTATCGATTTTGCTGTTTAAAAGTTATTGGATTTATTATTGAATTTATGGTTGACTTAGATATCTATTAAAGAGCTAAGTCTAGGTATCGAATTAGTTACCTTATACTTTTCTAGAGGGAGTGTTAAAATAATGCTATTTATAGCACTATTTTATAGGCCCACTAGTTGCCTTATTGCGTTGTTGCAACGTTAGTTACGAGCGTTGCTTGCAGCGTTGTTTGTTATGACCTGCGTTCCCATAACTAACCCACAGGCTTGTATGACTAAGCTAACTAGGTTACCCTATAGGGAAGCTAAAATCGACTGTAACTAGGCAACTAGTAGTTGTATAAAAGGCTAACGTATACTATTCAAATCCTTGAATTTTTCTGGATTTAATAGTATATTTTATTAATAGGGTTATATACTAAAGTGCTTAGTTAGGCCACCTAGGTAGCTAGTTTGTATGGCCGTGAGTCGATTTTTTATTTTTCCTATACAAATAGGTTTTGCGGAAAATAAAAAGTAGCTCCTAAGACCTCTCTAGCGGTCTAGATCCTCCGATACGGTTAGTAAGTCTATAAGGGGACTAGAAATCCTCTCATTGCTTGTTAGACTGTCCGTTAGCTAGGAATTAACTGTATTTAACTATTAAAAGCTCCTAATCTTAAAGAATAAGCTATAATCTAGTGAATCTAGAAGCCGCCGCGTTAGAATCTAGTAGGGAGGTCTTCCTATCCCTCTAGCTAGATTCCCTTCCTATTTTCAAAAAGGCTAATCTACCCCCTCTCCTAAGGTAAGCTAAAGGAGCTTTATAAATATATTAATAAAAACCTATAGAAAGGCTAAATAAAACCCTCTCAGAGCCCTATAGGCATACCTATCCTATTTATACTAAAGAAGAATAGGATGCTTTAGCTATATATAGACTATAGGGGACTTAATAGGGTAATATAAAAGAATTACTATACTCTCCCCCTAATTTTAGAGATCCTAGACTAGTGCTAAGGGGCTTGTTTTTTCTTAAAGATTAATATTAAAAATGCTTACTATTAAATTTAAATTAAAGAGGGTAATAAGTAAAAGACTGCTTTTTATATATATTATAAATACTATAAATACCTTATAATACCTTTTAAGCTAACTAATACCCTAGCTACTTTCTAGAACTATATTTATAAAGCGCTTTATAGGCTAGTTAACACTATTTATATAGTGTATCTAAATAATATCCTTATCTTTTCTAAAACGTAAGAAAAGCATATTATATATATTAAGGAAGTTCTAGAACATATAAGGTTAGTAAAGTTATATATAAAGCCCTTAAAGTGTTTATTTTACTAGGAATTAGTGGAATTCCTAGGGTTTATCCTATTAGTTAATAGGATTTTAATGGATATATAAACGGTTACTATAATCTAAGACTAGAAGAAGCTAATAAGCTTTAAGGATATTTAATCCTTCCTAAGGTTTTATAACTTTTACTAATAATTTATTTATAAATACTCTAGGATTATATGTTAGTTCCGCAGGGATTGATAACGCGTACGCGAAGCCTCGAGAATAGTATCGTTATTGATAATCTATTCTAGGCTTGTTATTCTATATAATCTAAGAAGAGAAAGGAAGCAAAAGAGAGGGCTTTCGCAAGGGATAACAGCTGCCCGTTGTGGGTCACGTAACGCTAGCCTTGCCCTATCATAGGGCCCGCTTATAGGGCTAAAAGTAAGGCCTGCGCGCGCGCGCGCAGGCTAACCCTCTTCCGGTCGTAATTACGGCTATTAAGCGTAATTAATATTGTGTTATTCTAACACTAGAAACTCTCTCTTTAATATAACTATTAACGCATAATATTAATTAAAAGAGGAAAAAGAAAACAATAATAATATAGCTTATATATTAATATAAAAGAGAAAAGGAAAAACAAGGGCTATATATGCCTATAGTAGTAAGAAAAGAAGGAAAAGACTAGTCTGCCTCTAATAACCTTTTAAAGGGATAAGCAGGCCTCCCCCTAATCCCTTTTACCTCTTAACATTGTTAATAATATTCACGCGGCTACCTTCCGAATTCCTCCCCTCCTCCCCTTGTTATCTACTATTATAGTCTTTATACCTCTATGCTCTAGTAACTCCCTCCCCCCCCCTAGTTATCTACTATAACCGTTTTCACACCCCTATAATTCGTCTAGCTCTCTATTGCCCTCCTAGTTATCCGCTATAATGGTTTTTCTACCTCTATACTCTATATATATTATATAGAGGCAGAAGCCACTACACAAAGGCAAAGAATAGCTTCTAAGGGCCTTAAGGGCGTTATATAGTATTAGAGGCAATCTCTAGATAACTAGGAGGCTCCTAGTAACTCCTATAAGGCTAAGAGTTACACTAAGGGTAGCTTTTATAGGAACTACCCTATAGGAGTTACTATTCCTCCTCCTTCTTCTGCCTCTTCTTATTACCTAGGTTAGTTAGGGCCTTAGCCCTAATACCATTACCCGTAGTGACTATCCTCTATGCCTTTACCTAGGGAGACATCCTCCCCTTCCTCCTCCTAGTGGACTTTCTCTAGGTTAGTTAGGGCTAAGGACCTTAGCCCTAATACTATTACCTGCGGTGACTATCCTCCGTGCCTTTACCTAGGGATATATCCTCCCCTTCCTCCTCCTAGGTTTACATTCTCCTATAGTATTAGGGCCTAAGCCCTAATTTTATTACCTGCGGTAACTATCCCTATTACCTATGGTGACTATTCCTATTACCTAGGGTAACTATCCCTGTCACCCGCATAGGTTACCTACCCCTCTATCTAGATTATTATCCTATTGCTAGAGATAAATTGCTCTAGGGCCTTATTTAGCAATGCCTTTGTAAAGGCATTAGCTAGGTTATTAGCTCTGTTAATCCATTAGATCTCGCAAAGCTTGCGGCGCTTATATAATTATTATAAGGCTATAATGTTAATTATTAGGCGCTTCTCTTTAGTTATACTAAGCTTAATAAGGCATTTATATAGGGAGTATAAGTCTATATAGACTATAACTAGGGTTAGAGAGGTATTTAATTAGTTTGTGATTAATCCTAGCGTTATAGTAATCGCGTAAGCTATGTTAATACTAGCGACTATGCTATAGACTTTAGAGGCTAGCATACTTTATATAACTCTCTTACTCTTTATTAAGCTAAAGTGCATAATATTACCTATAATTATAAACTCACTGTCTTTATAGTCTTTATTAGCTAGGATTAGTACGTAGCTAAGTTATAAAGTAAGGTCTTAATTATTCGTAAAGGACTTATTTATAAAGGCATAAAGCTTTGCTTTAGCAAGGTTAATTAGAATAAACATAAGGCCTCTCTCTAGGTAGTCTATTTACTACTAAATCTAATAATTAAGGGCTTTAACATTCTTAACTATTAGTTCTTAGTATTATGTAGCAATAGATAGGTTATAGCAGGCTTCTAGTTAGCAAATTAAGGCAATATAGGCACCTTAAGCTTATTACTTAATGTACTTTTGCTTTAAGTCTATAAGTAGAATTACTTTAAGTTTACTGCTTTACCTCTTTTACTAAAAGGTAATAGCTATATTTACTACTATTATTATAATTCCCCTGTTAAAGGTAAGGGGACTGCTCTTAAGAAGGAATTGCTTTAGCTTTGCTATAAAGGCTATAGTAGCTAGCTCTTTTTCCTCCTTCTTAGAGAACTCCTTATCTAATAGCCCTAGCGTGTTATTAGTTTGCATGCCTACACATACAAATTAAGGGCTTTTTTCTATTGTTATAAGCAGGCAGGGATTATATATAGAAGTCTCTATCTAGAGCTTCTCTCTATAGTGCTTATAATATGTTACTTACTAGTGCATTCTAGCCTCCGCGATGCTATAGAGAGGCTTAATAACCCTTATAATTATTCCTTTAGGGTATTAGTCACAGATCTAAACTAGAAGTCTAGCTAGGATAACTCTATTTAATAGGGTTCTTAATTAAACATAGGCCTGCGTAATATTGCAAATCTATAGGATAAAGTCTTTCTTTATTAGCAAGGGAGTAATTATAAGGATAAGGCATTAACTAGCCTATTAGATCGTTAGGGCTTGTGTTAAAATGTCTCACTTTACCTTATCGCTAAAGCCTTAAATTATAAGCTATAATTTCTTATATAGCTAGCCTATCTTCCCTTTAACCTTATTAATAATATAGGAGTTAAAGATCCTTACACTACTATACTCCCTTTTATTAAAGACTATAAATTTAAACACGCCTTAGTTAATTAAGGCATTAATCTTAGCCTTAGTAAAGAGCTTAAAGGGCTCTCCTAGGGTTATAATCACGCCTTCCTTACATAGTCTAATTATAAGGGCAAGGTTAGCTTCCTCCTTAGCTAAGATAAACATATTAGTCTTATTAATAATTACTAGAGGGTTCTTGCATAGTTTACCTAGCTATCTCTTTAGGGGAACCTCTAGGGGTCTAGCTACTAGCCCTTCTTAGGCCTCTCTCTCTTCTTTAGCTAGCTAAGGTAAAAGGGCCTTTATATTTAGGTCCTCCTAGTAAGGCCTAATAGAGGTTAACTAGAAGGCCTTTAGGCCTCTTAGAAGGTTAAGCATATAGGTCTCTTTATTAATTAAAAGGAGGTTATATAGGCCTTGCTAACTATTGCCTTCTTACTATACTTATACTAGTAATCTAAGCAGTAGGTTAAGAGTTAATGCTATATCTAGGCTATTCCTTATTATAAGGGCTTTATTAATTTTTTAGATAGCATAGAGGCGCTTAACTTCCTTTATTGCCTTTTATATAGTAATTACACACTATAATATCTCTAGTGAAGGAGGGGATTTGCTTATTATACATAGATATGCCCTAAAGACTAGAAGGGTTAGGATAAGGCTATTTAGTCTTACTATATTATTTAGAGCTTTTATAGCTATCTATAGGGCTATAGGCTTAGGGGTTATTAGGCATTCCTATTATATAATATTATAGGCTTTACAGAGTAGCCTATAATATCTCTTAACCTTTCTAATGCTATAATATGCTTTAATTAGAACCTCCTTAACTAAAATTAATATTAATGCTACAAATTAACGGAATTCTTCGCTACAAAAGTTAGTACTAGCATTAGTAATAACCTAATCTAGGGGTCTAAGGTACGCATTAATCTAGCATACTCTTAGAGCTTTCTATGTTATTTTAGCTAAGATATCCTTAAGGAATCTTACTGCGTTAAAGGCTATAGCTATATCTATGGCATAAAGCGTAGGTTAATTTCTATTAAGATATATAATATTTACTATTACTTTAAAGTTAAAGGTATAGTTATCCTTAAGGGTAAACTTAAAGCAATAGGGGCTATTAGTGTTTATCTAATATTAGTGGCATACCTTTATTATCTCTCTAATAGCTTTAATGTTAATCTTATGCCCTAAATTGCATAATAGGTTATAGAGCCTTTAGACTAATAGGTAGCTAAATTAATAATGTAATTATTATAGTTTCACCTCTATTAGGTGGTTGCTTGTAATTAATGCCTTGTTTTATAGTAATAGCATTTATATATGCCCCTATTTATATACTAGGGGGACCTTAACACTACCTTGCTAGAGGATATTCTTAGTAGTAATAAAGTTAATCTTTAATATAACTATATCCTTAAGGCATAGTAAGAAGGGAGTGTTTATAGGGATTATATAGAAGGTAATATTACTAAAGGGGGTAGGGATATTAACTATTCTAAGGGAGATAATTTCTATGCTACCTCTAAACCTAATTATTGCCTTACCTACTCTTACCTTATTAAGTTAAAGTTAAGGCATCTTGCCTTATAGCGTAAGGAATTATAAGTAACCTACTATTAAGTACTTAGCTACTTTAGTGTTAGGTATAATGCCTTAGAAAACCTTTGCTAAGTAATAGTCTTTAAGCATAAACATATACAAAGCTTTATTAGAAGCTTTATTGCTAAAGGGGCTCTTCTTACTTAGCCTATGCTATATTACTTAGTTAGTAAGGATTTTAACTGTTTTCTTACTATTAAGTATTACTTCTTATATAAAGAAGCTTATAGGCACTAGGCTATCTTTCCCGCTAGTTTTATTATTAAACCCTATGCTCGCTATATATTAGGTAATATTATTATCTTTAGAAGGCTAGGAGAAAGGGTCTTAACTAGGGGTTTCTTTATACTAAGCAAGGAATAACTTATATAAAGCTTTAGGGGATAGGGAAGAGTTAACTAAGTAGTGGCTCTTATAATATTAGTATGCTTTCTTTTGCTTCTCTTTAGAATGCTTTATTAACTAGTATCCTTTCTTACTATATATATAGCACTTCTTTAAGTAAGGGGCTCCCTTAGCACCTTTATACCTTTAGGGAGGGTATTATAACTCTTTGCCCTTACTATTATACCTTCTATTAGTCTAGTACTACTCTTAGGGTTTAGCGTTAGTAAGGAATTAGCTTTAACCACTAGATTCTTCTATAATTAGGCAAATAGTTATCTAAACCCACTTATAGAATTATTAAAGGCTATTAGGGGGGTTAGTAAGGTAGCTCCTATACTTAGGGATTCTATTATAAGCAGTTATAATTTAATTTTAGAGGGCTTGCTTTAATTAACCTATATTAGGGATAGCTTTTTATAATATAGAGAGCCTCTCTATAATCTTATTAAAGCATTCTACCTTTAACTTATTAGGGTTATTATAGATTATCTTCTAGAGGGATATATTATACCACTTAAGGAGGTATTTTTACCTTATATCCTCTGTCTTAAACCTTTGCTTTATCTTTACTACTAAGGTTATAAGGTCCTAAGGATTCCCTAGCTATAAGAGGTAGTCTAAGTAATACCTAAGGGCTTTCCCTTTTAGTATTACTTCTAGTATATAACCTAATTACTCTTGCTTAATATCTAAGAGCTTATACTTCCTTCTAAACACTAGGAGCTTTAATTTAAAGATATTATAGTCCTTAGCGCTATATTACTTTTCTAGCGTATATATCTTTATAAGATCTATAATCTGCTTTACTATAGGTTATAAGGGGGTAAGTGTGTTATTAATAGGTATTATCCTTTCTTAGGGAGGGGGAAACTAGTGCTATTAAGCTAGTCCTAGTTCTTAAGGTAGGGAAGGGGGCTATAGAAAAGGTAGTTACTACTAAATTACTAGCATAATAGCTAGGGAAGGTTAATATAAGGCTTAATAAAGAGGGAAAGCAGTCCTTATAGTTTAGGGTTACTAGAAGCTACCTTTATTAAAGAGGTTATTAAGGAAGTCTTTACTTACTATAATCTTTCTTTAGAAATCTATATACTTCTTATAGGTATTATCTACTTTTTCTTATAACTAGAAGTGAAATTCCTCTTACTTAAGGACTTCTTAAAGGTTTATAATAATAGTTATAGTCTAGTTAATTATTATATATACTCTATTAGTTATAAGATAGTTATAGAGGTGCTTTGCTACTAGGGCTAGTGCTCTTTAAAGTGTTTAGGGTATTTACTTATAGAAGTCTTTAATAAACTCTATAAAGAGGGTTCTTTTAGTTACCTTTCTTGCTTTATAATCCTTTGCTTTAGTAAGGATATAGGCTATAAGCATTTCTAGCATATTATCCTTATTAATATTAAATCCTTTAATCTTATAAAGTGATTTCTTTATAATATAATAGTGTAAGGTCTAAGGGATATAGAGAAAGGGAATTATGCTAGGTTTTCTCTCTAGTTACCCTTTATAAGCTTCTAAGAAGGTATCTCTTACTTATAAGCTATTATAACTTATTAGGACTTATATTTACTCCTTCTTATTAACTATTATAACTTATAGGCTTTAGAGAAGATAGAATAGGAAAGAGGGATAATAAATTTTAGGTAAGGAGATATATAAAGGATCGCAAGCTTAGTGGTTAGATTTATTATATAATAGAACGCACTAAGGAGAAGAATAATAGGATAGGATAAGCTACT
This sequence comes from Epichloe amarillans, assembly GCA_024072835.1. Classification (NCBI taxonomy): domain Eukaryota; kingdom Fungi; phylum Ascomycota; class Sordariomycetes; order Hypocreales; family Clavicipitaceae; genus Epichloe; species Epichloe amarillans. The sequence goes on along the minus strand of CP099635.1, from coordinate 4,015,862 downwards.
AGAGTTAAACTCTTCTTTAAGGTTTAGGCTTCTATCTATTATATTAAGAAAAATAATAGGATAGGCAAGCTACTAAAGTTAAACTCTTCTTTAAGATAATAGGCTTCTTCCTTAGCACTCTTAGGGATCTTATAGTAATATATACATTGCTTCTGTAAGAATCTCTTCTATAAAAAGACCTTACTAATTTACAGTTAGCATAATCTATAAGAGAGTGGTTAGCACTTATAAGTTAGATTATAGTTATCGCAATTTGTAAGAGAGTGGTTAGCACTTGCAAATTAAAAGTGGTTACCTAGGGGTTAACCACTAATTAGTGTTAGTTCCGTAGGGATTAATAACGCGTATGCAAAGCCTTAAGAATAGTATTATTATTAATAATCTATTCTAGGCTTATTATTCTATATAATCTAAGAAGAGAAAGGAAGCAAAAGAGAGGGCTTTCGCAAGGGATAATAGCTGCCCGTTATGGGTTATGTGACGCTAGCCCTGCCCTATCATAGGGCCCGCTTACGGGGCCAAAAGTGAGGCCTGCGCGCGCGCGCGCGGGCTAACCCTCTTCCGGTCGCAATTGCGGCTGTCAAGCGCGATTGATATCGTGTTGTTCTAACATTATAGCACCCTTACATATATTAATAAAAGGCAGTTAAAATAGTATTTAGACTAGGAAGTTTATATTTAAAGCAAAGAAATAGCTAGTGTTTTGCTAGCTAAAAGATGCATTTTAGTAAGCACCTTTTCTTTATTATTATAACCTAAGTTAGCTAGTGTGTATTAAGATAAATGCTTTAGTCTTTATAATAGTAGGAATCTTATCTTAATAAGATAATAAGGGTTACTAGTATTCTATAGCTTTTTAGTTAAGGAAGTTTATAAATACTAAATATAACTATAGCATAGCTAATTAAGAGTTACTTACTATAGTAAAGTTATTTAAACACTAGTAATATTATATTAAAGGCATAGTAACCTTAGTAAAGGTCCTATTAGACTACTATAATTTATAGACCTTTATAAGGTAGTAGAAGTTAAATAAAAGGTAGGCTAGATAGTGTATATTCCTTTACCCCTTTTACTTTATAATTAAGCATAGACTAGGGAAGAGTAACCCTATAAATACGCTATTAAAAAGGTCTAATTATAAGAGTAAACCCCTAATAAATAGGGTACTCCTACTAGAACTTAAGAAAAAGATAGTAATTACTAAAGAACTAGTAAAAGTAAAGATACTAATATATTAAAGAAGACATAGTAAAACGCCTTTAGGGGAGGAAAATGCCTTAGTCTTAGTAAAGAGGCGTAGTAAGATGCCTTTAGGGAAGGAAAATATCCTAGCCTCTATAGTAAAGGCTTGCGTAGCCTAGTTAAAAGGCTAGTTAGCTACTATAGATCTAGTAAAAGGTTAGCTAAATAAAGGGGATTTCTAAGAGAAGGTAGTATATATCTAGGACACTAGTATAGCATAAGAGATCTAGGGGGCTATTATATTACTAGATCCTTACTAATCTAGGCTAAATAAACTATTAGCGTAATTACTATAAAAGGCATAGGATTAAGACCTAGATTTATAAAGATAGAGTAGTAAGATTAACTCCCTAGCAAAAGGGAAGGGAAAAGCTAGTCTATAGTTATATAGTATAAGGGGTCTCCTAATATACTAAGACTAGGTAGTTATTCCCTAAGAGCCTATCTTATAATAAAAGCTTCTATAGCTACACTATAATAATTCGCTAGTAAGTTACTTTAGGACTAAGCGCACTTTTAAGCTATTAAAGCGCTACTTTTAGTGGCTAGCTATAAGTAAGTCTATATTAGACTATATTATAAGCTATGTAACTTACTAATAAGTAGTGGCTAGAAGGCATTACCTATATAAAAGCCTTAAATCCTTGCTAATACTAAGGTAACTATAGGTAAAAATCTTAATAGATTTTATTATAGGGCTACTTATTATGTAAATAAGTAAGCGAGAAGCTAATATAATCCTAGTAATTATAGACTAATTTACTAAGTACTTTGTCTTCCTACTAGTAATTACTATAATTAACATAGCTAAATTAGTAAAGCTTTTTTATAAAGAAATTAAACTATAATTTAGGGCACTAATAGGTATTATATCTAATAGGGGATTTATCTTTATAAGCTAATTCTAGTTAGACTTATACTACTTATCCTATATAAAACATAGGCTTTCTATAGTATTTTACCCCTAAACTAATAGGTAAATAGAGAGAATAAACTAGGTGCTTAAGCATTATTTACAATGCTTTATTATAGAAAATTAGCAAATATAGCCTAAGCTACTCCTAATAGTGTAATTTGCCTATAATAATATAGTAAATAAAACCATAGGCTACTCTCTAAACTACTCTCTTATAGGCTATTCCCCTAAGGTTTACCTAGCTCTTAGGAATAAGACTATAGAAGGGGAGGTGCTAGAGGCCTATGCTTATATTATAAAGCTATATAAAGTTAGAAAGTAACTAAAGTAAAACTAGGCAAAAGCCACTAAAACACAAGTAAAGTACTATAATAAATATTACTAGCTACTAACCCTATAAAGAGGTAACCTAATACTATTATTAATAAAAAACATTAGGCTTAAGAAGGCAAAATAAAAGCTAACCCCTAGGTTTATTAGGCTATTTTAAATACTTAATACTATAGGCAAATAAGTATATTAACTTACGTTACCTAAAAAGTATAGTTAATTATATAATGTATTTTGTATTAGCTTACTAAAGCTATAGAACTATTATAAAGAGGCTATAGAAAAAGATATACTAATGCTAGACCTTAAGGATAAAGATAATAAGTATAAAGTTAAGGAAGTTAAAGACTATAGGAAAACCTATAAAGGTAATAAATACCTAGTAAAATAGAAGGGTTAGCCTAGTAAATATAACTAATAGATTCTAGTAAAAGACATAAAAGGTGCTTAATATATAATTTAAAAATTTCACTAAAGTAAATTAAGGAAGAAAGGTAGTAAAATATAAGTAAGTTATAAGTAAAGAGATATAAGGTTCCTATAAAAAAGGCCTAGCCTTATTAGCTACTATTACACTTTATAAAAAAAGTAACTTAGACTATTTACTAAATAACAAAAGAAAACACACTTATAACTAGGGGAGAGTTAAAGGAAACCCCTCTATTATAGCCCTATTATAAGTTAAAATTTCCCTATTTAAAATAAAGTACTTAGCCTTACTCTTATCCTTTATAACTACTCTCTCTATTACTAGGTAAAAGCAATAGACTACTATAGCCTAAGGTATAAAACCTAGGTTAGTTAAATATAAATATAAAACTATATATATGTTTTACGTAAATATAAGCTATAAGTAGTTTAGCTACTAAAATGTTAGTAAATAGATAGTAAAACTAGACTAAAATATAACTTACTACCCTAGGAACTAAAGCTAGGAATATAGACACTAATAATTATTAGTAGGAAATAACATATTACTAGTATAAAATAGAGGTATCTTACCTAGAAATATAAGCAATAAGCTAGCAAATAGGTAATAAAAACATAAACTTAATAAACCTTAGTAGCCCTTATTAAACTAAATGTAATGTAATATGCTATATTAGCATAGTTAAAACCTATTATTAAATAGAGGTAATAGGTGCTAAAATAGTAATAAGTTACCTCTAAAAACATAGGATTATTAGGGTTTTCTAAATCCTTATTACTATAGGTATCTATAAGCACTTAGACCTAGTTAAGATAAGCTAGGAGATTACAAAAATCTCCCTATATAGTAGGCATAGCCTATATTAAACATTAGTAATAAGCTACTAAGAAACAAAGGAAAAGTAGTATAGTTATAGTATTATAAGTATTACTATGTTTATAGTATTAAATATAGCGCTTAGAATGCTTTATTTATAAAGTAATAGTAAATAAATAGTAAGGGAATTAATAGTTTATCTATAGTAATTATAGCTTAGCTAGTAAGTGTTTTTTAAAGTTAGCACACCTAGTGCGTAAATAATATATATAAGAGTAGCGCTTAAAGGGAATAGTTTTCTTATCTATAGTAAAAGAGTAGTAAGTAATAAGGCAAAAGTTAGGGTAGCGTAAGGTATAATAGTATTTATAAGAATAAATTACTAGTATTAAGAGAAGGAAAAGGCTATAATAAAGGGGAAAGTTATAGATAAATTTATACCTAAGCATTACTTATTATTTATTATTATTTTAATATATTTACTACTTAGCAAATAGCTATAGAATAGCTAGCAAAAGCTATTTAAAAGCCTAGCTAAAAGTAGGGGGATAATTATAAGGCCTTATATATAATAATAACACCTAGAACGCTAACGCGCACTATGTGGCAGGTTAGGCCCTAGGGCTAGGTTTATATAACACTAGCAAGCCACTAGCTATAAGCTCCTAGCTTGGACATATAACACACTTCGACCTAGCAAGCTTTAGTAAATATACGAAAGCCCCTATACCTCTTGCCTAGCTACTATTGTTCTCACAATAACTCTTATAACACAATTAGGCTTCCTAGAAGACCTCTAGCCTATAGCCACTAAAGCAGCTATTTATATCTTAAACAGTACGCCTTAAAAGCTACTTAACTAGCAATCCCCTTAACAAGCGTTAAATAGGTAGTTGTTAAAATAATGCTATTTATAGCACTATTTTATAGGCCCACTAGTTGCCTTGTTGCGTTGTTGCAACGTTGGTTACGAGCGTTGCTTGCAGCGTTGTTTGTTGTGACCTGCGTTCCCATAACTAACCCACGGGCTTGTATGACTAAGCCAACTAGGTTACCCTATAGGGAAGCTGAAATCGACTGTAACTAGGCAACTAGTAGTCGTATAAAAGGCTAACATATACTGTTTAAATCCTTGAATTTTTCTGGATTTAATGGTATATTTTATAAATAGGGTTGTTTATTAAAGTGCTTAGTTAGGGCACCTAGGCAGCTAGTTTATATAGCCGTGAGTCGATTTTTTATTTTTCCTATACAAATGAGTTTTGCGGAAAATAAAAAGTAGCTCCTAAGACCTCTCTAGCAACCTAGATCCTTTAATACAGTTAGTAGGTCTATAAGGGAACTAGAAATCCTCTTATTGCTTGTTAGACTATCCGTACTAGCTAGGAATTAACTATATTTAACTATTAAAGCTCTCTATCTTGTAGAATACGCTATAATCTAGTAAATCTAGAAGCCGCCGCATTAGAATCTAGTAGGGAGGTCTTCCTATCCCTCTAGCTAGATTCCCTTCCTATTTTTAATAGGTTATAAGCCTAGAAGGCCTATAGATTACTACATTACTACGTTATTCTACTGTGATTACTGCTTAATTTTAGGTATAGTTACTACCTACTATACCTATAGGCTCTTAAGATTACAAAGGAAACCACTAGAAGTTAAAGCTTTTTATCTACTAGCGCCACACATTACAACATTAGACCCTTAGTGTTAAATCAACTACAGCCACAACCCGCAACCACCACATTGCAATCTATAACTATCTAGTTATAACCATAACCTCTTTTAGTGATCCTATTCACTACTATAACTATTATATTTAATATTATTTATAATAGTAGATATGCTATATCCTTTAAAATTATTAGATATCTAGTATACCTATACTAGGCTTTTTAACCTATTACATTACGTTACACGCACTATACATTATATTGCGTTACGTTATAGCTTCTATAATACCTATTATCTACAATTCCTATCCTTAGTGTTAAGAAATTTTCCTCGCAGAGATTCTTCTCTGCCATTTTTCTGCCTACGCATACTAAAGACCCACTTTTTAGACCTAAGGGCTGCCCTCTTAAACAGCCCCCCCACACATTTTACGTACGTAACTAGATTGTAACACAAGTAATTTCTAGCGCGCGTTATTTGCAACAGGAATAAATTTAGAGATTTAACATAGGGACTTTTAGAAGATAGCACCACCTAGTTATAAGGGTAAGGCCCCTACCCTAGGGTCTTCTAGCCCCCCTAGGGACCCTAGTAGGATAGATATAGAAGGTTAACTAGCTATTTAGGCTAGTGCCCTATAGCTATAGATATAGGGCTAAATTAAACAATAAGGCAAGACCTTATCTAATTTTATTAGGCATAGCAAGGAAAATCGTATTAAAAACAAGGCTAGCATTAATAATCTACTAGAGAAATTAACGCAAACTATAACTATTATATAAGGTCTTTAGGCTTCTAATAGACCTAAGGAAGAAAATACTAAGGTTCTAGAAGAAGACCTAGCTACTACTTCTGCAAGCGTACCTTCTAGTAACTTACAAGCTACCTTTAATATAGGTGCTATAAAGGAACTAAATAAGAAGGTTCACTCTATTCTAAAGGGAGCTAAGCTAAAAGGCCCTAAAAACTATAATTAGTGGAAGCAAGCCCTAAGCATATAATTTAGAGCCCTAGGATTACCTAAATTTATAGATAATCCAAGCCTAGCAAGCTATCTAGCTAACTATAACTAAGCTATTCTTTTAATAATATTAAGAGATAGCTACTAACCTAGACCATAGGCTACTATATGTTAGCAAAAATCCCCTAAAGAAGCCTATAAAGTCCTTATTAGGCAGTATTCGTAAAGTGCTAAAATCTAGCGTAGTACACTATACGCTAGCTACCACTCCCTAAACTTTTTAAGTTATAAGGGATCTTTAGAGGCTTTTAATGCTAATTTTAATAATTTACTAGCTAGACTACAGCTTTATAGTGTAAAGATCACCCCTATTAATTAAGTAAACCATTATATTAATACATTAAAGCAAACCTTTCCTAGTTAGGCTAAGAGACAAAGATTTACTATTAGAGCTTCTAAGGCACAAGGACTGCCTATAAATACCCTAAATTTACAGTTCCTTATAGCGGATTTATTAGAAGAACAAAGGGACAAAACCTCCCCTATAGCTAAAGCACTTAGTTATAAGGCTTCTAATAATAAGGGAAATTCTAAGGACTAGGAAAAGAAGTCTTCTAACCCTAACCCTAAGAAGGACTCTAACACTACTAAAGAGTAGGATAAGAAGGATTTAAACCCTTCTAAAGCCTCTAAAAAGAAGCAGAAAAAGAAAAAGAGTAGCAATGGGGAAAAACAGAAAGGAAAAGAAGCTGCTTTTACTTTAGGCTATACCCTAGCTATAGGATACGTTAAAGAATTAGATTCTAATAAATCTAGTAGTAATAATAGTAGTGATTCTAATTCTAATTTAGATAGTTCTAGTGCCTTTACCACTAGTAACACTACTAGCAAGCCTACTTTTAGCTACTCTAATAATGTGGTTAAAAACTCCCTTTTGTATAATACAGGTTCTTCCTATTACATTTATAATAATAGGGCTTCTTTTAGGGACTTTAAACCTCTAAAGAAAGGTGAAACTAGCGCTATAATTACAGCAGGAGGACCTATTTTTCCTAAAGGAAGAGGCACAGCTATTTTTAACGTTCTAGTCAAGAAAAATCCACTAGAATATAGGCCTTTAGCTCTGCTAGATGCCCTATATTTCCTAGGTATAGATACTAACCTAGTTAGTGGGTTATCCCACTATCTAAAGGGAGGTTATCTAGCTAAAGACTAGCTATTCCTAGCTAATAAAAGCCCCTGTGGGTTATTAGAACCTGCTAAACATAGCTTCTTTTTACAGATTAAGGGGCAACCTACTCCTACAATCTGTAAGCATTTAACCCACCTCTCCTTTATAGGCTCTTAGTATTGCAACTAACAACGATAACCAAGAGCCTATAAGACTAAATTAGGGTTTTCCTACCCTATAGAGGTTTAAATTCCGTAACTAGCTTTTAATCCCAAGGAATATTAACAAATCGAAGAGCTAGAAGACAATAATTTAGAAGATTTAGCCCTATGTCCCACTAAAGCTCCTCCTAGTTAGGCATCTTCTACAGGGGGTTTAGAAGGTCTATACCCTAATAACTTAGGTGACAATAGTGGCCGTCTATTGCCCCCAGAGGCCTGTGATTCTTAAGAGGCCTAGCAACAGAGGGAGCTAGGGGATAATAGCCCTAAAAAGCTAGATTCTAGTTACAAGAAGTTACTAGATTTAGCCCTTCTTTAGCATATTTAACTAGGCTATATAGGCCTCCCTTTACTAAAGAAGTCATTAAAATTAGCTAAAGGGATCCCTAATTTTTCCGCTATTAAAGAAAAGGATTTTAAATGCATAGCCTATATGCAATCTAAAGCTATTAGAAGACTAACTAAACAACCTATTTAGGACCCCCCTAGAGTTCTAGATATTCTAGAGGGAGATATAGTTAAAATCAAACCTATACCGCATAATAAGAAGGCTATAGTCCTTATCCTTATTAATCGAAAATCCTAGTATAAATAGTGCTTTTTATTAGCTAATAAAGAAGGTTTAACCCTTTCTTTAGCTATTAAGGGCTTCTTTAGAGCCCTAAAAAATTAATATAACGCGTATCCTAGGCACCTTTACTTTAACGGAGGTACTAAAATTAATAACGAACTTTAGTTATAGTTATCTTCTAAGGGAATTTGCTTTAGCACCTCTTGCCCCTATATTCACAAACAGAATAGGCTAGTTAAGAGGGCTATTAGGGTTATCCTAGACTAGCTTAGGGCTACACTTTAGTGGTCTAAGCTACCCTTATATCTATAGTCTTACATCCTTCTAGCCATAGTGGAATTAGTTAATATTATAGCTAATACGACTAAACCTTTAACCCCTAAGCAGCTATTTCTAGCTAATTTAGAGCCTAAGACTTCCTATAAGCCTAACTTCTCGAAAATTAGGGCTATAGGGTCTTATTGTAAGGTCCTAATACCTCTAGAGCAGAGATCTAAGCTTTAAAAGCTAGCCCCTAGGACTATTCCTAGTTAGTTACTAGCTACTCTAGGTTTTACTATTTATCTTATTTATATTCCCTCTAAAAGGTTAGTTATAAAGACTAGCTTTATTAAAATTATAGAGGATATAGGCTTTATAAGGTCCCCTAAGCCTTTAGGGACTAATCCTTTAGAGGGAGAAGCCAATATCTCACAAGATAATCTAGAAATTTAGGATAGTTACCTAAAGCCTCCTAAAAGCCTAGCGCCCGCAGCGCCTGCAGCGCCTATACTAACAGTCCCTAGGACGACTAATATAGCAACTAATACAGCGCCCACAACAGCGCCTGCAACGCCTCTAGCGCTACCCCTAGAGAGCCCTAGCTCTAGCGCCCCTAATAAGGGTGCTATTAAAAAACCGTTTTCAGATTTGGATTCTTTAATTAATTCTAATTCTATAGATATTAATAATTTTAATATATCTTCATACGTTAAGGAGATATGCTTTAAGGCACAATAAAAGGCTAAATTATCCACTAATAACAACGATTTAGACACCCCTAAGACCTAGAAACAAGCTTTAAAAAGCAAGGATAGTTAAAAATGGATAGATACAACATTTAACGAATTTAAACAGCTTCTAGCTACTAGAACCTTTAAATTTATAGGGATAGACTAAATTCCTAAGGGCTAGAGGGTTCTAAAGAATAGGCTTGTTTATAAGCTTAAAAAGGATAAAGAAAATAATCCTCTAAAGTATAAGGCCTAACTCGTTGCTAAAGGGTTTATGCAGATAGAAGGTTAAGATTATATTAAAACCTACGCTATAACTAGCATTCCCCCTAGTTAGCGGATTTTACTAGCCCTAGTGGCTTATAATAACTAGGAAGTTAAACAGGTTAATTTTATAGGGGCCTTTCTAAATAGTTTACTAAAGGAAGCTATCTATATGCAAATTCCTAATGGATTTACTAAATTTGCTAAGTCTACACCTAAAGTAGCTAAGTTACTTAAGAAGTATAGCTACAAACCCTCTTAAAAGCAAGTTATCTTCCTACAAAAAGCTCTATATAGATTAAAACAGAGCTCTAGAGAGTGGCAACAGGTTTTAAAAGACCTTCTTTAGAAGCTAGGCTTTTAACCCCTTATATCTAACCTAGCTATCTTCTTTAACCTAACTATATCTATATATATAGCAACTTATGTGGATAACTACCTTCTAATAGGACTAGATCTAGCTTATATTAATAGGCTAAAGAAGCTACTTTATAAAGCTTATCCTATAGAAGATCGTGGGCTAGCAGAATTTTTCCTAGGCGTTTAAATCACTAGAAATCGAAAGAAAGGGACCCTAACTATCCACTAGTCCTAGTATATTTCTAAAGCCCTAGAAAGATTTAACATAAAAGATACTAGACCTATTAAAATTCCTCTATAACTAGGAATTATAAAACAGGTAGACCACCTAACTAAACCTCTTTCCCCCCCTAATCACAAGCTATATTAGAGTATTATAGGGACTATTATATACCTAATGCTCCTTATAAGACCTAATATTGCCTTTCTAGTTTAGTGGCTTTCCACAGCGCTATCTAAGCTATTTATAGAGCATCTTAATGCTTCTAAATATCTGCTTAGGTACCTTTTAGGCTCTATGGGTTATTCTATAACTTATAGAAGGTCTAAAGCTACTATAGCTTTTGCAACCCTTATTAGCTTCTATAATAGCGACTTCGTGGGTGATAAGTCCTCTAAATTAACCTATGCTTATCTCTATAAGCTAGCTAAAGGACCTATTAGCTAGAAATTAAAGAAAGCAACTATAATAGCTTTATTAATATTAGAGGCTAAATCTAATGCCTTATGTGAAGCTATTAGGGAGCTAGAGTGGCTTTATAGTCTCTTTAAAGAGATAAAGCTACCTATAGCACCTCTAGTACTAATTTTTAGTAATAACTAAGGCGCTATTACAACCGCTAATAACCCTGCTCTTTATAGCAAAATAAAGCATACCTTGCTAAAATTTAACTATACTAGAGAAAAGGTATAGAAGGGTATAGCTAAGGTTATCTATATTAACACTAAAGAGATGCCTGCAGATAGTTTAACTAAGCCCCTGCCCTATAATAAATTTTAACAATTTATCTAACTATTAGGTCTTATAAATACAAAGGCCTAGTTTAAAACTAACTAAAAAGTCAAAAAACCTGAAAAATCAACAAAAACACTAGAATTACGCCTAAAAGTTATTGATTTTACTGTTTTTAGTCTAAAGGTTATTGGATTTATTATTAAATTTATGGTTAACTTAGATATCTATTAAAGAGCTAAGTCTAGGTATTGAATTAGTTACCTTATACTTTTCTAGAGGGAGTGTTAAAATAATGCTATTTATAGCACTATTTTATAGGCCCACTAGTTGCCTTATTGCGTTGTTATAACGTTAGTTACGAGCGTTGCTTGCAGCGTTATTTATTATAACCTACGTTCCCATAACTAACCCACGGGCTTGTATGACTAAGCTAACTAGGTTACCCTATAGGGAAGCTAAAATTAACTATAACTAGGCAACTAGTAGTTATATAAAAGGCTAATATATACTGTTTAAATCCTTGAATTTTTCTGGATTTAATGGTATATTTTATAAATAGGGTTGTTTATTAAAGTGCTTAGTTAGGGCACCTAGGTAGCTAGTTTGTATGGCCGTGAGTTGATTTTTTATTTTTCCTATATAAATGAGTTTTGCGGAAAATAAAAAGTAGCTCCTAAGACCTCTCTAGCAACCTAAATCCTTTAATACGGTTAGTAGGTCTATAAGGGGACTAGAAATCCTCTCATTGCTTGTTAGACTATTTGTACTAGCTAGGAATTAACTATATTTAACTATCAAAGCTCTCTATCTTGCAGAATACGCTATAATCTAGTGAATCTAGAAGCCGCCGCATTAGAATCTAGTAGGGAGGTCTTCCTATCCCTCTAGCTAGATTCCCTTCCCATTTTCAATAGTAGTTAAGAGAAAACAAGCTTTAATAAAGTCACTTACTAAAGAACCTAGAAGCCTCTATAACTTACTTATAAGCCTTTAGTTATAAAGCATTTGTAATAATACAAAGTAGGCTTTATAAGGCAGGTCTAAAGCTTGCATAAAAAGCTTATATTAGATACCTAGCTAGATATGTCTCCTCCACGTAATACCTAATTTAGGTACTAATAATAAAGAGAAGCTACTAGTTCTTATTAAGTTATATTACCTTTAATAAGTTAATCTTCTATGCTTAAGAAAGAGGCCTATTACTAAGTGTAAAAGAGGTTAAAAAACGCTTCCTTAAAGAGCTAGTTAATAATAATAAGGATAAAAGCTCTAATATAAGGCTTCTATAGATAGCGTACCTACTATTGCTATAATAACCACTTAATTAGCTTTAATAGGATAAGACTCTTAACAGTTATAATTAATTAGACCACGAAGAAAAGGAAAAAGAGAGTTAAGAAACAAATTTACTAACTTCTCTAAATTTACCTAAATAACTTCTAGGTTTAATAGATCACACGCTATTAAGTATTAATAATTTGCTTAACTTACCTAATAGTAGTAATAGTTATAATATATTAACAAATCCATAAGATTATAATAATCTTAAAGCATTTACTATAGCCTTTAATCTAGGACCTAAAAGCAAGGAAAAGCCTTATATATTAAGGCTTCCCCCTTCTCTAGCTTATTATAATAACTTAGCTAGTTATCTAAAGGAAAAGGAATTCTAAAAAGCATAAGACAAAGAATATAATAGGATTATTAATAGAAAGGTAACTATAAAGGTATCTAGAGATAAAGTTCCTTTATATATAAAGCCTCTAGGCCTTACTTAAGTCTTTACTTATAAATTAGATAAGTAAGGCTACCTCCTATAATATAAAGCTTATCTTTGCGTTCTTAGGAATTATTAACTAAAGAGTTATCTATTAACTTAAGCAGTAACTCTAGCTACTAATATATTTAGGCTATTTATAGCTATTATATGCTACTTTAACCTAGAAGCACACTAGTATAACTTTATTATAGCTTTCCTAAATTTAGACCTTAATAAAGAGGTTTACTAAAAGATACCTTTAGGCTATAAAGATAAATAAGCCTATCTAAAGCTCCTTAGAGCAGTCTATAGGCTATAAAGAGCGTCTCTCTTATAGATAAAAAAGCTAATTAGCTAGCTAATTAGTAAAGGCTTTATATAACTCTTTAAAGATATCTATATGTTTATTAAAGATAGGTTAATTATCTTCTTCTACGTAAATAACCTTATTACCTTATTTACTAAGGGAAAATCATATTTATATAATAAATTTAAAGTAAGACTCTTTATAAAGTATAATATTAAGGACCTTAGAGAGCTCTAATAGTTCCTAGGTATTAAAATTATTAGAGATTATACTAATAAAAAGGTATAGCTTAATTAGAAGTCCTATTAGAATAAAGCTACCACTAAATTTAATATAAAGATCCCTTAATAAAGGCTAATAGCCCTAATAACTATTACACTACTAGAACCTTTTAAGGGAGAAGTTAGCGCTTAAGAACTTAAGTAATACTAATCCTTAATTAAAACCCTACTATACCTAATAATAGTTTTAAGACCTAATATTGCTTTTATAGCTTTATAACTCTTATAATACCTATAAAACCTAGGGCTATAGTATATAAAAGTAGTAAAAAGAGCCCTTAAGTATAGGTATATATAAGCAAACCTAGCAATTAAATATAGTAGTAATAACCCTAAATTAGAGGTATATAGTAATGCTTCCTTTACTAATAGTCTTATAATAAGAAAAAGCTTATAAAGCTATATTATAAAGCTCTTTAAAGAACCTATACTCTTTAAGGTAAGAAGGCAAGCTATTATAACTATATTATTAACTAAAGTAAAGCTTCTAGCGCTTTCTTATTATAGTAAAGAGCTTATAGCCTTTAGATAACTATATTAAGAGGTTAGACTATGCCTAGGTAATAACACGCTTAAAATTAAATATAATAATATATAAATAATTCGCCTCCTTAAGGAAGAGTTTATTAAGCTTATTATAAAGCTTTAGTATATTAATATCTATTACTACTAGCTTTATTAAGAGGTTATAAAAGGAACCTTTAATATTACTTAGATTACTACTAAAGAAATAATTACTAATAGCCTTATAAAGCCTCTTATAGGGACTGCTTTTATAAGCTTCTATAAGGCATTAGGGCTTATATAACTACCTGCTAGTATACTTAGTAAAAAACCTAAAGAGTAAGTATTATATAATAACCTTAATTTAGATAGGATTATAACTAATTAACTGCTTTTTTACACTATAGAATTAATTTTAAATATTATTACATTAATTTAACTAATTTAATTAATTTAGAATTATTATAGGGAACCTTAAACAAGGTCCCCTAGGGGGGTGTATTACACCTATAAGGGCATAATTAATCCCTATTGCATAATAGTCTTACTATTTAACTAGCTAAGATAGGAATCCACCTATGTAAGTTATTTTCCATAGCCTCTGTAGTTTTATAGTATGTTTTATTATTATACTAGTACCCCACTGATAGTATAGGTACTTAGGTATTTAGACCGTAGTCCGCACCCTCTTACAGGGTCGGACAACTCAATAGAGGTCATCACATTTGAACCCTAGCTTCGCGGTCCAACAGGAGTTGAGTGGAGGAGGGTGGGGCCTTTGCCGTCTCCAGTTAACGAATTGCTGATGTAAGGAATTTGTTTTGTCGTGTTGCGATATATTCATTTGGACAAAACTCCCCAGGCGGGTGTGTACTGAACTATTCACTCTAAATTCTTCTTACTCGAGAACCAAAAAAAAAAACAAAAATAAAAATAAAAATGGCCGTGGATCTCAGGCATCGTTCGATTTTGGAGCAGCTCCCCGTCGAGCTTGTGTCCGTCATCGCAACCCATCTTTCGTTGTACGATTTCAAACATTTCCGGCTCTCGTGCCGTCCAATATCTCTCGCCACAAGGCACTTGCTTGCTGCGCGAGACTTCAACGGCTTGCTTTGGCGACAAGATGCTTCGCGTCTGAATGAGCTCTCTCGAATTCCCGAGTGTGCGAGGGTGATACGGTCCATCACGTTCAACTTTGCCCGAATCAACGAGTACAAGGCACTACACGAGTCTTTCAGTCATTACTATGTGCTTGAACCGGAGCTGCGGACGGACGTCCTCCAAGGCAAGTGGGCGCAGTATTTCCGGACGCAGAGGCAGACGAAAGAAATGGGGGGCTTTCGACTCGATTTACTCAAAGACGCCTTACCGAGGCTGCCTGCTCTCGAAGCAGTGACGCTAACGTGGACGAGATGCCCATGGGAGGAGGACTGTGAAGCAAGCAGGGTATTTGATGAGGATCATTCCATCGAGATGGCTGCGGGTGACGAGATACGCAACACCCAACATGCTGTGTTGTCGGAACTTGCAGCAGCTCATGTCACGCTGAGCGCTTTGAGTCTGGAGCCCCTGCGGCGATGGGAAAACCCTGGCACTGGCCGGGGAGAACCTGCCACGGTCTACAAAGGCCTGCGGCGACTAGATTTGGTGTTGGATCGTGGCATGGGAGGACACTTGCAGCACGAACTGACGACACTCTTGCAGGATACGAAACTCGAGAGCCTGACAGAACTACGGCTTGAGCTTCTCCCGTGGCATAGAGTCAATCCGGAACCAGAATCCCTGCCTTGCCTTCTCATACCACACCTGGAAGCCTTGGATCTGATACGTCTCGAGATCGGACTGTCGTGCCTAGCTAGGTTTCTGGGACGACACGCGAGAACATTGAAGAAGCTGGCGCTGATTGGCATCCGGGGGGTCCGCCAGCCCTCCTCACACGAGGACGACGAGAGCATTGGATCATCTCATCCCGAAACTGCTTCTTCAGAAGACAGCGGAGGAGGCCAAGAAATGACAACTTGGGAAGAGGTCTTTGACCTTATTCGCCGTTCTTGCACCAGCCTGAACGAGGTATTCATATCCGACACATTTACTGATCCTATAAGTGGCGGCCAGGTGTGGTTTCATCACGACATGGAGGAAGCTGAACTTCTTGACAACATGTCGACCAGGTTCAAAATGGTACCAGCAAAGTCGATGGAGCTGTATTTGCTAGGGGAGGGAGATATGCCACCAAACTTGGAGTTTCGCGCACTCGAGCCGCCGGACGAGTGATTTCCTTGATGAATACGACTCGTTCTCTACCAAAAAAAAAAAAAAAAAATTGCCTCGGCGAGGCTGCCGAATGCCCTACTGACGCGAAGGTCCGCGTCACCCATCCCGATTGTGTTCGGGCGGGGGCAAGCATCCGTCAAACAGTTTGATACAAGTGCTCATTATGTACCTCCCGGAAGGACATTGCTGACACACGTGTCTTCTCGCCAGACGGACGCATGGCGCGTGAGACTGAATAGCTGCCTGCGAGCTTCAAACATCCCCGATTCATGCCCGGTGGTGGTACGGTACACAAGCCCGCCATCCAAGATGGGTCACGACTTAACCACTGTCATGAGTAGCACGGCTGCCAAAATGCCATCATTTTTGAAAAGGGATATGATGTTTCCATGGGCACAGTTCTCGTGGCGCCCAGAATCTATATAGTTGTCCGAGGTAGAATGCTTCAGATCATGGACTTGTGTCTCTGGATCTGCGCGCCCTCTGGTACGCCCACGATGTGAACTTGCGCGGAGGATATATAGCTAGCATCTCTTGTGCGTAAATAATGCCGTTTTATGCAATACCAACGTGTTCATAAGCACTGACAAGGTGTTCATAAACACTGTTAAGGAAACACGGGCCTGGATGGACATTCGAAATTGATAGTTTTGGTGCTGTATAAAACAGTGTTTTATCAACGCGGACATCTCATGATGGTAATAATCAGCGCTGCTGGCGGAGCTTCGTGAATAACGGGATAACGGGAAAGCAAGGCCGAATGCTCTGTATTCTCCGAGTATGAAACATTGCAAGTAGGCAAATCACCATGTATCATTACGGTGTAGACATGACGCTCACATGGACTCACGGAATGGGGACTGCTTTCAAAGTCTATCGTTCTCGCGGTGTCTACATGGGACATGGCATAGCCCATGTTCAGTACAGCCCAGTAATGGGTTATTATTGTGCGTTTCGTTTTTCTTCTTCTTCTTCCCATGTACGACAGGGCGTGGCACGAATTTCGCTCGAAAATAAAAGATAGTTATCAATCAGTGGCGATGAACTACGGACCTGCATTTGATGCTCTGTGAGGTGCGGCAGATCTTGTGACAGCTCAGCGATAGCTGGGGCAAGTGATGCTTTTTTTTAAAAAAAAAATTTGGAGAGAAGAGAAGAGAGAGAGCAAGTAGATAGAAGACCCACTTTTTCGGATACGCGAGAGGGACCTTGCGTTAGCCAAAATACTAGGAAGCCGGCCAAGACAAGGCGTGGCTGCGATATGTGTGATGTAGCGGTTTGTACCTGGCCAGGGTGCGAGTACTTCTATCTTAGGCTAAATAACGTGCAGGATTAAGTAGCGGATTAGCCCACATCCCCACGAGTGACCAGCTCGCTCCCTTACGGCACCCAAAGGGATAAGCCTCGGTGAGGCGAAAAAAGAAAGCATTCGGGAAAAAAAACCATCTTACCACCGCCACCGTAAAAAAAAAAAAAAAAAAATCAAATCTGGACCCTTGTTGAAAACCGAGGCAGCTGAAAGCCATGTAAGGGAAACGACGTCAGAAGCACCAATCTTGTTTCCAAATGCTGGGTCATTTCGGAGCCCCATTCGCATGCGCTCGTCCTTACACCACGAGGGTGTTCGCGACGATGCAGAAGCTCGCTCGAGGGACGGATTCCCTCATCGGGAAACAATCCGACGGAAATGTGTGAGTGCGGGAGCAATACGTCCACTTTCCAGCGGTAATTGCGGGAGATGATTGGGGCGTTCGCGCGCGAAGAACGCCAGCTTGCTAAACTTGAGTACTGTGAGCTCCATTGCCAGAGTCGTTGAGGATGGTGATGCAGTGAGCTGTGAAAAGGGGGGGGGGAGTGGGAGGGGAAAGGAGAAGGGAGGGACCCTGGGATCTATTAATCTGAAATCAGCATCGTCGGTCTTCTGCTAAGTGTGGGTGGCTCTCGCAGAAAAAGTGTCTTAACGCGTTAGCCGACAAATGGTCCATGTACGAAGTTTGTGTTCGTCCATCACTAACAGGGTCCATGATGCCAAGCCAGGCATTTGAGGCACAAACTCGGGCGGAATACCCAAGATAACAGATCGCAGCGCACTGATACATGAATGTAATGGCGCGGCATGATACTCCGTAGTGAGGAATGGTCAAACCATCGAAGCGTGCGGCGTTCCATCTTGAAAGGCTGCTGGAGGGCCGTTCCGTCCAAACAGAATGCTGAATGAGTGAAACAACACTATTGGGCCCAAAGCAAAAATGTAAACGGAGCGACCGACCAATGTTACGATAGTGTGCCTGCGTGAAAGGAAATGAGTTGTCAAGCATTGGAACTGCCTCGAAGATAAGAAGAGACAAGAAAGAGTCAAAAGCAAATGGATCTCGGTGCAGTGCAGGTAATGTGGCCGAAGCTATCGTCAAATCAAGCTTCAGTCTGATGTTTGTGTGATATGTTCCTGGTGCAGTGGTGCCTTGTGTGAATGCATGTCTCTCTCTAGTCGAGGGGACAGGTGATGCTGGACCAGCCGGACCCTCACTTTGTCTTAACAACGTCTGACTTCGGCGGCGTAATGAGGGTGTCGATCGTCGGATAACAAGAAGAAAAGCAAATGACATTCCAAGCAGACGATTGCCGAGACCGTCCGCGAACAAAGGACCGCTCCAGCAACTCAACTGTGGAGGAGCTAAGCTACTGTAATGGGCCCTTGAAGTCAAGCCAAGCCAGACCTCTCTGCATAGACGGGCCCGAAAGCGAAAGGGCCGATGATATGATTCAACCTCGTGTCGCGACTCGGAACGTGCTGGCGATCAAGGGAATCGGGCGCGAACCTCTCCATCGTTCTAGGTTGACAGTTTCATCCCGGGGGCAGATTCATGCAGTTGGAAGTCGTCATTGATTCCCGTGTCATGGGCGGATGCGGGGACGCAAATGAAGTAGCCGTCTCCGCCTGAACAGAGCCGGCCAGACAGACTGGACTGGCAAAGTCAGTACTGGATACTAATGATACTAATGGATGCATCATTGTGACACACAGAGAGTGTTGATGCCATCCATGGTCATGGTGGAGCATAATAAATCACCAGACGAAAGAGCTCGTCGACTTCCCCGAGGTTTACTGCAGGGCGGGAGTCCACTGGGTCCTGTCATTTGGATGAACGGCATGTGGGGGCGAGGCAAACGACTTGCAAGGTGTGGCAGGAAACAGGACGAATTTGTTATTTGTTGTTGTTTGTTGTTGTTTGTTCGTGCATTAGTGAGCTGCAACCAAAAAAGAAAAGAAAAAAAAGCGCAAAAGGGAAGTAGCCCAGTCACAAACTTGCTGTTCATGCTGTACGGAGGGAGTATTGGCACATTCATGCTGTGTAGTACGGAGTCCCGGCTTGTTGTACTGTCATGTCCAGAGAGCAGGTGCGGCTGGTGCGGCTGTCAGTTCGTGATTGATGATGACGCACTGCAGTACGAAACACAAAGCAGAAGGCAAGAGGGGCAGGGACAGGGGAGGGACAGGGGAGGGACAGAGGGGACAGGATGGGATGATGGGGGGCATTCGGGGGGGGCATTCGGGGGGGCAGTTGGGGCACGTTGACGGCATTGCGAGACCCACCCACTACGGATTAGGCGACTGGATTGGATTTGACGCGCCATCACAGCCGTTCATCCGCTAACGTAGCCAGTAGCCAGC
The DNA here is from genome assembly GCA_024072835.1 of Epichloe amarillans. Classification (NCBI taxonomy): domain Eukaryota; kingdom Fungi; phylum Ascomycota; class Sordariomycetes; order Hypocreales; family Clavicipitaceae; genus Epichloe; species Epichloe amarillans. The sequence continues at coordinate 3,996,158 of CP099635.1, read as the reverse complement.
CAGGGCACTCTTGAAGTCTTGACAAGGAGCCTGTAGTTCGCTCCAGTCGCACTCCGTACAGCGCGCCAACAGCGCGCCAACCACAAACAGACAAGATTGAAAGAGCCGAAGAAGCCCACAAAAGTCTGGTGGTTCGGCTGCCGTGCGTGGGTGTGTCCGTGTACTCCGTACCAAGAAACTTGTTGCAGCAAGTCAAGTAGGCTTTGCTTTTTGAGAGTGTATCGGATGGGGCTCTGCTTTCTCTGCTTCTCTGCTTCTCTGCTTCTCTGCTTCTCTGCTTCTCTGCTTCTCTGCTTCTCTGCTTCTCTGCTTCTGCTCAACTCCTCCACGGGTCTGTTTTCCCATCTCGCCCGCCGTCGTCCTCTCCCCATCAACCGCGCCTTTCGCCAACTTGGCCACTCTACTGAAAAATCGAGGCTGCGTTGCTGGGCCTGCCTTCCGGTTCTGCAGATCTTCCTCTCTGTCGTGTCTTCGCCCGAGCGGAAGCGGCGACGACAGAGAGAGGCGCTTTGTCGCCCGCCATGCAGCGCGTCTCTGCCTTTCTGCCCTCTTGGGACAAGCGATCATCCAATTCGGGCGCACCCAAATCGAACTCAAACGGAGTAGGAATCTTTGGCTGGGCCGCTCGCAATAGCGCCAACAACGCCATTGGAAACAACACCGTCACCGGCCGTTCCTCCAACTCAGGCAATCAACTTGCCAAATCTCTCGCTCGTATCAATGTAGCTGCTGCCAATGAAGGCAGGGTTCAGCGTGAGGCTTTCTGGCCTTCTACTCTCGACATGGAAAGTCTGAAGGCCGCTCGCATTCTCAAGTCATTTTGCTGTATGCGCAACCCCGTTGCCAAGTTTCTGCCAGTCGTAGACTCAGACATCCGCTGGCGCTCGTGACACGACATCAAGAACGAAACATTTTGACTAACTCGTCATTTTTCTCTAGCCGATGGCTTTCTGGCCCCCGTGGAAGGAGTGGAAGGAGAGACAGCAGTGCCGCCGACTGTCAGCGCGACCTCGACCTCGACCTCGACCTCGGACCTGGATCCTCAAAGTCCCGCCAGCAGGATGAAAAAGATCCCCAAGCGCATCATCCAAAACGCCGCAGGCATTGCCGTCTTCACCTGCATGAGGAGTGGCTTGTGGATGACAGGCTCCGGCGGCTCCGGCATTTTGATCGCAAGAAAGTCGGATGGAACGTGGTCACCTCCCTCGGGCATTATGCTACACACCCCGACACTCAGCTTCATCATTGGTGTTGACGTTTACGACTGTGTGCTCGTTGTGACCAACTTGGCAGCTCTGGAGTCCATAACTCGACCTCGTGTCACTCTCGGTGAGGATGTAAGCTTAAACAATGGCCCGTCGACAACTTTGGACTCGGATGACGTCAAGTTGAACTGGAAGGATCTTGACAACACCGTCTTGGCCTACATGAAAGCCCGCGGACAACATCAAGCTGTCAACCTGCAAGGTTGCATACTCACGGAACGAGCCAACGAAAATGAGCGATTCTATGGAGCCGAAGTCACACAGATGGACATCTTAGCCGGCAATGTGACACGTCATGTTGAAGAAACCAAGCCGTTGTTCGAAGTAATCAAGCTCGCAGAAGGAAGGACCGACTACGACAAGGCCGTCATCGAACTGACAGCAATCGAACCGGTACCCAGCGATGCCATCATCGCGACCCCAAAATCTAGTGCTTCATCCCCTCGGCCATCATTTGGGATCGTCAAGGCTGACGACCCGGATCCCTTCGGAGTCTTGGCTTTGGAGATGGCAGGGCTCGAGATTCGCCAAGCTGGCTCACGCCCGAGACCCGCCAGCAGCCAGTTCGATATCACCTCAAATCCCCGCAGCCCAAGCTTTTACAAATTCGATCGTGAAAGCATGGACACGTTTATCAGCAAGAACAACAGGGCCAGCGTTAGATCTTCCAATACCATCAAAAGCCAGATGACGGACGCAGGCACGCAAACCGATGCAGGCACCGGCAACACTCCCCAGACCACGCCCAGCCCTGGTCAGAGTGAGAATGGTCGTGAACGGGCATCCATCGACCATATTCCTGATTTGAACGACATTGCGGCAGTCGTCGACTGCACAGCCGCGGATCTCTCCCCACTCAAGCAGATTGATCCTCGCCACTCCATCGCCCCCCTTCATCCTGAGCGGCCAGCGATACCACCCAGAAGCCGACCCATATCGTCCGCTTTTGCACCTCAAGCTGACAAGGTGGAGCCCACAGTCAAGAACCCGTCTAACGACCAGGATGGTGAGCTCGAGTATGACACAAACGATGCTGATGACGAAGATGACGAAGATGACTCGGACGAAGAAGCCGTGGTTTTCGAAGTTGCCCAGGCTCAGCCTACAAGAACCAGAGCTGTAGCGTCGAGAATGATCCACGCAAAGGGCAGTGTGGTTACTATTCCCAAGCGCATCGCACCACCATTACCCACGAGGAGTCCCGCGAGGAACTATAGATGTACGAAGAGTGACATTGGGGTGGAGAACAACATGGCTTTGAGCCCCCTGCGCCAGGCGTTTAGCGAAGCGGACCTTCGGTCTGAGGAAGAAAAAAAACAAAACAGAGGTGCAGAGAGAAGCTCGGCCATGATTGAGACGAGCAAATCTGCCGATCTTGACCAAGCCCACACTATGGATGCTATCCGTGGCACCAAGTCAGAGGAAGTCCCTCGTCAATTGACGCAAGTAGACGAGAGTGCTCAGGTGACGCCATCCATTGACGCAGTTGTGATGCCAGGAAATGCACATAAACAGGCGAATGGCTTACTGCTGGCCGTGGCTTCCGAACAGACCGCAAATGTCGACATGGAGGTTGCAATCGCGGCAAGTTTTCCACTGCCTGAAGATATTGATCCGAAGCACACAGTCATCGATGACACAGAATCCGAGCATGGTGCTGTGGGAGAGCGAGTGACTGGGGACGAAGAGGACTTCAAGTCTTCACAGGAGCCCGTCGACAATTCAGATTATACCACAACGAGCAAGAAGCACACTTCCTCCATCTACACTGGGCTTACTGAAGATCGCTGGAGTATCGACAGGTCATCTTTGACAACTCCAATCTCTGAACGGCCCATGTCGGTGGCGGAATACACAACCGAGGAGGATACCCCGAAGAAGACCAATCGGGAGGAGGATGTACTGAAGGCCGAGAAGGAAAACATTTTCAAAATGGCAGTAAAGAAGCCACTGAATACGCCATCACAAATTCCCATTGAATCCACTTAGGTCGAGGGAGACGAAACGGGGCAGGACTTCAAAGCACCACGACATAACGACAAAGTTTTTTTTTTTTTTTTTCCAACGCGAAGTGGCGACTTGTTTGGGAAGCATGAACTTACTAATTGACGATATCGGTCCATAGTTGACGAATTTCTCGGGGGCTGCTACAAACAACAACTACAACAACTACAACAACAACATGATGGGGTTATGTTCATCCCGATATATTCTCTCTTCTCTTGAGAAGCTGTATTTAAATATGTGGCGGCTTTCAGTGTTACGACCCGAATCACACATGACCACCTGGGGCAAGGCGTTTGGATCACTTTTGTACGGCGTTGGGAGCCTTTGGGCCTATGAAAGGGTGGAGTTTGGTGCATCACGTATCGCCCAACTGAGCTGACATGCAA